>CM038353.1:17487592-18120925 GCA_021464625.1 Proterorhinus semilunaris | reverse complement strand
GGTCCAAATACAGAGAACAGCGAGGTCATTGATCCATTCAGCTGGATGATATTAGCCCCCATTTCTGGCTCCATTAACAGAGGGAGATGACAGGCACCGCAGGCAGAGCATAACCCCTCAATGGCTCGGACTAAATCAATATCATGAGCATTGTCTGAGACTTGGGATTGTGACATCATTGGACACACTTAAGATTTGCGTCATACTTTCAGATGTGTATAGGGTTAGCGAGTTTCATGTATAAGACCACATGGAACAGGACGACGGACTGCGCAGTTGAACACAGAAAGACCCGTAGACCTTTTTTTTTATTAAACTAGCACTTGAAAAGTCTCACAACAATCTGCCCCAAGTGCAATTCAAACACTAAACACTTCAGCCATGTTTCTGCTTTATTCAAGTGAAATGTGTGACCACCCATCAGCGACACACCAAGCACAGCAACATACTTTAAAGAACTCAAAACTGCGCATCTTTAGGGAGAGTGCAGCAGAAACACTCAACTCCTTAACAAGGGTGCACTACAAAGGAGCATTTCCCTCGGGCAGAGTGGCTCTTAATGTGTGAGTCAAACTAATGTCCACTGGAGGAGGAAGCAGTCCCTGACCTCTTCTGCTCTCTCACTCATCCTAGTCCTAGCTCTGGATCATTCCGTTGTTCCCCTGAAAATGGAAAAGAAATGTACTGATCGATCCATGTGCAGGTGATTGCCAACTTTACTATATAACATATGCCGACCATGGTCTAATAATAAACCTGTGAAGATACGCTTTCATTTCCACAGCTCATTCATGTTACAAACATGCACCTTAAAGCAGTACTAAGTAACGTGTTTGCCTTAATAAATCCTTTTCATAGTCCCTCTGGGGGTAATACAAGTGTTAATGGGATGATTGGAGGGTCTTTCATCTCCCCTGGTGTCTCTGGCCAGAAAACCACATTTGCAACTTGACTGCCACCGGGCCGGAGCAACCAATACACACTAATAGAACCACGAAGAAGAAGCTAACACGCTAACGGGCAAAGATAACTGCGGGCTAGTGCCACTTTAAACAGTATTTACAGCCAAGTTTGTCTAGAGAAAAAAAATATTTTCATTGTATAACTGGATGTACAACATCCCTCTCTCCCTTCGCCTTTTCTGTCAGCGTAGTATTTACTCTCCAAGACATTTTATAAGTTAGAAAATCGTAACTTGCTACATCACCTGCAGTTACGCTTATGGCCTCTAGGAGCAAGAGTTACTTAGTACTGCTATAAGACGGCTCACGCGTGAAGCTGCTTATTTGTACAAAAGCCCTCACACTTTTTCCATCTGGAGGAGATTCTTCCAGTGCCCAAGCGCCGAGTGCGGCTCAGTCGGCTGTTTGCCCACAAAAAGCAAGGGTCCCTGTAGGTATAGCGCTCCTTCACACTGCTTCGAAGGCAGTGCGTGCTCCTCGAATACCCAGAGTGCTTCACCATCTATTTGATGGGGAGTTTTCGCAGTTTGTGATCTAATTACCAACGTGTAATATGTCTATTTGGTTCTACGTAAAACAGGAGCCGCCCTGCTAAAAAATATTGATAGAGGAATACTGCCATACAGCTGGGGACAATGAAGTGAGCTTTACCTTTCTCTTCTTTGGCTTTACAACATTGTCTGTGTTAAACCACTGATGAATTCCCAGCAGCACCAGCTCTCCCAGTTAGAAACATGCACACACAGCACTATTTTACACACTGCTTTCCAAGTTGACTATGCCCTATATATAGGCCATGTGTACACAGCTTTAACCTCAGCAAAACACACACTCTTACACTCGGGAAGCCCAGGGCCCTCGGGCTTTTAACGTCGCGCCACTTCTCATCGCTCCACTGTTATTTGGTTAGGTTTTTTTTTCTTTCTCCTTTCTCCCCTCTCTTCAAGGATCAAAATCGGCCACACTGCTGCTTCCTCCTTCTCTCAATGTACTCTCAAATTGAGGCTATGACAGCAGTAGCTCCACACACACACACTGTGGGTCAGCTGATAAAAGACTGTACTCACCTTCTGCAAACTGGAAATTATAGTCAGCCAGCTGAAAAGTGAGAAAGGCTATGATTCACACAGTTCAGGAGTTTGAAGTTCTACTCCTACATTCTTGCTTCATATGTACATGCCTCATAAAGCCATGTGTTTGTAAGTGATATAAGAACACGTTGAACTCCTCAGAGGCCAGGGTTAGGTTCCCTTAAACACCTGACTTTTATGTACTCAATACCATAACAAATATAAAATACTGGCATAAACGCACAAGTGTAATGGCAAGAAAATCCCGGGCGGGCCTTTCTGTGTGGAGTTTGCACATTTCTCTCCCCGTGTCTGGATGGGTTTCCTCCAGTTAATCCAGTCCCCCCCCCCCCATCAACAGAAAACATGAACAATAGGTGAATCCTCCAGCCAGGTGATTCTAACCATCAGCCTGGCTCCATCTCTGGAGATGGGTCCCTGCACTATGGGCGCCCACTGCTCCTGATGGGTTGCCCCAGCGGCATTGAAGGATGGGTTAAATGCAGAGGACAAATTTCCCTGCGGGGACAACACAGTTCCTTATCTCAGTGGTTCTCAGACTGTGGTACAAATATCACTGGAGGTACTTGATCTTCCTCAGGTGGTAATCAGGGGCATCTGCAATTTTAGACCATATTTATTTGAATAAATAAAAGATCCATTCATGTATGCTTTAGTAATGCATTTAAGTTAGCTTGTGTTCTGGTTCAGACATGGTTTACACACAATAGAGACAATATAGAGCCGGGTTCCTGAATCAAAATTCACAGAGGACCAACAACAACAAAAAAGGTCAGGCAACGGTCCACAACATATGGGGTCAATTTACAGTTATGGGACAATGCCTTTTTCTGTGTGTTATTTTTAGCTTTATTAACTCAAACAATAATTACTGTACTTTGAAAAGACTTGCACTTAATTGAAGGTTTGATCCCCGGGCCGGACGGGAGTTTGCATGTTCTCCCCGTGCGTAGGTTTCCTCCAGGTACTCCGGTTTCCCCCAACACTACAAACATGTACAATGGGCCGGGATGAAGAGTGTGTTTGAGAGTACGAGTCGGGGACAATGGATGGAAATTAACCCATGACTACAATCCTGCGTGGCGTGTTTGCATGCATGAGTCTCATGTGTGTTCATTAACATGCACTGTCCTGACCAAATAAACAATAATACAAAACACGTATTTTGTAGTGTGGTACTTTTGGTTTGGTCTTTCAGTATATTGCAAACGCAGACATTGGTGAAAAAAAGAGCCTTGTGCATAGAATTATAAAACATTTCTATTGATCATGAACCATGCGGGAAGTTCTCTGTATGTGCTTTATGGTAGAGCGAACATTATTACGGACTAAAACTGAAACCGGATTTATTCCTGCATTGCTTCACTGATTGGTTATGAACATATTTCAGAAACAACTGTAATATTTCAACTTACAAACTGATGTGTGCTCTTTCTGAAGTACGTGTATTTTGTTATTAAGGACGGTGATTGGAAACGGCGTTAAAAATGAATGTCAACTCATTGCAATTTTTTTTTTTTTTATCCAAGAGGCAAATAGGTCTGTTTCGGCCTCCTTTTTTCAAAGCTTCAGACGTTTGAATGAGTGATTTGTAAATTGCCAACGACTGTGTGGGAATAACAGCGCACATGTCGGTTTTCAGGCTTGTTTAAACATGTTGAGGCCAGTGCGCGTCTTATCGCTCTGTCAAACAGCCAACATCTCTGTGACAGTGCCAGCGCACCAGAAGCAGTCGGCCTGCACGGACTGACGGGCTGCGTCTGCGTTCACACGGAGCTGGTGTGCGTGCCCGATGGAGCGGATCATTCAAGATGCAGAAAATGTGTCCTTTGAACTGGTGCGGCACCGGATTTCACACATGTAATTACCGCAATATGTAAGACAAGCTAAACAGCAGTCGTTTCATGGCATTTATCCTTCATTTAGATGTAAAAAAGATGTCTGTTTCATAAATCTTCTTGTAATCGTTTCTACGCATGGTCATAGGTGAAGCGGGACAATTCAGCAATTTGAATAAAGTGTTGGGAGATTTGTAACATATGCTTTAATTTCAAATATTCAGTTCACAGTGCATATTCTTGCCTCCATTTGAATAGTTAACTAATGCATGAACACTGTGTAGTTCTGACCATGTTTGCAAAGGTTGACTACAGGGTTAACGCGTTTTTTTTTTTTTTTTACATATGAGCCCATTGAGATGAGAGAACTGCAGCATTCAGGTTTGTGACTATTCAAATTGCAATTTCTACCGAACTGGAGCCTTTGCCAATTATGCAACTATGGGCTTTAGGCGGGGTCCACATAAGGCAATGCCCGATCACTGGAAGACAGCAATTCATTCACCAAATCACTTCAGTCTTTGAACACATGGAAGCCAGACTACAGAGAGAGACAGACTGCTGCTCATCAGCTCAGGAATAAATCTCACAAACTCCATGCTTAGAGGAAAGATTTATACCACAGTACCATTTCAAGAGATCTCTGTTGTGAAAACATTGGAAAACTGGGTTACTTATTCCTAGATGCTCTATGATTGTTCTGCCAGAATGTAAAGTTATTTTTCATCAACAAAACTGTGTGGACTAAGCATGGCATCACCTCATATAACTGTAGCTGAATGGAGCTTAAACAAAAAGAAAAATGACTTACCCCCTGAAAACATGGTCATCAGGCATGCAATTTCAGCCACATCTGGAAACGCTGGGGGAGCTTCCTATCCAAACAAAACTGGAGGCATGCACTCCTAAGGTGTCTCTCTTGGAGTGCACGTTAATCAAAGTGGCCGGGATGAGATCTACAGATGCTAATCGTGTCCAGATGTTGTGTGTGCATGACTCATGTCGTTATGTGCCCTGCCCTTTAATCTCTGCACCAAGTTGCCAACTGCCACTCGGTCAAAGCATAATCGTAAAAACTACAGTGGAACTATACATGAAACTATGAAAGAAAATGGCATTGTGACACACACTGGAGTGCACCGGGCTGTGTTCTCACACGTGTGCCGTGAAGCCGAAAAACCGGTTGGCATTTCTCTGTTTAATTGCCACAGTTGATTTCAATAGGTCAAGAACGTGCAGAAAACAGTGACGATCCGAGACCTGAAACGCGAGTTCAAATCCACAACACCGCCTCGCTTTTTCACCGCTCTGCCCCTGTGTTTGTGCGCGCGTGCCATACCTTGAAGGTATTATGAGGGGCTAATTGGAAAGCCCCCCGTGACCAGCAGCATTACCCATTGAAAACACCGACAAGAGAAGAAACAGCAATCCAACTTACTTGCCAATGACCTCGCACAGCTCGTACACATCTTCAAAGAGAATGTCGTCGTCCGCCATAGTCATGCTAGGACTTGGGGGGGAAATGTATCCCCAAAATGCGTCCTGAACCCGAATATGCTTCTAAGTGAGGACAACAAGGCAGGCCACAAGCAGCTTGACAAATAGATGCCTACTCGAGCTCAGCAGCGAGTGGGCAGGCGCTGAAAGAGTTCACAAGGAGCGGTTCTAAATCCCAGTTGTTACCGCTTGCTTCGACCCCCGCCCCCCAAAAAACGCTGCGTCGCCGTGGGCGAATCCCACAGGGAAAGCTCAGTAATCCAGTTTGGGTCGGGAGTCCACCGGTTCGACCCCGCCTTCCTCTTCCACACCACGACACTTCAGACTCGGAGCAATTAACTAAACTCCTCTGTCTGTCTGTGTGTCCCCGTGAAACACTCCAACTACAGCAAACAGAGACAAGAGGCAGAAGACGGCGTGCATCAGCTCGGGCTCCGCGCCGGTCAGTCCAGGTGCGTAGAGTAGTCTTCACATCTCGAAAATGCCACCCGGCTCCACTTTGCCGCGTTTTCACGGATTAGCGCAATGTCCCTTGAGAAGTGCAACTATGGCAGGTTCAAGTCTGCCACACGGAGACTCGAGTCCCCGCGGCTTTCCCCTCGTCGACACTTCCCAGTCCGCGCTTCGTGGTTTTCCCCAAGCACCGTCAGTTTCTGCTCATATGCCCGGACGTGCAGGCAGCAGCTCCACGGAGCTTCCAGAAAGACAAGCCCCTCCTACAAGGAGGTTACGAAACTGCTCCACTATCCTCCATTCTGGCGCAGCGCCTTTTCCCTGGGTTTTCCTTTGAGGCACGCAGGCTTTGAGCCAACATGGCGGTTCGGTAGCGCCATAGCGGCTCGTTTAGGACAGTTGATGTGGAATAAAAAAAAGGAGTATGGATTCGAAGTATTTATCTGGTTAATTTGATTGATACATTCTTTAATTTTAGTTGTGTGTTGTTCTTGTCTTAAAATATAGATAACACACGTTAAACATGGTTAGAACATAGTCTACACAGATGAAGTTTGTTTGGAAGTTTGCTAGTAGCCATCAGGTTTTTACATTTCTTTTGTGTGCAATCATTTTTGTAAAATTCCTCTGGGGTGCCTTTGCTGGGCTGGTGAATTTGAGCTCCAGCTCGGGCCGATTTTCTACTCCATAACTAGGGGTTAGTGCTGCAGAGAATTAGCAGAAAATGTGATACAAGTTGGACACATGTTCAAATAGCCTTTGCAGAAGTAGTTTGTTGAAGCTGAAAGCAAATAAGAAGAAGGAAAAATGTAAAATACATATACAGTCAGGTTCATGAATATCGGGGCATCACCTCAATTCTTATCTTTTTGGCTCTATAAACCACCACAATCAAGTTCAAATTAAACAACTGCAATGTGCTTAGACTGTAGACTTTCAGCTTTAATATGAAAGCATTTACATCCAAATCAGATGAACGGTGTAGGAAATATAACCGTTTGTATGTGTGCCTCCCACCTTTTAAGGGACCAAAAGTAACAGGAGTGGCTGCTCAGTTGTTTCATGGCCTGGTGTTTGCTCTTCCCTCATTATTCCATTTATAAGTGTGATATTTGCATTTTGCATACTGTTGCGGCTAATTCTCAATATGAATTGAAGAGCTGTTAGTGAATTTTACCAGGAGGTGGATGTATGTATGTCAAAGTCAACAATCAAGAGAAGACATCACCAGAGAGAACACAGACGATTAACCACAAGGTGTAAACCATTGGTGAACCTCAAAAGCAGGAGGTTGGTTAGAGTTTGCCAAAAACATAAAAAATAAATAAAAATGCCTTTACAGTTTTGAAACAACATCCTAGGACAGGTGAGACAAAGATCAACTTGTCCCAGTGATGGGAAGAGAAGAGTATGGAGAAAGAAAGGACCTGCTAATGATTTAAAATATACCACCTCATCAGTGAAACATGGTGGTGCAGCATCATGGCATGGGCTTGTATGGCCGATAGAACTTGTATTTATTGATGATGTGACTGTTGACAAAAGCAGCAGGATGAATTCTGTTTCGGGCAATATAATGTGCTCATATTCAGCCAATGCTTGGATACTTCACAGTGCAGTTGGACAATGACCCAAAGTATACTGCCAAAGCCACCAAAGAGATCTTTAATGCAAAGAAGTGAAATGTTATTCAATGGCCAAGTCGTCTGACATGAATCCAATTGAGCAGCATTTCACTTGCTGAAGACAAAACTGAAGGGAAAATGCCCAAGAACTAGCAGGAACTGAAGACATTTACAGTATAGGCCTGGCAGAGCATCACCAGGGATGAAACCCAGAGTCTGGTGATGTTTATGCCTTATAGACTTCCAGCTGAAATTGACTGCAAAGGATTTGCAACCAAATATTACACAAGTTTTATTTATGATTGTGACTTTGTCCCATTACTTTTGGTCCCTTGAAGAGTGAAAGGCACACATAAAAACGGTTGTAATTTCTATACCATTCATCCCATTTGGATCTAAATAGTCTCAAATTAAAGCTGAAAGTCTGCCATTTAAGCACATTTTTGTTGTTTCATTTCAACAACCATTGTGGTGGTTTATAGAGCCAAAAACATAAGAATTGAGTCGATGTCCCAATATTTATGGAACTGACTCTAGTTTACTCAGCTTCTTCTCACCCACATTAGCATATTTTTTGTTTGTTTATTTGTTGTAACAGAGCACTGTTAGTAAACCTATCTGTTTTTTGTTTTTTAATATAGTAGAATTTCATCAAGTCTGTGTTTTGCTTTTTGACAGCTTTTACACAACAATGTTATCTTCTTGCCCTTGTACGTTGTTTGAGTTAAGTACGAATTTCAAAGGTGGTTGGTGTGATGTGATGCTGCAGGAGGCCATTTGGCTTAGAATAGGAGAAATCAGGACATCAGAGAAAATCTTATCTCTATCCAGCACATGCTCCTTGTCTCAGCCAGGGGCCGGTCGCTGAGTGTGTTTAGTGGCTGTTCTTGCCTCGGTGGCAAACATCACATTGTCAGAAATCACAGTCCAAGTGGCTGCTCCCCTGAACACACTTACTATATGGTCTGCCACCAAAATGTTTCTATCTGCTACCATAATACAACCATCTTGAAAATGTCTCAGCAACAAATTTTAGTTTTTATGATTTCACCACACGGCAAGGCCTGCACTTGACATTTTGCGTGGAGTGCACATACTGCCACATGCACTCAGGGTGAGATAAGCCAATGAATGACATCATCTGTTTTTCTTTCTTCCAAGATCTTATACAACCCCTTGATTGGCCAAACTGAAACAAGCTGTCAAATCAACTACATGTCACTTCTGTAAATAATAACTGCTCAGCCTTACATTAGTTTGATCAAGTCGGAAAATAGCACCGAGGTACCCTTTTCCATACCGTGGGCCAAGTTCCTAACCAGGAGTAAGTCAATAGATTCGTGAATTAGTAAATTAATTGTAAGAGCAATAAAGCGTCACCAGAGGAGTACATGCAGGTGACCATTTTCTGTCTACCAGTATATCATTTTGACATTTATGAAAGATTCACGTTTCAATGATATTCTAATTTATGCCAGTCCATCTGTAGTGTAGAGAGTAAAAAGCACTTTCTGCCCGACTGCAGTCATCCTGTTTATCTTGCATGAACTCACTGTGCTCCTCTTGGTAACAGTGATTTTCTAATGGTGAACACGTGCACGTAGTTTTGTGACATTCAAGATCTTGGATGCAAGTTTCCTCTGATTCGAAGTAGTCCAATGAGACTCTATCGCTGAACAGCAGCGGTTCTTTTATTCCACTCACAATTCAGTTTGTGCCAGTTACAAGCCAATACAAATGTTAGTAGGGCAATTGAATCTGCTGTTAAGCTAAATATGACAAGGATTCAAAGAGATTACAGACCTCTTTTAATCATTACGTTTTTTATTATTTAGCAGTCTACTAAAATCATATACTACATTCGGTAAATGGTAAATCCTTGTACAACAATAATACATAAATTAGACATGAATGGTAAAGAGAAATATCCATAGAAAGGTGTGAATTCCAGAAGTCCCAATGCCTGTCTAACACCTTGCGCTCAAGCTGCATCACAGACCAGCAGCTTGAACATATCCAGCTGGAGTCTGGGTTTGGAGTATTATGTCTTGCCCCTGGCTGAGTCTAAAGTAAAGCTTGTTCCAGTTTCCTCACTCCTCAGAGCAGAGTAAACTGAGACTCTCTGTTGGAGAGCTGCAGACGGATTGCGTGAGGAGTGCATCACCCTCCTGCCACAGGAACACAGGGGGATGTTTATGATAGTTTTCTAAAACTCACTTTTCGCTCAGATATGGCAAACTTGATCTGTTGTCATGTGCGTTTGATTAAAAAAATAAAATAAAAACACTAGCACAAGGATCTGAAAAGAAAAACCTTTGATCAAGGGAGCCAGTTAGATAAGTGATGAGTAAGGATGAATATTTTGTCTTCATGGCCATGAGATGAGATTCAGACAGACTTTTCGTTTTTGAGAAAAAGTTACTATCTTTTAAATTTGTCTCTTTCCTAGTCTTGTTTGTGAAGTATTTTTGATTTATGTGTTCAAAGTTTCTCATCTTACGATTAGATTAATTTGTATTTACCTTGCTCAATACTTTTCCAGTTGAGTTGGTATTTTCTGCAAAGATCAACCACTCAACCATTCACAAAAAACATGAGTCATGTCTGGTCAGCATACACAGACTTTCATTCATCTGTATAGCTGTGAAGTCCACATTAGTCTTAATTGTGTTTTCATGTGTGGCAGTTTGTGTAAGCAACCCTATGTGCTCATCCCTCTGGCTGACAGCACTAGAGGTGTGCGCTGGGTGCTTATCAGACAAATGGTGCGCAGTGGGGAGAAAGAGGAGAGGAAGAAGGTTATGAGAGGAATTGCAAACGCTGTGAGTTTAGGAACGCTGCTGCCTTTGCAGACTGAACTGAAGTCATTCAAGTTCACCATCGGACTGTGTGAGAAAATCCTTTGTCTCCTCTCTCCACTTCCCTAAAGCCCAGACACGTCCTGTAATATTGAAGTAGTGTCAGAGACGCGGTGCTCGGAGGCCAGTAGTGCCACTTGCTCTAGCTTTGGTTTGTATTTGTTACACTTTCTGTCGTCCGTCTTTACAAAACTCAGGAAAAATGTGTTGGGAAAAGCCGCAGCTCAATGCACAGTGGTTATGTTTCTGACGGCTTCCCCTCACTCACCTCAGATGTGTTTTCATATTCCAGCAGGAGTATTTGTGCCATTTCTCGGAACATATTATTTTGCCAAGTGCGTAGGTGATGAATATAGAGCCATAACAATAGTTATTGGTTTTATTCAGTGGCTCACAGGGTTTAGCTGTATATGCGGTGAAACAGAGCTGCCCAAAGTGGTTTTAACTGGTCTTTGGGGCATAATGTAAAGACAAAATTAACTTTGTGAATGCAATCTTACACCTTTATAGCTTTTGGATTTTGGGCAACTTTATCCTTTAGTTTGTAATATGTTGTTGTTTTACAGGGTAGACTTTGCAGGCCCAGTTTAGATATTTAGATGTGTATGGCTTTATCGACAAGACTTTTTTCCCCTTTCAAAGCCGCTGCAATTGCTTTTGCGGTACAGTCATTTTCTCCTCAAGTTAAACTGGCCGATATTGAACCGATTATACATTTGGCTTGTGTGGCAGTTTATATGACCTTTCTACAACTATGGGACACCTTCACATTGGTTACTCGTGCAGTCTGCACATTCTGCCAGTGTCCTATATAATTGCTCTCCACATGTGTCCACGTTTGTCTCAGCGCTGCATGCCTGAGATTATTTTATTTTACTGAAGTGTGATGATGAGAGTGTTTCAAGTGTCCTGCAGTGCTCGCAAAATGAAAATGACACTTCTTTGAAAAACGTCTCTTTTGGGGTGCTTTTCCCCCCTCAATTTCCTGTGGACCTCAATCCCTCGACAGGTGAGTTGAAAGACATGGTGCTGCACTGTAATAGATATATTTTTATGGATTGTTGCGTTGTGGCACAGGGAGGGTGGGGAATGCAATTTTTCTCTCTGTTCGCCAATGAAGACACTCGTCCGTGGAGGTGGGAGCGCACATTGTCACTCTTCTCTTTTTATTGTGTTAGACGTCCATGCTCACAATCCTATTTTAATGTATTTATTTGTTTATATTTGCCCCTCCTGGAACCGCCACCTTAATGTGGTGGAGGGGTTTGAGCGCCCGAATTATCCTGGAGCTCTGTTGTCGGGGGCTTCGTGTCCCTGGTAGGGTCTCCCATGGCAAACAGGTCTTAGGTGACGGGTCAGACAAAGTGCGGTTCAGAAGCCCCTTATGAGAGACCAACAGGCCCGGTTAGAACCATGAGGCCGTCCTTCTGTGGACCCACCACCTGCAGGAGGAGCCATAGGGGCTGGTGCAATGTGATTTGGGCAGTTCCAACCCCTGCCCCTACGACCCTGCAACGGACAAGTGGAAGAAGGATGGATGGATGGATTTTTATATTTGTTTATTTGATGGTTGGTTAGTTCCTCTTGAAGGGAACCTATTGTACATTTTATAGTGCTTGGGGACGCCGGGGCAACAAGAGGAAAACCAAAATACACTCCATGCGTCTATTCACATTTGGCAGTAGCGTTAATTGTGTTAGAAATAGTTTGAGCAAAGCATAAGTGTTGACCAGTGGGGGCCATCACGCTGAAACAGAGAGAAACCCAGGAGGCGCTGCACCGTTTCAGAGGAGCACTGAAGGCAGCCAGCCGGGTTTCCTCTTGATACTCCGGGTTCCCCAACCTCCAAAAACATGCTGGTCAGGTTGGTCCACAATGGCGGCGTGCAGAGTTACAGCGGCTCAGGAGTCAGGACTAACCTTAACATCAGATCTAAGCTGTTCCGTTGTACAATTGTACAATGACAAAGAAAAGCACTTACTTTCTTACTTATTACTTTGAGTTAACATGCACATAGGTCCCAGCATGCATGGGCTTACAAGACACATCAAGTATTGCTGGGTTGCAGGTTCTAGAATGTGACAATGTCACTGGACCCAGCGCGGGGCAGGAGCCAGTTTTTCCTACGAACAGCATTACACTTTCACAAGTCGTAGCTCAAAAGAAAATGTATTAATTACAAAAATGATCATCAATATCAGTCACTGGGTCCATGATCTCTCTGTACAAGACCAAACATGTCCTCAAAAACAAAATATGTTTTCCTCCATATAATAGTATTGGCCTTTAGAATACTGTGATGTCACCTGCATCATCTATCTATCTATCTATAAGGTACAGTAAGAGTAGTAATAATAATGCATTGGTCTTATAGCGCTTTTCCAGACGCTCAAACTTGCTTTAGGTTAACCCTTGCTTACGTCATTCAATCAGTCTGTGCTATCGCTCCCCTTGACTGTACTACCATCCACTCACATAGAACTCATTCACCCTGGTATTCCCTCACAGCCTCCCATCAAACCAGGCCCTTCCCTGCTTAGCTTCCCAGATCTGATGGGATCAGGCATATCAAAGGCAGTATGGCCGCACACACGTGGCTGTAATTGTGCCTCACTGTACCTTTTACTTTATTGATCCAAATGATTAATACTGGGTAGTTTTTAGATCTTAAATTCTGAAAGTTGGAATCCTGTGGCTTTTTGGAGTTCTCTTGGTTAAGTACCGCTTCAGTGCTAAATTTCCCAAACTAGCTGTAATGATTTTACATCTTTGGGAATTTAGTGTTTATTTGAGAGACTGTGGACCAAATGGTCTGACTTGGAATCATTCTTGTAGATGGCAACTTTTTTCTTTTGCACAAATGGCGCATTACCAAAATAAGTTTGAACGATTTTTTGAGGAATAATGAAGTAAACAATCTCTTTAGCAAAAGACAAGGACTTTGACTCATTCTGAATGTAATGAGCAGATTGAAACCACAATGAAGGACCACTGAACGTCGCAATTAAATATAGAAACAAGTCAATGATCCTTATATGCTGCCAAAGGAGACGTCTATGCAAACAGTCTAAGGTTTACAAAGATCACAATTAAACTAATGAGGCATGGGTGTACAAGCGTGTTTTGTTAATATGCCCTGTGTGTTCTCGTAATGTCGGTACATATTTAGAAACCATAAATGCCCTAATTTGGCTTGAAGCATTTATGAAACTCCTGGGACGTAATAATGCAAAATAAAACAGGTCTTTTTGCGGAATATATTTTGAATGAGAATAAACATGCAGGTTCTAGAAAACATGTTGCTAAGTGCACAAGTATCAACAATTTACACAATGTATCAGTGTACGCTGCGAAAAGTCTTTCTCCTGGATCTGAGTAATTATTTCAAGAAATAAGTCTTGGGGGCGAGTTAAAAAAACAAAACAAAAAACTCCATAAGTAAATTCAGATTTTGTATCCAATTTTTAGTGCAATAGATCTGTTTTCCCTTAAATTAAGTATAAAAATCTTTCCTCATGGACAGATTTCTTGAAATTAGTTACCGGTAATCAAATCAGAGTCAAATTTACTTATTTGATCATTTTACTCCTTACTCCATTTTTAGTGTATCCTTGTGGTTCTCAAACTTTACACATCTAGTACCACTTTGTAAAATATAAGGTATAAAAAAGGTCTGATTAATGTTTTTCTATTGGCCCAAAGCTGATGCAAAGAAAACCCACCCACTGAATCCTCCTCAACAGGATAAGTAGGGCTGGGCAATTAATTACAATTTCAATTGAAATGTAATCAAAATAACAATCCCTATTTAATTTTATTAAACAGATCAACTGCTAAGGTCTTCCCAGAAGATGGTAAAAGACTGTTATGGAGCAGAGGGAGTGGAGGGAGCTGTGCAGGAGGTGGAGGAAGGAGGAGGTGGAGCAGCTGACCAGTGCAGGACACCATGCTCTGAAACAGGGACAAACCCAGGAGGCGCTGCACCGTTTCAGAGAATCAGAGGAGGACTGAAGGCAGCCTTCCTCCAACTATTACGGTTTCCCCGACCTCCAAAAACATGCTGGTCAGGTTGACCCACAGTGGCATCGCGGCTCAGGACTAACACCTGAACACAATTGCGTTGTAGCTTGTACAATGACAGACGAAGCACTTACTTAATTACTTACTATTTTAGTCTCCAGAAGTGTCATGGGACGTTATAATCGTCAGGTTCACAGCCATTTCTCTGGCAGAAACAGAACCTGGTTTTGGAGTTTGGACGAGACGATGGGAGATTGTTGTGCATTAAAAGATTCTGGAGAAAAGCATTTGTTTTTGTTTGAGAGGTTTATATAAAAGATATGTCATAACATCATGAATCAGGTATTATTTTTTTTATTAACCAAAAAAACTAATGAAATAAAAAAAATAAAAAAATTGTCATATCGTCCAGCCCTGTTATGAAGAATGGGGCCTCTTTTTTGGGCCCTATAAACCTTTTCGATCTTCATCCTGTATTGTATCTATTGTTTCCATTTCACAGGTGCAGCTCCAGTCTCTCCTCCAGCATGAACTCCGCACAGTGTGTCGTGTTTAAGGCCATCCTTCCTGCTGCTTCCACAATTGCTCCTATCTGACAGCTATTGTGTTATGTTGGAAGCCACTGTGTATCGTCCAAGCGAGGTGTTAATTGGTTCAAAACTCATTTCTACTGCCAACCAGGAAACAAGTAAATCCAGTTTGTTTAACCAGAGCATATGCACAAATCAACCACAGCATTATCGCCACTGGAAGGGGAAACAAAAAGCACAACGCTGCGTATTTGGCAGCATTTTGTCCTCAAGTTCATATAGATTGAGCGCGTTTCACCAGATCCTGTACTGCTGGGTTTCAGTGTGGGTTTTGGGGTGTACTGGTCCGTCTGGTCTGAAAAGAAAAGTGGTGACAGGTAAACGATTGGTGAACTGAGAACTTGCCAGTTACACGTGCATTGTTCTAGTCACAGGTAAAACGGAATAAAGTGTCCCTTAGACGTCTCATTCTGAAGTAGTTTAAAGCATGATTAACCTTCTTTCTCCCGCCTAAACTGAGCGCATTTTCTTCAGCTCAGCTTTACCCAAATGTAAAAGCTTCTCGACTGAAATGCCTCAATTGACAGCTAAGCCCGGCAGCAGTGATAGAAGTGGTAACTTTTCTGTCTCGTCGCCGCATTTTAGTCACATTTTTGAAGCGGTTTTGTCGCACTTTTGTTGTTTTTTCCGTCCCGTGTTTTATCGCTCTTTTGTCGCTTTTTCCCCCCCATTTTTGTGTCACTTATGTTGCGTTTTGTCGCTTTTTTTAATTGCGTTTCTATCCTCGTTTTTTCATGGCTATTTTGATGCTTTAGATTTGGGTGAAGCCAAACTGGTTTGTCCTAATTCTGATTAAGTAACTTTCTTTGTTCTACATTGCAAACCTTGCAGCTTCTACAAAAAATAATTAGATTCAATTGAATAATAGACTAATACAAACCAATTAACTATTATGTTATTAAGCATGTCCAATACCTCCCCAGATCTGTGAGTCAAACCTCCACAAATGGAAACCAGCTTACTATACAATTTTGTTTTAGACAGCATCTCTAAATATTGACTGTAATCCTCACACTGTAATCTGACTACAAAAACAGAGCAGTTTTGCCAGACAGAGCTCATAGACATAATGCATGTGGCTGGCCTTGACCCTGACCTCAAGCATAAGAGAAATCCCTAATCCCCTACAGCAGGTCTATCTAAAATGGGCTGCTTACAATTGATTGAAACAAGCTGAATTATTTATAAGCTGCGCTAGTAAATGAGAAAGTAAACACACACGTGAAATGCAACATCCTGCACATCCATCTTTGCATATTGGTCAATCACAACGCTTCTGCCATAACCGAGCGAGTGGATTCAGGTCAGCAGTGGAGAGAGAAGATTTCCACTTCTGAATATTCTTCAAATAGGAGGAAGGCAAAAGCAGAGGCAGGATTTTGGTTCCTCATTCTTCAGAAAAGCATTGGAGAAATTAGTTCTCATCTGCTGGTGAAGATATTATCGGAAAAATAAAGTGAAGAAAAGCACTTTATTTGCCATATTCATAAAAGCCCAGGGTCAGATGGAGGTCAAACTGAGTCTTGGCGAAATGAGCTTAAAGCATAAATGAATACATGTCTTCAATGTAACAATAAAGAAGAAGAACTTTATTTATATAGCGCCTTTCACAGACATAGCCACAAAGCGCTTTACATGAGAGCATTTTACATACTCGGTGGTGGTAAACTATGTTAGTAGCTTCAGTTTCCCCTGGGGGAGACTGACAGAAGCCAGAGAATAAAAAGCTCTGAAAAGGAAATTATGGTGTACGGTAAATAGGTAAACGCTTATTGCACTTCAGGGCATTTTGGGGCACAGTAAAATGGCAATAAGATAGAAAGAAAATACCATGTTTCCTAGTCATTTACAGTTTTTACAGTAGGTTTGGGCTGTGTGTGTTCTGTTTCCATGAGTAATTCATGTGCTTAATATATAATTATGTCAGAGCAAGAGCAATTCTTCCGTTTTCTTTCCTCAGCCGTTAAAATGAAGGGCAAAACCTAAACATTACTTTACCCTGTGTCTCATTACAGAATTATTTTTGTTGAAAACATGAATCTTGTGTTCTTTTTGAGCCCACATGTCAGGTCAAAACTGGAACAAACACAGAACCTTTGGAGAAAACTCAGCGGCACTAGATACTAAACTGAAAGGAGAGACCAGGGATATGTGCTGCCAACAGTGAACACTTTCTTTTCATAAACAGATAATACTTAAATTTAGACTCATTACAACCAGGCACAGTCAGCCTCAGGAGACATTTATTATCATATTAAACTTATGTGTTCCTCCTCCTGTGGACCCACCACCTGCAAGAGGAGCCAAAGGGGCTGGTGCAATGTGATTTGGGCAACTCCAACAGCTGGCCCCACGACCCGGCAACGGACAAGTGGAAGAAAATGGATGGATGGACTTATTTGTTCCTTCTGTATAAATAGAAATAAAAACACACGTTATACATTAATACATGCTTACACGCTGCTGGAGCACAATAGGAATGGGAAATAACAGTGTATTAGACTAATTAAATTATGTTGAACATTTGTGACACAAAATCTGCGGTACTGGTAATTACAACAAGTAAACGAGTGGCTGTCTCAACCCACGACACAGAGCAGGAGCTGTGGTCCTTGATGCAGCCTGACGAGGCCTAAAACGACACGAATCACTCCCACTCACCGAAAATACATACAGCTGTATGGACCCATTCACTTTCACAGTCTCTCATAAAAGCACTCACGCTGCACAGACGTGGTCCAGCTGCACATCAGGACACAATGACGTCCAAGTGGTTCAGCAATAGGAAAAACTGAAGTGACTTGCTCTGACCAAGGTTAGCGGTACAATATTCACAAAACCCCCTCTAGAAAGTAAAAAAAAATGTAATAAACGAGTGCACGTTGTTCTCATTTAATGCAAAAAAGATGGACCGCAATCAAACAAATATTTACTGACTTTACATTCTGAAATCTGTCACTATTTAAATCATTAATCATATGGATGGTTTAGCATGACATGTTCCTGTCATTTACTATTTGACCATTCAAATTCATGTGGTCTTTCCCATTTGAAAATTGCACATGCTTCCCAATACTTTTTTTAGTGCTACTTGTTGACTGTGACCTGTCATTGTCCTCAGAATAACAAAGGCTAGTGATAATCAACTATTGCAAAAGACAAAGGTGATAATATGAAAACCTATATAAAACCTTCAGACTATGTTTAGCTTTTCGAACGATAATACCAAATCTTAACCGTAATTTTGAATTGAACATCGCCACGAGGAGCATTTCATAATCAGTCGCACGTGGCATATATAGCTCTGATATTTATCATGTAAGAAGACCAGTCCCAGCGGTTTCCGGCCTCCTTCACCTGTCCTCCTGTCCATGTGTGCAGGTGGTCAATGGAGCGTGTGAATGGGGTCACGCCTCAGAGATGGGGGAGCGAGCTGGAAGCTGAGAGAGGGACAAAAAATGGGCTTCTGCATTAGCGATGTCTGAAGAGTCACAGTGCAGTCGGAGTCTCAGCACGTGGTCCCCTTTCACAGACTTCTTCAGATTCAAGAAGACGATGACAAGATTACATTTGGTGGGCTCGAGCTAAAAGAATCTGATTGGCTATTTAGTCGTTTTATAAGAAAGGAAAATGCACAAGCGCATCTTTTTTGTCGAACCCTTTTCCATGCACATGGAGGCACTTTGAGCGCTGAAAGGAGCGGCCCGGTGAAACTGTCAGGACTTTAAACACACAGCAGGGGACTTCCACATCACTTTGACTGAAAATATGGAAATGCTAAAACACACATGAATTAAACAAATACAGATGTTTTGCATGAGGTAACAAAGTACAAAATTGTAAAAAGAGGGATAGTTTTTTAGAGCAAAAGCAGTTGAAAAGTAACTTTGCCAACTCACTTTTGTTATTTATTAAACAATATGTCTTTGATAACCTTTTGAGACTACAGCGCTTGACTAACATATTTGCATTCCCACAATCATAACAATTTACCTTTAGGACACAATCTATGGCACACTGCATGAACTACAGTATGAACTACTGATTGTGTTCTAATACATTTGCACCCCTACAATGATTCCTCCTCCATTTCCCACAGCGTAATGGTGCACATTTATCCTCAGGGTGCATGGTTTGTGTGTAATGTCTGTTTCAGGTTTGTGGTTGAGGTGAGCCACACACTCAGCAGGCTGATATTATCTCACTCCACTTCAGATCAATTAATGGAGTAATGGAATTACAACATCTGCTCCGTTTGTGAATGACAAAATGTCAATTGTAAATGAGAGACCTCTTGTAATGTTTCGCCCAAAAAATATAATTTATTTTTTACAAAATAATTTACACTCCTATGTGGCGAATACATTTTTAGGCTGTTGGTTTTTATTCTACCAAGGTACTTTTTTCAGAATTATTATAATTTCACAAACCATGAAATGTCTTTGGGGACTGGAGCGACATGGAAAATGGACACATTTAAAATATACATCCATTCATCCATTTTCTTCCACTTGTCCGTTGCCGGGTCGTGGCTGTTGGAGCTGCCCAAATCACATTGCACCAGCCCCCATGGCTCCTCCTGCAGGTGGTGGGTCCACAGAGGAACGGCCTCATGGTTCTAAACGGGCCTGTTGGTCTCTCATAAGGGGCTTCTGAACCGCTCTTTGTCTGACCCGTCACCTAGGACCTGTTTGCCATGGGAGACCCTACCAGGGGCACGAAGCCCCCGACAACCGAGCTCCCAGGATCATTCGGGCGCTCAAACCCCTCCACCACCCTTCCACCAAGTTAAGGTGACTGTTCCAGGAGGGGTATATATACAACTATATATTATTATTATTACTATAGGTGGAAAATAGAAACTAATGCAACATACGTGACCTATTTGATCGTCTGGTAACTTGTTTTATTTTTCATTATGTTTTCTGTTAAAAAAAAGAGACTGTTTGTTCCTTCGATTGCTATAGTGCACTCCAGACACTTAAAAACAATCAAGTGACTTAAGTTTTGTGAGTCATTAGTAGACGTTTGGAATGTGGAAAAAGAGAGAGATTGCGATGTTGTACTTGCTGCAAGGCCTTCAGGCAGCTTGCAGATGTGGAAATGTTCTTCTCACCTGACTGAGAAATACATAGCCTACCTAGCCGTCATACAATTGTTGCCTAAAGTGAAAAAAAATATGAAAATAAAACTGATGTAAACTATTTATATTTACATCAAAATACCAGCTATTGCAAACGCACAAAGAGAAACATAAAACGGGTCTGGTGAGTGAAGTCAAAGGCAAATGGATGTCCTCAGAAGCTGATTATGGCTGGAGACCCTGGGGACCGGTGTAGGACAATCAGGTTACAATATGCTGCACTGACAGACATGACTGCTGAGTGTCTACATTGAGAATGACAATGTACCACTGCACCCGTGGTCGAATGCAAAGCTCTAGATGATTTAATTTAGCCAAACTTGACCCAATAAGATATTTCTTGCAGCAACCTCACATCCCCCCCCAACTCTTGTGCTGACTTTGTATATTATATCTCCATTGTTCCAGATATAGGCCACTTTCCCATTCGGTTTATTCATATTTTTGAAACCGGTGCCCTAACAGCACCCAAGGGAGACGACGTATTTTGAACAATGTGCCTGAACACTAGGTACATGCTGTTTATGCAAATAGCAGATCAGCATATCACACAGACCCGGAAAACAGGAAAACAGAGATGTACTGGGCTGAGTATACTGCCCCAAAAAGAAAAAATAAAGAAACAGTTTCAGAGTCAGTTTTTGGCCAAACAGTGATTTCTGTCTCATTTTGCTCTCCAAACACTGCAGCGGTTTGAGCTTTGTTGTGTTAATGTTCGCGTTATAGAACATGATTGTGACAGCCTTGAAAACGGTTTCTTTCTGCGGGTCTGAAAGGCAAATTGTAGCTTTGATAAATATGCGTAAATATTGTTTAAATGTCATTTTTATATATATTTTTTTATATTTTTCTGTCATGCAATTTTTGTATCTGTATCTAAAGTATACTCACCATTAAAAGGTGCATTATGCAACTTTTTATGTGAAAAAAAGAAAAGTGGATATTTGTGTGTTTTTGACCTTGTAGTGACCCAGCGGCTGTATGAGTTGTCAGCATGGCACTTTTACTTTCACATGGTGGCCTCTACAATGCTCCAGAATCGATTGTTTTGTAGGTTTTGGTGAGAGGGTCCGTCAGCAGTAAAAAAAACTTCCAAACAATTGATCCTGGAGCTCCTACTGTAATGGAAAATAAAGGCGTGATGCTGACCGCTCATACATCCGCTGGGTCACTAAAGGTCATACACACACAGATATCAAACTTTTTTTCCACATTAAAAGTTGCATAATGCACCTTTAAAGTAGTAAAAAAAAAAAAAAAAACTATTTAATGAAAAAAGGTTTATAATAATGCTCCTCCTGGACCTGTTTACAGTTACAATGTCTATACCAACTGAATCTCTTTTTTTAAATGTTTCTTTTTGCAGTCACAATTATCAATATATATTAGATTAGCCATTGGATATGTTTCCAAAATTACTAAATTACTCACTGCTTACCATTATTAGGGCCTAAGCCAACACCTTCACTTTTGGGTTGAGACCAATAGCAGCCACCACGCCAGAGTGAACCGACACAGAAAATCAGAAATGCAGATATACATATTCAACAGTGGCACTGCTGAGGTGTTGCTTTCTGACTGAGAGGTGTGGAAGGGGATGGATTGACAGAAGAGGCATTATACAGTGTCATGCAGAATAAAGAACAGTGTTTGTGTGGAAATAGTGCTTTAGCTGCAGTCCACCCCAGCCAGGGACAGGGGACGCATGACCAAAATATGTATGCAATCTTGTCGAATTTACAATATTATGGACTACTTCACAGATGAAGTATTGCAGTTTTAATAAGGGCACACGGTAGAATTGGGATTATCCCCACACTTAAATATGACATTAAGTCAAAGTATTGTCCCAATCGAAAACAGAGACAAACCAGTAACAATGTGTAGTGGTCTATTTGACAACATTTATTTAATCAATGAAATTCTTGATTGAGATCAGTTGATGCGTAGATAATGTGCTGTGGAAGCTTATCCAGTTTCACTCGATTGTATGTCATGTGTGTCATTCTTCAATTCCTGCAAGAATATCAGCTTTGTGTTCAACCAAACATACGCAGGTTTTACCCTGACAACGTAAATTGACATGAGATTTATCATAGTTCAATAGATATACTTTTTGTGACATTATTTCCAATAACACTAACCACTGAACCCTCCTATTTATTTATTTATTTGAATTAGGACAGTGCACATTAATCAACACGTCAGCCAAAAGCATCAATGTAAATGTACCAGAATTAGCGTGAGAGCTAAATTGCATCCGTTGTCCTAAGGCAGGTAAAGAAACATTGACAGAAGGAAAATACAGACATAGTACAAAGAACAGAACAAAGTTACAGTCACAGAGGTCAGTTATTTAGGACACATACAGTATCTGTTCTGATAACAGGCAGCTTTAAGGCCATCAACGTCTGCAAACCTTATCGGCAAACGAAAACATTGCATCACGCTCGCCGCACAACCACAGAGCAAGAAATATAAGGAATTCCACCTGTTTATATTGAACAAACAAAAGCAATTCATCATTACCTTGAATCTCGGCTCTATGACGCATCCCATTTTCATCTCCTGGCTTCTCCTTCAGCAGAGTGCTCACACCAGGCCTTCGTTCAGGCGGAATAATCAAATAGCGCTCCACACTCTCAGCTTTCCAATATGATTAAGCCCGGTCGCCATTCACAGAAGCTAATTTAGAATGAGTTGTGATTAGCTGTCCCCACCCTCCGAGGCATTATGCATTTAAGTGGCGCACACTTTAACCCAGTAGGGAATGTGACAACAGCATCTGATGATTCCCATAAGCGCCGTGTGTTTCTCTGCTCTTTACTGTAATAGGGCGTTTAAGAGGCCGGTGCAGGCGCCATGTATACCAGCTGTCACATTATGACTACTGGCAGGTGAAGGCAAACATATAGTGTATTCACTTATTACTGTAAGTGATCTTTAGGTAGGTTTGGAACAGCCGCTCAATGTGGGGAGTAAGGGCTTCCCCATCCAATTGCTAATACAGTTTTAAACCAATGAGAATTTCAGATTGCTTCAGACACACTGAAAGATGGGTCAAATGCAGTGGATACAAGTTTGATTATGCTAGGCACGTTCTCATGACAAATACAATGCAGAGTCGCCATGGTATACTTGATACAAGCTGAGAAACTGCAATATTATAATTTTTTTTGCTTGGTCTTGCAATGAGTCACCAAAGCTTTTGGTCTGAGAAAACTTTCCTTGTCTCCTCCTCTTCCTCCTGCAAAGTGCAGCCCTTGGATTTACTGTCACGGGGTTATTCATCACCGAGCGCTGACGGATTGTGCTGCAGGGCCGGGGAGAGTGACACGCTGCCAGACGGGAATTAAACTCTCAGCTTTGTGTAATGTGATTTGAAGACTCTTGGGCCAATAAGGAAGGAAGCAAAGTGGCATTCTCTTTTTGCCCAATAGTAGTCACATTCATAGTAGTAGTTGTAGTGGTAGTAGAACTGGTGGTAAGTTTTTTTTTCAGGATCCTCATCAGCCATTTGCTTGACACAGTGATTCTAAAATCATCCATAAAGACAGACAGATCTTAGTGCGCTAAGCTCTCGCTCTTCAAAGCAAGAAGATCCTCCAATTCCTGGACTGGATAGAGTTGCTCCATTTTCATCCATCAAGCTAAATCACACAAAATAGGCTATTCGTCCAGCCAGGTACTTCTGATCAAAACATTTAGACATTAGCAAAATAACCAGTTTTAATTAACTCATTTTCTGCTCTATTTGATAAACTTCACTAGTATTTCTTTTTGGCCTCAGCTTCTCCATTTCCCTTCACCACCACCAGTGTGCATCCCCGACGGAAAGATAATCTCCCCAACCTCCCATATATCTCTCCACAAGGTAAACAGAAAAGTTTCTCTATTCAATAAACAATTATTTGCTTTTCAAGAGTGTCCTGGCAAAGAGACAGCAGCAGCAAATGTTCTCCAAAGATGGGCCAAAGAAAACGGCTTATTATTGAATGCAAGATTTTTTACCTTTCGTTGCATCATCACTATCTTTTTTTGTTGTTGTTGAATAATCCCCATTTCCGTAGACCCTTTATTGCCTCATCCCGTAATAGCCAGGCTTCAGCACCTCACCTGCTCTGACCTCTCTTGTACTCACTGGTCCTGCGTTCGTTGGCAGAGTGAAGGATGTGGATCATTATACGGTGCTGTGATGGGATCCTATCAGGAGAAGTCCCATTCGGAGCTCTGTCAGTGTCAAAGGGAAAGCATCCACTGAGGTTAACCATGCGAAACTCACTCTAAAAGAACAAGATGGCTCCTAAAATGTTACCCCTTTTGGTTTGTGCGGCAAGTTGTATTGAATGCTGTTAATTCCGCTTAGAAATTGCAGTATTTTTGTTTCAATTTTACTGGAGGGCGGCAGGTAAAGTCTAGACCGAGATATAACTTGCCACAGTCCATTAATCATGAAGCTGCAGACAGTATTCCTCCTGATCAAACCAAAGTGAAAAGTCTCACTGGTGAAGAAGAGACTGTAATCAATTGGAGATCTGAGGCCTGACAGAGGTCTCAGCAGCCCCGAACAATAAGCTCGAGGTTGTATCTGAATCACCGCAGGTCCAGTGCTGGGATACACGCAGACGCTCCTCATTGTTAAAAGGGAGAACTGAACCCATGAGGATATGAGTTAACAAGAAGATTGTGATGTCTGTTCCTATAAGTCGAAATCCCTGAGCTGGGTAGGTGCGCGCTGAGTGGAGACTATGGCAGGCATATCATTTCAATTCAGTAATATCACAGTGTGCTATTGTCCCAGCAGCATTTTGGCCATCGTATGTGTGACAGCAGATCCTAAGGGGAGACACTGCAGGCAAAACCATGTTCAGGTTTTGGGCCTCATAAACCTTCTTGAATCTTGCACCTTGAAAAAAACAAAATACCTAATCTTCACAATAACATGTTTAATTATTGCACTGACTCAATATTTTTCCATAGGTTTTGTAATTTCAAGTGCCATTTTCTCAAAATGCATTTTTCTCACAGGGTGGTGTCAGTGGCCCTCATTTATCAAACTTGCGTACGGTGAAATCAGAGCGTATGTGGGGTGTACGAAAAATCACCGCCTGTTTTGGCATTTATCAATCTGAGCGCACCACACCAAGTCAGGAGGTGGTACATGATACACCAATTTTAACTAAACACTAAACAGCGTTGGAAAACTGTTTTTAACAGCATGAATCGCATTGCCACATCGCATATTATTCTCATTAGTGATTTAAACATGAAACAAGGCGACAGCGTTAATGTTTATGGACTTGATTCAATGTTGAGCTGCACCGACACGGGTCCGAGCCCAGAGGCTCAGTCCGGACCAGAGACACTAGAACCTGGACTGCAGCCACAGAGACGCTTACGATGTTTTTTATATTTATGTTTCGTTTTTTGTGTTTAACAAAATACCGCTGCTGCGCAAACTTTGTGTGGATTCCCCGCCTCACCCGCTGCCGTGGACCGGGACACCGGGACTCACCTGGGGCTGCGCGAGGCCATTCTCCGTGTTCTGGTTGGTTTGAGCGCTGAGTCTGTGCTCGCGAGTATCCCGGGCGTCAAACAAATCCTTCGACAGCTCCACAGCTTCGTCGGTCCGGACGGGTTCGTAAAGTCCGGGTATGAGCGGCGCAGGGTCTGCTCAGCGCGCGCTCTCCTCTCGTCAGGGGAATGACCGAAACACGTCTCGTAGGGCTGTCTTCGGTCCGGACGGGTTTGTTAGGTTCCGGTCGGCTGTCAGCTCCGCACACCTGTTTCCTCCCGGAGGAAAGCTCTGCTCAGGCCGAAAGACGCGTAGTTCTGCCCCCGGCTCTAACGCGGATCGAGTCCGCGGAGCTGACCGCTGCTTTTCGCTGGTTCAGATCATGGTCCAGAGTCTGCTCTGACTGCAGCGTTGTATCCACGCTTTTTATGTGGTCTAATTTTATACCCGTTTTATACAGGCTATTTAGGCCACTGCTTATTTAATAAAGGTCACTTTTTATTATTAGCCAATTTTTGTATTAGTAAATGTGATCTCGGATTGGCTATAAGGTGGGTTACTGACAGATTTTTTAACATCATATAAACAACTATTTATCATTTCCTGGTTAGAGAAATTTTCTTTTTTGATTTCTCCGTGGCATTTACCATCAGCTGCGCTTGCGTACGATAAGATCTGAGCGGAAAGCACAGGTTCATAAATGTCACGCGCACTCTGGTGTATATCGGAAATACACCTACACATTTGTTTACGCAAGGTTGATAAATGAGGGCCAGTATCTCTACATCAGCAGCACCTACAGACTTGAAACTTTCCAGTCTTGGACTTTACAATGTTTTGAAGGTTTTTCAGAAGGATTTTTTAATATAATTCCTACCCTGATTTATTGAGTGTTTAATAAAAAATAGAAAATAAACGTTTACAGATTTTTCCACTAAAAACATCCAAGATATTCCAAATGGTAAATGGTTTTAGGCATAAAAGGCCTTGTTTATTATATGAAAACATAAAATGACCTACAAACTTGCAATACTTGTTTTGCTCATATTTATGTCAGTAATCTACAGCAAAAGTTTAAATCAATATAAAATATAAATAAATCTCTATTCACCTGCAGTGTCTCGCCTTAAGAAATTAATGCGACACTGGATCTTTTGTTATAGCTTATTGAAGCAATACTAAAAGCTGAAGGCGGTCCATCAAAATATCAGAGCGTGTGACCTTTTTTTTTGTGGCCAGGTGGTGTATTATGGGATGCTTTCTTTGTATGCCTATATAATTATTATGTGGCAGTGCTTCGAAGGGGTTATTTTACTGCTGAGTTACAGAGTGGATGTCGAGGCTGCATGCAGTGCTTGATAAGGGGCCGCTGCTTGCGTCGCAGTGGCCCACCCCACTGCCATCCCAATCCGATCTGTGCTCTGACGGATTGGGAGGCAAATTGAGAGTGTCATATTTCATATCAGAGGGAACTGCAGCGGGGCCAGGGGCACGGCTGTGGTCTGAAAAGGCACGGCACGGTGTCCAAAGGTTGGGTTGGCACCCGCATGGACGTAGAAGGAATTTCATACAAGGCAAAAAACAAACAAACAGAACATGGCTTTTGTAGGTCAAAGTCCTTACTAGAGGATAACGTTACAAACCACCACCATTGATTCCGAGTAAAACCGAATAAAAAAAATGAATACATCCAAATTTATTGAGCACACATATAATGGAATCATCACGCTTTACTTTTCCCCATGTCTCGCCAAAAGTAAAAAAAAAAAAAAAAAAAAGCTATTGGAATGAGTCACTGCTGCCCTCTAGCGGTAATAAAAATTCAGCTAACATAGGCTAGTAATGTGTTTTTTATTTTTATTTATTTATGATAGTGGTTCCTTTAGCCAAATAGAATAGCCTATGAACAGTTTTGACCCATAAGATTAAATTCTTAACCCCCGCCTTAACCAAGTGCATTTTCTCCAGATCAACTTTACCCAAATCTAAAAGTTTACAGCCTAAAGGCCAATTTAACATTTAGGCCTATCTGAAAGCTAAGACCTAACAGACCTATTTAAATTGATTGTTGTCATTGTTTTTGTTTTTTGTCACTCTTTTGCTGCTGTCACCTTTCTTTTGCTCTTGTGGCGTTTATGTCACATGTTTGGTCACGTTTTCATCGCTTTTTGTTGTTGTCACTTTATTGTTATTCTTTGATTGCTCCCCCCTCCAGTTTGGGTAATGCCAAACTGGAGAAGAGGTCAGGGGTTTATTCTGATTTGGGAACCTTAAATAGGCTAATAAGTTGCTTGATTGCATTTCATAGTAACCTTTAATTCAAATTAAATCTGTTTGGGCGTCATCTGGCTAGTAAAGTAAAGCCACAACTTCAAAGCATGGTTGTTTAGGTCTATTAATAATGTCATGCGAACAAAACAGCGCACAGCCGCATAAGCTGAGTAAAAGATTTATTTCACATTTTTTCCCCACTCAAATATCACCAGTTTGGTTTGAAGGATTCCTTACATCAAAGTGGATTGTACAGGAACAGATAAGAGACTCGATCACAGAGGGGCAGACAGGGGACACACCAATACAAATACAGCCTTACAGATCAGTGAATGCTTCGTGCCAGCGACGGTCTGTTGTGGCTTGTTCGTTTTTCCGTAAACATTTTTCCAACCTGACTTATAAGCTCTCAGAACTGAAAAGCTAAATTTACACAACATTACACGACATACACACACACACACACCAGGCTTTACTGAAGACAAAAGGTTTGATCAACAGTCTGCGCTCTTCACAGTGAACAATGTAAATAAACCAATAGTAAGTCGAATTATTAGCAGTTGTGTAGGTGTTGACTATTAAAAAAACAAACTCTTTATCTTGTTACTTCTGCTACTTAAGCGCTACAGTCACTAACCACTCAAAAACAACCCTTGGGCTTTCACAATATTTCATAAAACGTGTCCCTCCACCTTTAAAGCAGGAGAAAGAAGAGGCCAATTCGGTGGCAAGGGTGTCAGTGTCACACAGGCACTTAAGAGAAATGACAAGAACACTAAAAACATTAAGGCACAACAAATACCACACTCAGCACAACTTTCTTTGGGACAGGAATACTGTGGTGGAGCGTCTGTGGCTGAAAGACGACTGACACGGGTTTGTCAATAGACTCCAGTTCTATGGTTGTATCTTTTAGGGGAATTTCTTTAGAGGCTGCTTCGGTGCTAAGCCTTTGTTCTGCCATGTGAGCCACCAAGCCGTTCCTAATTCATGATTGATTTGAGCACAGTTTTGTGATTGTGTATTGCATTGGTTTGATTTTTGACAAGACACAGCCCTAACACAATCCATTAATTCCTTC
Source organism: Proterorhinus semilunaris (assembly GCA_021464625.1). Lineage (NCBI taxonomy): Eukaryota > Metazoa > Chordata > Actinopteri > Gobiiformes > Gobiidae > Proterorhinus > Proterorhinus semilunaris. Next base: position 18,091,981 of record CM038353.1, on the reverse strand, counting down.
CTATGATAAGTTTGGCCCAGACATCTGTTGATTCAAACAGTGTCTCTTAGAACAGAACAAAGAACAGACAAAACATGTCCATCAACATAACACTTGGCTATACTTCCTTCTTAAATCGTTCACTATAATTAATAATTGTGCAACACAGGATGCTACTAAGTTCAACAGTGCAGTTAATTAAATAGAATAACTAAACTCTGGATTGCATGAAAAAATAACAATACAATAATTAAATCTGACAAATCTGTGCCAGTAAATACATTCAAATGCCTTCAATACGCTATTTAAAACATCAGCTTGGTGCTTCACTGAACTAAATATGATTCTGCCAATTAGTGACTATTGCTTCACCAAATATCAACACTCACGGTCCAAATCCTCACTGATGTATTATTAAAGTGGTAAGACAGTAAACTACAAAGGTATTCATCAGACAATTTGAAAAGCTACAGATTTTTCTTTTCCATTTTGGTAGAAAATGGCACAGTTTTCAAAATAGCCACAGTTCGTAAAGATTCAGCACCTAAAATCAGCGGAGGTAATTAGACAGACTTAGTGTTACTAAACAACAGTGACACTCACAACTCAAGCACACAATAAGCATCGCGTTCAGCTCAAGCATGTCATTGGCAATGAATGAACTGGTAGTAGCGACTGGTGAATTGATTTCCTTCATGAATCAATGAATCCATTTAAAATCGTCTTAAGCTTTAAGTTAGCTCTGTGTCTATTTTGATAATTATTCCACGTGGATTTATACCTTATTCCCTCAACAACTTTGCAGTGTGGGCAGGAAAGTAGTGCACTGAAAGGTTTAGTATTGGGGAATGAGGCCCTTCTTGTAGGCAATGACTCCTGCTGCCGTGACAACAGAGAGGAAGGCGGAGACTCCGATGAGTTTAAAAAAACCGTCGACTGAAGGGAGGTTCCTGTCCCAGAAGGTGGTGATGAAGGGCAGAGCGGGCACGTCCTGTCAGAGCAGAGGGAGTTATCTCAAGCTGCTTAATTATATACAGTGGGTTCAGAAAGTTTCCAGACCAAATTATTATTGGAATAACAAAATAAAACACTGGCGTTCAAAAGTTTGGCGTCACTTAAAATGGCCTTAGTTTTGAAAGCGCTGTTACTTCCTATAGATGGGTTTCAATGCTGACAAACATGAGGCACGTGACAGATGTGCACATGCAGAAATCATGTATCAGTTATTTATATTAGATATCACTTGTTTACATGGGTTACGCTCGAATAATGGCAATGAATGAACCGCTGTCAAGGCTAAAAAATAATTCAAAGTGCGTAGAAAGCTTGATGACGCAACACTTATTTCAGGAAACTCACTTTAAGTACAGGTGAACAGTTAGGTCGACAATTATGCACGCGGACCAACGGTAAGTATACAGGTAAGTGTACTTCTTAAATACTGGAATTAACATCAGTTTATAGGGGTGCAGAGTAATGTAGGACCTGCACCACTAGCATATAAGATAAACGTAAAGGCCAACGCACACCATTTGATGCATGTGCCGTGTCAACACACACTGGAGCGCGTCACAGCACTTCAAAGGCTTTTCTTTGAACATGTGATTTATCCATTTATCATAAATAAAATAAGACACGCAGATCATTGTTGCACGAGAGAGGGAAAATGCGGCTAAATTTTTGCATGTGTTTGCTGGTGATAAACAGGAGTTTCCCTGCTCAGACTGAAGCAGGATCCTGAGTTTCTTCTTATCAGCTGCTTCTCCCTCCCTGGAGTCAGCAGATCCCAATCGTGGCGCGGGTGCATTCTTAACTTCAGACCATTTGTCTCTCGTTTGACGCACACAACCATAAGTCTCGTCTACTCTCCTGAAACAGTGTGCACCTGTCGGTATGTTAAAATGTAAATCCTGGATTGTTGGTACTCCTCCTCTTTGCACAATAAACAACGCAACACGATGGCATTGTGTTGTTTTTATACAAAAACAAAAGCATGTCAATCACGTGGCGGTGCGAGTACAACACAGTTTTCAAGTTGTTTTGCACCGAGCCTGCGCTCGCATGCACCCAACTTAGTATGCGTACGTCATATAAAAGGGGTCTATATGGATAACATATAGTGCAATGTGAATGGGTGAGTGGTTCTTTGCTGTAAAGCGCTTTGAGTGCTTAATATATGTGGAAAAAGAGCATTTACTATTGTTGTTCTGAGGAATTACTTAAAGCTATTACATACGAGATTTAATTAAAAACGTAAAACTGTCTGACGCCAAACTTTTGAACGATAGTGTAGCTATTAAACAAAACAGTTGACCCATTCCATCAATCTCGATCTTTATGCTGTTTTTGAACATTTATAAAGGTTTAGGTACGCCAAGATTGTCTAGAGGTTAAAGCTCCTGCCAGTGACGGACTGGCCATTGGGCAATGTGGGCAAATGCCACTGTGGCCTCCTGGTCTCATCACTTGTTGTGGCCTCATCACAAACAGATAAATATGCTAAATAAAGCGAGGAAGCGGCCGCCTACTGGCGCATTTAGAACAGTCCATTGCTTTATACGTGTCAGTTCTACGTTTTCGCTTTGCTGCTGCAAATGTTCCGTGTATTTGTGCTGTATTGACTGACTTTTGGCATTTCTTTCCAAACTTTCGATACGTCGCTAATGTCATAACACACGGGGTTCATCGCTGCTGCACCCGCGGTCTGTCTGAGCTCGGGTCCGAGGCTTGTCTGTCTCCCCGCGCCGCTATGCTCAGAGCCCGGGTCCGAGGCTGTCTGTCTCCCCGCGCCGCTGTGCTCTGAGCCCGGGTCCGAGGCTGTCTCTCTCCCCGCGCCGCTATGCTCTGAGCCCGGGTCCGAGGCGGTCTCTCTCCCCGCGCCGCTATGCTCAGAGCCCGGGTCCGAGGCTGTCTGTCTCCCCGCGCCGCTGTGCTCAGAGCCCGGGTCCGAGGCTGTCTGTCTCCCCGCGCCGCTGTGCTCTGAGCCCGGGTCCGAGGCGGTCTCTCTCCCCGCGCCGCTGTGCTCTGAGCCCGGGTCCGAGGCTGACTGTCCCCGTTCTGAGCGCAGCCTCCGCTCAGGCCCGGGGCTCAGAGCGGAGGCTGCGGGTGCCTGTCCCCGCCCTGTACGCACTGCGAGCGGGTCTAACCTCTGCCCGTCCCCGCTGAGTGGCTACAAGAACTTTGTGATACCTTTCAGTATGAAAAGCGCTTTATAAATGAAGTTTGATAGATTGACAAGCGGATCGGCTGATCTCTGGCAGCTCTGGCTGCAGCCACAGCGACACACGGACAGGGGGAAGGAGAATGTAGCGCCGAATGAAGCAGAAATTGATGACAATCTGTAGGGTTTGGGCTGAGACGAGTCCTGTTGTTTAGGTGTTACAAAACAGCATCAATCAAGTGATGAACTGGTTCAGTAGAAACATGCTATACAGACAAGTAGGCTTGTTTTTTATTTACATAACCTGACTCATCTGTGTTAATAGTAAATGCAGTCAAATGGAGGGCTGTCCCATTTCTTAGGGCGGTCTTTTCAACCCTCGCCCTTAGCCCTTGGTTTCAGGGTGTAGGGAAAGGGCAAGGGCTAGGGGTAGAAAAGAGAATTGGGATTGGGCCAAAAAGGCTAAATAAATAAATAAATCGGAGATGGGGCCGCCTTTTGGCGGATTGGCCGCCCGCAGATGACTTAAGACAAATGTGGCCTCTCTGCTAAAATTGCCAGGGCCTCTTTTTGGTGCCAGTCCGCCACTGGCTCCTGCACATATGGCAGAGCCTATAGGTCAAAAAAGAAACAAACTTCCTGCACCACTACAATGTGAAGATGTGATCTGAAGAATGGCCTTACCGAACTTTCAGGCTCCGATTGCCAAATCTGACTGGGATGAATTTTACCCATTGCACACATTGTCTAGGAGAGAAATTAATTAAGATAAAACATTAGTATACACTAAAAGAATACCACTAGTACTGTATATGTATAGAGAGTTTTATTTTTTGCTATACTGTAAATATCTAGTTCCCTGACCTCTCTGGCTGCTCGCTCTCCCGCCTCCACTGCTCCTTCCATGTAGCCACTCCAAGCGGTGGCAGTCTCTGTGCCAGCAAAGTACAGCCTTCCAGAGGGCTCCCTCAGCACCCTGGAACAGCAAAGTACAATGTCATGTTGCATATGAAATAACTTCTATATAGATTTGTTCCATTTTGTCTAGCGAACCATAATACCTGCAGAATCTTTGCATGGCACTAATGATCATTTGAATAGACCTACCTGCCAAACTGGGTGAGGATTCCTGGGGGGAAATACGTAGTGTAGCAGCCACCTGAATATTCCTCCTCACACCAGTTCTTCTCCTCGTAGTGCACCGGCTGAAATACAGGGAATTATTCAATAAGCTGTTAACCTTTTTTCTATTTTAGCTCTTCATTGTCTCCAAACTCACATGCAGAGCCTCGTCTGTGCCCAGGACTTTGGCGAAGATATCACAGATCCTCTTCAGCCTAAAGTCAGAACACACAGCAGCTGGGATTAAACAAATGGACAAGCCCAAAGAGTACATTAGGCTACAGTGTGCGCACTACCTCTCCTCTTTCGTCAGGTGCGACAGCTCTCTGCACCTACTGGCCAGGATAAACCTGAGGAAAAAGATCAAAGCACACATTTATGAGTGATGGTTTCACTGCTTCAACTTTAGTCCCGAATAATAAACAAGGGCAGGTCAGGACGCTGTGTTAGTGTATTATAGAGTAAGAAAGTCCAAGCAATAAAAATACAGCGTAATATCACAAAAAGTCACTTCACTATTTTGCTGGTAACAATTAGAGCGTGAGGCAGGACAATGAAATATGTCCTGTGTGTTCTGACAGAACAGTGTGTTCTGTCAGAACAGTGTGTTCCGTGTCTAAAAACACAGAACACACTGTAATAAAAAGTTAAACAAACACAAAGCCAACAGCCTGTGAATTATTTCTACCATGTGACCTACATTGTATTTGAAGACCACAATGAACCTTTGAAACATGTTTACTGTTCACAGTGCAGAGCCAAAACATAATTGTTACCGGATGCCATGACTGACCCCATAATAGCAGGAACCGTCCCGTCAGGCTTTGTGTCGTCGAGGGTCAGGCCGATGGGGGATCCCTCCTCCTCGATCACCATACTTCCACAATACCCTGATGACGCACACACGTGTTTTTCACACAAACGGACTCCTGTGACTCTTTGATCTACAGCCAAATCTTCCGCATACCCTTTTTCCTCCAGAAGTTCTCCCTGTAGTAGATCATGCACTTGATGACCGAGCCCATGGGGACGCGGTTGATCAGCTGGTTCCTCAGAGGCGGCAGCTCGGGGTTGAAGTGGATTTTGACGTTTAGTGATGGAGGTATGGCGACAATCACATACCGGGCCTGGACAGAGGTTATTAGACACTATTAGCAGCAGTTCACCATGTGACCAGCAGATGGCACCATTACACGTGACAACTTTGCGTAGACAGCTGTATTATGTAAATCAAAATATCTGACAGATTTGTGTCATCCATTTTACAGTTAATACATTCAAATGCCTTAAATATACTATTCAAAACATCAGCTTGGTGCTTCACTGAACTAATGATATCCTGCCAATTAGTGACTATTGCTTCACCAACTATCAACACTCATGGTCCAAATCCTCACTGATTTACTATCAAAGTGGTAAGACAGGGATTTGCAAAGCTACAGATTTCTCCTTTCCATGCAGGACTTGCCTTGACATTTTTAATACCATTATCCACGTTGTGAAGTTTCTGCTTATATCTTACACACTATAAATGTATATTGTTAAAATATGTTGGCTTTGGTTTTATGTAGAAGGGACCTATTAATTACAACAAAACCACCTTTAAGATATAACAGAAATTGGTGGCACTTTCTTGAACAGCACAGTGATGGCAATAGGAATAGAATGGAAACAGCCAAGCACCTAAAAGTGTAATAACAAAGTAATCATAGTAATTACATGAAAACTGGACACACATAAATGGATTCGGGGTATGCTGAAATATTGTCTTAAAAAGCATAAAGATCGTCAATTACAAAAAACCAATGTCAATGTTTCCTTGGTAATAATAAGGATGAAGTTTGTTGGTATTCCTAGTTATGTTATTACCGAGTTATACTGTGCTGTAAAGTGAAGTGCAACAACTGGTGAATACCTCGGATATTCAGATCTGTATGTATGGTGAAAGTGGCTAGTGAAAGAGTTCATGGTCAAAATAAAAATCAGTGAAAGTGAAAGTCCAAAACTGTTACATTTGCTGGACACCTGCCTTGTATATCTGTTTGTCCAGTGTCTCCACCACCACCATGTCCCCGCTCTGGTCAATCCTGTAAACAGCAGACTGCAGTTTGACCCGGTCTCCCAGCTCCCTGGCCATGCACTCGCTGATCTGATTGGCGCCGCCCTCGAACTTCCTCTCCTGCAACAATGAACCAAAAAGTGAACAATAGGTTTATCCTTGGGACGTTACCTCACTCAGTGTGACAGTAAATCTCTTCACACGTGGAACACATCCAGTACCAATAGTTTCAAATCTCAGTGCAGTTTTATAGTGTGGATTCTGGAATAACGTTCTGATTAAAGACACTTTTTTTCCACCTTCAAACAGAAGACAGCTGTTCATAAGCCACTGAGCAGAAGAGCGGACCTCCCTGAAAGCTTGCAAGTAACGTCCAGTCATATTCTTGTCAAATCACTTGTGCATGTCGATTTATCTTTGACACATACGTGGAGATGTGACAAAGATGAATTGCATGCACAACAACTCAATTCCATTGGGCTATTGCTATGGCAACAGGAGCAGGAAAGTAAAGAACTTCCTAAGCCAAGCCAAAAAACAGCTATTGTCAGTCTTGGAATTATGCAACACTCATCTTAAGTGAGGTTTCCTTTCACCACCTGAAATCAAGGAATAACGGTCATCCAGCTCCAGTTACGCCTATTAAAAAGACGTTTTTAGAGTTGTAGCGCAGTGGTTAGCGCTCTCGCTTCACAGCAAGAAGGTCCCAGGTTCAATTCCCACCTGGACGGGGCCTTTCTGTGCAGTTTGCATGTTCTCCCCATGTCTGCGTAGGTTTCCTCCGGGTACTCCGGTTTCCCCTACCACAAAAAACATGTACAATAGTTCAGGATAAATGACGTGTGTGTGTGAATGCATGGAGGTGGTCAGAGGGACCGTTGGCGCAGATGTGTGCAGTCGCGACAGCGCTTCTGTCAGTCTCCCCCAGGGGAAACTGAAGCTACTAATGTAGTTTCCCACCACCGAGTATGAAGTGAATGTAAAATGCTCTCATGTAAAGCGCTTTGTGACCATGTCTGTGAAAGGCGCTATATAAATAAATATTTGTCTGTGCAAATGGTGACAGTGCACTTTGAGCTCTGGCTGTGACGCACCTGCCCGCCATTGGTGGTGGAGAAGATCCTCATTATTCCTCCACACTGTCGGACGTACCACAGGAACCACAGCGCCGACACCTCGTGGGGCTCAGACGTCACATTCACATTGACAAACAGTTTGGCGAAGCGACGGACAGCGCTGGAAATAAGCAAAAGGATTAAAGTTTAATTTTACACCCCCATAAATAATATTTGTTTTATTAAATATCAGGGCATCATGGTAAGCCGGTAGATTATGTTTCTACAAGTCACACTGTTAAGTTGTGAAGTTTTTGTTTACAACTTTACAAAATAAAAGTTTATGATTATAAAGAAAATTGTGGCTTTGGTTTTTGTCAATTTATCAAAAAAAAAATAAAATGAGGAAAAAAATGAAATACAACTTGGGTTACTTTAACAACAAAATAAAATACAAGCCAAAATAGTAAAAAAATCGACCAACATTTGACTTGTTGGCTAATATGCGTAATTAGCTAAGCAAAATCATACATATTAAAATATACATATAGGTCATAAAAAGTAAATTTTTAGTAAAGTTGGAAAAAGTAAATTTACCAACTTCAAGACGATGTCGTGTTACAATCAACCTGACTAAGCACATGGCTCTAACGTGCCCCAACAGATGGTTTGAATGTTTTAAATGTGCTTAAGAGTCTTTTAATCTCTTAAACCGGTCAGTGTACTTGTGGGTATTTGGATTTCTTTCACTGAAATGACAATAAAAATCTAAAAAATTTGGTGTGCAACAAAAAAAAAACGAAAAATGAAAAAACAGCAATTTTTCATCTTATATCCGAGTGAATTAAATGTTGTTTCTAAAAATGAAGCCGATTTCCATGTTTGCATTGTATTTTTAATAAACAAAAACAAATTAAGACAAAAACAAAATACGACCCAATTTCCGTTTTATGTAACCAGAGGTTGTCATATTTGTACGCCAAGAGCGCCAAATATAAACGCCTCTTAAATGTGCAGTATAGTCTAATACATCCATGAGTATCAAGGTGCAGTTTGCGCATAAACAGTGTTACATCCGCCTCATGATTGGCAACCTGCGGCTCGAAGTGTGCCGCTGTTTTGGCACATTTAGGCCATTCCTTTGGTTAGTGGCTGGCAGACAATATAGGCACTAATAGGAATGATGACATTAAAAAAAAGTCAAAAGTCAAAAATGTAGATAGTATAGGCCATAGCAGGCTGTCAGTGCAAGACTGAAATCAGCCCAGATGTACAGTTTACACCACCAGTATTAGCCTTGGAATGGAGCAGGTCGGGGCGTTCACAAGAGCCGCCTTTACATTGTAAAGTACTTATTTCACAGCCTGTGTCAGTAAGGACCACTGCACCTCTACATTCAGCTAAGATGTTGTCTAAAATGAAGACAGTGGACAAAATGTGCCGTGCACATCTGTCCAGAACCGATCAAAGAGAGGCTGTGCGTAAAAGTTACCAAGTGCGCCGCAGAGCGCCCCGAGACAACGGGTAGTTTTGATTGGGGGCAGAGTTAAGGCGAGATGTTTCGGTGGTTTAGATCATTGACAGTTAGTCAAGAGTACTGAACTACTTAAGGACATACTCTAGAGAGACAGTTGTATGTAAAACTTACTATCCTATAGCTATCAAAACAATTGTTTTCATGTCTCTCCTGCACTTTTCATTAGGCTTTGGCTAATTTAGGGTGAAAGTGAATTTGTTCCTCCCCTTGATGGCTTACAGGCTATCTATGAAGGATAAAATCATGCGCTCTTCGGTGCACACCAATGCGTCACTGTGCACAAAGGAGACCCCAGACTCCGGCCTCGTATAAAGATATATTTTTTTAATGTCATCATTCCTATTAGTGCCTATATTGTCTGCCAGCCACTAACCAAAGGAATGGCCTAAATGTGCCAAAACAGCGGCACACCTCGAGCCGCAGGCTGCCAATCATGAGGCGGATGTAACACTGTTTATGCGCAAACTGCACCTTGATACTCATGGATCTATTCGACTATACTGCACATTTAAGAGGCGTTTATATTTGGCGCTCTTGGCGTACAAATATGACAACTTCTGGTTACATAAAACGAAAATTGGGTCGTATTTCGTTCTTGTCTTAATTTGTTTTTGTTTATTAAAAATACAATGCAAACATGAAAATCACCTTTATTTTTTTAAACAACATTTAATTCACTCGGATATAAGACGAAAAATGGCTGTTTTTTAATTTTTCGATTTGCAAACCAAAATTGAAAAACGACTTGTTCTTCGATTTTTTTATTTTCATTTCAGTGAAGGAAATCCAAATACCCACAAGTACACTGACCTAAACCCCACCTGAACCGAGAACATTTTCTCCAGTTTGGCTTTACCCAAATCTAAAAGCTTCTTGAAAAAGGCATCAAAATGCCACAGAAAAGCAACAAAAGAACAAAAAAGGGATGAAAAAAGCTACAAAAATACAACAAAAACAACAAGAAAAAAACATGTCAAAAAATTGACATAAAAGAGAACCCTGACCCTAATACATCAACAACGCAACCAAAAAGTAATCCGTTTCGTAGGGCTTAGTTTTTAAATGAGGCATTACACTGTTGCTCTCCAGTTGAGAAGCTTTTAGATTTGGGTAAAGACAAGACTAGAGAAAAAGCGCTCGGTTAAGGCGGGCGTTAAGAGGTTAAAAGCAATCTTAAAGGTGCATTGTGCAACTTTTTATTTGAAAATAAAATAAAATAAATTAATTTAAATAAAATGTTGCATAATGCATCTTTAAATACGGTATATATTATTATTTTGTGATGTACCTGGTCCAGCATATTTTTTCTATGAGCTGTTGCATAGTCATTTTGTCCCACTCCTCTGCGCGAGGGGCTCTCCACGGGGCCTCTTTGGGAATCTAAAACACACAAAACAAAAGTTTCATTGAGCAGTGACACATTCACTCCAAGTCCATAAACAATTTGATCTACCTCATTTCCCATTTCATCCATCGTCCTGAAGAAGTTGTTGAAATCCAAATAAACCAATGGATTCCATGTGGGAGGGAAGGAGCCTTTGAACGGGTAGGCTTTTCCCTATAAGCGAAACAGAACATAAATATTACATAGACATACTTACAATGACGGAGGGTATTTGAGCTACAGGACAGAACCACGATGCCATATGTTACTAATTACGTTAATACTTTCAAGAAGAAGAAAAATAGAACAGGATGTGTCAAATAATTATATCAACCAGGACATGACATTTAGCAGGTGAAATGTTCTGTCATCCTTTATAGCAATGTTCTCTTTCCATCCCAACAAAGAGGATTAAGTACGTAAACATATCTTGTTTCTTCAGGGATGTGCCTGATCTTACAGGGATGTGCCGGATCTTACAGGGATGTGCCTTTAGCGCTGACCTAAAAAATAAGTGACTCAGCCCAACCGCGTGTTAGACTTAGTGTAGCTTGTATAAAATGAAGAACTGAGGTGTTGATTTTCTGTACTTCGGAACTTATAATAACTTCATTTGAGTTGCTTAGAACTTCAACATTACTAGCAAGTTTCTTCTTCCATAACTCCTAACAGAACAACCACTTCTTTTTCTGACAACCATTATTGTCCACTGTTACAAATATATGCCTTAAGTGCTTGACTTGTTTATCCACTCTTATTCAGATACATTCAATCACAGGCCTGCCTCAAAGGGAGGGTGTGCTAAAGTACAGTAGCTCTGAGCTGGCCGGAGCACAACAGGTCCATCTCCATGGTGACAGTGGTGAAGTGAGGGGAGGGGCAAGCAGCATCTGTTTCCACATCAGCTAACAATATCAGCAGCCTTCAAGGAGAAAGTCCAAACCTGACATTATCTCGAAGAGACTGGAAAAGCCCAGGAGAGACCAGGTATTATACGGCACATGGACAGATAATAGACTTTATTGCCTTTTCAAAAGAAATCATTAACAAACAAACAAATATACGTAGCTTTCTAATTGTTACAATCCTTAGAAGGTAAAAAGGCCAAAGGAAAGTTTCTACATTACCATAAAACAGATAGAAATTATTTGGTTTATTTGGTAGGGACAGTGCATGTTAATGAACGAGCCACACCGGATTGTTGTACATGCATGAATAATAAAACGGGTACTAGTTATACCTAACCTAATTTGATCCATTTTTTGTACATTTATTACCTTTGTCTGGAGCAACTAGCTGATTTTGACAGCTGTGTTACATTCAAAGATACAAAGATGCAAACATGCATGACGTCACGTTTGTGGAGTGGTCACTATCCAAGCTCTCTCTCGATCGCTGATAACAGTAAAGTATTTAATCAGTCTGCCTGTGTCGGTGATAAGGATACACCTTATTAACGAAAGCAGTGCTGAGTGCTGCAGCTGCCTGTTAGCCAGTAGTTTGCTGATAAGGGAAACCAGCACTGGCTTTTTGGATTACTATCTCCCATAGAAAAGCTGATTGACCACGTAGCTCTCTTGAATGCTGGCTTTAATTACACATTCGTTTTAGGGCACATGCTGAGCTGAGTTTACTCCCACTACTGTCATGTTGATGCATAAATAAGTTAATAAAGGATATTTTTAGAAGTTGGTCACAATTGCATTTGAATGTGAGTATGCATGTACCAAGAAGTAGTAGTAAGTGCACTGACTGACTTTTTGAGTAAATAACAAAACAAAAACAACTTTCCATTTTTTCCACCAAATTTTTTTCCATGCCTCTATAGTTCTCCATGTAGCATCCTTAGCTCAACACTATTTTCTGTCTAAACTATGACATCGTGTAACATCGTGTGCTACTGTTATTTGGGTCCAATCGGTGGTGGACCCCGCTGCCATGGAAACGTGCCAATAAGCCGCAGTGGCATGTAACGCCTGTGTGGATCTTACGAAGATAGTAGCCAAGGAGACACCCACAGGTGTTCTTATGGATGCAGATATGGGCTGTGCCTGTATGTCACATCAACAAAGACATTTGTTAATGTGACATACAGGCACATCAACAATGTGATGTAGTGTTGGTTTTACTACATCACAGCTTAAAAAGAAGGTAAAGTCTGAAGTGTTTGTATCTCCTGTCCTTTTGGCATTTATCTACAGCAAATCCTCCCCTTAAAAATATCCCTTTTATTCTCAATGCAAATTATGATGCATACAACTTTACTTATTATTTACTAGAAAATACTGTTAACACCAGGAACAACACAGCCACAAGTCCAAACAGCTGTTGAGTATACATCTCCACAAACAAGATATAGTGGGGTCTGTCTTCCTTGCCCACAGACCTGTCTTGTTCTGCTTTCAAGTAAACAGAAAATGAAATTACAGAAGTGCCTCTGGCATAGATTAGTATCACCAGTTGCTAATTCCCAAGAGACGACGATGTTTCCACGTAGCACTGATTTTCCTTTGGGTAGTTGCTCTCTATATTCTGCCTTTTGAAACATATAGGCATTACTTTTATAAAGATTTACAAAGGACTTCAAGTTACCAGCTAACGTACATCCCCATGCTGATGTCTCCATTCATTTAGTTACACAAAAGAAAGTGTGTGAGCCAAAAGGTAACTATTCTTTCCAGTACATTGCATTCTATCATCTGGATATGTCAGTTTTTATAGATTTCAGGTGATAAAATTGAAGAGCAACTCACTAAAGGCACAGCTGTTGTTCAAGTGTTTCAATGTAAACGATAACCCCAGTATTTTACATTTTATCATCTCCATTTTTGTTTGATTTCTTTATGATGCAATGTACCACTTTTTCCAGAAAACGTAGCGTTGCCTTTTTCGTTTCGTTTTACGCCACATTCCCGAGCTTGATCCATATTCACACATAACTACGGCGCATCCATTGGAGTCATAGTAAGCGGAGTACTCACATTGACATAATGCACCAGCTTTTCCTTCTCATTCACTTTGTAGGTTTTGACGCCGTACTCTTTGGCCAGTCGCAGGATCCGGTTCTGAGTTGGACCGATATAAGCCCCGCCCAAGTCGACCCACTTTGCCTGTTTATTCTGCAAAAACAGTAAACATTCATAGCTATTGAAAGTTTTCTAAAGTACACGTAACTTAATTATGACACTTTTATTTCATCTTCACACCTGCACAGTGAAGGTCCGCCCCCCTACGCGGTTCCGGGCTTCCAGCACCACAGGGCTCAGGCCATTGGCTTTCAACAGCTTTGCCGCACTTAACCCTGCACAAAGGCAAATGAGGATAGAAGTCAAACTTTGTATTACTCACGTAACACACAGTTCAACACAGTGTCGCAATAACTCAGGACAAAGGTTACTATTGCCCTTGAGAGCAGTGGAAGTATATAGTTTCAATAAACGGATTACGCTTTAATGTGAGCACAGATCCAGATAGAACTGACTGGGTAAGATGAAAGGGATTATATGACACTCAAATTTGGGTGCATTTTGTTCTTAAGCACTGTGGTCTAAACCTGCAGAAAAATAAAGACAGTTATTAAATCACGTAAAAAGAAACAGAAATGTGAAAAAATAAACCCACATCCAATCCCCTCTCCATACCAAAATGATAAGAGCAGAATTAAGGCCTGAGCAATTAGAAGATTTGCAAAAAAATAAGACATTTTGACTATGCATGACTCTGTTTGCCCTATTACAGTGATTGCATTTCCATAAAGATATATTTTCTCATTTGCCACAAGTGCAGAAGTCACAGGTGTACTCGATTCTATCCCGCAAGACAACCACACTATGAAACCTTGCCATGCATCCTCTTACCACGTGTTTGCATCTATAAACAAAAATATCAAGCCTATAAGCTTTAATAAGTAATTCAATTCTGAAGTGAAGATTCGGTCAGGGCACAGAAAAGGGAGTGTCGAAAAGCCGAACGGAAATGGCGCAAGTCAAAGCTCCAGGTTCATTTTGAGATATACAAAGAAGTGCTTTGTGAGTTCAACCAGATTTTGCGTGGAGAAAGGGAGAAGTACTTCTCTAAAATCATCGCAAACTGCAGAAACAATTCAAAATGTTCTTTTCCACAGTAAACAGATTAACTAACCCTCCAGTTTCACTGCCCTTAGAACTAACCTCTGCATCTAAGTGCAATGAGTTTGCAATATTTTTTTATGACAAAGTCCAATGCATTAAAAATGCCATAATATCAACAACACAAATACCAACCACTTACTTCACAGGTTAGAAAACTGGGTGGGAATCTCTGGTACGGCTCTAAATTGGTTCAAGTCCTATCTCAAGGATAGGACGTACTTTGTCGAAATTGGCAACTGTGTCTCAGACAAAATTGCCATGACCTGTGGAGTCCCCCAGGGGTCAATCTTGGGACCCCTCTTATTCAAGTTGCTTCCATTCGGTCAGCTAATCAACAGCAACAATGTGTCGTACCACAACTACGCAGATGACACTCAGATCTACGTGTCACTGACGGCAGGTGAACAGGGGCCTGTAGATACTCTCTGTCACTGCATCGAACAGATCAGTTTGTGGATGCAAAACAACTTTCTCCAACTAAACTCAGACAAAACTGAGATCATTGTTTTTGGCCCACAGACACAAAGACAAAGTGTTATCAGTCACCTTGAGTCTCTCTCTCTAAAACCAAAAAATCTGGTTCGAAATCTAGGAGTAATCATGGACTCAGACCTGAACTTAAACAGCCACATCAAAGCAATAACATCATCAGCTTTTTACCATCTGAACAACATGGCTAAGATCAGAGGAATAGTGTCAAAACCAGACTTAGAGAGACTCATCCATGCATTTGTCTCCAGCAGGTTAGACTACTGTAACGGCTGCTCACTGGCCTTTCTAAACGAGCTGTTAGACAGCTGCAGTACATCCAGAACGCTGCTGCTCGAGTCCTGACAAGAACCAGGAAATATGACCATATTAGTCCGGTGCTCCGGTCTCTGCACTGGCTTCCTGTCACTCAGAGAATAGAATTTAAAACAGCTCTGCTTGTGTACAAGTCGTTTCATGGTTTAGCACCAAAGTACATCTCTGACATGTTAGAGCCGTATGAACCATCTCGGGCCCTGAGAACTTCAGGGAGGGGTCTCCTGGTGGTTCCCAGAGTCAGGACTAAACACGGTGAGGCTACGTTTCAGTTTCATGCAGCTAAAATCTGGAACAGTCTTCATGAGGATGTGAGACAGGCCTCAACTCTGACAATGTTCAAATCCAGGCTGAAAACAGCTCTTTTTACCCGAGCATATGAAAACTGAAAGTTTTTTATCTGCACTCTTGCCTTTTACTGTAATTGATTAATTTTTATGTTGAATGTTTTAATGATTGATTTTATCTTGTTTTCTTGTCATTTTATGCAACTGTGAAGCACTTTGAATTGCCTTGTGTAAGAATGGTGCTCTACAAATAAACTTGCCTTGTCATAAATGCACTTGACCATGAAAACAAACATGCAGCAGAGTAGAGCGCAGCATATGGCCAGCAAGTGGCACTGGTTTATGTCAGATTTAAAAGCTTCAAGCTATTTGGAAACTCTGGACAAAAGACACATCCGATTGAGATAAACATGAAGAGATGAGCCAAAATCCACTTTACATACTATTACCATTTATAAAAACTTGCTTTTAAGAGGATGCCATACATTTGACAACAGTTTGATTGTGTAGTTTGTGTAGTATAAGTGATGACATGTGTTCGCAGTATTGTTGCTCGTGCACAAAGTCAGACTCACAGCGGGCACTCACATCTGTGCAAATGTTTTCATAGCCGACGCTCTAAATTACCCCCTAACCTTACCCCGGCTTCCAAACCCTCTCCTCCCAAATCCTGCTAAGCTCCACAGATGTCAAAAACATTTATATAATTTTAGTTTAGTTTTTGTAGCATTATTCAGGGTTATGTCTTAGTGGAAATCCTGCAGCTTTCCTAGAATTAGTTAAAGCCAGGGAGCATCAGGAGGCTACAGAAAGCCAAGTAGCATCTTAAACATTTTTCAATACTTTACAGCAATATAATTGTAAATAAAATGGCATCCTTCAGTATTTTGCAAAGGCTTATTGATACGGCTGATAACTATTTCATGTTGACTTATTACGCAACAGAACCGCACACTGGGAGACCACCTGTCGGGGTAATCTTTCTATCTTTCAATGGAAAATATTGTATCTGTAGCCATCATGAATGTTCAAAACACTGATTAGTCCAAAAACAATGGGGCACTGAGCCTGACAAATCTGGCGTTCAAAAGATGCTATTACCTGCACTCGTCTCAAAGGTCAGCCTGTCTCAGGAAAAACAAAGAGTCTCTGTCTCTGCTGTTTATGCCCAGAGCCATCTCTGCACAGAGGCTTGCTCTCAGCCTTGATCCACAATTGGGCTAATTAAGCAATATTGTTCATGTTCTCTAGGAACTGAAACACAATGCAAAGATGACAAAGCAAAAACTAAAAACAGAAGCTATGAGCTTCTTCTGAGGATCAAGAGACTGCAGATAGAATGTCATCCTCTGGCGCTCAATAATGACAAAAGTGTAAGGGAAACTTTAGTTGTTAAACTGCTGTTATGAATTTATTTACTGATAATCTACAAGCTACATACTCTAGTACCAATTTTCAAATTTCCTTGAGAAAATGGTGAAAAGGGCAGTCTGTTGAAACAATTTAAAAATCAAAGAGACATCAAAACAGTCTTTTCTCTTTGGAAAGTTAATTGTGATTTATCCATTTCAGCCGCCTTAAACCACAAAATGTCTGTCTGCCACTGACGGTGCATTCAAATCACCTTTTTGTTCTGCTAATGCGTTAAGATCACTTGTTTTTCCACAGCTCCTTGGGGCAGGAGATGACCTAAATGTCCGGCCAATGTGAGATATTTCAAAGGACTAATACAACAGACAGTGTTGCTTGATATTCACATGGTTTGGAAACATGAGCATCACTTTTGGACATCGTCAAACACACTTACGCTTCAATGCCCACATCAGAAGACATACTTCGTTTCATCCTTGGTGCGAGAAAATGAGCGGAGATAGGTTTCCTTGACGACAGGGTAAAGCTGTTTGGCAGAAGTAACTGCATTTGTGTGAACTGGGCCACTGCTAAATATCTGTGTGCTCTGTTTATGTACTGTGAATTTGACATGATCAAACACTAACAAAGCTTCACTAAAACATGTAAACACAGCGCATGAAATACACTGAACATCTGCGCAATATTTACAAGGACTTTAAAATGCATGAAAGCCACTGTACTATTCGTGGAATCTTGCAGTGGTGTCCTGACTTCAACTATAGATTGTCCAAAAGTCTAAAGAGCCAGCACAATGAAAAATGTGTTGTTATCGAAATTTGCATCCTATCAAAAATCTTCTTTGTCCCCTGGCAAAATACACTGTGGAAAAGTTACCATGCAGATACAATGGGTTAACTGACTCAAAAAGGAGTTATAAGAATGAGTTAAGTGATACGTAGAGCATTTCAGAGCTTCTACGAGATTGTCCTTTTCAAAGACAGACCAGTTGATGCCACACAGGTGATGATGTGTGACATTTCACTTGCTTTGAAAGCCTGTGGTGAGTGCATTAATGTCCTCCGTCACATCAGCAAAATGGCTGTTTCCCAAAGAACACAAACACAAAATCCAATTGCACCTGAGTGACAAGTGGGCCACTTCAATCAGGATTTGATAGGCTCAATATTGATCTGCTGCCTGAGACATTTACAAGACACACAGCAATCGCATTTTGTGCTCCTCTTCTCTGCTCGCAGACACTGATTGGCTGTTTAGAGGAAACAAACCCAGAGACAATATTGACAAACCATTACCTGAATCCAGATGACCCCAGGGAGAACCGCAACAATGACATGATTATTAGCACACTACGCCAGGCCCAATACAGACTGGGGAAATTAAAAGATAATATTATTTTATGAGGGATATTGGGCTTGACAAATGTGATTTCACAGTCGTTTAGTCAGCTGCGTTGACTCTGGTTAATAGATTTCAGGAGACACTTAATGCATTCAAATCAGCCATATGTTTGTACTGTTACTGCATGGCAAATACTGACAAGAAAAGGGACACACATTCATATACTTTCTTTTCTCCACGTAGTAGGCCCCGACCGATATTGATCTTTGGGGTCCGATATCAATACCGATATGAAGGGGGTTGGCATGGCCGATGGCCGATATATAGGCCGATATTTTAAGTAATTTAATTTGATGTCATTTTTTAAAATCTCTCACATAACCTATAAATATATCGGTAAGTCTATTTCTGTGTTTCCGAAATTATATGCAAAGGTCTACAACAGAAATCACATAAAATATGTATGCAAACTTTTCACCGCAATGTTTCTCTGCTCTGAGTGAGTCTTTCACCTTCGGTTCAGGACCTTCTGTCTGTGGGACAAGGGTTAATCACTCAGCCTCCATTTCTATTTGAGACTCTCACACTCCCGGCAAGCAGAGAAAATTACAGGAGAGCTGTCCACCTAATGATTATAATGTAACAGTTCAGCTGACAGTTGGGCTGTTTCTCAGCTGGACCAGAAACGGCTGCTCCAGGATTGTCGGGATGTTGCTATAGTGATAATGTTCATCATTATCATCAATAAGTTCCCTGCTGACACGACAAAGGGGTTCAATATATTAGTGATTAGTTTGTTTTTGTAACACGATTTAATACAAATAAAAATTATAATGAATGAGTTTAAAAAGACACTTGAAATCAATCTGAATAATTGACATGAATGATCAAGCTTCTCTGCAGATCACAGGTCACTAGGCAAAAATAACACAGTAAAATACTGCTCCACACACAAACACACCACAGTTAATTGGACTCTTTAACTATTTACCCATAACTCGATACAAATAGACTATTGACCATTGAAAAGGCTCATTTGGCCTTTCAAAACTCCGATTATGTTTTTCTTCTAGCCATTATATATTATATTCTCGACTCTCCAATGCCACACTGAGATTTGGCATGGAAAATATTCACGTGAGCTGATCATTTTTCTGGATTGTTTTAGGAATGGGATATAACTGTATTGACCTGTACTGTATGGCACATTAACCTACAGAGCCTGAATACAGTCCATGAATCAACTAGAAATATCTACAGAAACACACTCAAAATAACCTTTTGTTCACATCTTTCTTCCTCATTTTTATTTTCTTTGTGCAGATTCCTCACATTCAAATGTATATAGACAAATACTGGCTCATTCTTCCTCTCCGCACACCTCCCCCTTTGCTCTGCAGCCTGCGTGTGACTATTTGCTTTGATAGGTGCCTGTCAGAAGCGCTTAATGTTTTCTTGTAAGGAGCTGGCTGCCCCCTCGACGGTCACTGTGTTACTAGTGCTGGCTGTGGGCACAAAGATGACCATTACATTTGCAGGAAACATCACAAATGTGTCATAAGATGGGAAAACACAGAATTATATTTAAAAAAAAAGAGATGTGCTGTGTAACGTAGTAAGACTATGCTTGCTGGTGGAACTTTACTTTACAGCACAGTAAAGCATGGTAATCAGATGGAAATTGCAATAGTAACTAAAACAAACAAAGGAGTTCTCAGATATCCAGGTAATAATGCAAAGTCTGATAAATAGACATTCTAGTGGCTGACAATAGACATTTCGTGATGAGTCGGCTTTGACATCTTGTGGGAAACTCAAACCTCATTTGTCCCTGAGGAAGCGATTCGGTTCAGCACGAAACGTCAGCTATCTGTATCAAGAAATGTCCAGCTATTGTGGTCATTGTTTGGATAGTGTAAGCAATTTTTTAGAACGTAATGGTCAATTAAAATGAAAGTTACAAACCTAACAAGCACAATACAGACACAACCTGTAAAGTACTGCCTGTCCTATACTGTGCTATCTTCACAATGGTTTCAGATGTTTTTAAAGACCTCTCTCAAGGAGAAGAAAGGTCACAGAATGATGCCCTCTGATTGAATAAGGTGGCACAAAACCAACCAAATAACAATTGTACAACCATAAAAAGTACACATAGTGCCTCACTCTAACCTGAACGTAATCATTAACCAAAAGGTCCATATTGCAATTGTACAGATAGTGACTTACACAGAACACGTAATTAAATGGTCACACATTAGTCATTCTACTTTACTTGATGTTAATAAAACATAATCATTTATGAATAATCATAACCATAATCATAAACAGTGTCGCATAACACGATCAAGGCCGGATTTATGCTGGGGCTTACAGGGGCTTCCTGGCATAAGCAGAAAAGGAGAGAGTTCCCTCTCTCCTCCCTTTTAAATGTGTCCCCCCACCAATTGGGCAGTAGCAAAGGTTCTTCCGTGAGGGCCATGGAGCTCAAATTGGGGTCATTATGTTAAACAGTTTTTTCACAATGTTTTAATTTTTTAAACTAGTACTATGTTTAAGAAGTTACTTCTGCATGTTCAAATAAAAATTGAAAAAATCATTCTTTTTTTTTTTCATTGTAGAGAGAGAAATCCGACAGGGAGGCCCTGAAAAAACATTAGCCCCGGGGCCCATTTTACTTAAATCCGGCCCTGAACACGATTACCATGTTATTTCCATTCAATTGCCATGCTGTAACTATGCTGTAAAGGGCAACTGTATTACTCAACTGAGCCCTACCCCACATCAAAATAAAATAGACATTTTACACATTTTAAAAACTAAAGCAGTCACCATGAGCACACAGTCATGGTGTAACGCTTGATTATCGGGGTACTGATGATACTAAATCTGCCGACTGTGAGTCTATGGCACTCACACATACTTCTGTGTTCTCTGATCTCATGAATGAATATTTCCACTCTCAAAGCCAGGAAAAGCCAAAAGTTAACTGGGTAAAGAGCCACAGCGCACAGAGGTTGGTGTTTGACAGTTTGATAAAAAAATTAACTCATGGTAGCATTAGTTCTCAGTGAATAGTTCTTTGATAATATGAGATATTTGGAGGACTTTTTTCTAAAAACAAAAAATAGACTGTTTTTTTAAAAGCTTTTACATAAACAAATCCCAAAGATCCGGCTCCGATCCTACATTCTCTCAAACGAAAAAGCCATTTACCTATTGCAAATTGGACCACTGGGAAATAAATACTGTATCCTATCACCTATGGGAACAGAAACATTGAGCAAAGTGGTTTCTGTCAAGTTCTCCAAAAAGGTAAATCGAATTTCAGCAGAGAAACAATGGCATTGTTGTTATAGTTGTTCATCTATTTGACTGGTTTCCTCAACACGTTTGACCTAAATGTAACAAACTTCCTCTGTACCTTCAGTCATGTGTTACAAAAGCATATTCCAAAGTTGTCATTCAAAAAAACAACAAAGTGAAGTTGTGTAAATGTGGGCTGAGTCTGTTGCCCCTCAAAAGTCAGCCCATCTGCAGATAGCCCACTCATCCATATCCCCTGCACAAAATATGCACGGGGGGATCTCCCTCTCTCGCTGCTGAAGGAGCCAGAGAGAACCAGCAGAACACGAAAGTAATGGAGGAGCACATGAGACTCGGGGGTAAATGATCTGTGAGAGAGAGGGTGTTACGTAAGACCCAACAAACTGATGATTAGCGGCCACTTAACGGGCTCGGCTGCAGACAGGGTTAGGAGGTGGTCAGCGCAGGCTCACGGAAGACACGACCAGCGAGGACACAGAAAGGCACAATTGTGTCAAAGGCAGGGGTTCATGCATTTCGTTGTCAAAGTAAAACAAACGCATATTTCGTGCATTTGGCGCGCAGTCAAAAACACCTTACACAACGCGAGCCTTTCACTGCAACAGAGCAGGCAGTAGTGAAAGATGCATCATCAGCGCATCTGCTCGAGTTCCCTTCACGGAATAACCCCAACCTGATACAAAGTTAAGTTGTATGCCATGTCGCTTACCCGATATGCCTCCGCCGACCACTACGACATCGTATGTGTTGTTGGGTGCAGTCATGTTTGTCCCGCCGCTCGCTGTGCTCACTCCCCCAGCTTTGACCGTGTCCACCGCCCGCTGATGAACGCAGGGCGAGCGGGCGGCGCATCTGTATTAAAAGCGCCGACTGGCCCACGCACGAGGCCCCGCCCACTGGAGGAAGTGCCGCGGTTAAACCCACGCGCCAGCGACAACAGTGAGTTTATCAAACCATTTATTACTGCTATAAAACAGTTTTTACGAACCTTCAGACCAGATCAAAGTCTCAACACCTATTCACTCTGTTGTAGGCTCCAAGTAGCGCCGATGCTGCTCAGATTAACCATAACCCCTGTCACTATATCAAATCAGACGTTCCATACATTGAGGCAGGAAAATATCGCGATAAATGATATTATTGACTCCACACTGTCAACTCTAAAGCAAACAAATTACAGTAAACCTTGTTCTAAAAGTGCATTTATCATTTCCCACAAGCTGCAATGAACATAATGCAACATAATAACCATATAATGCAACCCAATTTGCTTTAGTTAAAAATCAAGTTTTACAAATAGGGGGGAAAAATGCTAATAAATGTGCAGACGATAAGTATTGAGCCCTAAAATGTATTATAGTGTTGATGTTTTTTTGCTAACAAAATGGAAGCAAAGAAATTCTTAAAGGCACTATATACCTGATTCTTTAGTAGTGATGGAACAACATTTGCTTTGTTCTCCTTTATTGTAAACTCAGACACTGTGCATATAATTCTAAAGTATTTGGAACCATTTTATGAACTTGCAGGTTAGTTTTCTAGTATTTCTGTGAAAGCCAGTCTGGAAAGTAACCCTGCAAGTACGGAAATGTGCCTATAAACTCGTCACTGTGAAAAATTGGGATGCTACAAATATGTTAGGAAAGTTAGGAATGAATTTGGATCATAACCAGCATTATCATTTTGTGGTTTCCCGCTTTGATTACTTGTTATAAAAAAAAAAAATCCGGTATAGGACTTTTAAAGCCTTTATTAACTTAAAAGGACAGCGTGATGGCAGTCGCAGTCTTCAAGTTTGACCTAACAGACAACTTATATACCACAGAGACAGGTTTTATTAGCCTTACGACAGTGGTAGAGCGGGTCATCTCATGTTCATAAGGTCAGGGGTTCGAATCCCAGCTCCTGAAGGTGCACACTGTTGTTATGTCCTTGGGCAAGACACTTCAGCCACCTTGCCTCCAGTGTCTGCGTACATTGGTGTATGAATGAGAGAGTGAATGGGTGACTGGTTCCTTGCTGTAAAGTGGTAGAAAAGCGCTATTTAAGTTGAGACCATTTACCATTTTACTATTTTACTTTGAAATGTTGGAAACAGAAGGACACCACATGGACATCCTGCACAGATTAAATGCACACAGCTATAACAACAAGTATACGACTTCAATTGTCTGGCTTAGTTGCATTGTCACTCTGAAATTACTGTCTTGTCAGCAGGTGGCCAAATACCTAATTTTATGACATTGTAAACCAGACAGCTACTATTCCACTGAAATAACAAATTATACTATTTTCAAGATGCATGCATAAAAAGGATCTAAAATAGCTTACAGGAGAGACACAATACATAATGGTCTCCAACTGCAAAGTGCTGGAAGGTTATTTCCACATGGAGTAAATGGATAATTTTTAATTTGTGTGACAATCATTCTTGCTCTTTTTACCCGAGCAGATGAAAACTGAAAGTATTTTATCTGCACTCTTGCCTTTTACTGTAATTGATTAACTTTATGTTGATGTTTTAATGATTGATTTGATCTGTTTTCTTGTAATTTTATGCAACTGTGAGGCACTTTGAATTGCCTTGTGTATGAATTGTGCTCTACAAATAAACTTGCCTTGCCTTGCCTTGCATCAGGGACATGTAAATCGTAGATCTACTTCAATACAAAGAGGACATGCCAGGATTGTCCACAAAGGCAAGACGAGTCAAGGCGGGTGCGTTGATTTGTAGTGCACAATTCATACAAAGGCAATTAAAATAATTAAAATAATCTATAAAACATATGCAAGGGTTAAAAGAACTGTTTTCAGATTTGACGCGTGTCACATATATTGGACATTGGAGTTCTTAGGTTGAGTCTGGTCTTGATAAAAGTCTTTAACTCTTCAACTTGTCTTCAAATCCCAGCTTTCATCAAATGCTAATATTTAACTATTTGGAAAACTCAGTTCGACAGTAGATTAAATTGAAGTTTTAAAGCAATACTATTTTAGGACGTGGATTTTTTTTTCCAATGCAATGACTACAATATTTTTTTCATTTTTGTTACAGAGCAGTCCATCGTCTTCAGTTGTTTTTGCCGCCTAGTGGTTAGTCGAGGTAAGTGCTACAAATGTACATTTGCATATACAGTACATAATAAATTATAAGATGTCCTAAACAGCGCCTATTGCCTAGGTAAACAGAAGCGTTGTCGTAATCCTAATCTGTGTTTATTATAGGATAATCCATACAGTGACCAAACGTGTATGTCACAAGTGCACTGTGTTGCTTTGTTTGTACCTATTTAATTTATCCATTTTACATGATTGACACAGCAGCAGAATCACACGTGAATTTAAATAAATTGATCAAAAATGCTGCTGAAATAGAAACTCTGTTTAAAACACTGAACACAATTTAAGGGTCAGTTTGGGTGCGGCTAGATGAACATTCAAGTTCAAGTTCACCCCTGTGTAGTATACCAAAGAAGCCCATGTTATCTGGCCTGGACTCCAGACTAGTTGCACTGACTTCCCACGTCATGCAGATGTTTGAAAGACATGTACTGGCTCAGACTCCTGGTGGTCCCAGGACCCTCTACTGTGTGTTTCAGCCCCATGTTGCTGTGGATGATGCTGCTATCTACGTATCTGCAGCAGCATCCTCAATCATTCCTGGTGTTAAATACTCTGAGGATCATGTTCTTTGATTTCTCTCTTATCTTTAACACTATCCAGCCATTTTTTATGAGTGAGAAATTGAGAATTGCTCAGGATGGGTGTCAGCTCCTCCGCTGTCTCCTGGATTACTGATTACTTGGAAACAAAATACTTCTGACAGACCACCCTGCCTGATACTGTGTTCAGTAATGTAGGGGCTCCACAGGGTACTGTACAGTCTACTTTCCTGTTCACTTTGTGTCTGATTTCCAATACGGGAAATTCTGCCAATATGTTTTTTCTGTTCACTCCGTACTGGGTGGTGGTAAGATACATACATACAGTTGCCCTTGGGGTAGACTGACAGAAACATGGCTGCACACATTTGTGCCAACAGACACTTAAACCACTCACACACACACACGCTACCGGATTTCCCTCATGGCCCCCAATCCAGATACAGAACCTGTTTATCTTACGAGATCTTACGAGATTAAGCAACGCAACGTTCCGTGTGGATCAATTCTGTTTGCTTTAATATCAAATTTTTTTTTAGTCTGCATGTTGTGAGATGCAACGCTTGACAGTAGGTGGCAGCAAAAGGCTAAACACATTTCTTCTGTTTTCATTCCTCTGTGCCAGACCTCTCCTTGCTGAGCAAAGAGGACAAATTACAATGTAAATGTACATTTTAAAGTAAAGTAATTTATTTTTATTTTTATTACATTACTAAAAGAAAACCAATGGTGCACTAGGTTTTTTTCATTTGTCCCAAATATTAGCTCTATTAATTTTATATAATCTTGTCTGGACATATTAATGATCCTTTCCTTTGACTTGACTTTGAAAACCAGGTCATCTGTATTTACTGTGGGTGTTACTGATTTCGCTTTTACTGATGTCCCAAAACCATCATCTGGTTAAGTTTAGGGTTAGGATTTGGTCCAGGACCATCCCAATTATAATTGTGTCAATTATGACACAGGGAATTTAGATCAGCCATTGTGTGTCAATATAGACCTTGTCACTGGGACTCGTATGCTGCTCATGAATGTGTAGAACAACATAGAGCTATTGACTCTGCAGCCACATGGCCCGTTCTCCTCTCACGTCTGGCATCTTAATGCTTAACACGCAGATGTGAATTCCTTTTTAACAAGACTGCACCTATAGTGAGAGCCAATAAAAATCCCTCCGTTAGCATGAACTTTATGAAATGCTTGTATGGTTATGATTAGGAAAGATGAAGAATCACTGTGTGCGATGTCGACAGTATAAAGTCATAAAGGGAACATATGCACCCGTATGTCTAACACCTGGTGTATCAAAAGCATAGATGCTATGTTTGCTAAAATGTTCTCACCGCATTTAAGTACAGGCACAGTAAGTATCAATATGACATCCATAATGTCGCTCTTTATGTCATGCTGTCATAGTAGTTTCCCAAACAATTACACCCCTCGCCTCATGTCACTAAATGCCTGCCACAACTGAGTGTTCATGTGCTGATAAAGGAGCCACGCAGTGAGAGGAGACAGCTAAAAAAGGCCGATTAATCTTGCAACGTGAGGCTTTAAGTTCTTTATTAGGATCACATGTGAGGCGGGCGAGCGTGCTGTCAGTTGCAGTATGGATTGAAATGTCTACAGGAACAACGGGCTTACATCAGAAGGTAAAAACATGTGTATGGAGGTGTGCATGTGAATACGCAGAGCCCTTGAGAAATCTGAAAGACATCAAGTAGCTTGGATTTAATGCGCACTCAAATGCCCCCCCCCCCCCCCCAAAAAAAAAAAAAAAGTAGTTTAACATACATGTACAGTGACATTAATGGGACATCCAAATTGTTCAAAGAAAATCATGCCATTATGGAAAAGCATTACTCTAAACCTTCCATTCAAATGTTTTATCCACTGCTTTCTTCTTTAGGCATACATTTCAGTTCCAAAGAATTTATAGGCAGTCAGCACAATCTTATTTGTGCTGAATGTAGTTGGTTGCTGTTACCATTTGATATTTCAACAATGCAATTACCACATGCTTGTTCTAAAATCTCAGTGTTGTGCGGTTTGTAGTTGAACAGTTTCCAAGATCGCATTAGAATAGAAATATTTTGGGATCAATATGGTAAAGGACAGAAACACAAGACCAATGTTTATAGTTTAGAGCGTTACAGCGGAGTCCTTGAGGACACTGTACTCGGCACAGTGTGTGAACTGAAAGAACAAGCACTGACTTTTGGAGCAAATATAAGCCACATCAAATAGTTTTGCCTCAATATTTCATTCACATTTAGGATATTGTAACGACCACAGATCCATAGGTAACAACTTTGTTTCAAAACCCCAAAGATGAGAAGATGAACGTTTTTGACAACACGGGTCGGTATTTTTATTTTCAGAACATGACCTTTTCTATAAGTGGAAAGTCATAAAGGCATCTCTGACAGTAATGGATACAATGAATGAATAACTCTGCTGTGAGCATGTTCTATGGTCCATAAATACAGTTATATCAATGAAGATTTCCCCCCCCCCTTTACATCAGTCCATATGGAGCTCGTGTCACAAGTATCCAGTTTAACACCACTGTTTTGAGTTTTCCCTATAACATTAAACACTAGAAGCAAATACACAAAAGCAGATTATAAATTTGCCAGTTACGCATACACTTTCATTAATATTGACAGAAACATCACGGACATTCGGCTACAGCTCGCAACAGTCCATCGAAAGTCAATTCAACACCGGTTGGAGGCTGGGAAACCGTTCACGCACTGTCTCCTTTCATCTGCGTTGCTTCCTGTTACACTTGACGGCCTCTATATTTTTATTGCTCACCTGATGAGCTCGCCTGTCCGTGCAGTCATGTTTTACACGGTGTGATCAAGGTCAACGGGGAGTCTGTAAAATATACTGTGCAAAGAAACTTGACGCAGGTGCTCCCTCTAAAGATCCACCGCAATGTCCTCTTTTTTTCCCATGCTGCCTTTTTCTAATGAGCCATGTTGTTTTGTTGTCAAATACTTGGTGGGATTTTTATGGCGAGAATGGATTTTTTGGGTAATGAGGTCCTCAATATGAGGTCCGCGAACAAGTGTGTTTTGAATTACAATGGCCTCTGCAGAATGGAGCGCTTCTTTGGATTTTTTTTTTTTTTTGGTACCGCCTGGCCTTGGTTTGCTGCAGGGAAAAACAGCACTGGATTTGTATTGATTGAAAGCAGACAATGACGTTTCTAATTGATAGTATAGGAGAGAGGGTGGAGTGCACACTGAGTGGAGTCTCCAGGGTCTGTGGATCAATTTTACGGATGGATTCAAAGTTTGGTGCAAAAGATCAGGCCTAAGATAGCAACACGCATCCTTTGGAGAGTGGAAGGGCCCAAGCTGCATTTGGAAAGCCTTGTGAGGAACTGGATGCTGCTCAGCTGCACTCCTCGCAGTTGCACGCCAGGATGTAGCGGTATGTTGCCGTGATGCGAGTCCCACCGCTACAGCGCAGTCTCACGGCCTTCAGCTTGGACGTGTGTGGACGGCAGCAGGAGCAGGTGCTTTTGAAGGGCTGTTTGAGCACCGAACTGAAGGAGATGAGCGGGTCAGAGCGGGTCGTGTGGCTGCAGTGACCCTCGCAGCGGGCAAGCAACACCATCTGAAAGAGAGAACGCATTTTTGAACATGGATAAGATTCATGATGACGAAGTAGAGAAGGGTCACTTCAGTGTGTGTGAAAAGGAATGTTTGTTGAATGATTTGACCTTGCACCTGCAAAGAGAGAGATAGGACCAGAACATGCAGTCACTCCTACAGTCTGTTGTGGCACAGTGCTCAGGGCAATTTAGAGTGCACTGTTTGAAGACCTGCTCCAAGACGTGCCTGTTTCCTCTTTCAGTGTCTATAAGGTTGTCAATGAGGAAAAAAAGTCAAGGGTTTTAACTCCTAGATCTTTCTGTGCATTGACCTGTTTCTTGGTTGGCGTCTTCATTCTATCATCAACCTATAACTGGTGGTTGTTTACTGGACAGTTCATCTCAGCAGCACAAATGGATAGAAGTGTTCCTTCCTTCAACACCTGGATTTTAGGTGGATTGGCAAAATGATAATGCATTAATGCATCTTGTAACATCTTTGCAGTCCATCAATCATATATTCGGATTTCCGCGGGTCGATGGAGTGTGAAAGGTGAAAACCCCATCCTTCTCAACCCTGGGTCTGAGCTTAAGAAATGTTACCAGCGACAGGAAACATTTACTGCCCTCCAAGGTCTTCTCAAAGACAGACATATAAAACGGCTAAGTTGACAGCTGTAATGACCACCAAGACTTCATCAGTTATTACACTGTCCATTCAAATGGATCCAATATGGAATCGTTCAAGGATGTAATTTCTGCACTGCATTTCCGCAGTGCCAAAAAATATGATTATGCTCTTCATCTTCCTAAAAAATTTTTTTGTGAATTAGATGCTGTAGAAGAGTGGCAGCCAAGTCTGGCCAAGAACGCTCACGCTATTTGCAATTCAAACCAGGATGAAAATCTACCAAACACATCAAAATAAACAAATCAGGTATGAAAAGTCTACAGTTAGTATAGAAGGCTCACTCTTGGCTTTTTACCCATAAGATGTTTGAAATGTTGAATTCTTTATTTCTATGATAACAGTCTTCTCATTTCATCGCCTTAACAAGTCACACAGAACCCCAGGCACTGAAAAGACTGAGTACACTTCTTGTCTATCCTACGGGACTGTCTGAAGACCTAGGCTAGTCCTGAGAAACTACTGCTGAATTTGTTCACTGAGCACAACTCTATAGTCTCTAGATGAAGGTATCGGGGCACTCTGTAGGCACTGAGAGCAGTGCTGAAGCTCTCCTTAAGCCTGTCCAATCAGCTGACATAGAGCATCTCTGTGATCAGTGTTTACCCCACCGCCCCACATGCCTCCGTGGGTCACCACATTCCTTTCACCTCCCTCAGCAGTCCCTGTGTCCCGTCCTGTCAGCTGCTGCCTGTCCTGCCCACGGACCACTTCAACAAAAGCCTGTCTGGGGCCAAGGCAAGGGACACCCAACCCCAACAGCAGCCATGTCGCCACGTTAAGTCCATTTGTCTTTGTCCCAGCTGAGGATCAAGCTGTCAAACAGTGACAGATTCCAGTTTGTGACATTGCCCCCGCTCTCCTCTGTCGGTTCCTTTTCCTCTGATCTGCTTTCATTCATACCGGTCTCCTGGGGCGGTCCAATACCTTTTGTGGCGCTTAGGCAGGGAAAGGTTTTGTTCAGCTATTATCTGAAGCTGCTGTTGTTTACTTGATTGGAGACTTGATTTTGAAAAACACTTTTATTAAGTGTATCCACATTTTGTGCTCAATGGTGTATAGATTTTATTACCGAGTCTTTTGAATCTTGACTTTTTTGTTGTTTTTTAAATGTTTATTTAATTTTGCAGTGGGCACTAGAAAGGCATATCAATATTTTGTACCTGTATAAAGGGGTGCAAAAAGGTGCCTTGCAACCATCATTTTAAAACGTTTGCCCTCTTTTTTTTGTATCACAATGTATTTTTATTACGAGGATCTATATTAGCAGTTCTGTAGCTGTCACTGGTTGCATTTTGTTATCCAATAAGAAAGAGTATTAATTCAGTGAAATATACAGCAAGTAGTATTCAAACTATGTCAAATATTCAATCTATTTGAATAAATGTCGCATGTAATGTGTTTAGCAGATGTTGAGTGTTTGCTGTGGATTCGTCTGTGCTGTATACGGTCTCATACAGTGAAGTTACAGATGTAATATGCTAAGTGTCAGTCTGTTTGCAGCATAGTCCCAGCTCCCACTGTCAGTTTGATAAGCCCTTCCTGCACCAGGTCAGACTGTGAACACTTATTGTCAAATTAATATTTATATATAATAACGTAAAAAGTCATTACTCATGCAACACAAATATCTGGGCTAAAGCAGCCGGAATGGAACGAAAACTGACAGTCTATTTTTAACAAAAACAATGACGTGCTTGGCTTGGGCTTTAGACATCAGTCCGTTTGCATATTCGGTCGTTTGACAAATTAAGAAGAAACACGTCTCAAAACCATTAGGCCACTCTCCATATTTCCTTTCTGTGGCCCTTTGTCTCTGGCAGCGGCAGACAGCGCAGGCCTGAGGTAGCCCGCATGCCTCGGCCAAAAGCTGTTCCCTGCTGAGACCGCAGCGTGGCCCCTGTCCAGCTGCACACACGTCCCGTCCACTCCAGAGAGTCTCAGGGTGGGACGGGGGGGGGGGGAGGGGGCATGGACCGACCAGAGAGGAGGGCACACTGGGGACTGTAAGAGATAGGAGTCGTACGCGTATACGCAGTCCTTTAGTTGAGAGCTGGAGGGAGGCTTTCTGGCAGAGCGAGTGCTGTGCATCTGTTTGGAACAGACCGGAGCCTTTGGACAAATTGAACAAATTACCTCTTGTCTCATTTGTCATTTCGGCTGTTACCTCAAACAACTTGCTGATAAAAGTTAAGTTCACACCCAAGTTAAGTATTTAATGTGGAAACAGTTACCTGCTGAGATTGATGACGTGTCAGACCAAGACGCTGTTGAAGTACTGTTGAGTTGAATAAAGCCATTGAAACATTGGCTCTATGTCTACCTTAATAAAAGAGGCTTTGCATTTTCATCCTGCTAATATTGATGAGTTGTTGCGTCCTACCTTGGAGTTGCACTTGTAGATGGGATGCGTGATGGTCTCGACAAAGTGGTGCCTCATACATCTCTGCGGGTCCGAGTCTCCAAGGTGAGGGTCTTTGGCTTTGTTGCTGCTGGCCGACTGGACCAAGCCCAGGAGTGGAAAGCACATGAGGACCAGCAACAGGCCGGAGGGAGGGCCCACACACACAGCCGACTTCATCACCGCTCCTCTGTCACAACAAGTCCAATGCGTTCCTTTTTCGTCAATCCTCCCTGCCTCACTTGGTCCTCCGGAGTTCAGGGTCTCACAAATCCAAATGTCTGGCTTCCTTTAAAAGGTTTAGTGTTGGCAAATTGCACAAATACACGCCGTAAGCTTCATAAGACCGCTCCATCCCCCGCTGTCTGGGTCCACCGCAGTCTGGAGGAGAAGACAAACAGATAAATGCAGCACGAGAAACAATATTGTGCGCGGAGGGCTGTATGTTTTGTCTATTAGTATTCGGGCATCTACTGAGGATATGTCCAGTCTCGCTTTCCCATGGATGTTTTTTTCCCAGTGTCTGTGATTGATTGCTGTGATGGCGTGGGAGTAAATACAATTTGGACGGAATAGGTGTGCAGCAGAAATATAAAAGTTCAAGACAAATGTAATGCGACTCTTATAAAAACATTTTCGTAAGGTAGCACTTGGTTTTTAGACGTTCCCCAGACCGCTGACCTGCCTCAAAGGTGTGTGATAGACTTGTTTCCTTCTGTTCGACCAACACACGTCAACACTTAAGCCCCTGCACTTTTATTACAAGGAGAAACCTAAGCCATGAACAAACAGCCTGCAGCCAGAGCCCTCCCCATGCCCAGGAATGACTTTTTCATTAAAATCAACTACTTTCTCATGCCTGCGATTGTCTGCCAGCTCGAGAACCTTTTTATTTATTTATTTCAAGTCTTTTCACAACGTAAGCAGGTGAGAGGCAGTTAATTCCATTCAACATGAGTAAACGAATCGCCAAAATGATCATGTACCGGTATACTGCATATAGTTATGAATACGTTTTACGTTTCAACTGTTATGAATTGTGTAAAACGAACTGACTTGCTTTAGTAGTATTTATTATATACCAGTATACAAAGAATTGCTTGCTTCTTTAAGGTTCATTACTGGCCCTTATGGTGAAACATGGAATATGGTGTGAATTAGGAGAGGTTTGTGTGTAAACGAGGCTCCATAATAATGAGGTGGTGTTGAAGCTGACAATAATAAGCCTGAAATGTAATTGGGTTTTCATTTTTTGGGGGGGGGGGTCTACAACGTGCTTTTAATTTGCGGTTAGCTTTTAACAATTTCATACAAAGGAAAATTGCTTACGTGTTGTTTTTATGTGGAATAATGGCCACTTTTCAGCTTGCGTTTATAGGCATAACTGTGGCCCGTGTGGTTTCACAGAATGCATTCTTTTTCTGGCATTTGTCTTTTTCTCTTTAAGTCCATGCTGTTCTGGGTTTAAACAAACTATCCTATACAGACTATTTAACAAGTCCAATGAAAGAGAATGACTCTCCAGTGACAATTTGATTAAGGGTCTGAGGGCAGAGAAAAGCAGAAGAGGACAACTGAAGTTGACATACGGTACTTTACAGTATAAGCGTTTCTTATTCGCAGCCGTCAACATAACTACACTGTGTGAAGCTTCCATTTAAAGCACATGAATAAAACAGTCCAAAAACACTCTGGTCATGTTTTTTTTCATGTATCCCTCCACACCGTTTAAACTGGAGACGGAAAGCACACATGATTCTTCCAATCTTTAACCCCTTAACCGAGTGCATTTTCTCCAGTTTGGCAATACCCAAATCTAAAAGCTTCTTGAACAAAAGTGTCAAAAACAGCGACAAAATCGAGACAAAAAAGTGACGAAAACGCAACAAGAGTGACCAGAATGTGACAAAAAAAAGTTAGGAAAAAGTGCCAAAAACATGACAAAAAGCAACAACAAAAAAGTTAGGAAAAAGTGACTAAAAAGCCACAAATGAGGAACAAAAGAGCGACAAAACAAAAGGACAAAAACTCGACAAAATTGATTTAAATGTGATGGAAAAATCGACAAAAAAGAAACAAAAGACCAACAAAAGAATGACAAAAATGTGAATGTGACAAAAACTGCAACAAAAAAGATCAGTTTAGATCAATTTTGTAGTTTTCAAATGAGGCGATACAGTGGCCTATAAGCCTGTAAGCTCCATTGTCGAGATGGTTTTAGATTTGGGTAAAGCCAAACTGGAGACAATGTGCTGGGTGCACAATCACATGGGGGTTACGATCCTATGTGTCTCTACATTTGACCACAAGTGTCACAGGGGGGATCAAGGCGTGAAAATATCGAAATGGTAAATTCATTTAGCTCACATTTGATTGCATATAACAGAGGATGTTGCAGAGACAGTATTGCCATTGATGCTTGACTTATCGACTCCTGCACTGTATGAACTCCTATAACAACAATTAAGAATGTTCTACTCAATAAATCAAGCAGCTTGTCTCTAATATTTATTCCTCATCTTGAGCTAAATTGTAACGGCATCAGATTGTTCGTCAACTCTCCACCTAACCTCCCAGGTCCAGTGTTTTTCTTACTGAGGCGAATCATTTAACCTTAACCTTCTGGGGAGAACTAGAAGTATCACTTGGCTTGTTAAAATAAATACTCTCGCAGATGATTTGATGGCTGGATTAGCATGTGGAGCACGGTTTACGTAGCACGAGAGCGCTGCATTTCCAAGCGCCAACCAACGGCACGACTCGAATCAAGGCCAGGACTATCTCCACTGTTTCCCAGACAAAATTAAATCACCGACTTCAAAGTAATTACCACATGCTGCTTCACCAATCGTCTTTCCCATAAACTGTACCAACCCCAAGGCCTCCGAATTCCTGTTAAATCCACGGAGGACAACACATGGATACCTGATTAAGTCCAGACCCCAAAACAAGTAATAATTTGCCTCAGTAAAATTAACTGCACTTGTAATTTCCTATTGTAAAATGTGACGTGTATGTTTTGCTGGTCACCTTTTACCCCTAAACAGGATCCCCCTCCCCAATAACTCAGAACACTGCTGGCTGCTAAAACTATTTGAAAATAAAAGTTTGGAAACGACTGACACTGGGGGAAACATGTGGGCGGGGTTTGAATCTGTGATTGACAGCTGTCAGAAGAGCTCGAGTGTAACGTAATGTTATACTGAAATGTCCCAAAAATGTCTTTTCTGTTTTACTCAAGGCACAAAGACATAACTCCTGTTGGTCAGCCTCTGTTATTCTTTAACTGTGTGACTGGAAATGTAGGCTATTACATTAACCTCTTGACCCCCACCTGAACCGAGCACATTTTCTCCAGTTTAGCTTTACCCAAAGCTAAAAACTTTCTAAAAAAAAGTGTCAAAACAGCGACAAAAACGTACCTAAAAAGCAACAATAACACAATAAACAAACGACAAAAACATGACTAAAGAGTGATGAAAAAGCAACAAAAAAGTGATCAAATGTGACATAAACGCAGCAACAAAACAGGTGCGATCAGTTTTGCAGGTCAAATGAGGCGTTACACTGGACGAGCTCTCCAGGCGAGAAGCTTTAGATTTGGGTAGGGCCGAATTGGAGAAAATGTGCTTGGTTAAAGTGGGGGGCAAGAATGTTAGAAGAAGCAGATAGCTGTACTTTGATACATGAATTATTCTAAAATTTAAATTGTAATGCGCTTAGAAAATGGTCTTTGCCTTGTCTTCAGGGGACTATAATAAACAAACAGAAATGATAAAAGTACAACAGTTATGGCACTAATTGACATATAATGAATAATGTGGTCAAATACTACTCCAATACAAGTACAATTATTTCTGACAAACCCTTTTCCTCGTCATGACTTAGTGGCATTGCTAATACATCTGCACACTGCTACCTCCTGCTCTTCATTTGGATATTTATCTTTCTTTGCAGTTCTTTCTCAAAAAAAAAAGACGACTCAACGTTAAGTTCAGATACTCAAAAACGGTACTGAAATGTACTTATGTCACTGTCAATCTCTGCAAATATCATGCACAAATGGAAGAGGCTAAATTACTAAACATATTCTGAATGCAATCACGTCTACGACACGCAACTTGACAAACACAACCCCTTAGCACACAGTAATGATTTGTCCGAAACCCTCATTTTATGGATCATTTATATGCCGGGGCAGTTCTGAAATATTAGGTTGTTAAATCATGTAAAAAAAATGTATTAGTGTTGAGTCAGAAACAAGTTCTGGCACATTAGTGAAGCAAAGCAAACAAAGATAATAACAACGGACAAGAGTGATTTGGCCCGAACTAGGCAAATAAACTGTAATTTATTCCGAATGTTCTAATTTTGAGCCTCTGCCAGCCGTGTTTAATGCTGATGAGCCTCGTCTATTAGCCCCGGCCAACTTCCCCTCAGTATTGGCTTTTAAGTACAGCAGTGGGATCGTACTCTATTGATTGGCATCTGCTTATTAAGCTCCCAGACAGGATTTTAATGCTCTGCTGCGACACAGACAGCCCCCAAGACATTAGCAACAAGGCAAAACTGCACTGAAGGTGACCAGAAGTCTCCATTAGTCGTCGTCCCCCCCCCAATGGGCAAAAAAAGGATTTTTTTTGCCCATTGTCTATTGGATATGACAGCACAGAGGGGAGAACAGGGAGTTGGGCGATTGCAACGTCGTCCCGTGCCGGGGCTGTGGTAGGCAAGGGCCTCGACCGAGCTTAATTTGTTCAGTTTGGCATTACCCAAATCTAAACGTTTTAAATGTGTTATTTATTTTTTTTAAGCCAGAAAAGAGCGACAAGAACGTGCTGGAAAAGTAACAGTAACACAATTTTAAAAAGCGGCACAACGAAAATGTGCCGGAAAAGCAACAATAGCACAATAAAAAAGCGACAAAAATGTTTCAAAAAAAGGGAAATAACTATGAAAAAAACTATGAAAAAACAACAAAAACACGACAATAAAAAAATGACCAAAAAGCAAAAAAAAAAAAAAAAAAAAGAGACGAAGAGTGACGAACTGGGGAAAATGCGCTCGGTTAAGTGTTAAGGGGTTAACCTACATCGCGGAAGAAAACAACAACAACAACAATTGCTCATATGTTGTTACATGTGCAGCAGCCCCAACCACCACAGACACAGAAGCATTAACGTGAGAGAGAGAAACATGGACATTTGAACTGCTAAACACAATACTATAAAAGAATCACACGCCTTTCAAAACATGTATGAGTCTAAACTTTAGGGTCGGCAAGTTTTACGCACAATAGATTCTGACTGAAATAGCACATTATAAATAACTGCAGTTTGTTTATTGCGATAAACTGTACATGTCTGAGCCATCCTAATCGTTCCTCTCTAACTCTGATCCGATCCATTCCTGACCTCCGGAGAGAACTTGTTGCTTCCTGTTGTCCACTGCCTCCAAACCACACACCCAGCCAACCCTTTTCATTTGTGAGCCTTGCAGTGGTAACCTGAGATCTGTCTCCAATTGGACACCGGACAAAATCATGCACTGCCCAGACGCCGTATTTCAAACTGACCTTCCCAGGGCTTTGTTCTTACATCAGTTTGAGTAATGCGTATTCACTCAAATTATGCTCGGCTCCACCTGCTGATGTCACAAGGTGGTGCCCCTCTTTGACACCTTACAACTGTTTCTTCGTTTGATCATTTCAGCACTCAAACGGCCTCAACTACGAAGCGTCTTTTTCAGTTATAGCATTGGTCCCGGTGTTTGTATGCTCAGAAATTCGGCTGCAAAGCTACAAGCCCACATAATAATAATAATATTGGACAAGTAATGCAGTATGTTAAACTAAGCTATGCAGTTTAAATTCGATATCTCTCCAAAACGTAACTGTTGGTGCTTTGTCCCAAAAGCCAATTGATCTCCCACCGAACACAGTCAGTCGTTTTGTTTTAAGATGTAAATATAAGACCGTTACAGGAATATGGTACCACTCCAGCTCCCGCTCCGTGCCACAGCGCTTTAGCGTGAAAGTCAGTTTTTCCATTTGACTGTGGAAAATGAACTCTGTTATCTTTATAATAAAAAGGCCTTTGTTTTGAGTTGATATGGCAAGTGGATGAGGAAAAAATAGAAGAGTTTCCAGTTCGGTCACATATGTTTTTCCATCTGCTTTATTTTGAAGCTGATTTTAGTTTAATCAAAAGAAGAAAGGGGCATGTGGTAATGAAGTATAAAACGGTGGCAGTGCAGTGTGTGCGTCATCGCAAAGAAGTGGCTGTGTTGTGGACTTCCAAACGTTAGCAGCTATCAGACCGACCCTTGTTTGAAGCGTGTCCAACACAAGTGGCCCAACTGGACTGGTGCCTTTACTATCAGAGTCTTGGGCCAGAGATGTGGGGCTGCCCAATTACAGTGGTTAGAAAAGTGGAAAGCTTGTTTCAAGTGTGTTTTACGGTTTCTTTGTGTTGCTACAGGAAACGGCCTCAGGAAAAACTTATATTGTGCACCCTCCATCAGATGTCCATGCGCAACATCCTAAAATGTGATTTTACAGCATCAGGACGTTTTTTTTGGCCCGTAAAGCTTTATTAGACAGAGTATAGATGAGGGTGAGGGGGGTGAAGCGTGGGGAGCGTCATTCCGCAAATGGTCGGCTCTTGGACTCGAACCCCTGATGCTAAGTTCAGAGAGTAACCACTAACTCTTCGCTTTTAATGTAGTTCATGTAATTAATTATTATATTGATGATGGATTGATTTTATCTGCCTTGTAATTTTATGTGAAGCACTTTGAATGGCCTGGTGTCTGAATTGTGCTCTACAAAAAAAACTTGCCTTGTCTAGAGTAACAGCTGCACACAAATTTGCTGCCATTCTGGATAGGTAACCATAATCCAGGTGATAACATCTTTATTTTGACAGCTGCCTGTGAGCCAAATTCTACAACAGAATTCTAACCCGTCTCCCACCTCGATATAAAAGGCTGTTGATGATGTGAACACAACCTATTGAACAAGGCCAGGCTCACTTTCAGGATGTTCCCTCCTCAATTTGTGTCCACATCACCTCATACACCATTATATCCAATCATTCAGGCCCAGGAACAAACGCCTCCGCGCCTCTTCACAATCCCTTTGTTGTTTTAGACAATTTATCCCCAGTCACATTTTGCACCGTATTTTTCTCTGTAATCCAACAAATCCATTTGGCTCTTGCCTTCACTCCCCTACATTGTAGTGGAGAAAGTCACTTCTCAGGTTGTGATGTGAAGTGAACTTAATGCGTAATTCTAAACTTGCTTTTTCGGCAAAGATTTTGTACATTTTATCATTTAAATTATTATCTGTGTCTGGAAAAGACACTTGATGAGTAAAGAATACTCCTAACCATGTTGTGTGTTGCTTGGAGCGCCCTCTGATGGTAGCAGGAGCAATCAATTATAGTAAACACAAAATACAAGGCATACATTTCAGTAGATGGCCAGCTAACAAATCAATGCAGTGATAAACGCAGTGCTCAGTATGGGTCTGGTGATGGTTTATAGACCAGATTCTATCTATCAGAGCACTCCAGCAAGAGAAAAAACCTCCACCTGTGTAACTGAAACAAAAATACTACTCCAGGTATGTTTTTGATGAGGGAACATTTTAACATGGTTATTAGCTCAAAAGAAGTCGATTTTTCATTATATAACCGATTTAATGGAAACATGTCATGGACTTGCAAAATAATGACGTCAAATTAGTCCAAGAAACAGCAAATCGAATTTTTTTATTCACACAGCCAAAGTTTTATCTGGCTAGAATAACTGTCAAATTAAATTGTCACTTCTGATTGACTTGTTGTATGTCAGGTTCCTATTAAAGAAGCCAGAACCTCCATTACACATTCTCCAGGACTGGGGAAATCTAAATGACCTTTTGTCCAAGGTATGATCCAAAATTTCCACAAAATGCAGTGTTAAATACCATATACATAAAATCTTTGGTCCCAACAGTAAACCCTGTGGGACGCCGAGGTATTCTATTCTGGGTATTCAATAGCAAATCAGTTAATTTGGAAAAAGATCCCCAAATGTCGTATGTTTTACCTTTTTAATGAGCCAATGGGGCATTCCTTATCCACATGAAATAATTAGGGGCACAGCTGTATGTCCACGGGCTACAATACACAGTATGAGATTATTGCTCAGCATAGCAAGCAAGTACCCCATGTTACTTATATGCAGGCCTATCTGGAGATCTACATTTATTGTTTCTTTAGAGACATATTAAATGCCACAGAGCAGATGAAATTAGTAAAAAGCAGTTGTGATTTATTTTGTCATACCCAGGGAGAACATATAAGATGTTTTGTGGTTGAGATTATGGGGAGCTCAAACCACATTATCACAGCAGTAGCCCGCCCCGCTGCATACCTCAATCTGCTTGTATAAGGCCATATGAAGCTTTTGGACTTTGGGAGTTATGGGCAGGTGGATCCAAGCCCACCAAGTGTGTGCTTGGATCTGCCAAGTTACCGTATGGTCACAATTAATTTGTAATGATAACCCAAATACTTCTTCAGAAGTGTATGATTTGGAGATAAATATGCTGCTAAGGCAGGCAAAACACGCACAATTTACATTTCTGCAAGATAATCATGCCAAAAAGTGTATTAATATAACACGGTATTACTTTCGGCCTCAATATTAAGTTGAAATGCACTCACTGTTGGTTGGATTTTATTTGGTGACAACATGCAAACAATTTTATTTAAGAAGATATTTAACACTCTCTCGAGAATAGATAACTTGAAGATATCCCGCTGTTGCAGCCATATGCCGTGTACAAAAATCACTGCCACCATTTCGTAGCCGTGAGGTGCAAGTTAACACCGACTGCCCACCGTGTGAAACCATTGTTTTTACACCAGCAAATCAGCTTGAGATTATAGCTGTACATTTAATAATAATAATGGTTTACACTTGTATTGCGCTTTACAAGCCTGTGTGTCCAGGTTTCTCAAAACGTCACACTCTAGTCATTATGAATTCACGCCTTACTTGGTGGTGGTAAGCTACTATTATAGCCACAGTCGCCCATCAGGGTATACTGAAAGAAGCGAGGCGACCGATCTGTGACATCGGCCCCTCCGACCACCACCAACCAATCACTCACACACTTACATTCCTACTGGCCAATTGTGCACGCTTTTAGTGATAGCGGAAACTTGAGTACCCGGAGGAAACCTATATGCAGACACAAGGAGAACATCAATGTGTTCTTTTTGCTTTCTCTCTGGTAATCAGTGTTTGGTGCGTGGTCACATTTTATAAACAGCACTAACCGTATATGTTTTTAATTGGTTGCAGTTGGATTAAATGTTTAGTCACTAGTTTGTTAATAGAGAAACACATTTTTTTGTTGATGTTATGAGATCTTTATTTTTGTTTTATTAATTTAAACAGGGACAATGCACATTAATCAACATTTCTGTAAATGTGCCAGTTTTAGCTCTAAAGCTAGTTTTCAGTTTTCGTAGTCCCTGGGCAATTTGTAGATTGCCATACCAATCTATGCATTTTAGATACAGTAGATGCTGCTTTGATGGAGGCTATCTTTTCTAAGCTCAGTTCTCAGTGAAACAGGTGCAGCACACAGCCGCGCAGCTGAATTGAGTGAAAATTCTTCATTAAAGTCCCATATTTATCTGTGAATACCTTCTCTTTCACTTCCTCTCTTCGCACAGGCTTCTTTCATTGAAGTGCAACACCACAATCCTATCTCATCTGCTCACCACTGCGGTCCTCAGCCAAAGTTGACGTCATGATTATCTGTTCGCTCGCGCTCCTCCCTCCTGCTGCCTCACCCCCCTCCATTGTTTCACCAGCTTTTAATAAACTAAAGGGCAGATTCCTCACCGGACCAAGGCACTGGTCTCCATACACACAATATTGGCATGCATGGTGCCAAGCTCTTCCACTGTTCACTGACGCCAGCTTGTGATAGCACACAGCGGCTAATGCTTTCTCTCTATTGAACACACACACGCAGCCGACCCCACGCGCCAAACTCCTAAGAGCTAAGCCCCTCACTAAATATATCCCCCCTCAGACGAGATGAAACAAACAGCGTGGATTTGAGAGACGTGTACATCCAAGGCTGGAGCTAAACTTGCGTTAGCTTTATACTGTAGGATTCATAGAAAGAGTAGAGCTAGTGTTGAAAATGTGCCTGCTGTAATCTTAGCAGGTGTTCCCCTAATTTGCCAATCCTTAATAATAACATACTAACCAACAGTAA
Organism: Proterorhinus semilunaris; assembly: GCA_021464625.1. NCBI lineage: Eukaryota > Metazoa > Chordata > Actinopteri > Gobiiformes > Gobiidae > Proterorhinus > Proterorhinus semilunaris. Next base: position 18,049,776 of record CM038353.1, on the reverse strand, counting down.
CTCCATCCAACATTTATGTAACCTTTGTCAAAGCGCCTGTCCAAGGAATTTGATTATGTAGATGTGGCACATTGAGAACAATGACCAGACTGAATGAACAGTCGTAGTTTTAGCTGTTTTTTTAGTCATGAAACCTGAAGCCCTGTACAAGGACAAACCAATTTTGTGTACATGTCACTACAGGCTCCTACACTGGGGTCTTGTAAAAACCCTCACCCCCCCCCAAATCCGATGTCTCTGCTATAGGAAATGCAGACACTTCTAATTTAACCTTAAATTCCCCCATGAAATAAAAAGTTAAAAGTTAGTAATTGGCCTCTGTCGTGAACGCTTGAATTTCATGAAAAGTCTATGGGTAAAGTTAATTAAAATTGTACATCTGGGACAAGGTCGGCAAGACGGTAATTCCAGATAATACAGCAATACAAAGAATGATATTAACTAAATGCTCTAAACATGAATAATGTGGCTGAATCCCGCGAGCCTTACTCCCTCCCTCTGGCTTTCATTCAAACAAGTGGCTCTGAATTCGGCTCCGTTTTTGTCTTTCGAGTCGCGACCCCGTTTCCTCGGGCCGGGCCGATCTGTCACACTCTCGTCTGGCCGCGCTGTGTTTCCATTTACCTCAAAGTCTGAGGTGCGTGCCGTGCATCCATTTGTCAGAAGCACATTCCTTCTGACGTGAGACATTGTGAGCTGCCGATCACAACTTCCACTCCGGCCAAATAAACAACGCCACAATGTGCTCCTCAGTATGAGCAAGACTTCATATACCGTGAGGAGAGTGGTCAATGTAAGATTTGCCCAGTAGGCTAATCTTCCGGACAAGGTCTTGACCAAGATCTGGGGAAAGTCCTCTGACACTGGTTCTTCCCAACTGATTTGATCCCATTGGACCTTTAATTAACAATCCAAATACCTTTACTTTGAGGGTGTGGCAAATTATTAATAAATGTCACTGCAATAATCCTTGAAATTGCTTACCTTTAAACACAATATTTAACATAATAGGCTTATAGAAAGTCATGGGATGAATTTCCAGTATTGCCCCAGCAGCAGGAAACACTGCTAACGGGTCTTTAACTTACTTTATGGGCTTGGAACTAAAGCCAAACCAAAAAATCTGCTGACATGCCGTCATGAGGCATTGATGACAACTGAAATCCAATGTCGAGTAAAGAACAGGCCTCAAAGCTGTATAAAAGTGTGTAAGAGCAGAGGCCCACACAGTAACGTGCTGCGGCTGCTGTCAGTCTGCACCTGACTGGACGTGGGATGACTCAAAATCACCTCCTACTCATTGTCTTTGACCCCCTTCTATTCTCCCAACAGGTTCATGTTTGATTTTCATTTTGAGCCACGGAAAGCAAAATCTGATCCTCGCGAATAAGTGAGAAAAATAAAAATCCAAATGTTTTCCCGTCTGGTGTCACCCGGGTCAAGTGGTGCGGGACCGCATTTGTGCATCATATTCTGCGGTTCTTTTTAAGCATTTTTCCTGATTTTGGTGCATAACCTCCTTTACCGTCTTTACATGCGGGAAAAATTACCTAAATCACCTCTTTTAATAAACTCAATAACTTTCCTTACAGTCCATATCCTGTAGCTCTAACAGAGAAAGGTCCATACTCCTATAGTAGTATGCTTTACTTTTATCACAAAGAATAACAAACCTTTAGGCCTGTACGCAAATGTAAAATCTATGCAAAAATTATACGCAAAAAACTATATCCTTGATGGTGAATTACTTTCTGTTGTAAATTTTAACAGGAGACATTTGGAATAGACCACTTTCACTATTAAGCAAAACTGTTTTACAGCGAGTTAAGTCATTTTTCATGTAAACACTTTGCCCCGTCTCATAATCACGCCGGACTCTGTTGGAAGTAGCAGTCTTATCTCTCCCCTCCTCCTTTCTACCTACCACAGCGTCTATTATATCTGTCATCCTCTCCTCTCAACATAAGCCAGGAGCCTCGGGCGCCGATACGATAGAACAGGCCAAGTCAATCATGCGCTCAAATGGACATAAACGCATACACCTGTAAAACACATAGCCGCACTCTCAAAGTCATTTACACCATTATTAGCCCCGAGTCTCGCACACACGCTTTGGCAGAGTTCACTGATCCAGCCAACCTCGCTGTCAGAGCCTGATTAGCAAATGCACATGAGCCAACGCAAACATGTTTCCTTCTATTACACGTCATGTCACACCACAGTCTAATAACAACCACAGTCGCACGGGCCAGGATACATTTTGGACACATGTTTTCGCCTGTTTCTTGAATTCTGATCAGTTGATTTAGCCTAGTTCATCGCAGTTTTGTCAAGTTAGTTATTCTTTTTCATAGCTCAGTGTGTAACACATGTTGAGGATATTCTGCTGTGCCAGACAGTTTTAAGAACATGAACCAGGTATAATGGCCACCTGCCAAGGCACTGGTCTTATCATGCAATGATAAAGATGTATTTTGGACTCCAGAGTTTATGCTTATTATGAGACTTACATATCACCATTGTACTAAAGCAATCATTCTTAATAAGGAAACATACATGATTTTCCTGAAAATGTTTAAAAACATTAAAGCATCTATTTTCAATCTGCATTCAAATTCAAAGTGCTTTTTATTAAGAACGTTAAGGCTACGGTAGTACAGCGGTTAGCGCTCGTGCTTCACAGCTAGAAGGTCCAGGGGTTCAATTCCCACCTGGACGGGGCCTTTCTGTGTGGAGTTTGCATGTTCTCCCCGTGTCTGCGTAGGTTTCCTCCGGGTACTCCAGTTTCCCCTACCACTAAAAACATGTACAATAGGCCAGGATGAATGAGAGTGTGTTTGAGCGTGCGCATTGTGGACGACGGACGCAAATTAGCCCACGGCTACAATCCGGTGTGGCTTGTTTACATGCATGAGACCCATGTATGTTCATTAACATGCACTGTCCCGACCAAATAAAACAATTAAAAAAAAAAAGAAAAGAAAAATTAACTATTTACACTCACATACTCAAACCATAGAAAAATATGGGACTGACAATTGTGAGCCATCATTATCTACCGTATTCAAAGACGATAAAACTTTAGGGTCATATTTATGTTGTCAAATGGTGATTTAACCTTAACTTTAATTTAAAAAAATTACAGACATGAAGTAAAGGGCTTGAACTGTCAGCGTGTGTCATCTTTAGCCCTCAGCTGTCACATCTTATTAAAGATAATAAAATCACATGATTATAAAACTAAAATACATTGGAACAGGGAAAAAAAAAATCTCAAGTAGCAAAGTGCACCTGAACTAGGGGAGGCTACGTCACGTCTTTTAGCAAATTACAATGGGTGCAACCGGAATGAATAGGATACAGAGTAAAGGCATGACACGCACGGCTCTTACCTTACAGACAGACAGACAGAGCGGAAGTATCCAGAGAGATGAGGTCCTGCGTGCACGACTGGGTTCCAACTATTGTTTCCCAGCCAGCTGCTCTCTCCTCTCCTGCCTCTACCTCTCTGAGCTCTCTCTCCTCCCTCCCTCTGTCTCTCTCACCGCCCTCCTGTTGTACTCACTCCACTTTTGATGTGACATTTAAATCACCAGAAAGACGCCGTGTGTGTGAGGACAGTAGTCACACGTGGATCGTGACAAAGCAGCCGCATATTATCAAGTGAGCCTTTCTCCCAAAGACAGTGAAACAACTCCAGCTGACACTCCGACATGCTCCGCTGTAGCAAATGGGGATTCCAGCCTCGGACAGCTCTGCTCAACCCATCAGGAGAGACTGACCAAAAGCTAGTTTTACGAGGCCAGGGTTATAAAACTGTTAGCAGATCCAGTTTATTTAAAAACAAGTGGCCCCTCTCTGACATAAGAGCGGGTGGTAGGGGGCGGTGGGTGAGGGGTAACAAAAAAGTTAGGACACTGTGAAATGTAAACAAAAACCGAAATTAGCAAGTTCCACAATGCCACATTTTCTTCACAATAGAACATAAACATCGGAGCCAAATCATAGAGCCAAAGTATTAAAACTATCATTTAACTTGGAACGGTGCAAAATGGAAAACTGCACTTGGTAAAAAACAAAAAACAAAACAAAAAAACAAACCTGTAAGACGCAGATGGACAGGGGTGTTTCTCGGTCATGTTCTTTTGTTTTCTTCTCGAAATGATACATAAACCTGTATTTGTCCAAACACACAGCGACTTCTGGGAGTGCTTTGGAACTGTAATGGAAGCCTTTCTGTGTAGCGCTTTTCACATGACACCCAAAGCACTTCGGAAATCATCCAAAAGCTCTGCTGGAAATCACAGAGTAATGTCAGCCATGTCAGTAAATGCACTTTAGTACATTTCAAAAAAAGACTCTGACTCTTCAACACATCCTCCACCTTATGTTGTGTAGTGATGTGAAGGGTTTATACATTTAATCGCTCCTTTGTTGGGAGCACCACATTCTGGGTTCAGGATTCATTTCTGATGGTGAATGCACCTGAGTGTGTTTTACGGCATGTGGAAACTGCTCTTATAACACTCTATACATTTCAAACACTGGCTGCTTTCAAAGAAAAAAAAAAAGAAAAAAATACGTTTCTTATGATTTCTCTTCAGTATAGAAACATACTTTACGGTAATTCAAATCTTTCTAATGACAGGACATGGGAAAGGATCTTAATATGGAAAAACGTTCAACAAAACAACAAAAGTCTGTAAAATAATTGATGCATGTTAAGCGAATAGAATACGCTCCCATATGTCATGTACATTATCGAACACAGTTCCAGCAGTTTGCGATAGACTTCCTAAATATGTACTGAAAACACGCAATACCACATTTTGCTTGTTGGATATGGTCATTTTGAATTCTTTTTTAACTGACATGAAGCAGGTCGCGGAAGTCAATGGGACATAAAACAAACTTATACCATCTGGAAAACCAGCGTTTCTCATCATGCGGCTGGTCAGATTTTGAAGATGTTTTTGAATCAGTCAGTTTTGGGTCAGACTTGATCAAAAACATCATAAAGGATGTAGCTCAACCGACACGCCCGCCTCTTGTTGCGGAAGTAACATTTCCGTTTATTGTTGGCGTCTTCTTTCTTGGTCAGGATTTTGCAATTTCTTTAAACAAAAAGAATTTGACTTGGGGTATCGTGTAATTATTGTAATTCTTCTAGTCATCATAAAACGCACAATTTTAATTACAATATTGATGCAAAACTTTATAAACCGAGAGGCGCTAAAGGCAGTATTTCAAGCATTTCTCTTCATTCAAATTATTGCATTATGATAGCTAACCTCTTCATGCCTCTAAACTCTTAATATACTATTTGTTTTTTCCCCAAATAAAAGTCCAGGAGAAAAATTAATGGGATTTACCATGAAAAGACATGTGGCTTAGACGAGACGATGCTAAAAACATCGTTGGTCCTTTTGCGTGACTGAGCGCACGCACAAAGACCAGACAGGTACGCGTCAACTCGTCTAAGCTAAGTAAGAACATATCTCAGTATGGAAAAACCGTGGCCTTAAACTATAGGCATAACAATTCAAACTCATTTGACCCAATATATAAACATAGACGTCCTAAAGATTCGCTACATTTATTGTGGATCAGTGCGAGTAACCATGTGAGGAATTGGTCTCATCTGTAAACAATTTGACGCTGATGCAGTGCCTGTACGCTTTCGGAACAATCAAAACAAGTTGAGTCCAGATCCGAAGCGCAACAACCCCATCTGTCTTTCCCCCATGGTTCGGGACATGAAGACAGATACTGCGAGATCGAGCCTACAAAGGGGAACAACCTATGGTCTTCTGCTGCCAAGTATCCTGCTCCGCACCAGACATCTTGATTTCTTCAGCTATTTCAAGACAATTACACTTCTTGGCTGTTTATTGAAAACACAAGAATAATATCTAAAACTGACAGTGATAGTGAGGGTATAATATCCCAAATGAGGTGCGAAGTAGGAGTTGAGGAAAAGAAAACGCAGCCAGGCTAATAGTTCTCGTCACTTGCATGTTTCACACGGATATAAAGCAGGAAAAAGGCACGACATGGAAAACTAATGTACTTTGCATAGCCTGTCAAATAGTCTGGGAATTGTGGCGGAGAAGAAGAAGAATAACAACAGCTATGTCGGAGTGCATGTGTTAAGATAGTACCACACATACAGCAGTAGTTTTGGTATGTCTCTTGAATTCTCCTGGGAAATAAGGGGGAGTAGGGCGCATCACTCTTAAGTAGGGCTTAGCGGGTCAAAAGTTTAAGAAGCACAATTACCTGCGAGACCTCGGCTGACCCCTCAAATTTCTCACATTCGGGGCCTTCACACACCTACGACAGCAGGCGATTTACAACAGGCGGCGGGGCAAAAAGGCTGAAAACCTATAGCCCAATAGGCTCCTAGTATAGGCAGAGAGGAGGTGTATTTTGATTACACTTGGAGGGCTTGTAAATTATCACCCGAGAAAATGGTGTCAAATAAAATAGCCATAACTCACGCGGACACAGGGGCTCTGAGTGGCTCTCCTTGACTGCTCCGTGTTGCGTACAAGAGGTGGTGACAGAGAGCAAAGGGCTTCTCATAATGCATAGCAATATCGCACTAAGAAAGCGTCCAGAGAAGCCCACAATGTGATTCCCATATGTCGAGTTAGGAAGGGTGGAGTGAGTAAGTAGCGCACACGCACGGAAGATATATGGACACTCGAGGATGACATACCACCTTAAAGGCTGCCTTAACAAAGTGAAAGCTAATAAAAACATGTGTTGTGTTGAAAACTCTGAAACTGAAAACTGATTTTTAAAAGGCTAATGAATGTCAGAGAGCGTTGACATGTAAATTACTGTTTAAGAAAAAGACTCTTGACTCTCCCGGCTATTTATCAGAACTTCAGGCTGAATCATTGTTCCACTTAGAAAGGTGTCACGACAGTGGTCATTTAAGTGTGCTTCATGTTGCACCTCATTAACCACTCCACAAGTAAGACGTGGAAATTATTTCTAACTTGGCTGTAGGGGCTCAGAGAGTGTCCCATATCCAGGAAGGGACAATGGACCTGACGGGACATGAGTGACTCCTTATGAGATTAACAGGGCAGGGTCACCCACCGCCTCATGGGCACAAACTTGTTTAGTGCAGTTTAGCCTGAGAAGAATTTAGATTGAGGTTTATGAAGTTTATGCTCTACAGAGGTTTTCAAGACAGTGGCCACACATCAATGAGACATACAGTGGGAAGAAAACGTATGAACACATGACGTTGTGTGTTCGTCCCAAACTATTCAACTTTGGGTTAATCAGTCCACAGTATTTTTCCATTCGTGCTGTGGAGCATCCAAGTGCTCTTTCGCTAACCAAAGTTGAACAGTTTGGGAGGAACACACAACGTCATGTGTGGAGGAAAAATGGAACAGCACATCAACATCAAAACCCTCTCCCCACTGTGATGTGTGGGGTTGTTTTGTTGCCTCAGGGCCTGGACAACGTGGTATCATAAATAGAAAAAAGAAAATTCAAAGATATTTTGCAGAAAGACCTGAGACATTCACAACAGCGTGGAATAAGTGATCTCTTGTATGAAATAGCTGGCTCGCCCAGTTTTGTAAAGAGGATTCCTCCTGATCGTTGTGAGTGTCTAATCTGCAGAAAAGCAGTTATTGCTACAAAAGGTTGCAGTTCAGTGAGATTCAGGCGGTGTACTTACTTATTCCACGCTCTCCTGTGAATGTTTACATGTTATGGCCAATAAAAATATGATCAAATGGACATTTTTGGGTGGTATTAGTTTAAGCAGACACTGTTTACTCATTCTTATGATTTTGATGAAGATCAGACCACATTTATGACCAATTTAGGCAGAAATGGGAGAAATTCCAAACAGTGTACTTACTTTTTCTTCCCACTGTATCCGTTGAGTAACAAAGGTCTAGCTTCTAGGTAGAAGCTTTCAATAATGGAGTTTATTTGCCTTTCCCTATGTTGTAGCCATGCTTCTCCCAAACCCAATGTAATTTCTGTCTTGGGCCTATAGTGGTGCTTCCTGGAAATCAAGGACCATAATGGAATTGTGATAGTGGGCCAAGGGTGCTGTGTCCAGCCCGCAAAAGCTTTGTTCATTATGTTATTCGGTGAGGTAGGCTAACTCATCTGCCTACTAACTATTTTGTCTATTCAGTGCACAATTGAATCAAAACAGACAACTCTTTGGGCACTCCTGCTCTTAACTAACCTGCATGAAACAATTACCACAAATCCCCATGACACAATTATGGGACATCATACATTTGAATGTCTCATGACAGATGATTATATTCAGCTTCATTTAATTGACCCTTTGGGAATGAGCTCTTCTGCATTTAAAGGCATAAAAGATGCAGGCTGTGTCCGAAAGTAAAATAGACAATGTGGCTATAGAAAAAAAAAGAGAAAAAGATACAGATAGCTATGACATAAATTCTTCATTACAAGCCAATATATATGTTTTTGTTCTTTCAAGTAAACCCCATATAATACACTTCAAATTTTAGGAATTAAATATATCCAACCTGCGTTATTGATGACACATGATGGATATTAGCAAACAGCTGCTAATGCTAACAGCCTGAGCCTTCCCTGTTTTTGTTGGATTCGATGCTGCACTTGTCGCCAGTTGCTAATGATTTATGAAGGTAACACTAAGCTGCACAAAAGGAGAGGAAGAGACACATATGGAATCATCATAAGTGTCACGCAATTTATATCTTTGTGGGACATTGTGATCTATGCACAGAAAGGTGTTACTATTGATTTAAATGGATACTTTTGTCCAAACTAAACAAGTCTTTCCTGTATTGTGTAACATGTTCGGTGGGTTGTTGCATTGATAAAATAGTAAAATATTGTGTTTTATAGTTTGCTTAAACAAAATACAGACATTTCAGGACAGGAATGTAAACGTGCTGTTAACTTTTACTTCATGTACTTTGCCACATGACATTTTGATTAACCGTAAAGACTTCACTAAAAAATATGATATGAGACTTTTTACTTGGAGGCAGGACAGCGGGGAGGGACATAGGGCAAACTATCGTTGTGATGGCTTTTTAGAAAAGGTTGAAAAAGATGCCAAAACACAAACAAAAAAGCTTTCTTTTGAAAAGCACACATTAGGGAAACTAAAGCTTGAGCAGTATTCTTTTATTTAGTTTAAGATGTGTGGAATGACCATGTGGCAGCAAACGTGTGACTGTAAAAGTCAGACAGTCTTTTCAACAAGGTGAACATTAAAGGTGTGTGTGTGTTGTTCTTACATGTACACCATGCTGTCCGCAATTGCACACAATGGACAAATGAGAAGTTTATCAGAGAGGGTCTCGGGAGGAAGCATGAATCTGTTTGCACAACCCTTTCCTTTAAAAGACTTTAAAAACACACTACAATAGATCAACATCAAGTGAGGTCCTGTGATCTTCCTTCAGAACAGTAAAGCCCATTTAAAAGCAGTTTTTTATTATCCGTAAGTGTAGCCTGACTGATGGCACAAAGGCGTTCTCAGTCTTCAATTGAATGATTGATTTCTAAACTTATTTTAAGCTGCACAGGAAAAAAAAAAAGATGAAGTGGGCTGTAATTTTGGGGTGATTTATGTGGCCCTGTGTGTTATACAAAAAACAGGCGTGTTTGCCGCCAAGATGTCCACTATCGGGATCCAAATGCCTAACATTCTGGGGTAGAATAACTTTCTTTTTCTCGCTACAACAGGTAAAGCAATGTTATGGCAGCTGCTATAGACAACTTTTGTTTGATGAGTGTACCAGGTCTGGGCTTGGACACTGAACATTGATTTACTGAGGAGATGATGCTGTATGCTGATATTGTTGATATTGAAATACAAATTAACATCAAAGCCAGTGTACTACTAATTGTATCACACAACAGACCACACCTTGTATGATTACACGGAGTCTGTTTTAACACAGTCTACCTCGCATACAGGCCTACATACAAACATAAAACAAAGCAACTCGCAGACACAGAGGGAAATATGGAACAACGAGAGGCTGGTTTCCCCATGTGCACCTGGGGCAGAGGCCGACCCCCCTGAAATGAAGTCTACTCCTACCACTCCCCTCTCACATTGCCAACACACATCGGCACTCAAGAATCAGACACGAAAATATAAGTAGACATGCCTATCTTTTAAGCTGCGACCGAACAGGACAGAGACTGTGTCAACAATCAAAACGGTACACCCACAATTAAATGTAACTTTGGGCAGAGGCAATATGCGGCTCTATAGCTTTGTGATTGATTTATTTTACAGCAAGTTAATTGTACCCAATAACTATAATACAACACCTCAGTGTAAGACAGCACTGGTGGCTATAGTTTTGATTCATTGCATTTCAATCCTAACTGACTCAATTAAGACATGTGGTCAGGTGAAATTTTGACCAAAGCTCTTCTAAGTTGGGGAAATCTGATGATATTTTACAACATTAAGGCATGTTGAGAATAACTTGTTGTTACTGAAAAATAACCTTGAGCCTTGTCTTGTCCTACTGGACGCAGACCTGGGGAAGACGACATGGCCAAGCCGCAGCTCAGGGGAAGGGAGCAGAGTTAAACAACATGTGAGTGCAGGTGCTCTGTGATGAGTATGTATCTGTAGCTTCCAGTGTGAGGGCGTGCTGTTAGGAGAGCGGAGAGCGGCTTTAGGCCAGTAAACAGAGACTTCTCCCTCTTGTTCTCGGAGATCTGTTTAGACTTCATAGATTAGTCATGACTCCATCAGACTCGAATTAGGCCCACTGCTCCCATTCGCGTGCATGTGGACCAACACACTGCACAAGCCTCTATAACCCCAGAGACATTTATGACCTTCCTGTAGATCAGTTTTTACAGTGTGCCGGCCCAGAGCAGAGCAGCAGTAAAAGGAAAGACGGTCTCTATAACAAGTATCAATGTTTTCTGGTTCGGAGAAGACAAGAGGAACCTCGAGATGTGTCAAAATAACTGTGGGATTGTAGGAAAAAGAGGCATCATTGGGGAAAGAGATGTGCGATGGCGGAATACATGTTCACACAGAGCTTTATCAATTAACCAGGTCTACTATAGCGCTTTGAGAAGCTTGTCAAGATTATAGAAAGCAATACAAATCCAAACCATCAGTATTAAAACAACAAACATTCAACATCAGTGCAAGATAAGATTTATAAAATGTTATATAATAAACAAGTGGCTTTGCAGTTACTTAAATTGACAATTTCAACTGCAAACTCGCTTAAGCAAAAAGAATGACTTAAGCTAATCAATATACTATGTTTTACTATAGGCTGAAAACTGGTCCTTCTCTCCCCTTTATTTCCTAAAGGGAACAGGGCAAAGCATGCGTCCAGGAAGCTCTGTTCACAGCTCCCAGGCTCCACGTCAGCCTTTGTGTTTGGCGAGTGTCGGACTGGGGAGCTAATATTTTAGTATGTGTGAAAGCAGACAACGAGGACCCGATGATGCCCCATGGTGATGTCATGCACTGTTTCTGCCCCGGTGCAAAGAGGCTGCGTATGCTTCATAGGCTGTGTGTATGTGTGGAAGTGACATGGTTGATTCCAAAAGTTAGACATATCTGTTTGTAGAATTCATTTCAATTACGTAGTTTTAATCTGATTAAACAGAGGCACAGACTGAAATGGATTAGACAAAGAGCTCTTAAATCACAGAGACACCTAAACGTGACCAAACTTTATAGAGTCATGCTTTAAGGCTGATCTATTTTCATAACTTGATTGTCAGTAATTAAAAATATACTGTGCGGCTCCCTTTCCAAAGTCACTCTGTGGACAAAACCACAAATGGAGTTCCAGTAACACAAGTGATTTGACAGTATTTCAACATGCCGACTAAATCAGTTCCTAAACCCAAGCTATAATTCAGCAGGTAGTTTAAAGAGGAATGCTTTTAAAAGAACAAAGGTCATTGCTTTACCCCAAATACAAATGTAATGATGAGCATTCCGAATAAATCCCTTCCTTCCTTCTAAGTCTTAGAGACATCTACCATGGTGTCATAGCAAATCAAATCTTCTGAGATTAGTCCCAGATGTGCTTTGTTGTTTGTACAAGTTTTCAAAATGTAACAATGTTAACTGAACTGGCCCACTCTTAACTAAACCTCCTAGAATCATAAGCTCAAATACAACCATCAACAGTGGAGTCCAGTCGCGTCCTATATCAGGGCAATTGCACAATGCTTATCTCATCATATCTAATTTGTGAAATTTCTACAGATATAGTGTCAGCTCGACTGCTTGACAGTTATGAATAGCCCTTAAATTGCTACTTTAGTTTTATTCAGCAAACTGTCTCCACATCGCTTGCATTATTCATCCCTGAGTGCTTTTTTCCCTTATCAAATGTGTGCGCTGCTGGGGGATATGCTACAATTCCCTGTAATCATAAAGTGCATGAGTCAAGGCTTCCCAGAGCTGAAAATATGGTTCTGCTTTAACGGCTCGCGTCTTTAACTTGTCATGGACGGATTCACACTAAGCCCATATAAGATAAAAGCATTCACATCAAAAGGCACGTGTTGTCAGAAGTTCCCCCTTAAGCAGCCACTCTCAGTTTTAAGTGGATTGCACAATTTTGAGCTTAAAAGGATCCCCTTCTATGAAAGATGTAATTCTTATGCAAAAACACAAATTTTTTAAGACACTGAGTTTATTTACAATCAAATAAGAAAGCCAAAATAGTAATGGTGCAGGTGATTTAATAAACACTTGTGTAAATACTTTAGTGGATATGAATCTATAACGTGGTGGTCGGGTCAGTGCTTGTGAGGGGACCTGAGAAGACGTCTTGCAGCAGAACGCCATAGTTGATGTTTTTTAGCACCACTCCACTGAACTCTGAAGAGTGAAAAGTGACCTGTAAACAGAATTCAAACCAAAAATTATATTTCACTATTAATATTTATATTTAGGGTGACAGTGGCTGAGATGGTAGAGTGGGGCGTCCTATTATTGAGAAGTTGGCAGTCAATTCGGTGCAGACTGTTGTCAGATGGGTACCCTCGCTTCTGTTTGCAATAGTAAGTGCTTTATTTGTCATTGTACAATTGTACAACGAAATTGCATTCAGGTGTTGGGTTAGTTCTGAGCCGCTGCGCCGCCACTGTGAGCCAATCTGACCAGCATGTTTTTGGAGGTAGGGGAAACCGGAGTACCCGCAAACCACCATTGATTATGGAGTGAACGAATAATGACTACAGTGTAGCGTTTTGAGAAACTTGTCAACACATCATCATCATTATCTATGCATCAGGATTTTGTAGGTGGCTGGAGTCAATCCCTTTAACTAAGGGCACGGCACTGACCAGAGGCAAAAAGTAGCGGACACAACAGAGTGTAGCTAAGCAAGCAATGACAGAGCCACGTGCAATGTCTCACAGTGTGCGTGTTGAAAGGTCATGGCGCATATTTCAATCGTTCACCTGTTACTGGTCAGCCGTGGATGTGGTGTGCAGTGTGTTAAATCCGGAATATATAGAGGGGATGAAAGACACTTTTCCTTTCTCTTCATCTTCAGCTTCTTGTCAGCTGAGACTTTCAAGACACTCTCATTTTACAATTTGTTTTTAATTAATGTCAGTATTTTGTATTTACACAAATGAGTTATGTCTAAATTCAGTGCTAGGACTAAATGTGGTGAGGCTGCATTTCAGTTTTATACAATCTTCCTGAAGATGCAAGGCAGGTCTCTACCATAAGTCCAGGCTGAAAACAATTATATTCATTTGTATGGCAACTGAAATCATTTTATCTGTAGTCTTTGCTTTTTATTCACATGTCATTTTATGTACTTAATTACATTCACTTCCCTACTGTTTCATAAAGCACTTTGAATGACTTAATATGTATTGTGCCCTATGCATACATTTGCTTTGTCTTGCCTGATTAACGTCTCATAATCTGTATGTTTAATTGTTAAAATATAGTTGCTTACCTTTAGAATGTCATCAGGCAGTACAGGTGGGGCAGGATTTTCAAGCCAATTCAGAGCCATAATAAAAGCATGATAGTCAATTTCCTCTCCTCGTGCAAACCTGAGGAACAAGCAGCAGTAATATCAAGTTTGGTTTTAATTGAGACCACCACTGTTGATTTGAACAATCAAAAAAATTAACATTTTCAAAAGTGGTTTATCGTGGTAAAGTATAGTACAATCATTTTAACATTGTGATAGAAAATGCAGTTTGGTCAATAATACTGTATGTATTTTAAAGAGATGGAAAGATTTAGTAAATGCAAATGTCATGTGTTTTTCTTCCTAAACACTGTGTTACATAGCTGTGGTTAGAGTGTCGTACTTCTTGATCAGGGATACAAGCAGATTCTCAGGCAGAGGAAGACGGAAGGCCTTACAGATGGTCCTGGTCTCTTTTAAGGAGAGATGTCCAGTTCTGTACAAAGGAAAATTGTCAGTGCTGATAAGTCAGACATATGCAGTGAGATAAGATTTTAAGGCATAAAACAGATCATTTATTATTTGTGTCAAGTCGCATTTATTTGATAACATCATGATAGTAAATAGACCATGAAGGTCTATGGTTTCAGTTGTTCTTCTAAACCATGCTGCCCCACAGTCATTCTTGTCATACCTATGTCATTCCACAGATATCAGTGAATAATGTGGAGCTAACTAAGTGGCAAAAGAACCATTTACATAGGCTGGACAGCTTGACCCCTGGCACCAACACAAATCTATTTAGAGAATGTCAATTCATCACCCACACTGGTTGAGGAATAAGGAGATGCACATGTACTTGATTTGAACTTGACATATGTCAAAAAGTTACCACATGACAAATAAATGACAGTGAATCGTAGAACAGGGTGTGTGGACTCTGTCCTGCAGACACACAGGCCGTGCAGGTCTTCAGGGTGCATCTGGTTCCAATGCTCCACTCACACTGCTGGAACTAATCGCAGGTCTGAGATATGGGGCCACTGGCTGAACGATTGATGTCTTGTTGTGACGCTACGCTCCTTTGTGTGTTTTTCTGCATGTTTTTTCTCTAGCAGCAATACGTTGTCAAAATAACAATGCACTGACTTCAGCGTGTGTAATGAGTGTGTGTGAATGCACCTACTTATGTCTGTCCTGGTATGCAAAGGATTTGGTCATTTTAGAGAAGTCTTCAAAGTGCTTCTTCACGAGGAAGTCCTGGGCGACTGCCAGCATCAGGCTGATGTCAAGCTCTGACTGCTCTCGTTCAGAGAAGCTGCGGGCCAGAACCAGCACCTCATGCTCAGACAGGCCACACTCCAAGCCCATCAACAGGCCCCTGTGGCATACAAGCACATGTACATAAACGACAACGATAATTTTAAAATATAGAACAACATTTTATGCACCATTTGGTCCATCTTCCAAAGAAATAAAAACAGTTATTCATAGGTAGGTATTACCACCTGCCAGTTTTGATTAGTTTGAACAATTTGAACAACTGCCTTGAAAAATCTGCAGCTCCACATACTGTCCAAATGCACTGTGCATATTGCACCTTTAAATCTGAACCAGCTTAATTTTCTCAAGCTTTTCAGGTGGTTTGCAGCTTTCGAGCTATCCTAAACTGCTTTTGACAAGATTCTCTGATATTTGAACAGACACTAGAAAAGTATGCACCTTATAGACTCATATGGTATGACACCGGTGTTGCTGGGATCACTGAGGCTCAGAAATGTCTTAATCTCCTTCTGTTTTTCCTCAGGTACTGAGCGTAGCTTACTCAGAATAATGCCCACATTGGCTCTGGGAAACTTGAAATCAAACAATACATTCAATTAAAAACAGCTATATCTCAATTATCACAGTGACTAGCATACCATAAATACAGTTTATGGTACAAACCTCTTCAGCGTGTTTCTCCATATAGTTAAAAGTATATTCATCAGCATTGATGATTTCGAAGTTTTTGTTGTTGAGACAAAGTATAGCTCCGACATAGAAGTTTTGAGCTGTGAAGTATTGAGACAACTCGCTCTTGAACAACTCCTGCCCTGGCTTCTTCACACGACCACGCTCCAAAAACTTACCGCCAAGCACACCTAGAACAGAGGCAACAACACAATCTTTATAACAATAATAATAATAAATATAGCCGCAAAGCAGCGATTATTGGCCCTCGCCGACCACCCCAACACTAATAAGCCTTTTATCCCATAAATAAAATGTATTGAATTAAAACGCAATAGTACATGAACCTAAAATCCAAGTATTAATAGTATCAAATTATAGTATTCTATTGCTATAGTGACCTAAAATAGCCCTACTTGGTTTCAGAATCATTACAGTTTATAGCAGCACGCGTGTTATCAAAACATAAGTGAAAAAGTCAGCAAATATTTACATCTGCATTGTAAAAACACTGTCATTTCTCGATATGGATTTGCTAATGTCACAAAGTAATTGTACTTTTTGTCCATTTCAAGTGTGAAACTTTCCTCTTTGCTTTTACCTGAATTTCGCTCAGCTCTCTCGAAAACACTAATAGTGTCATCGCTGAGGTAGAAAGAGATTATGAACACTCTTCCCTTGTCCACTGTATCTTCAGTTACCATCTTGGCCACATAATTGAGAATATTACTTTCCAGACCATTTCTGCGTGGACAAAAATGCAGTGAATATTAGCTCTGTTCTGCCAGCACATGAAAGTGGCTATACATCTCTAATAAAAACCTGTCTTTTGCTATAAATTTCTGGAAGTCTTTTTGTGGGGGTTTGGGCAGTAGTCCCTGGCAGGAGCAGAGTGAGTCCTCCTCTGATCCAAATCCATTGTAGGGGGGCAGGTGTCTGCAGGGCTTAGGGGCAGGAGGGGCTTTGCTCTGCACAGTGTACTCTGAGAGAAGAAGACAAGATGACAAACACTTGAAAGGCTTCAGAACCCCAAAGGGAGAGATGGAATTATCAGAGGAACAAGAGCTAATCCATCAATGGAGAAGAGAGCAGCATCTTACAGTTACCTTAAACTAACCCATTCTAATCGCAGCTACTGCAAGTAACACAGGGCTATACATCACACAGGTCAGGCACTCAGGACCATGCTAATCTAAACATTTTATGCATGGGCACATACAGAAGTGGAAGAAAATCTTGTTAGAAAAGTAGACAAAACACTTGAAACCTACTTTACTTAATGGTAATAAAATACTTCTGAGCACACAATTTTAAATACAAGTTTGGTGATTCCATCTATGAATGGAACCATAATTGTCTGCTATTAGACTTTGCTGCCACCAAGTGTTAGATCGATGTCATACAAATGTAGGTGGTAAAGTTTCAAAATATTGTAAGCGAAATAATAATAATTGTTACGTTGGTGATGTAAAAGAAATAAGAAGGCTTTATAGCAGGAGTTATAGCATCTCATACTTTTCTCTTAGTCTCACAAACAGGCATGTCCAAAGTGTGTCCCGTGGTCCAAATGCGGCCCTCACAACGATTTTTGGTGGCCCTCTGGCTTCTCGTTTTATTGGCACACATCGCCAGAGTTGGTACTTTTTACGGCAATATTAATAATTCCACACAATAAAAATGTAAAAAAAATTAACAGTTATTGAGAGACAAAGCTAGCATTATGGTACCAAGCCTAAATAAGGGTGTGGGACCCGGTTTAAACCTCTCTTAAAACACACCCAGTTGTATGTTTGAATGCACTGACCACCAATCTGTGGCCCTCCATGCTGTACACATGTCAATATGCAGCCCTCGGTGAAAAATGTTTGGACACCCCAGGCTTGCTCTACACCATTGACAGTGCTCTACACTTGTACAGCTATATCTCTGGTACCAGCGCATATGACTATGTTATTACAATGTTTATCTGTAAACATAACAATAATGCAATAAGCAGTAAAGCGTACCTACCTATGCCATATTTACAGCGGTAGTAGCCCTTGGTGAATTCATCACAGTCATTGATGATAACAGTCCTGCCCCACACATTGAGCTCAGTACCTATGGTCAAGTCACAGTCTTTGTAGAAATCTTCTTTGACTGCTCCTGTCTGCAGTGTGAGACACATATTATACTTTATAACAATGAAGACTTAACTCAACCTTTTTATATGAAATGTTCAGTGACTTAATTTGAGTCTCGAGAGATCTGGTTTAAAATGTTTTATAATAGTATAATAGTTCAGGTTGGTGGGGTGTCCTTGCCCCAAGTGGAGGAGTTTAAGTATCTTGGGGTCCTGTTCACAAGTGAGGGACGGATGGAGCGTGAGCTCTATAGACGGATCGGTGCGGCGTCAGCCGTGATGCGGTCGCTGTATCGGACTGTTGTGGTGAAGAGGGAGCTGAGTCAAGCGGCAAAGCTCTCGATTTACCGATCGATCTACGTTCCCACCCTCACCTATGGTCATGAGATTTGGGTAATGACTGAAAGGACAGGATCGCGAATACAAGCGGCCGAAATGAGTTTCCTTCGCAGGGTGGCTGGGCGCACCCTCCGAGATCGGGTGAGGAGCTCAGTTACCCGGGAGGAGCTTGGAGTTGAGTCGCTGCTCCTTCACGTCGAAAAGAGCCAGCTGAGGTGGCTAGGGCATCTGTTTCGGATGCCTCCTGGTCGCCTCCCTCAGGAGGTGCTCCAGGCATGTCCTATTGGAAGGAGGCCTCGTGGAAGGCCCAGGACACGCTGGTGGGACTATGTCTCCGAGCTGGCCTGGTGTCGCCTTGGGGTCCCCCCAGAACAGCTGGAGGAGGTGTGCGTGGATCGGGAAGTCTGGGCATCTCTGCTGAGACTGATGCCCCCGCGACCCGGATAAAGCAGAAGAAAATGGATGGATGGATAATAGTTTGATAGATCATCAAACTCTTGCTGAATTTTAGACCATATGCATATGTTTTTGATATTCATCATGTCTATTATACGTGTCCATATTCCTCTTCATGCAGTGTTACTACTTTGTTTGATTTAATTTAGCTGTGATTTGGAAATAATAATAGTACTACTAACAATTCTACTTATGATCCTAAGCCTAAAACTGTCTTGCATAGAGAGAATGTATTGCTGAAGAACCTTAAGATTGTCCAATATATGACGCTTTCCCCGGTATGATGAGTCAAACACATAGTTAGTGCTTTTCCTATTCTTTACAAGATCCTGCTTTTGAACAGATACAAAAAGCAGAAGTGGATGGCTGGCCAGGAAACTCAAGAACCACATTTCTACCATAGTTGTGAGGATGATGTTCTGTTTCTTCTTTGTCAATGTCTCACCTTTGGAAGTTTGCTTCGGCCTAGAAACTTGGATACATGATCTCGGCCACAGTTCGGGGGAAACACCTCATGTATTTCAATTGTGTCATCGGCCAGGAAGTAGCGTAGGATAAACTTCCTGACATCACCAAACAGGCTTTCTGTGTCATCCCAGTAACAGTTGAAGCACAACACTTTCTTATCATTATCCAGGAACTGCTTCCGAGTGTCATGCCTTTCATAGGGCCTTAATGGCTTCATACTTTTCATCATCTGTGAGAACAAACACAAAACATTATATAGTTCCAATATTATATAACAGGATCAAATTAGCGTCTCCAAATGCTTACATCCTCCCTAAGCTGACTATAGGGATCCATAGGGGTAGTAGTTGAATCATTCAGACACACTCCAAGTTTTGTGAGAAAATTTCTTGTGAAACTGTCGCAGTCAGTTATCATAAACCTCCGAGAGTACAGAAGCATCTCTTGGTTAATGTTGAAATGTAAAATGTTGTAGAACTGGTCATCGTTTGGTGGAGGGAGTGGAATGCGATGACGGCGAATCAGTGTCCCTGCCATAAGGTAAACAGTATTAAGTACAGTCAAAGACTCCTGATTTCAAGACAACATTAGGCGAGCAATAGTGTAATGCTGAACACCTTGGGGAATGCCGCTGTTCTTGAACTCTGGCTCCACTACTTTGATGGTATCATCCTCCAGGTAGAAGATGATCTTACATTTCCGAATTCTGTATGTCTCCTCTTTAGCCTGCGGCACAGTTTCCTCAAAGTATGCTTCAAAACACAATGACTGTACAAAAAAAAAAAATGGACAGAAAATTGTTTTGCCTTTCTGAGAGTTAGATGACATCTATTTGCAACATGGGAATATGACTGAGGTTTACCTGTTTATCAAAGGCCACCCACGATGGTAGATCGCAGCCTTTTCCTTTTGGATAGACAGAATATTTTGACCTTGTCTTCTGACCAATTAAGGGCTCTCCTCCAATGCCTGATTTCTCAGACCCCATCAGCATAGCCATTCCATTTGAAATGTCGAAATGGTGCGACTTGTGGAATTTCTCTTTATCCAACTGTATTACAAGAAAAAAAAAGTTCAGAAAGTCAGTTCACTGACTTGCGTTAAAGTGCATAAGACACGTTGGACACTGACAGGAAGTGATAGAGGCAAACAATTTATTTTTACATATCTTTGTATATGCGACTCAATTCAAATGTGTAAGACTGTAAGCCTCATTTGTTTATTAATAAATACAACAACGGAAAAACATGATGGTAAACCATTCTAAACTGTTGCCATGCAACCATGTTATGTCAATGGGAATTAAGTGAGTCAAACAGAACTTTCCCTCTACCCAGCCAAATAACTTTTCTTCATTAATATGCTAGCTTGGCCAGCCATACACACTGGCAATTCTTTCTCTCTACCTTTTTTTTTTAAGTATAGCATTTAGAATGAACACAGTTTATTATAAATGGTGAAAGACTGTTGTGAAGCAGAGGGAGCGGAGATGGAGCTGACCAGTGCAGGACACTACGCTCTGAAACAGGGACAAACCCAGGAGGTGCTGCACCATTTCAGAGGATCAGAGGAGACAGCGAGAGAGGGCAGCCAGCCAGGTTTCTTCCGAGTACTACAGTTTCCCCGACCTCCAAGGTCATGCTGACGCACAGTGGCAGCGCGGCTCAGCCGCAGCAGCTCACACCTGAAAACTATTTCGTTGTACGCTTGTACAATGACAATAAAGCACTTACTTACTTATAAACAGAGATGTCATGTCAGGTTATTAGTTTGCTGCTCACTGAAATCAAATTATAACTAACAACAGATGTTATGCATCTAGCTAATGTTAGATGAGGCATATTTTCAAAAGCATGAAAACCTGTCATGTGCACTTTAACTTGTAGACTGTAACCATTGACACGTTTTGTAACTAAAGACAAGGCAAAAGTGACTTCCTTTTGTTCTTCCGTCTCGTGAAGTATGAATGAGCCTAAGTTACTAATAAGCTATGGTGCAACGAACAGTACTTACGTGTTTATTAGGGGAATTCCCTGGAAGTAGAGGTAATGAAGCCATAATATTAACGTTTTCTTCAGCCGCACGTTAACGTGGAGAAGCAAGCGTACCATGGAAACGCTGTTTGAATGGGTATCCAGGCAACAGGGCGGAAATGTAACAATAGCGCCATCTTGTGCATGATCACTTTATTTTTTAATTATACACATGTTAAACAAATTATTATCTTATTCACAATATATTCTTCCATTTAAATTTATTGAGATAATCTTTTAAACACTTTTTCCTTTCCATAAAGAAAACTTTATTTCCATTACATACAATACTGCATAGCTAAAGCCATGCACACAAAAGTGGGAAAAGCAAAGTTGCACGTAATATAATATTCAAGTTTTTGAGATGAATGAACACAATGCTTGAAGAATTTTTGGATGATTGGACACAAATATGCGATTGACCTATAATTTGACATTTACTTCACATAATTAAATCATATTTTATTATCAAAATAAATAAATACACTGAAGGTGGTTTTTCTACAAAGGTTATTTGGTGTGCAAAAAAGCATACGGTGGTATAAAAACAACAGACCCTGCTTCTGGTCACTAATACGAGTGCTTCTTATATAGAGATATAGTATTCAAAAGATTCATGCACTCAAAGCTAATCTGCTAGCAGATTTTACATATACAAACTATATTAACAGCAATACATGATTATTTCCCATCTGATGTATTTTTGGCAGATTTTTAGGATGCCATTCCAAGCAGAAAACCCCCAACAAAGCTGCTTGTGACGACAATGTTCTTCTTCACAAACTCTGTGGACTAAAAAAAAAAAAAAAGAAAAGTATACATTACACAGGTAGTATTATCATCAATCAACATAATGAATAAAAAAACTAATAAATATATGTGCAAGACCAACTTTACTGTTACAATCAGTATTTCTTAATAGGTGAAGAGATAATTTTACTAAATCAAAATGTACGTACCTTTTGAAAAACTGTATCCAATTCCGCTGATGCTTGATTGGTACCTTGCTTTAGTTGCTTCTTGGCTTTGTTGACATCCTTTTCTACTCTCTTCCAGTCCACTTGAATATAGCCACTATTATTGGCTATCTAAACAAGATTAGCATGCAAGATGAGCATACATGTACCGTGCATTATGTTCGATCTTTCTGCATATCTATATACCTGTAACATCAGAAGACCCCCACCGACAGCTGTAGCAGCAACTTTCCCAACCTTTTGGAAGAGGTATCCAGTACACCTACATCAAGTGGATAGTGGAGGTCATTTATCTCATACATCACATCTTAGTTATGTGCTCCCAAGACCTATATATTTTTTCCTCTTTATTTCCTTTAACATTGAATTAGCAACATAAACAACTAATATACAGTACAGTATAGTTAAATTAATTATATAATAATGAATTTAACTGTAACTGATAATATATCAATACGTTTCTTTACCATCCACTGAGTCCACCTATAGCTATCTGTGTGGCCACCGAATATTTCTCAGCTACTGGCCCAGAATTTTTCCCAAAAACACGGTTCCACCATCTCTGGCGTTTGGCATATTCTGTTATATCCACGACCTTGTCGTAAATTTCATCTTCTAGATCTGTAGACAAATATGACAGAAGCAGCATACAAGTGAAATTAGACGATGCCCTTTACATGTTATCTATTACTAATCGTTGACTACCATAAGTGTGTCATGCGTGTAATATCATCCAGAATGACGCCTCTAAACTCGTGTTTATAAACTTAACAAAGTTGTCCCTTTGGTATAGCAAAGTTAGCATGACGCAAAACGAAACTAATACAAGTATAATAAACTGTAAATGACTAAATGTAGAGCTATAAAAACATGTACCAAATGCAATATCAGCCACACAAAATCAACAAATCAGTCTATCACATGCATTTGATCGCGCATTGAGGCCTACGATCTCTGCTACTTACCCTTATTACTGTTCGCCATTTTGCAGTAGGCTAAGCTAAAGCGTCTTGTGCGTCTTGTGTCCTTAGCTGCCTGCACGTCTCATTTGCATACGTTTGTCGGTCAAGCAAAGTTACAGAAAGTGTTTCCGTTTAAACAAATAAAATAAAACATAAAGGGATAAAATTAGAAAATATTTTATCTGCATGTGTGAGAATACAGTTTTAAAGTTTCAGTGGTTCAGAAAAAAAGTAAAAAATAGCTAAACAGAAATAAGACGCATGGATGTAAAGAATAATACAATATTAGAAATGAATAAATATATATTTTTTATATATACAGAAAGTTACGTGACAGCTGTAACAACCATTCAGAAGCAGAAGCTAAAACAATCACTGTTGCGTAATGTGAGTATCCAATGGCAGAGCGGGGGCGGGACGTGGCTTTTCGGCGTGGAAGTGCGCGTGCTCGTGGCGCATTAACCAGGGCAATCACGTGACACTACACCCTTACCGCTGATTGGTCAGAGTAAACCGAGGGCGTGGCCATGGCGGCGGCGTGCGATTGCCTGTGACACAATTACAACAACTTTGAGCCGAGGGCTGGGAAGTTTGCTATATTATTAAATAACTCTCAATAGTTAACCCAACATAACATTAATTCCATGCATACACTGGTACGTTGGAATACACGCTGTGGCTTGATGTACAATGAGCGTGGAAGGTAACTTGAAAGGATAATTTCCTTGAGGATTTGGCAAGAATTAGCGCTACGCCCCACTTAGCCCTGGAGAAGGTGTGCAGCCGTTTTGTTTTTATTTACAACTAGCTGGAGCCGCTCGTTTCAACCGATCTTCCCAATTCATCTCCATGAAATCGTGCGGTGTGTCGCTCAGCGTTGCTGCCTCTGCTGCTACACAGAGCCTTGGCGTTACTGGTAATGACGAGGAGAAAATGGCGTCGGGAAAACCTACTGAAATCGAGGACTTTCCGAAGCTAACGTCGCAAGAGAAAAATACTCTGGCCGATATCAGGTTTGAACAGTATCTTTTAAATATGTTAAATAGTTTCAAAATGACTTATTTTATTCCATTGCACGGTGTCAAACAACAAACACGAGTCCCCGCAAGTAACACGGAACCGCCTGTGTTGCCTACCCTCTACTTGCAGTTCACTGTTTGGATTTCATAGGCTTCAAGAAGATGGCGCCAGAACGAAGGCCTTGCTGTTAAAGGTATGACACACAGCAGACCACCGGAGATTGACTGTTTTATATTGTGTTCATTTACTATGTCTTAATTTAAATACAAATGCAAACTTTTAACACACACACAAAGACGCACATTTCTGCTTGTGCAACAGATCCGTGTTTCATTTTTAAACTTTCAGTCCTAAACAAGTTATTAGTTTCTTATGTTTACACTTCATTAGAATCAGTGAATGTTGAATGTTCACTTATAATTTGTATTTAGACATGCAAAAGATTACTAATTTGCATAAAATAACATTCTACATGCTTTAGGGTTTCCTGGATAATGCTTGCACTCATTTTGCAATGAATAATATTGATAACCTATTCTGTTCTGAAAGTGAAATTAGTAAATTATTTTCTAACGTTTGCACATTTTTAACAAAGAAAATGCGGCTCCCAAAGATACCACTGACTCTTAATTTTTAAATGCAAAAAGACAAACACACCATTTGTTACACCATTATACAATTTATGTGTAGATTTTCTATTTTGAGAATGCAGTTTTTTAGCTGTGAAACAATTTTCACACCTGTGCTTCATTCAAGTTGTATTCATCGCTTGAAAACTTTGAACTCTTGGAGTTGCATGTTTCATCAGTTCAGAAACAGATATGACCAGGTTTAGAGCTAGATCTGAAATTGGTAGACTGTTAATGACTTAGTACGAGTACATTATTAGTACTTCTAGTAGTGTACGTAGTTGCAGTTGTTGTAGCAGTAGGACTAGCAATCCAACACCTCTCCCACAGTTGTCTAGCCTTCCTGATGATCTCGAGTCTGATCAGAAATTAATCATTGACACTACTAATGGCGTATTATGAAATATTATTTGTAT
Organism: Proterorhinus semilunaris; assembly: GCA_021464625.1. Taxonomy (NCBI): domain Eukaryota; kingdom Metazoa; phylum Chordata; class Actinopteri; order Gobiiformes; family Gobiidae; genus Proterorhinus; species Proterorhinus semilunaris. Next base: position 18,024,458 of record CM038353.1, on the reverse strand, counting down.
GTCCAGGTGGGATAGTAACGGGGTACACTCTCATCATGGAGCTTAGCAGAAAGACTCCAGGGTGATAGACACATTTGAGTTCAGTTTGGACTGTAGTGTACAGCATCTGCTGCCTTTCAAATGAAAATAACAACAGAAAAGAACCCAAGGTGTCTTATGCTCCACTGCTGAATACATATGTACGTTGATGGGGGGGATGCTCACCCATTCATGTTGTCGATCACAAAATGGCCACTACTAAGATAAAACAGGATGTAATCAGAATTGGTATACAACTTTAAAAAGAAAAAAAAGAATTGTCCACATTGCACCAGATCATACTTTGTAATAGGACTCAATATAATGAAACTGATTTATTGATTTAATAAAAATATATATTATTTTGATGATAGCCTATTGTATAATCATTTTGTGGCGCGCAGAGTTGCTGCGGCTAGGACTAACCCTCCATCCGATCCAAGTTTTACAATTATATAATGACCAATAAAGCACTCACTCAGTCAGTAACAAGGAGAGAGTTCGTAACATGAAGGGAGTGCACCTTCACGTGGTGTCAGGTAGGCCCCTGCACGGGCCACTTCCAGTGGGACATGCAGTGGAGTATACCAATCAGCAAAGGGCAGTGTGTTATTGTTGCAGGGTTATTAGCAGTTCTGCGTTAATATTCGAACAGGGTTATTAGCAGTTCTGCGTTAATATTCGAACAGGGTTATGAATCACAAAAGTCACCCACTGTCAATGTGTTTTTGGTCTTTACCGCAGATAAAAGCCGTTGGCTCTCCTGTGTACCATCGGTAGATTGTTTTTGAGGGGACTTCCGCGTCTCAAGAGTGAAGCTGACTTGCAAACACATGACTGCAGATCGTAGTAGATGGTAGTTAAATTCCAATAGAGTTTTTGAATTCAGTTGGTGGCGCAGCGGTTATTTCTCCTGCTTCACAGTTAGAAGGTCCTGTGTTCGATCACTGGGCCGGACGTGGTTCTTCGGTGTTGAGTTTGCATATTCTCCCCTTGCATAGGCTTCCTCCAGGTGCTCCGGTTTCCCTACCACTATAAACCTGTACAATAGGCCTGGTTGAGTAAGCGCGTTTTTGTCACACACCCGGGCGAGAGGGGCACAAGGGAAGGAAATTTGCCCATAGCTATAATATGGCGCGGTGTGTTAACATGCATGGTCCCATGTGTATTCATAACATGCACTGTCTCGACCAAATAAGGAAATAAATCAGTGTCAATTAGTAAAGCAAGGCAACTTTATTTGTACAGTGCATTTCGTACACAAGGCAACTCAATGCTCCTAGTGTTTTTGCAAAGGCTGTATACAGATTGGCAGCCATGTTTCTTGCTGTCTGCCCAGGGCACTTGTAAGAGTGATAGTAGCTTGCCACCCCAGTTGCTGCACTGATCATGAGCACAAGTAGGTCTGCATAAAACAGCCTGAGCCTGGCTGACTGATGTGTTCTTAGAGTAATGCGTTGTGCTCTTTTGTAGCGTGTTCCTTGCACTCCCCCAGCCGCGTGGCCTGGCAGGGTCACTTGACTTCATTGAGGCTGCCTTGGGACTTTATGTAAAGACTAAACAATGAACAAAGCATTTAATGAGATGACATGCTCCTGTTACCTCATTCATTCGGGCACAGGTACGCTTTGGATCACTGTCGCCAAGTTTGTGAAGCAAAGAAGGCCAAAGCTGTGGCTCATCATCTATCTAAGCCAAAACAGATCTTCTTATCCAACACCCCAACCCCCCACACTTGAGAAGCTCTGCCCAGACTTTATAAGCGATGAAAAATGCATCACATGACTAATGCATTATGATAATATGTTAACATTTATTGGCATTGCGATTAAAAAGTGTTAATGCAACATGTGTTCTGCTCCCTTACTCTCCTAAACCAGGTTGCATCTAAACATTTTACAGAGTGCATCGTATGCTAAGGTATCAATTCATTCTAATACTTACTTTGCATTTGTTATTTTATTTCAGGCTATTAGCTGCTATGACACCATTATCCTGAAGGCTGAGGGGAAAGTGGACCCTGAAATCTTCTGTCAATTGGGCCATTTTAATCTCTTGCTAGAGGACTATCCAAAAGGTGAACCTCTTGTTCATATCGCCCTTTGTTGCTGTATAATGTGAGTTCAAAGATGTATTGTCAGTTTGAGTGATGTGGAAGCCACATGGTAATGTTTTTTTTACCTGTCCCTCTTTTTTTAAGATAAGATAATTGAACATTCATCAATATTTTTTCTCCCTCTTACAGCGTTATCCGCATACCAGAAGTACTTCAGTTTACAGTTAGACTTCTGGAAGGTAAGTTTATCAGCACCCAACACAAGCTGAAACACATTTAAGCAAATTGTACTGCTTGATGGACCAACAAAGAACCACATTTTGTTTGTTGGGCATGAATTTAATAGATTAAACCGCTTTAAAATTATTATTACTAATGCTTTGAGTCCCCCGTTCAATCTTTATTTAGTGTTCATCAGAAAAACTAAAACATCTGGACATTTTAGTCATTGGTTTAATCTTTTAACTGCTATTACTTGATTTTGAGTCCCATTTTAGTCATTAAAAATAAAGGATAATTACTTTGATCCCGACGGCCTAGCCTCTCAGATTTCCTTCCAGACTATCCCCCTCCACTGGATGAAACGTATCCTTTTTTTATGTCACCTCCATTCCATCTGAAGTGTGTTCCATTAGCAGCTCTTTTTGGCAGGACACGTGCCTTGGGATGACAGTAGGGCTGGGCAATTAATCGACTTTTCATCTGATCGCGATTTTAATGAAGGTCGTTCTCGATAATTGCGTGGTGCGTTTTAATCGACAGGAGGATAGGCCAGTCCTGTCGCATTCTGGAAAAAAAAATATGGACGGTGCAATGCTGCAGCGCCTGTCAGATCAAGCCCAGGGAAACACTTGGCAAACAGGAAGCACACGCGGCAGGGCAGCAAGAGGAGAGGACCTGGTGATTTTAAGTGTAAAAAACTACAAAGTCGCACTAACTCGTCCAATGGGCAAAACTATCCATGTTTTTGGACCATGTGGGTTATTTTTGAGGAGGCAGCCATGGATTAGCTGGACTGTAACAGTGAATTGTAAGTTTGATCGTCTTTTATATAAATGTGCTGTTTACTAGTATTTCTTGATGTACATAGTAAATTGTTAGTGCTTCACTCCACAAGTGGTGGCCTTGTAAGGCTCCGCAAACAAACCATGCACTAACGCTCGCTGTCTGCCTCTGACAGTCTTCAAAAATACCACTTTCTTGCGTATCCTTTGCCGATGTTTGTGTGTTGCGTGGGCAGGTTAGGGGATGTTGTATTGTGAGGCTAGAAGTGTGGAGCTTGTTTTTGCTGCTGAGTTAGCTGCAGTTTTCAGTTTGTCCGCAACATCTGTTTACTTGCTAGTCCAAGAAAAAAAATCAAATCAAAAATCGAGATCGATCAATATGGGGAAAATAATTTTTATTATTTCCGAGATGGAAGGAAGTGAGTTCAGAGGCATTGCCTTCAAAGTCAAGGCAATTCATCTCGATGAATGAAATGTTTATTTCATTAATAAATGAAATAGGCAAGTTTATTTGTAGAGCACAATTCATACACAAGGCAATTCAAAGTGCTTTCACAGTTGCATAAAATTACAGATAAAATCAATAATTAAAACATCAACATAAAAATTAATCAATTACAGTAAAAGGCAAGAGTGCAGATAAAATACTTTCAGTTTTCATATGCTCGGGTAAAAAGAGCTGTTTTCAGCCTAAATTTGAACATTGTCAGAGTTGTGGCCTGTCTCACATCCTCATGAAGACTGTTCCAGATTTTAGCTGCATGAAACTGAAACGCAGCTTCACCGTGTTTAGTCCTGACTCTGGGAACCACCAGGAGACCCCTCCCTGAAGTTCTCAGGGCCCGAGATGGTCCATACGGCTCTAACATGTCAGAGATGGACTTTGGTGCTAAACCATGAAAAGACTTGTACCTAAGCAGAGCTGTTTTAAATTCTATTCTCTGAGTGACAGGAAGCCAGTGCAGAGCCCGGAGCACTGGACTAATATGGTCGTATTTCCTGGTTCTAGTCAGGACTCGAGCAGCAACGTTCTGGATGTTCTGCAGCTCTAACAGCTCGTTTAGAAAGGCCAGTGAGCAGGCCGTTACAGTAGTCTAGCCTGCTGGAGACAAATGCATGGATGAGTCTCTCTAAGTCTGGTTTTGACACTATTCCTCTGATCTTAGCCATGTTTTTCAGATGGTAAAAAGCTGATGATGTTATTGCTTTAATGTGGCTGTTTAAGTTCAGGTCGGAGTCCATGATTACTCCTAGATTTCTAATCTGATTTTTTGGTTTTAGAGAGAGAGACTCAAGGTGACTGATAACACTTTGTCTTTGTGTCTGTGGGCCAAAAACAATGATCTCAGTTTTGTCTGAGTTTAGTTGGAGAAAGTTGTTTTGCATCCACAAACTGATCTGTTCGATGCAGTGACAGAGTGTATCTACAGGCCCCTGTTCACCTGCCGTCAGTGACACGTAGATCTGAGTGTCATCTGCTTAGTTGTGGTACGACACATTGTTGCTGTTTATTAGCTGACCCTAGTGCTGGGCGATATGGAAAAAACCTATATCACGATATGGATTATTTTATATCACGATAACGATATATATCACGGTATACCATAATATAGTCCGTTTTTAGTTATTCTTTCAAAAGTTTAAAAAAAAGTAAGTAAGTAATTTTCATCTTACTTACTTTTTTTTTTACTTTATTTTGAAGCAGTGGTTTCGCTATGGATAATTTATATAGCCTGTATTGTTTATGTCAGGAAAAATGTGAGACAGCAGGATAAATGGGCTAAACATGATCTGAACATCTGAGTCCTTTATACAGTCTATGGTCCTGACACCAATTTAACAACAGAAATGTGTAAAGTCGTGCGTAGAGAACGACTTATTCAGAGCATCATCTGCTCCTCAATATCAAGGCTCATATTACACCAATACAAATGTAAATTGGAGCTTATATCTCAATTTTAACGTAATGTTTAAGAAACAGTGGGCGAGCCGTTTGCATCGTACGTCTTTAGCTGCTCTACGCGCTGGTCCGTCTCTTACTTCCTGCACCAGCCTCTCCTCTCTCTTCTCTCTCGTGTGTTTAATCCAGATCCAGCACTATCAATGCGCATTGAGTGGCCTTGTGTACGAAATGCGTGGTATAAATAAAGTTGCCTTGCCTATCAGTCAGCTCCGTTGTGAGATCCATCACTAAAGCTGTTTATTTGCCGTACGTGAAGCAGAGCGAAACCACGCGGTGTTTAGGGAAGTAGCTGAGAGCCCCGCGCGCTCAGACACGGATCAGCGTCAAAGCTAAACATATTACGCAAATGACGGAGAATTTTCGGTTAATGTAACCTCTGTTATGAAGTGACATTTAACTCAGAAATAAGAATGCTGAGTGTAGTAGTAGGGGTGTACGTCCATTAGATGTCGCCGTTGCTACAGCAGGTGTGGCGGGCGGCGGACAGCAATATCGTAAAGCAGGTGTCGTAAAACAACAAGACGGAGTTTCTTTGCGAAAAAGTTCTTTTTTATTCTTGTTTATAATCACTTAATATAAACTTAGAGGATGCATAGTGACAAGAAAACACTAATACATTCTTTGTGGCCTATTTAATGTAATATTTGCTTTAATAATTGATGAAATTAGGTTAGAAACGATATAAACGATAGAAGAGAAATGCCACGATAGACACTTTTCTATCGTCCCCACGATATGTATCGTCATATCGCCCAGCACTAGCTGACCCAATGGAAGCATGTACAAGTTGAATAAGAGGGGTCCCAAGATTGACCCCTGGGGGACTCCACAGGTCATGGCAATTTTGTCTGAGACACAGTTGCCAATTTTGACAAAGTAAGTCCTATCCTCCAGATAGGACTTGAACCAGTACCAGAGATTCCCACCCAGTTTTCTAACCTGTGAAGTAAGATCCCGTGGTCCACTGTGTCAAGGGCAGCGCTCGGGTCCAGCAGAACTAAAACTGAGACCGTACCTGCGTTGGTGTTCATCTGGATATCATTTGTCACCTTTATCAGAGCTGTCTCAGTGCTGTGGCAGGCCCTAAATCCTGACTGGAAAGTATCAAACACATTGTGAACAAGTGAACTGTTGATATATTACTTTCTCTAGGACTTTTTCTAAGAATGGCAGGTTTGATATGGGCCGGTAGTTGTTCTGTATCTTGGGATCAAGGCTGCTCTTCTTTAGAAGAGGCTTAATGACTGCGGTTTTCAAAACCTTTGGAAATGCTCCCGTCTCAAATGAGATGTTAACTAACTGAACAAGTTGTGGTAACACGCTGGTATTAACACCTTTTGTAATGACTAGATCCAGAGTGTGACCTTTGTTGTGAGTCGCTTCACTCACGTGCTGAGTTAAACCAAACATTTCAAGAACATCTCTAAATTCTTTTGCATGCCTGTCATTGGTCACATCCACATGCACATTAAAATCACCTGAAATGACTAAACAATCAAAATCAGTCAATATAAATGAAAGTAATTCCATAAAATCCTCGATAAAACAATACTGTGGTGGTTTGTAAATAGTCATATAAAGTATGGAAGATTGTTTTATCTCCATTTTTAAAGACACATACTCAAATGATTGATCAAATCAAACTTTATTTATAAAGCGCTTTTCATACAAAATGTAACACAAAGTGCTTTACAGTGCTTAAAAATCATTAAAATCGTCCCCACCAGTAAATATACATAAAAACTACAACCCCACCACCCCACCCGCACACACAGACACACAGGCACACATACGTACAGACAGCCAGCAGTTAAAAAGTCTTAAATAAAAATGGACATTGAGTTGAGTATGTAAGGCTGGGTACAGATAGACCGAAAGAGGAAACATCATCCAATGAGCCGTCTGCACCAGGAGCAGCCCATCGGCCACAGCCACAGAGCGCCAACTCAGGGGGCCCGGAGTAGGTGTAGGAGAGACGTCCTATCTCCATCCAGGCACCCCCAGGAGAGCGCCCGCATAGCCCGCATTGAAAAACCATTTGAGTAACTTTGACATTCTCTTTTATTACACTCTTACAGAAATGGGGCAGGCCTGTTGTATGTTTATTATGTTGTCTATGTGTATTGATTTTTGGCTGCAGCATGGGTGACTAGACTAAGAAAAACATTTTTAAGTAAAAACATCGTGTCCGAAGGCATTGACGGCTGAGTTCTTGATTATTAAAACATGGTATCTAAAATCAGCCTCTGCTTAATGTCCCATAATTTGTTTTTAAAATAGTCCAAAGTAAGACAGTCCCACATTTCCCACTCATGGGACAATAAAGTGCATCTTATCTTGTAGTGGCCAAAATGTACCACCTGCCCTCTAGATGTCGCTGCTGTGTTAAGGGTGTGCCTATTTAAGAGAGGTGATCAGGGTGTGATGGGTTGCATCTGTGAGGAGAAACAGTCTTTTGACCGTGTTGCATGGCAAAATAAAGGACATTTTGAACCATATATTCTGAATATTGGAAACAAGTGTCCAAAACTTTTACCAAACTGGTGCATCCTAGTGGCACAGGACCACTGGCTTCTACATAAGTCAAAATACTTCTCTGTTTGATGGGAAGAAGTTGAGTCTCCTGTGGATCTTCCTGTTGCTAAACGAAAAGCGGCAGGCGGCTGCGTTGTGACTCTGGATACAGAAAGAAAAGGGAAACGGAGCAACAGCAAAAGGCCAGCGCTTGACTGCCATCTGGACAGGGCCTCCACCTTTGGACTTCAATGGTCATGCTCATCTCATTAAGACATGTATGATTTGTAAACTATTTTGGAAAAAAAAACTCTACGGGATAAGCTTTTATATGAACGGGATGAGTTGGTGATAAAAAACAATGTCTTCACACAAAAGACTGAGCTCATCTATTGCTGCACACCGTTTGGAAGTTAAAGCAGAAATAGCTGCTTGTTCGGAAAGCTGCATTAAAGCAAAAGCATGAGCTTGAAGAGCAAATGGCAGTTCTTAAGAGGAAAAGAGAACAACTTGAGTTTGAAATCAAAGTGGATGATAATGTTAAACTTGCTTCACTAAAGTCTAACAGAAGAAATAAAACTGTCTTCAAGGAAGTGAGCATAAAAGAAAGAGAAGCAAAACTGACTCTAGTAAAAGAGACTAAAGCAGATACCCCAGTTCCACTGCCTCTTCTACCTGCCCCACAGACCATCTCTCCTGCCACGCCTAGTGACAATACAGGGGTCGGGGCTGATGACCGCCTCCCAGCCTCTGTCAAATAAACTACTCCAGTTATTGTTGATCAGCTCTCCAACGTTCCTACTCCATCTCCAATGGCAAGCAAAATCCTTTAACATTGTGGATTCCCCTGATGTGGCTCACAGTGAAGGTATAGCAAAGTGCTGTGGAAACCCTACTGGGAAAGGGTTTACAAAGCCCTCTGAGGAAAGGACAGGGCAGGACAGGCCTCCCTGATGTTGGTTTGAAAGTGGATGGAGGGAGCATGCTGAAGAGATGTGAGGTTACTGCTGGTGTTTTACTGGATCTGGACAAGGAGTTGAGAGGATCTTGCGTTTTTGTAATGCCTATGTACTCTTGGTCTTTAAGGCTTTCTGAAGAAGCTCAAGATCTTTTCCACCTTAAAAGACCAAAAGCATACACGGAAACGATGGAAGTAATTCAGGACATTAAATATCATGGTTGCTTGTTTGTGACCCCAAATCGACTCTTAAAATGTATACCACAAAGTAAAACAAAAAAAATGTATTGAATGTTTTGTACATGTAAAATATAATGCTTTTCTATTTTATTGTAAAGCTAAAGTACTTGAAGAAAAGCAAAAAAACGTACGTTCTAGCCACTGTAAATATGTGTAATTGTTCTGGCTCATGCAGAGACAATTAAGGGGCCGGTGTGTAGTGACCAAAATGTACCACCTGGCCTCTAGGTGTTGCTGCTGTGTTAAGGGTGTGGCCTCTGCCTATTTAAGAAAGGTGCTCAGGGTGTGATGGGTTGCACCTGTGAGGAGAAACAGTCTTTTGACTGTGTTACATGGCAAAATAAAAGACATTTTGAACCATATATTGTGAGTATCCAAAACTTCTACCAAACCGGTGCATCCTAGTGGCTTAGTGGCACAGGTCCACTGGCATTCAAAATAAATCGAAATGTTCACGCTTTCAAGTCCTTGGTGGGAGGTGGAGAGTGAAGGGTAGAAGCGCAGGGAGGGAGGAAGTTCAGCTTCCTGATAGCCTGGTGGATAAAACTGTTCGTCAGTCGACTGGACCTGACCCGTGGATTTCGGTCTCCTCCCTGAAGGCATTACCTTTTGTAGAGATTGTGTGATGGGTGCGTAGGGCCAGATCACTTTATGTTGTGAATTGTATTAAGTAGCCTCATGTAGCCAAGGGTATTTAGTGTAGAAAATTCTCTACCAGTTCTTAATGTTTCCATTACATTTCCAATAGATATAAAGGATCTCTATTGATCTCACAATGGAGAAAACCAGACCTTAACTCACAGCTACCACTTTTAAGAAAGTCTCTTGGCTTGGGCTGGTATGACGTATTGGTAGATTTAAGGAAGCATATGAACAAAATGTAGTTATTTTTTTCTAATTGTGTTCAAACTCTCGTCTCATGTGATTTGTGTGTGAAAAAACATTTGTCTCGAGACCTGGTTTTCTTTTTTTGCAATGTGGCCAAATCTTAATCAATCAGCAGAAATAAGGGAAACTAAATCAATGACATTTGTGTGTTTTGATTTTCAGAATGTTGCCTTTCTGTATGGCCTGGGGATGGTCTACTTCCATTATAATGCATTTCAGTGGTAAGTACATATTATTCATTCTTACAAATTAGTGTCTGTATTGTACACTGTATTACAACAGAACCTTCTTGATGCCGTCACTGCCCGATCTGGAAGGTTACCCAATTTACCCAGTTTAAGATGCACCTCCCCAAAGTACATGGTCTGGACCATTTGCGCATTCGCGTGACGCTTGTACATGGACAAAAGTCAATTTTGTGCTTGTTTTTTTTTAGCCAAAATGCACTTGAGAAAACATACTTTTTTATTTTTAACTACTTTCTCAAAGTGAGTGTTAACTTGTGTAGCAGTATTCCAGAATCAGAAAGTTTTTTGTTTCCAAAGGGAAAAGTACAGTCAAACTATTAATAAACAGAGAACGTAGCCGAATAGGGAGGTATGAGGGGTGAGAGAGCGCTACGTTTATTTGAGAATAATTCAAATTAAGGATGTTTTACGACAACTCTATAAAATGCCTTTTGCAGATTTGTATCTTGTTGCTACATGAAGCTGAAATGTAATAAATGATATCATGATATCAAATTGCAGTTTTAGGGCTGTCACAGTATGAAAATTTAGCCTCACGGTTAAACTTATCACCTTTTTTTTCCGGAATTATTGCAGTATTTTTAGTGTGGTAATATGTTAAGAAAGCATTAGGGCTGAAACAACTAATCGATTATTGAAATAGTCGACAACTATTTTAGTAATCGATTAATCGTTTTCTGGTTCACACAGACTCAAATAGAGCAAAAATTACATGAAAATATAGTATTTTTAATGAAAATCAACTTTTTTGTCGTTTTTAAAGTTGGGGTCTGTAGTGTTTTGTACTTTCATGTATATCCGTCTTGTGTCTCAACCAATCAGAATAGGTAGCGTTCACGTGACATCACAACATTCTAAAGAGCCTATAGTTTAACATTGAGGTGGAGGGCAACTGAAAATTCCACGGCCGTAACCATAGTAACGCTCAAAATGCAGATTTATAGTCTTAAATCATTGCTAATTTCTCTTTAATTCCTGAGGCCAATTCACATGAAACAAAAACTGACACAAAGTTCAAAGTCATATCTTTCAGCACATATGAACTTATGTCTAATTATTTCTTCACAAAGGTGTCCAAAAGTGGAGACATTATTCAAAAACATGTGCTTGATGTTGGCCAGTAGAAAGGACTTTCAGCCATAAAATTCACATGTCAGGTTTGTGAATCCAATCACTGTCACATGATGATCAGAGAAAACATTTGGACATCTTCTTTTTGGAAATTTCTTTCAAAAACTGTTTCTCTCCCATAGACTTGTATTGACACCTGCCCTCCAACTGAAATGGAATTCTAAATCGTGAACGCAACCTATTAGCGCTAAGAGCCTCCAACAAACAACACGTCCTCAAGCGGCACCACTTTAGCTTTATCTGATAACATTTTTTTACATTTCCTACACCGTTAACCGCCAAGCAATTAATCGATTACAAAATAATCGTTAGTTGCAGCCCTAGAAAGCATTGATAGTTCTACACAAACTGAAAAAGTTCAAATTAAATGAACTATAACTATGTGTTGATCGCTCTGAGCCATTGGTTTCCAGGGCGAGTTTTCGTTTCACATAGCGGTTTATTTTCACATTTTAAGATGATTGTCCAAACAATCAGCCTCCGTAACATTTGAAAAGATGTCCTCGCGCAGCTCTGGAACGCGTTACGCTGTTCGTGGTTTAATTAAAAAAACAGAGAAAGTGACACTTGTGGTTCTGGAACAAGCCGTGTTTGGGACATGCTAAAACTGGCCTTAAACTGACATGTTTGGGGCGATTTTGAACATGCTAAATGCTACTGACTCACATACATGAATGAAGAAAGCCTTAGCCCACGGAGGTAAATAAACACTGTTAACACACGACTGACTGACCGGCTCACACTGTACGAGTGAGATGAACCGAGCCCCGTGAGGCCACACAAGCTGAACTGGGTCTGAATACATGGCATTTTAAATACTTGGATATGCAAAGCGCATTCCAACTTTTTCTGCTCGTTTTTTGTGCAAAACCTCTGACCTAATTAAACTACAGACATGGCTTTTTTCCACGTGGCGCGGTGTATATAACGAGGTTTCGTAAACAGACTTTCGCTCAGTTTAATCTGAAAATGTGAAGATCTCCACGGATATTTGACCAATCAATAAGGAACAAAAATACAGTTTTTATGCTGACAATCCATTCTCTAAGCCTAAAGTACCACATCTGAGTAAAGTATTTGTGAAAGATCGCACAATTAGAAGATCCACAGAGGTTAACTGGAGACAACTTGGCCAACACGTCCACGGGTCAGAAAACTCTTCGACGGAGCGATTTTCAGTCATATGTTTATTGGGAGCAGTTGATCACGGCTCGTAGTTTGGTCTCAGCTGTGACAGCTCGTGTTTCCACATAGTCTGCGCCTCTAAAGCTCATAACAAGTGCATTCAAGCGAACGGTCTCCATGCAAACAAACAGCGGCCCCGGTCTGACCGGAAATCGCCCACATCTTTCACGCAAAGGCTCATGGGGCGTAGGAATAAGGTGGATATGACCATTCAGATGGGGTAGTAGTAGACTTACAGTTTCAAGTTTATATTTTATATTAAAAAAACATAATTAAAGACCGTAGCTTCTGAGATCTGACATGATCTGGGGTAGCGAAGCATGGCTGGCTCTGGTTAATACCTGGATGGGAGACTGTGAGGGAATACCGGTTAGCCTTTATCAATGGCCTGTGTGTGGTGGTGGGGCCGGTGGCTGCCTCGATTCCTTTAGTTTACCGCTGTGGCTACAAATGTAGCTCACCACTGCAGAGTATGGAATGAATAATGGACACATTAAATATGGGTATTAATTGAACAGAGATTTCAGACCTATTACATCTAGCCCGAACTGTTTTTTCTTGTTTGGAACCTGCTCTCTGTTTGGACCATCTGCAGAAAACTGTGCTCTGTAGGATTTGGCTTTAGAATGAGCCAGTGAAGAGGAGAGGGAGAGCAGTGCATGGATAAGCGGGAGGGAAAGGGGCAGTGAGTTCATGAATGTGTGTTCTTCTGTGCATGTGTGACAGTCAGGCAGGCAGCAGTGAGCCCAGTGCTCTGCCGCTTAGTCAATTTAAAGACTACTCGCCCGGATTGGCTTGAAATTTAATGTTGGGCTTGAAAACATTCATTCCAGTGTTTTTCGACCTTTTTTGAGGTGAAGGCATACCTTTTTGTGCCCATAGAGAAATTTGTTTAAAAAAATTTACACCAAGTAGAAAAAAAGTGATGTTAGTAATGATCAATAAAAAAAAAACTATCTTTTGACTGGACCATAGAAAGGTTAATTGACAGAGTCTTTTATGTGTGCCAGGATCGATCTCACACACCCGTGGTTATGAGCCTGGTGCTCGACCTATGGAGCTAAATGAGCGGAGCAATGGCCTGGGGCCGCATGTAGTTTAATGTTATGAAACGTTCCGCGCTCGTGTGTTCGCATACAACGGAATAGCGGCTTTTAATTTTGTAATTAGGGCAAATTCGCCTGGGTGCCCAAAGATTTGAGTGGGTGCTGTAGCTCTGCAGCACCCACAGAATTGGTGCCAATGCGCGGTGCCCCCACAGATGTGCACACTGTACAGAACGTCATTAAAAGTTTTGTAAGCTGCGATGAGAACAAATGTGGACAACTGCTGCCTTCTGGTGGGATTTATGGAATCATTTGGAGGTGCCAAGGCTAGTACTACAGGACAAACGTCTAAAATACAAACTATGACGGTAAGCAACATGCAAATGTTATACTAACACCAGCTAAAGTTGCGCCAACTGCAGCTAAATGATAATATCTGCAAAATCCCGTTTTAGAGCAGTGGTATGTTATATGTGAAATATTAAATCCGTATGCCCTGCATTCATAGTGATGGCCGTCCACTCTCTCATTTGCCAATCAAAGGCCGGCGTCTGTTCATCTCCTAAACTTATACCTGGTCAGACCGGTTTGGCCCTGGAGTCGAAAAGTTCGCCCAGCTGTGTTTACCAGGCATTGGGCTGAGTAGTGTCTGCCAGTGGAAAAGAGGCTTTAGTTTTTGGGGCAGGGACAACATACTTTGTGCTTATCCAATATATTTTGATTCAACTATGCAGTTACATATTGCTCCAATCCGAAAGGCAATCGGCCCAGACAGGTCGCCGATCGGCTCAGGGAAAAAATCGGATTGTACCCCCTTCCCCATCAAAATTCTCCGGGTTTACACCGCTTTCATAGCTATTATACAAATGATGTTTTTCTCAGATTTTCTAAATTGTCAACTCAAATGACAGCATAATTTTCAAGTCTGTAATTGTTAGAGGATCATTTGAACGTCATTGAAAAAACCTCCTAGTGATATTTTTTTCTAAATTAAATATAGTAAACTTAAAATGCATTCATGCATTTTATAGGTTGTAAAGAACTGAAAATGGTCATTTGTTGAATTTGCTGCATTAGGAGGTCATTTTGAAATCAAAAGCTAGTTCAATCAAAAACATCTTAACAGGGTAAGTTACATTTAACATAGGAGCCATTATTTGATGGCAGATTCAAAATTCTTCCATCCATTAAACTTGTGAGTATTTGGAGAGTTTCTGCTTGGATTTATTTGCAGGATGTCAGAATAGTCTGCCAGAGCTGCTGTTTGGATGTGAACTGCCTCCCAACCTTGATAGATCTTTTGCTTGAGGATGCTTCAAAGGTTCTCAGTAGGGTTGAGGTCAGGGTAGGATGGCGTCCACATCATGAGTTTCTCTCCTTTTATGCCCATAGCAGCCAATGATGCAGAGGTATTCTTTACAGCATGACATGGTGCGTTTTCATGCATGAAGATGATTTTATTCTGGAAAGCACGGTTCAGAGGTAATTTTCACACCTTCAGGGAGCTTAAGGGGCCGACCAGCTCTCTCCCCAGGATTCTGGCCCAAAACTTGACTCTGCCACCTCCTTGCTGACGTCGCAGCCTTGTTGGGAAATGGTGGCCATTCACCAACCATCCACTACTCCATCCATCTGACCATCCAGGGTTACAAGACTGTTTGTTTGAAAATTAGTCTTCATATATTTCTTGGCCCACTGCAGCTGTTTCTGCTCGTCAGCATTCAACCTCTGGAATAGCCTTAGTAGTTGTATTTTGGTGAAACTTGAAAGATCAATTAAAACAGTCCAATACAGCTAAAAAAAAAAAAAAAGACAAATAAAGTGAAATATAGAAAATGATGTTATTACAATATTGGAAATAAATACAATTGTGTCTTCCTCTTCTGTTGAACACTTTGTAATGGTTCATTGTAATAAAAATAATAATTCTCATGTAATTTTTGCTAACCGGGTTTGGCATAATAAGTATTAACTTCAGCCAAAACCCTTTTGCTCGGACTGTACATGGAATAATGGAAATCTTTTGGTTTCACCTAAACTAAATGTCTGTGCCAAAGTGCTTCAAGGCACACATGACAATCAGTGATGCGCGGGTTGATCCAAAATGAGCGATTGCCTGTGGTCACCCGCTGTTATCCCAAAAATATTTTTTATGATATTTGGGTCGCGGTCGGTCGGGTTGTTTGAAATAAAGATGCCAATTAAACCTACGATGATGCCAATGACGCCACGATGAGCACTTACAACTTAAAAAAAAATGCGGGTCAGGAAGTGGGTCGGGTACAATATATATATATATATATACACATACATATACCAAATTATTTTATTTTATAATTTTTTTTTGCGGTCCGATTTCCGGGCGGGTTAGTTGAAAACGTCGGTCGGTTGTGGGTTGTTTATACATTGACCCTGCGCATCACTGATGACAATCCCTCAATGCATACTGGTTAAAAGCCACTTCTTATGATGACTTTAAAATGTGCTGAGAGAGGCTGTAACACAAAATTTAGAATTGGTTAAGTCAGAACAGCAAAAAGTTTTACCTCCTATAAAAGTAAATCATCTCAAGTAATTTTTGCTGATGCATGGTCTAAAAAGGATCAAGTCTTGTGTTGTAGTAAAGAGGATCTTGTTTCCTTTTTGAGTACTATTTTTTGATTCATTGATCGTTAAAAAAAAGATGCTCAATCAAATACTACTGTTTTATCTTTATTACCGCTGAGACCAGTAAAATATTAGGGGTGGGCATAGATTAATTTTTTTAATCTAGATTAATCTAGATTAATTTTGAAATTAATCTATAGATTAAAATGGTTTATTTTATTTCTGCCGGAATATGTGCTACCCAAAAATAATAACTAAAATTGAGACCAGTTGTTTACAAAAAGCATCACAAGCTGCTTAAGAAAGCTGTTAAACTATGATAATTGGTGATGAAAATAAATCATGTTCAATAAGACCTAAAGCCAAGGAGTGAGAGAAAAAAATATTTAAATATAGTCGGACTCGGCGCGCAAGGGACAGCGGCGCCCCATAGCGTTAACATGCTTATAACAAAAGTCACTGCTGGAGTGGGAG
Source organism: Proterorhinus semilunaris (assembly GCA_021464625.1). NCBI lineage: Eukaryota > Metazoa > Chordata > Actinopteri > Gobiiformes > Gobiidae > Proterorhinus > Proterorhinus semilunaris. Next base: position 18,008,126 of record CM038353.1, on the reverse strand, counting down.
AGTGGACAGAGGGACAGTTTGTGAATGCATGACCGCGGGACGTGAGCGCGGCCTGCGGGCAAACTGTTTCAGTTGGGAAACACTCCCAGCGCCAGCGCTGTCCCGCGCCATAGGAGAGTAAAAGGCGCGCGGGGTCCGTGAGTGACGAGGCGGCTACAGGAGCCCCGTCACTCACATCTTCCACCTGTTCGCTCAGCTCCGCTCTTGGCCGCCTCCGAACGGCAGCGACATCACCGCACAGTCTCCTCCTCAGCCCCGGTCATCTCCCCCGCTGCTCCACGAGGAGCTCAAAGTGAGTCATCATAGCTTGCGTAGTATAGATCCCACTCCCAACTCAACTTTGAGAATAGATTAATGCCGATATTTTTTTTATCGCCCGACAAGACTATCGCGTTAACGCAGCACGTTAACGCCGATAACGGCCCACCACTATAAAATATATATTTTAATTTCTTATGTCATGTGCTTTTTTACTTTCAGGTCGATCAAGGCTTTCCGGGATGTCCTGTACATTGATCCCACTTTCTCAAAAGCTAAAGAGATCCATCTGAGGCTGGGGCTGATGTTTAAAGTCAACACCGATTATGAGTCAAGCTTAAAGGTAATCATCAGTGACTTGTGCTTTTTTTTTCTGTTTGCATTTATCGAGTTTTCATTTATTAAGTAGATTTTACTCTGGAATGCTACAACGCTTAGGTTCAGTTTTCGTCACTTTATTTTTTATTGAATGCTGTTCAAGTGAAGCCTCTGTGATATTCCCTGACACCTGTGAGCCCGAGATTCAGACCGTAACAAAGGCTTTATAGAGCCTATAGAGATGGTGTTTCTTTAGGAGCAGGGAGCTATCTGATCCCTGGCTTTATCCACTTTCAGACAGTGTGTCACATGGTTGTATGCAGGAGAAAAGAGCTGGCTGGCACGCATGACAATAATGACATTACTGTTAAAGCTTTTTGACTTGATGCGAGCTGGGCTGCATAATGTTTGAAAAGTAGTTTTTTAATTTTTGATTTCATTGTCAATTTTACAAAAGGCTGAGCTCATGGTGATACATTGCAAGCAGCACGTGCTGCACGTTCTCACTCTCACAGTCTTAGCTGGGTACCCCTCCCCTTGAGTTCTGGCTCATTGCCAGCTTCACGTACGCTCATGAATACACTCACACTCCTCCAGTGGCCTAGATACCTATTATGGGTATCCTGGGTATGTGTGAGCTAGTGGACTCGAATTGACCAGATTAAGTTCAGGTTCTCAAAAAAACTTTTTCAAAACATTTTATTGTTACTATCGGTGTGACTTGACTTCAAAGTCCTGTAGTGTATGTTGCTTAAAGGGGGAGGCGAGGTAAGGTGTGCGTCTGCTGGATCTGCTTTAAGGTATTGTGTGTCATCCATGATGGGCTGCAGCCTTCTGGTGAATAGTAATCGGTGACACCAGGATAGAGGAGGGGGGGTGAGAGAGAAGCAGAGATAGTTGAGAAAGAGAGAGAGGGAGAGAGAGAGTGAAGGCGAGACATGGAAAAGCCAGGCTGACAATTCTGCTGCATTATCTGGCTGCTGCTAGAGCAAGTGTGAAAGGCAAAGGAGGGAAACAGCGAGACAGATCTTTAGGAGGATGCAGCGGTTCTCCACACTAGCACTCTAGGTAATTATATTGTATGTACTGTCTGACTTTAAGGCATCTGTCTGGAAGCGTGACTGACATTCTCTGGCTGGTTAAAAATGAGTCTATTTTTAGAAGCGTCCTATTTGCCTGTACGGGGGGAGTGTGTGTTCGGGCGCACGTGCCAGAGTGCTTCACCAGCCCGGTTTGAGGCATTTATATTCATATTCTGCTATGTGCATGCTTTTTCTTACATTCTTAAAGAAAATCTGTGATATTCTCTTGAGGTGGTTTACGGTATCTTGACCTAGTCCAGATATTGATGACGGTAGCATATTCTTTTCTTCTAGAGAATCCAGAACAATCTGTTCTTGACCTGTGTGCTAGGTTCTGACAGATTCAATGCTGCTCATTTTGCTAACCCACTGATTCCACACCTAACATATATTCATTTAAAATAAGTTTTTCCAATTGATGGTTTAACTGTAAAGGCTTTAATCCTTTAGAAATATATATATATTCATTCTAATTAAAAAAAATCTTTAACAACGCCATATTAAACTATTATAAACATGATTTATGATAATGTAGTTGAACCATCTTCCATTGAACCGAGAAAGAGAGCACTTACAGGTTTTTTAATACTATAACCTCACGGAGTTGATGGGAGGCTGTGCAGTATTGAACATATCTGGTCAGTAACCCAGACTGAGGATATTGTCTGTTAGTGTGCCACGCCTTGACACACAGCCTGCCCATCTGTTTCATTCAGCAGCAGCTTAAAACCTCGAGGAATTTCCATGATTGGCTGCTTGACTTTCCCTAATGTCCCCGTGTGGGAGCTACATGTGAGCAGCAAAAACCAGCGGAGGTTAGTGTGAGTGTGAGAGAGGATTGAGACAGAGGATGTCTGTGGTCTAGTCCTTGCAGCGATCACTGTCCTCTCATATTACACTCAGTTTGCTTCATTTATGTTCCCCTGAAGCTCTGCAGAGCTTTTAAGGAAGCACAGTGTTGGGTGGGAAACATGGCTTTATGCAGTGAGGCTTGTTGTCGACTCTGGTATGTGTATTATTGTACACCACACCTCTCTAATCCTTCACTTGTTTGATATAAATGATTAGACCAGATACTTGATGAAGGCCAGCAGAGCAGAACAACATGTAGTTCTGAAATAATAACTATGATTGAATCAATTGTTTTGTTTAAATGGTCTTTCATGTGTGTGTCTGTGCGCCTATCTAGTGATGTCCATTATAAGCCACTTGTTTTGTTCCAGAGGGGTTGTTATGTTTGTGTGTTAAATGAACACTTATTGTATGTCCAAGTTTCAGTGATGTTTAAATCATTGTCAGTGTAGAGCCTTTTCTGTATTACTGAACTGAAAATAAGCTGTATTGTTATTATTCATCTATTTCTTTCTTTTCAGCATTTTCAGCTGGCTTTGATTGACTCCACTCTTTGCACTTTGTCCAAAGCTGAAAGTAAGTTTTGTCTTTTTCTAGATGGCCTGTGTTTGTAAAGTGTGCATGTGCTGTAGATACAACTGGATGTGTAGGTTGCAGCACAGGATCATTTCTGGTAAACATTTTTTCTCGTTTCTTCAACCATCTTTCGTCTTATTATCCATGACATCGGTTGCCTAGGAAACAGCAGCAGAAGAAATTGCCATACACCGTGTGATTTCAGATCGTATGCTCACTGTAGGGAAGCCTTAGCCCCCTCCCATCTGCGCTCTGTACTATTTTAGTCTGTATCCACTAATTAAATGTGTATTATGAGCAGTCTTTATCAGTTCAAACAAAGTCCGCTTTTCTCTCCTGCAGTTCAGTTCCACATCGCTCATTTATATGAGATTCAGGTAAGCAATCTTTTTATTTCTTGAATTTTTTTCATTTCAGAAATATTTTTTTCTACTTTGAGTGGCAATAGATATTGTAGTTTTTTTGTTTTCCTCTTCTATGAGCTCTTATTACCACCAGTAATTTGGCTCATGTCCTGCCCTCCATTCTGTTTTCTTTGTTTTCCCTTTCCACAGCCAAACTATATAACTTATTTCATGTACTTTGTCCCTACATGCTCAAATCTTCCCTTTAGTGCTCTCCTAGGGCATACCTGCCCCTGACAGCTCTAACCAAAGTCTCCTAATACAAATGAGGATTCACTCTTTATTATCTGTATATGTTCAAACCAGTTTAACTTTGCCTCTTTGGCATTATCTCAGGGGTTAAAGCAAACAAATTTGGTCGGGACAGTGCATGTTAATGAACATACATGGGTGTCATGCATGTAAACACGCCACACCGGCTTGTAGCCTTGGGCTAATTTCCATCTGTCGTCCCCCATACGCACTCTCAAACACACTCATTCATCCTGGCCTATTGTACATGTTTATAGTGGTAGGGGTACCCGAAGGAATTCTGTGGGACGTCTTATTTGTTCTCTCCTTAGTGCGGTGCAGAAACTCTAACTTTGAAAGACAATAAACTAATATTTGTGCTTAAACACTATCTCTTTAGAAGTGCTTCATGTACACTTTTGCATAACAAGACAAAGATAGATTGTTGTAAACTCGGAATGGGGAGCGTGCGAGTCCATCCTGACGCGCTTTAGCTTCGAAGGTAAATGTTTTAGCCCAGAGCACCCAAGGTGTCTGCTTCATCGGAGAGGTGTCTGCTTCAATGCGCTATCCCGACATCACGACAGTCATATTTTTATTTCTGACAGTTTCTTGGTGACGGACATATTTCCCTAATTATTAAAAATGACGGAAATACGTCGTAGCGACGGAAAACTTTAACATTATCTACAAAACATATAACATGACCTTCCTGTCGCTGTGAAGTACACTTTCCTAATCCCTGTCTGCCGTAAAGCGTCAGCATCTTTCTTCTCTTTGCCACTAAATCAGTTTTTGTTTTGTCAATAATTAGATTTGTCTTTATGTTTTGGTAGATTGTAATGTGTTAAGATACATTACATTAGTGTGCACCACACTTCAAAATCAAAACTAGTTGACGGCGTTATCTGTGTTTGGGCTGCATTAAAAGGTGAAGCATTGAAGGATATAACGTTCATCTTTTTAAATTGACAAATCACTGCTCTGTTTTGCAGGCCATTCCTACTTCCAGGTACTTCTCAAAGTTCAGACTGATTTATAGCTCAAATCTCAACTTTACATGAGAGTATCGGTAATGGTTTGTAATTTGATGCATAATTGTAGCACATAATGATGCAATACGAAATAATTGAATTTCCTGGGCGGGGCTCTGCCATGTCAGTCTTGTCAGAATTAGCCCTGGCTTGATGACAATCAATATTCCGAACAGGAAGAGACCTCTAAGAGCGTCTCGTTCATGTTTCCCAAGTGTCAGTTCCCCCCAGAGGCCTTTTAATAGTTTGTAGACAGGAAGAGCCTTCAACCGTGGTGGGAGTGTTTGCCTTGTTCACACGTTTGGACATTTTGATCTATTATAGAGGCCAGGTAATTGTTTGCAGTGATAAGATTCATCCGGCACAAACACCCGCCTCGGTTCAGTCTCAAGGTCAGTGAGGTCACAAAACACAAGCAAACAGTTGGCTCTCTTTAGACCAGCAGCTCAGGTTTCTCTTAAATACAAAGACCTTAGTGCTCCCAGACGTGAGGAGTCTGGCATGTGCGTCCACTATGACCCTTCCCCGTTTGGGTGTGTGTGTCGGAATGGTCATTACCAGTCTTAGGAGGTCTTAAGACTCTTTGTGTCTGTCCGAAAGCGGCCATAAAACTCTGACCTCCTGTCTGGCTTTAACAACTCTTCAATTTCTCGATTGTCCAGAAGAAATACAGAGCAGCGAAAGAAGCGTATGAGTGTTTGCTGGAGACGGAAGATCTTCCAGCGCAGGTGAAGGCGGCCACACTGCAACAACTTGGTGAGTTGTCTGTCAACTATTTATTTGTTGTCGTTTGTTGTCCCTGTTTGCCAATGTCGTGCTGTGAGCATGCGGTGTACTCATAATTTGACGGGTGGTCTGTTTGACAAGACATTATTCTTTTGAACATGGACAATATTTACTAAAATATCTTGTATTTTTAAAAGATGATATGCTTCCAGAATATAACACACTTCCCAATTATGCATCCCAACAACAGATTTGTAGTCTTGACTGAATATCTGTCATTGTGGTGTATCGTTATGACTGGATGTTTGTCACTGTTGATGTTTAGTTACATGGAAAAGGATTATCCCCAACTGTATTTGATTCTGGCAAAAGCTTACTCTTATTGTAACTATAGCTTTCTGTTTGTGAGGCAGCGGTCTTTAAACTTTTTATCGAAAGGTGTAAGTTATTTGTGCTCGGATAATTTAATGAGTTACTTTATTACCTACTGTTATTAAACCTTCAAGGCAACAAGTGCAATTTGCCTGCATAGGTTTCCTCCACGTGCTCCAGTTCCACCACATCTAAAAACATATACAATAGGCCAGGTTGATGTGTGATTGAATGAGTGGTGATGGTCAGAGGGTCCATTGGATTGCAGGTGTGTGGCTACATTATGTAGCTTACCACCCCTGATTGATTGATTTTGATTGATAGTTTATTTCGAGCAATAGCATACAGATGTGTAATACATCACACACAAAATGTACTATTCACGTAGATACAGATAGATTTTTGCTCAAAAGGGAGTAGGGAGAAGTAAAAAACGTATTAATCCCTACCCCCAAATAATTTTCCATTTCATTACATGGTTGCATTTACTTGTAACAAAATACATGTCTTATTATTTATGTCATGCTTTTATCAGTCTGTTATTACACATTTTACAGAAAATCTATAATAGGCATATTGCTGATTGAATGTACAACACATGTAAATTTACAATGTACTTTTCTATTTATACTATATACAAATATGTATATATACAGTATACAATAGGGCTGAAACAACTAATCGATTAATCGACAACTAATCGATTATTGAAATAGTCAACAACTGTTTTAGTAATCGATTAATCGTTTTCTAGTAAATACAGACTAAAATAAAGCAACAATTATGAACATTTTGTATTTTTTATGAAAACCTACTTTGTTTTTAAAGTTAGGGTCTGTAGTGTTTTGTACATAGAAAATTTCATAAATATCCATCTTTGTCTCATCCAATCGGAAGCAGAATTGGAACCTCCAACAAACATTTACTCTATAACTAAGTTTACTCCAACATGTCCTCAAGCGATGCCACGTTAGCGTTATGTGATAAAAGAATTTAAGAAAATACCATTTTCTTACACCATTCACAGCCAAACATAAAGATCTTCTTCTTCTTCTTCTTCCAAACGATTCATCGATTAATCGTGAACATAATCAGTAAATTAATCGATTACCAGCAGCCCTAGTATACAGTATGTTTATTTATTTGTGGTCACTCATTCACAGAACTTAACTCACATCCTTGTATTTTAGTAACATAATTTATTTGTATTATGTTTTGAATTTGCTTAATGTTGTACTCTTATGTTGGGTGGAAAGCCCACTCCCCACACACATGCTTTTCCTTGTGTCTGCCCCTTAAAAAGTACTCTTAAAAACTTCTGTATATTGGCCGGTAACGATTTGTTACTAGCTTTATATAATAATTGAAATCATGTACGGTATAAAACTAAATATCTAATTAATTTTGATATTTTTCGAAATCTTATATTGTATGTACTTGATGTGAGGTTTCCAGTTCACTTTACTATCTAAACTTCTACAATTTTCGGTCACCATTTCTATTATGACACCATCTATTAGCAACTGCATCACTTCTGAAATGTACAAAAGTCATTACTTTGGTTTTGTTTAAAGAGAGAGCTGATTAATATCCATCCATGTGAATGTTAATGGTTTAATGTAAAGCGCTTTGTGACCATGTCTGTGAAAAGCGCTGCACAAATAAAGTCCAAAGTTCAAATTGGGTTAGATGGATTTTTTTTTGTCATTTATGTTTTAAAGTGAAAAGGGGAAAATCGAAACGACTGATTGATTTGAGAGAAAACTGAAATATTAATTATGGGAACTAATTAAGTTTTTTTATTGCTTTTTGGAATATGTTTGTAGAGGTTTAAACTACAGGTTTTATACATAAAAACCTGTTCTGCCTAAACCATTGCCGCCTTTGCGATGAGCTAAATGTGACTGTTTGCGATTTGTATTGCGCTTAATTATAAAACTACCTCAGATCAACAACAAAGTCTGTGTAGCCGGCTTCCAATACTCCCCGACCCACTTTCTCCCTCAGTTGTAAAAACAACTCCTGCTCTAGCCGCTGCCGTTGTCATGGTGACCTGTTGAGATTGCCTCTGCTGGAGATTATTCAAAGCATGTGCTCTCATGTATACAGTGCATAGATTATTATTAACAACATGCCTAATATTCAAAAACATTTTAATTTTGTGTAGCGCAAATACGAATACGAACAACAACAATTTAAAAATCTGATCTTGTCCAGGCTGGATGCATCACACAGCAGAGCAGCTTGGAGATAAAGGCACCAAGGACAGCTATGCCATCCAGTGTCTGCAGAAGTCGATAGAGGCAGACCCAGACTCGGGCCAGTCCTGGTACTTTCTTGGCAGGTAAGAACAAAACATTGTGTGTTTGCTTGTGTGTGCTGTGTTGTTTTCTTTAGATGGCGGTCACACCTTTTGATGGTTAGAAATGGTACTGCAGATTAGTCTGTTAGCCTGAGATGCCATCTGCTGGGGGTTGAGATTTGCAGTGGCCAATAACAATTTTGTGTTATTGATTTGATATAGGAGCTCATGTCATAATTGGTGTGATTTTATATGCAAGTAACTAAGTAAATTAATAATACTACTAATGGTAAAATGGCTCATCCTCATTGCTTGAAGAAACGTGGCTTGCAATGGCTCAGTTTATCATTGAAGGCTTTCAAATGGCAAAGGTAAATGTCATACAAATCCAAGTTCATTTGTCAACTATATGTCTACTGTATGACCTTTTCATTCTTATCTAAAAACCTTTTAAAGCAATATTTTCCTCATTTTTATTATTCTATTTCTCAGGTGTTACTCCAGTATCGGGAAGGTGCAGGATGCATTCATCTCTTATCGTCAGTCAATTGACAAGTCAGAGGCCAGTGCTGACACCTGGTGCTCTATAGGGTAGGTACAACAATAGACATTTATTTATTTATTTTATGAGGCCAAATAAAGGACCGATCATTGCCTGAATTGAACATTACTGTATTACTGTACCTGTATGTTGTGCAAAGAATTTAAATGAATAACATGTATTTAATTTTACTGATTGGTTACTCTAGGGTGCTCTATCAGCAGCAGAACCAGCCTATGGATGCTCTGCAAGCGTACATTTGTGCTGTTCAGTTGGACCATAGCCACGCAGCTGCCTGGATGGACCTGGGGACACTGTATGAATCCTGTGGCCAGCCGCATGATGCCATCAAGTGCTACATCAATGCAACACGCAGCAAATCCTGTCTCAACACTGCTGCCCTCACTCAGCGCATCAAACTGCTGCAGGTGAGACTGACTTTCCCCCAGAGGACCTGTACATGTATGTATACTGCAGACATGTTGTTGTTCATGTAGTTTGTGAACTTGAGTGCCATGGCGCTTTTACGATCAACTTGTCTGAGCTAGAAACCATGATATAATGTTGTACCTTTATCATAAACTTGGAGTAGGTATGATTAGTAATCCTGTTTACTTTGACGGTGTCTTCTTCCACTGCTGAAGCGCTCAGATCTGTACTTCTGGATTATATTGCTTCATAGGTGAAACACAAAACTTCCCTTTTCATAATTCATCACACAAGTCTTTCTGAGCAGTTCTGTACTCAAAGTGTGTTCATCACGGAGTTACTTGCAAAACTTAAGGTTACTCACGTAACCCCGGTTCTTTGATAACAGAGTGAGGTGTTTCACTATGGGAATCGCCTCGGGCGTGACCATCCACGGAAGCTCCAATGGCACCACGTCTGTCCATGACAGACAGGTTGACTGTACCTTGGGCTACGCCCCCTCTTCTAGGTACAGCCAGCCTCCTCCTTCAGTAAACATTCTAAAGCGATTTCTGACCGCCTTGCAAGGAGGGCAATGAAGGTGAAACACCTCACTCTGTTATCAAAGAACCGGGGTTACGTGAGTAACCTTAAGTTCTTTTTCTAACTTCGTTCGGTGTTTCACTATGGGAGATATGGCCTACTCCCGGATTGCAAATAAAGCTCCCGAAGCAGCAGGACACAATTGTGACAAACGGTGACCTTAAAGGGAGCCAGCAACCCTTGGCTGCAAGACTGCCTGGGCCAAGGAGGGACCAGAGACGTCCAGTCTGTAAAACCGCACAAAAGTGTGTGGTGACCCCCAGCTTGCTGCGGCGCATATATCTTGAACAGAGATACCTCTGAGCAGGGCCCAAGAGGTAGCCACACCCCTAGTGGAGTGAGCCCTCAACCCATGTGGAGGTTGTAGGCCTCTGCAGGTATAAGCCAATGAAATGGCTTCAACAATCCAGTGAGAAAGTCTCTGACTGGACACAGGCTTCCCTTTATGGGGAATGGCCCAGGACACAAACAACTGGTTAGCCTTGCGGAAACCAGCTGTCCTGGCCACATACACATGTAGTGCACGAACCGGGCACAAAGTATTAAGCCGCCGCTCCTCTGCAGAGGAAAAAGGCGGAGGATGAAAAGCTTCAAGCTCGACTGTGGAGCAGCTAAAAGCAGAGTCCAATACCTTCGGTACAAAGGCCGGGTTAGGACGCAAGCGGACTCTAGAAAGCCCAGGGGCAAACTGTAGACATGCAGGACTAATAGATAAGGCCTGCAGTTCGCTCACACGCTTTGCTGAGGTCAAAGCCAGAAGCAACACCGTCTTGAAAGCAACATACTTCAAGTCAACAGCCTCCAAGGGCTCAAAAGGGTGCTGGCAAAGTGCGTCTAGCACAACCACCAGATCCCAAAGGGGTATCAGGGGTTTAACCACTGGAAGTTTGCGGCGTGCTCCTTTCATAAAACGACATATCAGAGGGTGTTGACCGACTGATTTGTCCCCAAAGCCAACATGACAGGCCGAAATTGCGGCCAAATAGACCTTGACAGTCGAAAACGCTCTACGCTTCTCGACTAACTCTTGCAAAAAACACAAGACGTCAGCCACAGAGCATTGAAAAGGAATGGTCTGCCTAGCCGCACACCACTCCTCAAATATGCGCCACTTACAGTCATACAAAGACCGAGTGGAAGTGGCCCTGGCACACTGAATAGTATCAATAACATGTGCAGGGAGACCGGCAGCATTTAAGTTCCACCTTTCACGGGCCAAGCCCAGAGAGCTACTCGGTCTGGGTGAGGATGGTAAATCTCTCCGCCCGCCTGAGATAGGAGGTCCCTCCTCACAGGAAGGGGCCAAGGCTGTCCCCGAAGGAGCTGCATTATTTCCGCCATCCAGGGTTTGGACGTCCACCGCGGGGCAATTAAGATGAGTGAAAACCCCTGCTCCCTCACCCGAGCCAGGGTGGGTGAGATTAAACTGATCGGTGGAAAAGCATAGAGCAGAACGTCCGGCCATGGGTGGGCTAGAGCGTCCATCCCCAGGGGCGCGTCCACGTCCGTCAGGGAGAAAAACAGCGGACACTTTGCGTTTTCCTGCGAGGCGAATAGATCTACGGCGGCCTGGCCGTACATCTGCCAGAGCTGCTCCACCACTTGAGGGTGGAGAACCCACTCGCCGTACAGGGGATTTCCCCGCGACAGCAAGTCCGCCCCTCTGTTCAGGGCATCTGGCAGGTGCGTTGCCCGGAGAGACAGCAGCCTGGTGCTGCTCCACAGAATCAATTTCTGTGCCAGCCTGTGTAGCTGCAGAGAGCGTGTTCCGCCCTGGCGGTTGATGTACGCGACAACCGTTGCATTGTCCGTTTTTACAAGGACATGCTGGCCCTGAATATACTGTAGGAAGTGTTTCAGAGCAAGGAAAACAGCCCAAAGCTCCAACATGTTGATGTGTAACAGAGCCATATGCGGGCCCCATGTCCCGTTCACCGTCCTGCCGGACAGGGTGGCTCCCCATCCTGACAGGGAGGCATCCGTTGTCAGGGTAACTCTTGCGGACACTGTGCCCAGCGGGACTCCCGCAGTCAGAGCGTGCGTGTCCCGCCACGGGCGAAGCGCCATGACGCAGCGCTCGTCCACTTTCACCCTGCGATATAGGTGTCGGCGGGGGCACAGACGTAACGCTGCGACCCAACGCTGAAAGTCTCTCATCATTAAGAGGCCCAAATGAACGACGGATATTACTGACGCCATGAGACCAGCTAGGCGGAGGCATGTCCTGAACGAGACCCGTGCGCCCTGGCGAAACAGTGAGAGACACTGGCTGAGAGAGCTTAGTCTCTGAGCCGTAAGAGTCACTCTGAATGAGAGGGAGTTTATGCTCAAACCCAGATACTCTGTATTCTGCGCGGGTTCTAACCGACTCTTGGTGCGGTTTATTCTGAACCCCAGAGCAGTGAGATGACAGACGACCGTGCGCGTGTCCGTGAGTGCGCGCTCGCGGGAATCGCAGCAGATCATATAATCGTCTATGTACGAAAAAATTCTGATCCCGCTGCTCCGAAGAGGAGCCAGTGCGGACTCCACACATTTGCTGAACACTCTCGGAGCCAATGACAGCCCGAACGGAATTACTTGATATTCGTAAGCTGTCCCTCCGTGCGCAAACCGCAGGTACTTCCTGTGCGCGGGGTGTATTGGGATGTGAAAATACGCATCCGACAGATCGATTGTGGTAAACCAATCCTCTCTGCGTATCGAGCGGCAGAGAACCTTGTGTGTGAGCATTCTGAACGTAAATCTCCGTAAGTGTATGTTTAATACACGGAGATCGAGAATGGGACGTAAGGCTGAGGACCCCTTCTTCGGGACGAGGAAATAGCGGGAGTAAAACCCCTGTTGACACTCGCTGTGTGGAACAGCTCGTATTGCTTGTTTGCTCAATAGAGATGCGATCTCGTCCGCTAGGACATGAGCTGCATCTCCTTTCGCCACTGAAGGCAGCACCCCGTTGAAAGTGGGCGGTTTCATTGCAAACTGAAGCCTGTATCCTCGACGTATAGTGGAGAGAATCCATGGATGAACTGCGCATGCGCGCCACTGCTCCAGCTGGGCAGTGAGCGGCCCCATGAAAATGCTCTGTGACGTCACTCCCTTTACAGGAGTCTCGACGTCTGCCAAAGAAGGAGCGTGAGCTCCCTCTTGCGGCGTAAGCCGGAGAGTTTTCAAATTTAATTGAATTTTTATTTTTTGAACCAAACTCGCCCTTAGCCCATGGCCTGGATGCGAGTGTGCAAGTTTTATTTTTGAAAAATGTGTTTTGTGATTTAAACATTGCCCCTGACTCACCTCCTGCAATATATGCGGGGTGAGTGGACAGGAGAGGACGTCTGGCAAACTGCGCAGAGCCTCTGAACTGGGGCTGGGGTCCAAGGACACTCTCCGTATTTTGCATGGGGGGGCGCCGAGAGAAGACAAAACTGTTAGGTCGTGCGCTTCTTTTTGCCCTCCCCGGGGTGTGAGGAGCGGTTTTTAGCCGCTGCCGCTGCAAAAGAGTGCTTGCCCCATGGTTTGGGATTTCCTGACCGCTGCTGTTCGTTCTGCTGTCCAGCCGGTTTTTGTTGCTTGGGGCCAGCTCTGTAGCCCTTGGCACCGGCCGCTGCAGTGACACCTGGTCGCTGAGTTTGTGCAGGACGAGAAGGCTGCTTGCGGGGCAGGCACAGGTTGAAGGCTTCGCCCTCCTGCTTACGGAGGGTGCTTGTCTCCTTCATTTTGTCCAGTGCTAGCCCAAACAGACCCTTGGTGGGGTCATAGGTCGCGTCCATGACGTCAGCCTTCTGTGTGTCGGTCAGTCCTGAGTGGTTTAGCCATAGACCTCGCTCACCCGCCACAGCCAGTCCCATCACGTGGCCGCAGCCCTGGACTGCCCCTCGAGTTGAGCGCAAAAGGAAGTCATTCACCACACAGATTTCATCCCAGAGGACCGGGTTGGGTGCCCCGGAGTCCAACTGTTGGCCCATTTCCTCAAGTAATTCCCCCTGGTAAGCGGACAGCAGAGACACTGTATTCAGTACGCACACCGACTGAGCGGCGTATTTGTACGTCCGCTGGAAGATGGAGGATGTGACCCTCTCCATCTTGTTGGGCAGGGAGATATTAGTTGAGGCTGAGACGGCACGGCGATTGGGATGTAGGTGATATGCCAATGAAGGCTCCACCGCTGGGGGTTCGGCCAACCCCAGCTCCTTCATCCCATGTACTTCCAGCTTAGAGTAGCCCTGGACTGGGAGCCTGCTCTTAAGTGGGCTGGACCAAAACCGGCTCATCTCCTTCATGCATGCAGATACAGCAGGAAGGAGCTGCTTTGTAGGTGCTTGGACCGGTGGGAGCCGTTTGCCATCATAGAGGTCCCTTACCCCTCCCTCTGCGTCTACAGCCGCGGGCCAGGGTATGTTGAGCCTGGTTGCAGCGCGTTTGCACACGTCGTACAAATTGCTGTCCAGAGGGGACGTTGTTTCTGACGCACTCGGGGGTCTGGACTGGACCAGTGGAAATGTGGAGTCCTCCTCCACATCCTCCATATCCACAGCCTCGAGGAGGTCAGAGGCAGCATCGCACTCTGCGTCCTCACTGCCTGCATCCATGTCGAGGAGGTCCTCGAACAGTGGCGGCATTTCGTCTGATACATCCAGCGCGCTGCCCCAGGTAGTGGCAGCTCGCTGGTGGGTATCGGCTGTGGGCTTAGCGGCGGCCTGTGTCAGGCACGGGTCCTGAGAATTAGCCACCGCTACTCTGAGTCTCCTTTCTAATATTTTCTCCGGCATTGATGTGCAGTGATGGCAAAAGTCACGGTCCGCCAGCGCTGTCTGAGCGTGTTTAGCGCCCATACAAGCGATGCACATCGGGTGAGGGTCCCTCCCTGAAATGGTAGCCCCGCACGACGCGGGGCAAGGGCGGGATGAAACCTCCTTTGGCTTCGGGTCCGACCCTTTGGCGGGGGTAGGAGCCGAGGACATAATGCCTAAGACCGGGAAAAAAGACCAGAAATAAGGGCAGTGCTAGTCGTGCCGCGAAGCAAACACGACTGGAGAAGCCGAGACACGGGTTGAAAACCGTAACCGGGTCCGGGGAGCCTGCTCGCCGTAACACGTTAGCAGAACACCGCAGTATTGAATCAGTCAACAAATTAATGTCAACCAATCAAAAGGGCGGGCAACAGGTAAATGTCACCCGCAAAAAGCTGCCTTGACGGTAGCAGAATGGAAGAGCTAAGTCAGTCGACAAATAAATGCTAACCAACCTGGCTTATTATAAGCTATACGGTTAACGGTGCGTAGTAAACTAATACAAGCAGCCTATAATACAGCTCGCCTCTACGCGGTCGCTGCACAAATAACCGTGTAATAGCAGTATCAAGTCCGTGAGAACTTACTCAGCGTATCCGAGCCAAAGCCGACAACTGCGCTCGTCAACGATGTCCTTTACGGCTCGTCTATGAACTGTTAAACAGAAGCTAGCTTGCTTGGCAAGAAAAGCGCTGAGGGAGCTATAAAGATGTGGCTTCCACGCGGGAAGAAAGCGAGAATGTTTACTGAAGGAGGAGGCTGGCTGTACCTAGAAGAGGGGGCGTAGCCCAAGGTACAGTCAACCTGTCTGTCATGGACAGACGTGGTGCCATTGGAGCTTCCGTGGATGGTCACGCCCGAGGCGATTCCCATAGTGAAACACCGAACGAAGTTAGAAAAAGAACCTGAATGCTTGTTTTTTACTGTGTCATGAAACGCTTACTAGCCCTGGCCCCTGTGTCTCAGTCATATCCATTCCTTACATTATTTCAAATTGGAAAACGTCAAATATCTCTGGTAGTTCTGATACCGATAGTGGCATTTGGATTTTATGCTGATACCACAGATTGTTCGGTGAGTACTGAAACCCAAACCTATCCTATACCAAATTGTTTCTTGGGCTTTGCCCCTAATAGCCACATTTGTGCTATCTGTTTTTTTTTTACCTACATACAATCAAGCAGCATATGTCACAGTGCTTTGTGCATAATGAGCCATGTACCATAGGTTTTGGCATATTTATACAGGCTTCGTTATTTTTTTTATTTAGGGCTGGGCAAACAATCAAAATGTAAATCAAGTTTTTTTATTAAAAAGTCCAAGATTTATTTTGACTATATTTTTTACTTTTATTTTTTGGAACAACACTAAAAATATCAAGGCCAAGGCACCCAAGCGAATGTTTGAAACCCTCAAACATGCATACATGTCAAATGTCATTTTAATTCTTTCCACTTGAATCAACATGAAATTTGACTTTTGACAACCAATGAATAAAATAATTTTCTTTGAAAGTAAGAAAAGAATAATTATTTGGTTTGTACCGACATGAAACATCTCGCTAATGGTATGTTGTTATACATGAATATTATGTCATTTATCATACGAGTATATCTTTTTTTCCCTATTAAGTCTAATGTTTGTCTTTACAATGGTTCTTCCACAGGCTCAGCTGTGTAACATACAGCCTTCGAGTCTGCAGAACAAGAGTAAAATGCTTCCTAGTATTGAAGAGGCTTGGAGCCTTCCCATTCCTGCTGAGCTCACGTCCCGACAGGGGGCCCTGAACGCAGCACAGACGCAGCAGGTGAGTCCACATTCAGAAGCCTCCTCTACATACTACATACATAATGCATACTAAATTCACTTGAATGTACTAACACAGTAAGGACTCAATCATTCACTTCCATAAAACTTCCTTGAAGCTTTTTCTTTTTTTCTGATTTTTCTAACGTGAAGTGTAACATACTTATTGCCCTTCGGTCTACTTATTTAATGCATTGATTTGGGATTTTAAGAAGAATGGCATCAAAATAAAATGGATATGCCTTGTGTTTTTAATAATAATAATAGTAATAATAATACATCAAACTTGTATAGCGCTTTTTTGGACACTCAAAGACGCTTTACGTGGGGAATAAACAAAACAAAAAAGGGGTTTAAGGAAAAGCTAGTTTGAGCAGGTGGGTTTTGAGTACTGATTTGAAGGTTGGTAGCGAGTCAGAGTTTCTAATGGGCGGTAGGGAGTTCCAGAGGGTGGGGACGGCGATGGCAACGGCTTGGTCCCCCAAGGCCCGGCAGTTAGTGCAAATGATGGGGGTGAGGCGGTTGGTGCCGGCTGAGCGGAGGTGGCGGGTGGGCTGGTGTTGTTGCAGGAGCTCAGTGAGGTACGGCAGGGCCAGGTTATGGAGGGACTTGTAGGTGAGGAGGAGGAGCTTGTATTGAACGGGTAGCCAGCTGTTGGAGGACGGGGGTGATGTATTCTCTGGACCGGGTGTGGGTGGGGAGGCGGGCAGCAGAGTTCTGGATGTATTGCAGTTTTTGAAGAAAAGAAAAGAAAAAAACTAATTTGTGTTTTATACTGGAGACGATCTGTATCTTTCCTTAATTTTACATTAGCATAGATTGATCTACACCAAGTCCTTCCTATTTTAATCTGAATGTTGTCCAGCTGGTATTTTTATGTAGATATAGTAACTTTATTCCAAATTAAAAACACCATTATTTTTGTTGTTAACAAACTGTATGTGTACCCTTTAGGCTTGCAAGACGAATGTGGGCCAGTCTGCCAACAATCACAGCGACTCACAGGCCAGTCCTGCCAAGAGGAGACGCACTGCCAGTCCAGTCAAGGTATTACTTTACACAATATGCTTCTGTTTGAGCTTTATTAGATTGTTTTGTTTTCTTTTCCAAATCTTCAGGGAGCAGAGCCTGTTCCCAGCTGGTACCTGACACCACAGAAACTTCAGGTATTAACAAAAAACAAATCTCTACTGGAGGCTTATTAATGACGTCAGATTAATAATAATGTTTTAAATGCACAGCTCTTGGACCACTTGCGGAGCAACAGAGCTAACCTTAAGCCTCTTCAGGTTCAAATGCTGGAGCAGCTGGAAAACCAGTTCTCTCTCATGCAACAGCATCAGCAACAGGTGAGGGCCACACTTCATAAAATTACAAGGTTCAATTCACGAGTGTATGGTTTAGATTAAATTCCCAAAAATGTAATATTTTACAATGCAGAAAGCCATTTGCTGTTCTCAAGGAATATTATTATTATTTTTTTTTCTTTCAGATGAAGCAGCAGGCTGCAGCAGGGGGACAGCCCCGGCCAAGCCTCCCCAATGGCCCTTTGGCCGAGTCCTCGAAGCATCTTCCAGGCCTCCCTGTGAGCTCGCCTTCCAATCACACAGGCATCCAGCCCACTGCCAACGGCTCCTGTTCATCCAGTCCCACGTCAGGACAAAAAGGACATCACAGCATGAGCTTTCTGGACAAAAATCACACAGCCGCTGTGGGAGGTGGCAGTGCAAGCAATGGAAATGTGCCTTACACTCAGCAGAACTCTCTACCTCACAACTGCACAGCCACCAGCAGCACCAGCACCAGTCCGGGTCAAGCAGACGGACCATGGAAGAGCCAACAGCTAAACAATAGCACTCAGGTAGCAAATAACTCATTTGTTCTTTTAGTCAAATCAATTTGCTTTGCTAAAAAACATTTTTGCTGCCTGTGTCTGCTGTCCAGGAACTTCAAAAAGGTCCAGGTTCACATTTGGCAGGTCCCAATGGAGAACCCCCTTTCTCTCCTTCGTCCTCTCCTCAGACGTCCTTCTCTTCCACTGGCATTTTGAATCAGGTCGGACATTCCTCTGGGCCCTGCACGGTCTCATCGTCTGCCTCGTCTCTGTCTCCCACCTCACCGCAGACCACACCCAACCACCTGTCCTCTCCTCTGCACTCAACTACCTCAGGGCTCCACACCAAAGACGCTGCGCCTTCCGGGGCTGCAGGAACAGCCCTCAGCCCCAGCAGCACCTCTGCACAGGGACTGAGCAATCACGGCCCATCACAGGTGACGGACAGCTCTACAAGCCTGTCAGGGCCAGGCTCTCCTGCCTCCAGGGCGCCAAGTTCAGACAATCCTCAGCCCTCAGCCTTGCTAAAGGGAAACGCCAATGTTACCAGTAATGATAGTAACAATAACTGCAGTAACCATGGAGGGCCCACCTCAGAGATAATCAGCAATGTCCACACCAAGTTGGACCACTCTGTGGCATCGTCGCCCCTCTCAACCACTGCTTCTCCCTCTCCCTGCTCTGCCAACACCCTGTCCTGCCTTAACAGCCCCTCCAGCTCAAACCAAGGACCCACACTCAATGGAAAGGGGGCCGAGGACTCCCACAGCCCACCGAAGGCGGAGCCGTCAGGGATCCATCGGCACAAGGGCCCTGCTGGTCTGTCCCCCTGGTCCTCTGTGTCCATCTACCCCAGCTCTAGTGAGGTGCTCAAAGCCTGCAGGTAACTGGCCACGGGGTGAGGTGTGCATGTGTTGGAGCTGTTGACAGCTGAGATGTAACTTTTGTGTGTTTCTGGTTAAGTGAATAATTCTTGTGTTGTGGGCTGTTACTACATATATGACACCAGGGTGTTTTTATTTCACAGGAATTTGGGAAAGAATGGATTGTCCACCAAAAGCATCCTCTTAGATAAGTGTCCCCCACCTCGGCCCCCTGGCCCACCTTCTCCTCCACTGCCAAAGGATAAGCTCAACCCCCCCACTCCCAGTATTTATGTGAGCACTATCTCTACTTTAGAACATGCATGTTGATTACGTTCCCTTGTCTGTATTATATTCATTACAGCTGTTTGTTTCATTTTGAAGCTTGAAAACAAGAGGGATGCTTTCTATCCTCCGCTTCACCAGTTCTGCACTAACTCTGCCAACCCTGTCACTGTCATCAGAGGTCTGGCCGGAGCTCTTAAACTGGGTAAGTCTAGATTCTCTTCTGCAGCCTGTGTCCTCTATCCTCACATGATTCACTACTTTGACATTATTTTGACAACAGCACCACCTGTTAGATGAAAGTGTTACTGCAGATTAAACAACCCATTACCAGAAATATAAAATAAAAATAAAGGAGCTATACCTGATTTTTCTTTTTTCTTTCTGTAAGGTAAAATTATTTTTGCCCCATAAAAGTATGTTGTTAAAGTAGTAATTTGTGAATATTCACATAGTGAAGCCGAAGGATGGCCGTGATGTTAAAAATACGCATTTCGTCACATTTTGACTAAAAAGGTTCACAATCGGGTATAGTCCCTTTTAAGGAAATTATTGCCATGTGTGAAGCTCAAAGATGCTTTTTTTGTACATTTAGCTCTTCTATACAGTATTGAATACATGGGCTTATTGCTTTTTTTGTATTTCTCCAGACCTGGGCTTGTTCTCCACCAAGACTCTTGTGGAGGCCAACCCTGACCACCTGGTGGAGGTGCGCACACAGCTGGCCCAGCCCACAGATGAGAACTGGGACCCCAGCGGCAGCCGGAAAATGTGGCGCTGTGAGAGCAGCCGCTCCCACACCACCATCATCAAGTACGCCCAGTACCAGGCCTCTTCCTTCCAGGAGTCTCTGCGGGTCAGTCAAAGGGAGGCAGCCTCAAGTTTGTTTAGTTTATGTTTGATTTCTGTGTGTATATTTATGCCTTTGTACAGGAAGAAAGTGAGAAAAAGAAAGAAATGGAAGCAGAAGCCAGCTCAGATGGGTAAATGACTTTCCTTTTGGATATTTATTGGAGGTTACTTTGTTTTTAAAGCAATGTTTTTTTTCCTTCTTTTTTTTTTACATTTTTAGTGCTATTCGTCGAAGGAAAGGGCCTTTTAAACATATCAAGTTCGGCACCAACATTGAACTTTCAGATGAGAAAAAGTAAGGGTTTTAAGATTGTTTAAAAAAAAGTTAAATAAGTGTCACAAAACCCCTATACACTATCCTATAATGCAAGCATAATGTTTTCAGATGGAAACAGCAGCTTCAGGAGCTGTCTAAACTGCCAGCGTTCTCTCGTGTGGTGTCAGCTGGAAACCTTCTGAGCCACGTGGGACACACCATCCTGGGCATGAACACAGTGCAGCTTTACATGAAGGTGCCTGGGAGCAGGACCCCAGGTACACACTGCATGAGCTTCTGCAGGTTTAGCCAGACTCCTTATCGACCATATCCTTTATTTGTAGGTCACCAAGAGAACAATAACTTCTGTTCAGTCAACATCAACATTGGGCCTGGAGACTGTGAGTGGTTCGCGGTGCCTGAGCCATATTGGGGCGTTATTAATGACTTCTGTGAAAAGTAAGTTCACATATTAACCTTGCCATTCTTAAAGTACAATAGAAGTATTCATCATCATGTTTTAACTGCGCTCACTTTTGCTTTACAGAAACAACATCAACTTCCTGATGGGGTCGTGGTGGCCTAACCTGGAGGACTTGTATGAGGCCAACGTGCCCGTTTACCGGTTCATCCAGCGCCCGGGGGACCTGGTGTGGCTCAACACTGGCACCATCCACTGGGTCCAGGCCATCGGATGGTGCAACAACATCGCCTGGAACATTGGGCCTCTCACAGGTGGGCATTTAGACAAGTTATCACACTATGTAATATATTTACAGGTGATTAACACTATGACAAAATAACGGCTAATAATGATTAAATCAGCGGTTTTATAGAGCACACCTGTGGTCCAATTATTCGAGCATATGGAAACTTAATGTGGCTACAATGACTGCCTAAGAATTCTGTTGAAAATTTCGCGATGAAAAGTCCTTATTTGTTTCTACTGGCATCAAAACATGTCATGCAGTTTTGAGAAACTTAATGCCTAGAATTATTTGTGGGCTCAACAACTGAGAATGATTATTATGAGCTTGACCAATATCAAATTTAGTGCCAGGCGCTACCAGTCTGAACTGTGGCATCACTGTTACAGTTGTCTGCTTTAAACCTTTATTTGTGTTTGTTTTTAAATTGGACCTTGTGTCTGTAATAAAGTTTGGTTACACTTTATTACAACACTACCCTTGATACATTGTAACTGCCAAATTTAGTACAGTGTAATGTGCTATGTAGCAATGTGTAATAACTTGTACCTATGGGTTTGGGTTACATACACATATTAGTAATTGGAGGTTCATAATGTAAGAAGACGCAAGACCCTAACCTCAAGGGTTTTATCTCTTATGTACCGCTAAAGGACTAATACACATTATTCCATTGTGTATGTAAAGAAGGGTTCAAGTTATTGATCTGTAATGTACTTAAGAGATTACATTGTGCCAAATTTTGTTGGGTACAATGTATCACGATAGTGATTTAAAAAAAAACCCATACAAATTCAGCTTTCCAAGAACAAGATTGGTCCTTTGTGCATTTGGTTCTTGTTAACATTTATTTAATTTTTTTAATCTAAATTCTGTGTTATATGTTTTATGTTACACAATTGTACCGAGTAAAAAAACCTGGTTTGTGAACCTGTTCCCAAACAATGGCAATTAAAAATATTCTATTCTATTTCAACTTTGCTGTCAAAACCTCCAGAGCGGACCGAACACTGTGCACAGCACAATACACAGCCCAACCAGTGTTCTTTGCAGATAACAATGTGTGTTTTCATCATGTTTGCTGTGAATTACAAAGAGTGAAAACGTGTCCAGTACTTTGATAAAGAGAGTTTAATATTTTGGAAAATGGTTTTCATCATGTTTTTGAGAAATTAGTTAAAGCACTTATGGCTTGGGGCATTTAGTGTCTCCTCAATCTGTCAAGTTTGGTGTCGAAATGAGCACTAGATACCTTTTGTTAACTGGAGCTTTGGCGTTCATGTATTGTTTGTTCCTAATTCTTAGCCCATCAGTACAAGTTGGCTGTGGAGCGCTTTGAATGGAACAAGCTGCAGAGTGTCAAATCCATCGTCCCAATGATCCACCTCTCCTGGAACTTGGCCAGAAACATCAAAGTCTCTGATCACAAACTCTTTGAGATGATCAAGTAAGAAACTGCTCCCTTTATAGAATTTTTGACTAATAAAAGCAACTCAACTCTGGCCTTGTGCTATGTTTTTTTAATTTATTTTTTATCAGGTATTGTTTGCTAAGAACTCTCAAACAGTGCCAGATGCAGCGTGAGCTTCTGCAGGCTGCTGGGAAGGAGCTGGTGTGGCACGGGAGGACGCAGAACGAACCAGCGCACTACTGCAGTATCTGTGAAGTAAGTTGCACTCGCAAGGTGAAATTCACTCCGTTTTGTTGAAGATGCAGACTTGTACTTATATCCTCTTGTGTGGATGTTAGTTGGAGGTGTTCAACCTGCTGTTTGTCACCACTGAAAGCAACAGCAGAAAAACGTATGTGGTGCATTGCCAAGACTGTGCCCGTAGGGGGAGCACTAACCTGGATAACTTTGTGGTGCTAGAGCAGTACAAGATAGAGGACCTCATGCAGGTGTATGACCAGTTCACTCTTGTAAGTATCTGTCACTATCAGTCCTCTGCTTCGATTTGTTGTATGTTGCATACATTTAGATACATTTAAACGATTTCTCTCTATTCTCCCGACAGGCAAGTCCCCTGCCTTCCTCTTCTTGATGCTAATACTTGTTGTTCTAAGGACATTTAGAAACGCAATGAATTTATGGGAACCTCACCAGGAGCCCGCTGTTTCTGATATTCAGGAAAAAATGGTGACAGTCCCCAACTGCACTATGTAGCTTTCCCAATGGCAGCTGCTGTAAGCTGTGTGTCTATGCAACCTGCCCAGAATGGTGTGCCTCCCCCGGTGGAATTAAGAGGAATGGCAGCTCCTTGTGTCATAACTACCAGATTGTTTGTCCACCTGGACAAAACACAACCCTTAACATTTTTGAATAAAAGTTTTGTACATATTATGTTTGAACGCAAATTCACACTAAGACTACTGATTTTTTGTCTTTTCATGGTTTTCTTTGTATGATCACATAAGCGTTATCCTGCTCTCTGTGAGACGGGTTGTTAGCATAGCTGGTCTTATATATGTTAAACATATCAATCAGAACTACCACACAGGGACATTATCTCATCAGAAAAAAATATGTTTTGCTGGAACTATAATGGAGGCTTTTGTTTGGGGTGGGAACGGGCTGACATTGATTACCAGCCGAGTCACAGTAAAGGGTTGCACGGAGATATGAGTAAACATTTTTATTTGGATGTACATTTATACTATTTATAAATGCATATTTATTGCTTGAAGATATTTGTGAATGGAATACTGTAATTTCTCTTTTTAAGAGTACCTGCCATTAAGTCTGGAAGAACCTTGTCATTTTGAACCGGGTTTCTTAAACGTTTTCTATATAAATACAGCTGCTTCGAAAGCATTGTACAGAGACCTTTCCTGAAAATGTTATTGTTTGAAGAATGTTTTATTTGCTAATAAACAAGAACTGTTTTTACATCTTGCGTTCATTCATGGTTTTGACTGGAATTTTCTACTGATAAACCAATATGGTAAAACATTTTATTCACAAAAGTATAATTTAGATTATAACATTTAAACAGATGATAAATATTTGGTAGTTTATTTAGAGTAGCTGCTAAATTGTACATTTAAATGTTCGAAAATCACCATGTTGACATCTGCACATTAAGATATTGATCCCTGTAGGGTAATGTGTTCTCTCCTTTTGACCCATTATACTTCAATGTCACTGGAGCAACCTGCAGGAGCAGTGGCGGATGCAGTAGGCAGATGCCCAGGGACCTACCTCCAGATGTAGAGCCAGGCTGATGGGATTAATTTATTGTACTTGTTTTAGTGGTAGGGGAAACCAGAATGCCTAGAGGAAACCTACACAGACACGGGGAGAACATGCAAACTCCACACGGCTCTGTTCGTCCAGGGAATTGAACCTGGGACCTTCTACTTGTGAAACACGAGCCTTTCAGCCTTGTGGACTTAATATTGATAATGACTTGGGATGTTTTCTGTCCATTTTTAAAATCACTGTCCTTTGAAATGTATAAGATTTAATCCATCCATCTTCTTCCACTTGTCCGTTGCCGGGTCGTGGGGGCAGCTGTTGGAGCTGCACCAGCCCCTATGGCTCCTCCTGCAGGTGGTGGGTCCACAGAAGGACGGCCTCATGGTTCTAACCGGGCCTGTTGGTCTCTCATAAGAGGCTTCTGAACCGCTCTTTGTCTGACCCGTCACCTAGGACCTGTTTGCCATGGGAGACCCTACCAGGGGCACCAAGCCCCCGACAACATGGCCCCCAGGATCATTCGGGCGCTCAAACCCCTCCACCACGTTCAGGTGGCGGTTCCAGGAGGGGAGATTTAATGTATAATTTGTAATAAAAAAACTTTATAGAATGGACTGAAGTTGCACAGGGTGTGACTGGCTGTGATTCACCGACTCATTGGGAACATGAGTCTGCAATATGAGTTTTTGATAAAAAAAATTTTTGCCAACAGGCATATGTGACATCTTGACAGGCGAAAATGGTTTTCATTTAAAACAGTCATTTATTACTGCATTATACATTGCTTTATTTTGCCACAAGCCCTTTAGGCATGTTGGAGTTCTGAGAAACCAGATGCACAGGCAAAGCATTGCTCAACCAGTCTTTTTTCACGCTACAAAGACAAGTGCCCCACATTATAGTATCTTAAAAAAATCTTCTGCTGTAAAATTGACATTTTCAAAAATTTGCTTCACTTTCATTTACCTAGAAACCAGGCGTTACAACATGGCCTCAGACTATTTCTCAGGGCATGGCGTAGCGTAGAGCATAGTTTTTCTATTCAAAGAAAGTAAAATAAATGTTGATGTTTTTGCACAAGCCGACACATACTTGTTATCTCCCTCACATGCGGTGTGCAGCAAACATGGCACTGCCAGAGTCCCGCTTCAGAACAAAGGCCCATTGCCTCATTATTTGACCCCATGGTGCATTCGAGGCAGTCCGACAAATCAGAGCCAATCTGAAGTAAAAAAAAAAAAGTCAATGTTTTATGATGTTTGTTTCAGTCAGTCCTGGCTTAGATTTAATTTCTACTGTGGGGTTCACTGTCGGTGTTTCAGGTTGTTTCTATAGAAATCTATTATGGTCAGCTTCATATAAAACACCATTTACTGGAGATGAAAAGAGGAAGTTAACCAACAGTCAGTTTGCAAAAGAGGAACTGAAGTTTCCTGTGCGATAAAAGATGGATGTGTGATGTAACAACCCCAATGGATACAGTTTTCATTTTTTGATCAAACAAATGCAATAAAAAACCTGGGAAGGCTTTTAATTACCTCTCAATATTAAACTCATAGTCCTTTACTGTAAGCTGTGTTTCTTACATTATTTTGCAAAAAGATAATATTTTGCACTCTTTTTATTATGTTTCTTAAAATTGCAGCAACAAATGTCATTCTAATTCCCTGTGATACATCTGGTTAGGGCTGCCCTGGAAATCACAGACTTCTCGTTATTACAATATTTGGAATGGCAATATCAATATCTCAAAATCTGCCCAACCTGACAAAGATGTACATGTACTCTTTGCTATCACAGCCGGAAACCAAAAGCAGGGTGACTTAAAAAGATGCAAAAGTTCAGTTTTAGCCACAATATCTACACATTTGGATCCATTAAAAAGAAAAAGGAAATTGCTTACAATTTCTCTTTCAACTGAATAGCGATGAAGCAGATTAGTAACGAAGCCTAATAGACAGTTATTGGAAATCCCATCTTCAGAGTGTATGTTCATTTATTGTGCACTGGCCTGATCATAGGTATTGGAAGGTGATCTAGTTTAATAGTCCTATGATTTTGCCTTTGCTGTGCTGTTTTAGATTTAGATTGATCTGAATATTAATGAAGGTGGCCTATTTCTGGCAATTTGACTGTAACGTTTGTTAGACTAATGATGGGATGCCTGGGATTGAAGACTGGAGCCTGAGATGCCCTTCAATGGAAAATCAGCAATTTCAGGCACAGAGCAAGACTGGATAATTGATTTATTATTATTATTATTATTATAAAAATAAAACCTGAATATGTAAATAAGGATGTTGTCGTTTGTCAGTCGCCTTGTTTGATGCTGTACCAAAATGCCCCGTCTGACATGCTTTTGTGAATTGTTTTGGTTTGACAACTCTATTCATCCGACACTCGTTCAACTGGCTGCATAGCAAGTACACTTATAATAATAACAGTAAAAGGAAACATTTGGGCTTCTTTATACCATCAGACTGGGAACAATGAGCGGCTCACTTAAACCTCCTCTAAAAGGGTGTTTGATGGAGACGTCCTTTGTGCTTTGCTCGCTGACATTCATTGTGCGGCTGTGACAAAAAGCGTGGGATCGCTGGTCTGCATTGCACATTGTGGGCTTTTGTGCTATATTTCATAATCGTACCCACAGGTGCCTTGCACTGGTCCGGTGTGCAGACAAGAACGACACTTCTGCGCCCCTAATATGAGCCTATGAATTCATTTGAGAGCTCACAGGTAAAGTACAGGTTATATTTTCCCCTGTCCACTTATCTTCAGACATTTGATCAAATCCGAGTGCTACTCTGAAGTCTTGAGAATGTGGAGGGTAAGACTGAAGAATTGCAATATTTACGAATAGTATTGGAATTGCAATTGCATGTTTTAAAGATCAAGATTCATACTGTATCATCGTAGCTACACTTTTTGATCATGTCCAGGAGCATTAGAGAACATCAGAGAGAACGAAATATCGCTGATGGCAGATCTTATACATAATGAGACATAGCACGATGGAGAGAATATTATGTATCCTGAATAACACACTGCCTTTAAGCCAGAAAAATTGCAATTTGACTCAGTGGCATTATATCTTGCAGCCTTGAGAGCCAAGTCTTGGCAACATTTAGTAATAGCCTTTTCCATAGTGCTAAATTCAAAAGGTAGACAGAGAGTCGAGTGGTAAGGCCAGTCATTTGTCCACCCTTCAAAGACAAATCAGGACCAGCGCTTTGACACATATAATCAGGTGGCGGCACATATTAGTTTACTTGCCTGTTGCTACGGTGACAGAGGAGTGAGTTAGGATTGGGATGTTACTGTGTGTCCAACATAAAAGCTTTACACACAAATAATGATGGCCTATGAAGTGGATGGCATTGAAAAGACAGGAGGCAAGAAACGAGTGTGAAAGAGTAATATTACGCTTATGTTAAAGCTGCTGTATCTTGATGAGTGTGACATAATTACTTTGATGAAATGGCCATGTCAGAATCATTCACATTTAAAAACATTACCATCTAATTCATTGATTCAATCTATTCAATATTTGGGTTTCTCTGAGAAAGCTGTGCAGTAACACATGCACCCAAACAGTTACTCGGTACTCGCAGTACTCAAGAACTCAAGTAGCATTTTCATTTTTTAATTATTTATGTCACTTCTTTTTACGTATACTTGAGTAAAATTATTTAAAGGTAATGTTACTCTTATATGATTAAATATTTTGGGTCTCTCCCAACCTCTTATCAAAATTTTGTAAAAAGAGAAGACAAACAGGGTGTGTGTGTGACTCTTCAAATACATGTCTTTGAAGAGTATCCTGTATCCTGACAACTTACATTTTTAGCTGCTATCATTTTAATGTCTGATTGGAGTGCTTTGTCTCTTGAGCTGGATATTAAACTCATAGATGGGGCTCATCTGGGAACTCTATCTTTGAAAATACATAATGTTTTAACTTTTGTTTGTATCATAACAAATAACTGGTGCCAAGTGCAGTTGTGTCCTCTGTAAGACACTGTAACACAGGATCAGAGCTTCCCAAAAACCTGAAGCTATATTCCAAACCCTTTAGTCACTTCTGACTCAGCTTCTTTATGTTCCTGTTCCAATTTGTTTTACTCAAAACCAAAGTGACTCACCCTCACTGACAGCCCAAACATGTGCAAGTGTTTTGGAGCAGGAAGCATATCTGCAGAAGGGGCATAAGGATGTGTTTGGACACAGACCATTGAACGTTGTGAGTGGACAAAAGGAAATTAATTATTATACAAAAATAATACGAGAGAGTATTATCTTTCATTTCGACTTTTCATCTGGAGTTGCTTAGTTTATTTACATATTTATTTGGTATAGATTTTTCACTCCCTCTTCGACACTTGTTATTCAGTTAAAATAAGATATGTTATTATAAAAGCTAAAAGCTGGACAAACTGCAGACTCTTTATGCCGCTTCACAGACATGCCAGCGAGGAATTCAACAGAATATTTTGTTTCACCGGCAATATTTTTGTACATTTAAAATCAGGAAATTTTGTGACATGGCGCTGACTTCAGAAGACATCTGTGTATCCTCAACAGGACACGCAGAGTGGTGTTTAGTGCATACAATACGTCTCACATCTTCATCTGCCCAGAAACATCCCTCTGTCCTGGTCCAGCTCAGGGGTAAAGTCCCAGATTCCTCCCGGATGAGTCTGGTGGTGTGCAGTGGTTACTCACAGGAAGAGCATGCTCCGACTGGTGAGGGGCTTGTGCACACGCACTTCCACGGAGATGTGTCAGACCCAGGTATGTTTGATATTTTAAACACATTTTCATATAGAGCAAACCAGCGATTAATCCGAGGATACAATCAAATTCAACAGCGAAAGTCTGATTGAACTGTAATAGAGAAGATCAGTCCCAATATCATAAAAAAAGAAGAAGAAAAAAAAAAGGATTGAATTGGGGTGTCAATTTTACATAACAGACATATTGTGCTTATTTTAGTTTACAGGTAATATATGACTAAAATACTGGCAATGCAAACAGTGCTATGTGACAAACAGTGGGTTGATGTATCACTGCATTCCTGAAATGAATGTATGAAATGTATCAAATATACACAGACTATGAATTTGTATTTGCATTTCATTAGCAATTTCTTTTTTTTTTTGTTTGCTCACAACAATACCTCGGCCTACACAGTTACAGCTACATTGTTAAAAAATTGACAGCTTTTTAGCAGTTTACACAAAAGCCCTGAATAAATTATACAGCACTAACAATAATCTACAAAAAGTCCACAAAGGACAACAGTTACGGCGCTTTTAGCAGCTGTTCACAGCAGATGCCCACACACTTATTCATACAGCTCCCTATTTTATGCAAATCTACTTTATTTTTATTTATTTTTTTACCAAGAAAGTAGGTGGACTTTTAATTTAGCTTTGTCCTTAACCTTCGGAAATATGGGATTTATTAATTCTGGTTTTAAATGCGGATTTGATCAGTAAAGTCCCTTTTTCTCCACACCGATGAACTTCCGGACGTTTCAACATAGACTCATAAAAGAGAAAAGAAAAATATGATTCTGCTGAAAGTGGTTAGAACAGACGAGTAGACGAAGACACGAATGCATACTCTATCTCTGACTTAGTTTTTTCTCTTTAAGGCGTAAAACAATTAACATTCAGAACCTCAACAGCACGTGCCCCTCACATTTAAGTCTATGGCCCTCACTGAGACGATTCCAATTAACAGAAGGCGCGAAGAAACCACTAGGGGGCAGCGTCTACAATACAGACAGGGGACAGCTGGACGGTGCCGTGTCCACATGACATCAACCCATGAATGACCTTCTATCCTATTTACCCCACAATAGAGAAACCGCCATTCATGTGTGTTACCAATCCCTTCTAGACTTTGGTGATTAAATGTTTAACTACTTCCTGACGCGTTGCACTTGAGTCATCGCGAGTTTTCCTATAATAACACGTCCAATTGAGGCATTTGTGAATTGAATTACGAATCTGGAGATGTGGCTGCACGGAAATAGCCACATGTACGCGGAGTGGTTTGCTTACTCATTCTGTCACGTTCGCCCCATAAAGGAACAAAAATGTCTGTGAGAAATCAAACTGGGGTAAAGGTCACGTCTCTGAAAACACATAAGGTGAGTGGACTGCAGGAACTGGACACGCTGAATTAAAGTTGTGAATGGAAAGTGTTGGAGATCATGATCGTGGAAGGGGAAATCCCGCGCGTTGACAGATGGGTTTTGCAGGCTGTTTCTTCGTTTGCTCATTTCACCTGTCCACTTCAGCAGGTGAGGGCTCGGCTGGAGCTGGGCCACCCTTCTCTTAGTGCCTTTGATGCATCTGGATATTAACCTCGCCATCTGCCAAAGACGGGTCAAAATGCCAAAAAAGTGAGGAGGGGTCCACACATACAAAATTAAACTTTATGGAGCTCTGCTAAAAAATAAGCAGGAGAGTTTGCGCAGGGCATGTCCCGTCTGTGTGGTGCAGTCTCACCATGTACGCACGATTGTGAAGAATATTCTGAATGAATGTGAGGATTTGTGTTTGTCTGCGTATTTGCTGGAAGAGTCTTTGCAGTCTGTATGCATATTCAGTTTCTTGTTCTCTAGTGATCCTTCGTATAACTCAATTGTTGAAAGAACTGAACTCAAATGTTTGAGTTTACATGTTTCTCCAGATTGATAACTTTTGGGGTTTACAGTGTTCCTATGTTCCACGTGTTTGCAGAATGCCGCACGTACACACATATTCACCTAAAGCCCAGGATGTGCTGCCTCCTTCCACAAACATGCCATACTACTTGGTCATCCTAACAGTCACTTTGATTATCCGGCTACACTGGGCAGCGTGGTACTTTCCACCCAAAAGTGATCTCAAATAGGGTTTGTAAATTTGACCCGTAAAAATCTATCTCTTAATAATTTTGTTCAAATGCTTCTGATAACAGAACATTTTCCCTTTTACACCTTAAAAAAAAAATGTGAACAATATGTTTGACTTCACCACTACAGAAAAAATTGTGAATAAAATGTATTTTGTACAATTATTAGACTAACTGTCGCCAAACTGTTAATAACCTTTTAGTGGCATCATCGACTTGTTTGTTTGAAGTGTTCTTGCCTGAGCGGGAGCTCCTCTGAAGTGTTGACCGTATGACAGCTGTTGTTTAGACGCTGGGCCGGCCGGCTGTTATCCCGGTGCACGCTGACGCAGGTATTGCACAACATTTTCCTTGGTTATGACAGTGTGACATCATGGACTCCTCCGAGCAGGGTGTTTTCTGTTCCCTCTGACGTGTGCTTTGTCTCTTTAACCGTGGCTCTGTTATGTGTAAATACAGTAAACAGCAATGCACCGATGTCTTTGTGTGGTGACGTCAGCGCAGATCAAATCATGTGTGAGGGGACCACGCTGTAGGCACTGGGGCATGTTGTGCGGTCAGCACAAAAGCTCATCAGGTAAACTTTCCACTTTCCTTCAGCCATCACCCGCATTATTATAAAATACATATTTTTACCCACGTGTGTGTTCTTTTCATCTCAGAATGCTTAAGTCTGCAGATCTAGACAGAATCCTTTGTCGGGACATTAACAGATAAAGAAATATACATACATCAATGTAAAGTAAATGCTTAAAGTTCATATGCTTTTTTCAGGCTTTCAAAGCAGCTTTCAAACATCTAGCCTTAATACCTTAACCTGTTATTACTTGCCGTCCCCCTGATCAGGGGCCAGGGTTAGGGTCAGGGATTTGAGTTATGATTAGGGTAAGGAACGGCAAATGTGAGTGTGTTTCACTCACACAGATCTGACACATATTTTTAAAAACTAGAAGGTCTTGGCTCCAAACGAGTTATCACACTGGCAAGGTAAGTAAGTAAGTAAATAAATACTTACTTGTCATTTTACTTTATGTGTACAATGACAAGTAAAGTAAGTGCTTTATTTGTCATTGTACAACCGTACAACAAAATTGTGTTCAGATGTTAGTCCTGAGCTGCGCCACCACTGTGGACCAACCTGACCAGCATGTTTTTGGAGGTCGGGGGAGACCATAGCACCCAGAGGAAACCGGGCTGGCTGCCTTCATTGCTCCTCTGAGCCTCTGACATGGTTTACCGCCTCCTGCGTCAGAGCATGGTGTCCTGCACTGGTCAGCTCCTCCACCTCTTCCTTTCTCTTCCTCCTGTGCAGCTCCCTCCGCTCCACAACAGTCTTTCACCGTCTTCTGGGAAGAGCTCCTCATTTGTCCCTTTTTTGTTTCCTGTAGAGCCTCGTGTAACGCCTCCACTGTGCCTCAGGTGTGGGGGGCTCTTTGTGCCTCTTCAGTGTTTCAGAAGAAGACATTTGTAGGTCTCAATGTCTTTAGCTGTGAGTTCTCCACTCAATACGTTTGGAGATTGCATAATTGCTAACCCTAACTCTAACCCTAACCCTATGGCAGTTAACAGGTTAAATAATGTATGTCTAGAGAAAATACCCCAGATGTTATAAGACGTAGTGATACAAAAGGCCAGCAGAGGGCACACAACCCACGTCTACAGCTGCAATGATTGTGGAAGTGGTTCAAACTGAAGCAATAACAATTGTAACTTTGATTTATTCACAAATGAGAAAGCCTTTTACTTGATGTATAATATATGCTCATTTTCTTTAGACTTTTATCCTTTCAGAAAGATCAATGGCCTTCACACTTAGGGTTGCCAGATCCTATCGCTAAAACCAGTTTTCCATAAAAGTACTCTCTCCTACTTTCGTAGTCCCATCACCGGCCCCTGAATCTGAATTAGAACTAGTTTCCAGGAGATAAAACTCGGTGATTAAATTCTGGAGATTCTTAGCTTTCAATTGAGGAATGGCATGTTCACATATACCTTTTACAAACCACTTCCAGCGCTTTCAAAACACCCCCTTTAATTATTCCATCCACTTCTCATCAGCATTGACAAATTTAGAAGCATTTTGCAACATTGACCTTTCAGCCTTAACCTTTAGCCGCAGGTGACCTAAATAAGGCTCTTCGAAACGGCAGCTATACATAAAAGCTAAATAACAATGAGAATTTGAACTCCAACACCTGCCGGGACGCCCTTAATGAGTGGCCTGCTGCTGGCCCAAGAGTAACAGAGACCCATCTGTGCAGCGCCAATGAATGATATCAAGGCCTTCCTTAAAATAGCCCAGAACAAATTCAATTTAAATGACTCAGATAGTGGTCTACTGTGAGACGGTCGGCTGACTTGTTCACTGTATGTTGTTTTTAGACCATAAGCTAAGATATTCCACTGAACAGTCAGAGGAAGGAGGTTTGGGTGGCCCGGTGCTGGCTGGTGGCGAAGGCGGGGTGGGGTGAGAGGAAGATGGGTGGGAGGATGGGAGGTTAAATCAGTTGGCGGTGCAGAGGAAGAGTGGTCATGTCCAGGAGGAAGTGTGACTCAGAGCGGCGTACATTTTTGGAGGCTGATTCAGCGCTGCACAGGAAGAAGGAAACGCTTACTGCAGCGGGCTTCAACACACCGGCGAATAGGACCGAAGTATCTTGGGGAGCGCAACCGTGAGCCACCACCACCACCGCCACCGCCCTCCCAGTACAAACAGTACACAGGAACTGTTGCATAAATTCACTGTAGATGTTCCTCGAAAGTGAGAAAATAGGCACTGTCCACTGCTCTAGAATAATACCTGCAACTCTGATCAAGAATGTTGCTCATAGATGATCAGATTAAAAACATGCATAGGCCAAAAAATAAAATAATGTAACACTGGCCCTACATGAGGTGATTCATTACAAGTTCTATTTCTTTAAGAATGGTTTTAGATGAGAACCTAACCTGATTAAATCTCAAATTCTACTGACTTTAGTTGACGTCTCCATGGAGACGAGCTGGAGACATTCGCACTCCCGGTAAAGTCACAGTCATGTCTTAGGAGAGCTGAGCCGCCAACAGCAACAGCAACATGTTTCTTTGTACGTTTATGAGGTATTTTTCAATGATGAAAATATCTCATATAAAATACATTCTTGTATTTCAATATTATTTATTGGTGGAAATTTTACACGGTGTGGCTTCAAGAAATTATCACAATCAAGCAAATGCAAATTTGCCAAAATCCTCAAATTTAAGTGTGCACTACGCGAGCTGGTCCTGGAACCACCTCATTAAAAAATATATATCTTGGATCTTATGATACAATTTACAATACAAGTATAATTCATATACTTCTTACCTATGTTGTTAAAAGGTCCTCTTTAGATGTTTAAGCTGCCAATTAGCCTGTACAATTGCAATGAACTGTAATATTGGGTGGACCACTTGAAACGTTTAAAACCAAATCATAAATCTCAATCGATTGATTTAAGAGCGCTGATGACATGCCTGATCAGAAAGCGAAAGGCAGGGCTTCTTGTTTTATTCAATGCAGAAAGTGGCATAAAGAAGTAGACGGAGGAAGCTGGTGCCCGACACACACACACACACACACGCTCTGTCAGAAACCAAGGGGGCAAAGGCCTGTGCTCTGGAGGGTTCCTCTTTTCACTGGTATCTCCCGCCTCTGTCAGCCATCACATGTCACGGAGCTACAGCAACTCCACTCTTTTCAGTAAAACAACGTCCGGTTACTGCAACAACCACCACCACCAGTAAATGTCAAAACATGAGGAAGTAATTCATTTATACTCCATTCACACACACACAAAAAAAAATAAAAAACCTGTAGGGTATTATTACTGCGCCTTTACATTTTACAACTTTCATTTCAGGATAATATCAACGTTGGATGCAGGAACCAAAGACTGCAATGTGTTGTGTAAATCCGGTTGTTCTTTTTGGAGAAAAAACCCTATAAGAAAAATATCTGTACCATAAAACATACAAAACTCTATCAAGCATAGCAGCTTTTTCCACGTTGTCATCTAACCCGAGACTTGGTGATGTCATGGGCGATTGTTAGAAAGAGTAGGAGGCACCCTTTTTGAAGGATGCCGTGAGCCATTGAAACCGTGTACAGCCTGTCCCACCCGAATAGGCTCATGGCCAGTCCCTCCGTCCCTGTGATAAAACTCCGAGCTTATCACAACTTTCCATTCGAGCTCCTGTTTGTGCTTATGCAACACCGCCGCGCAGAGGAAGTGTTGTCCCTATGAAAAAAGAGGCATGATAAGTCTGCGTTGCGGAGGAGGATGCTGGTGTGAGACAAGTTTCCATTTGTGAAAGGTCTCTAA
The DNA here is from genome assembly GCA_021464625.1 of Proterorhinus semilunaris. Lineage (NCBI taxonomy): Eukaryota > Metazoa > Chordata > Actinopteri > Gobiiformes > Gobiidae > Proterorhinus > Proterorhinus semilunaris. Next base: position 17,972,578 of record CM038353.1, on the reverse strand, counting down.
ACAGTGGAAAATCTATGCTCAGCTGTTTGCTCATTGGTGAATTGGGTTAAGCGTACAAATATCTAGTGTTGGGCGAGAGTCAGGGAGGTGTGAGAATTTGCAGGGAAAAGGAATATATTCAGACTTTTACGGCCCTTTCCACGGATACCGGTGTCGATGCGAGGCTGAGCAGGGACAGCACTTGCGGTGAGAAGAGGACCAAGGTGGGGGGCCTTTTCAATATGTGGAGTTTTTGCATCTTTTTCCTGTGTCTGAGTTTGCCCAGGCACTCTGCAACATTACCGCCCCCCTACCACCACAAAAAAAAAAAAAAAAACGGAGTCCCATGTATTAAGATCACATGCACTACAATCACACACTTCTCCTGACCAGTTGTTCTGGTTAAAATATGGCCCTAACTATTCAATTCAGCCGCTGTATAATTCAATACAAGAAAACCGATGGAAAAAAAGGGAACAAAATCTCCTATGACATCACGAAATCTAAAGAATTGTTTTGACCTACTTCCTCAGTGACCCGTTGCACATCTTTTTGTAAATGTCTTTTTTTTTTAGTCTGAGCACCTGGATGATTTTGTAAGCGTCATCCTTGGCTTTTCTATATTTTGTTCTTTTTTTCGTGTGTGTGTAATTTCTGAAATGACAAAAAAGAAAGTTGGATTGTACAGGCTGTTACCATGGAGACAGTCTCCATCCAAAGACACAGAGACTCACTCTTCATCCGTGAGTGTTGAAGGTCTGTGTCTGAGAGAAGAGTGAAAGTAAAGGAGAGAGGACTGCGGCAGAGAGAGCTCGTGTCTGACAAAGAAAAACCTGGAAAAAAAAAAAGATGTGCACCTCACAGTAGGTATGGACTCATCACCATATCGTCCTTCAGCGCGAATAGAAACTATGAAGCATTATCCACACTTTAGGCTATACTTTTAAATTGAGGTATTTAAAAGTATATTTGAAAGTAGCCTATAAGTTGCCTCCTAAATGCAGAGAGATCATACAGTAAATGGTGTAGGGGGAAAACGCAGCAAACCACATTTACTCTATGATTAGAATGGCACAATGGCCTAAGGGTTTGGTCGCATTGCACATGATCTGACTCTGTTTGGAGGGTTCGAGAGCTGACACTTTGCAAAGAGTCTGCCCACTCTTCACCCCGTTGTAGGCAGTGCTAATATCATAAAACCTATAGGGGCCTTAATCTTCATTCTAATCGATGTCGTCTTCAGATCTTACATAATGTCAGAGTATACATCGTTACCAGCCATTATGTGGAGGTATTTTTCAGAGATGCTGTGGTGCAATCTATCCCAGCAAAACACTTCACACATGCCTCCTCTCCAGTCACCGTCATATGGTGAAATAAAAAAAAGTAAAATCACTACATAACTGCTTTGCTTAGGGGATCTAAAACAATATATAAAAAATAGAGCAGCCGAACAAACCAACTGGGAAAAAACAAATTTTAAATTAAGCTTAAGCGCAAATTTAACCTGGAACACCTCCCTGCAGCATTCATTCATTGCCTCATCAATGGCAGCTCAACCAATCATCCAATCACAGTCCCATCTCAAGCCGCACCTTCGCGACAGCCAATCACCACAGCTGCTCATTCCTGCTTCAGCCATTCATCGCCCAGGATCCCCTTCTTGAGCTCCCACGTCCGTCACTCGGCCTTTTCCCAGCTGTGCTGCGACCCTCCTCCGCCCCTCCTCCGCCTGGCCTCTCCTCGACTCTGCTCATCGTTGTCAACTGGCCGCCCCGGGTCTCATCCTCTACCACCACCAGTGTCCAGGCTCCGGAGAAGATTCTGTCTACATGCTGACAGAATTCCCTTTTCCCCCCCTTTTTCTTCAGACACTCGCATATCAAACACACACATTATTGAATGAGTAATCTGACCCTGTTAAGGTGTTAAGATGTGCACACTATACTTGAAAGGCTCAGTTGCAGTTTGAAGTATCTCCCCTGTCCAGTCTAATAAAGCTTACAGCCCCAAAATACAAAAAACAATGAATGAATAGCCTGCATTCTGCCAGTAAAAAGCTCCTCTGAGTTTGCTTAGCGATAGTCAGGTGCTCCTGTAATGTCATTATAGCAGTTATACCAGTAAACATGACTACACACATTCTTGAGCTCAGACAGACACTTCCAGCAGCAGCAGCCTCCTGTCATGTGCTGCTCATTTCCATAGTGCCACCTCGGCTTTTCTCTAAAACCCCCCCTTCAACTTACCCTCACACCGAACCTCTCACCCCACTCCATTCCCCATCCTGCACTATAGGCTATCCGGTATGTCCGATATTGAGACACACGCTTCTCAATAGCGCCCCCTAGGGAGTGTTACGTGAGGTCACGGGCCTGTCTGTCTATCTGACTGGGGTAACTGCCATCTTTCTGCTGTGTCAGGGTTTAGGCATTAGTGCAGAGTCCAAGCGAAATGTGGACTCAGCCAGTTCCCATAGAGCTATTTAAAAAAAAAGAGGCTAATCTTAGCAGCTCATCTAATGGTAGCCTTCATGAAACTGTGTCCGAAATTGGGTGGTCACTGCGATTCCACCTTTGAACTTTGTCACAACCTGAAATTCTCGCAGACTTGCAGACATGGGGCTCTGATGGAGAGTAAATGTTCTTGTTGAAAATGTTTGTTTTTCTTGTTGAATCAGAACTGCAAATAACTTCTAATTTGGTTGTGAAAAACATCCAAGACACGATATGAGGCTTTAATAGTTTCAATTAGTCTCAATAAGATTCAACAAGGCTGTGAGATCATGTTGGGAGATCCACAGAAGCAGACCCAATACAACAGATACAAAACAAGTTAGTAAATGAGTGTTTAAACATGTGCAGAGATTATTAGAGAAATAAAGAGAAATGTCCAAGCTCTTAGTGCATTTGGGCACAATCCCAATTGTTTTTTAACCTCTTCCCCTTATTTTTCCCCCTACACCTTAAAGCGCTACGGGCTGAAAAGATAACCCTGAATTTGGACAGCCCTTGAGCAAAGATGGAGGTGATTATCCAGTTTTCATGAGTTGACACATTTAAATGAAAGAAAACAAAGCAAGCCTCTCCTTTGTGTTTATAACATGTCTCTAGTACTGAACCAGTTCACCGGTAACTTGTAAAAGACTGATTTTTAACGCTGCTGGAAGCAGAGAGATTTGACATATTTCCCTCAGTCGCTGCTTCATCCCTCGCCCACATTCTTCCTATAGAGCACCCAGAGCTGTGAGGGACACCAAAGAGCCGACCCGCCCATGGCACATTCAGAGCAGGGCACAGACAGAGAGCAGAGTGCAGGAGACAGTGGGCAGACCTCGACCACAGCAGTGAGGAAGCATGACAATAGTGACATATCGAAATGTTAAGATGTAAAAAACGTTCAGTGTGTTATCCAGCGCACTCACATACACAATGATGAAAAAGTAAAAGAAATACTGTTCCAGGTATGGCTTTTGATGAGTGAATGTTGTCTCCTTTAAAACTCTTTTTTTTTACTACATAAGTCAAATTTTGTGATGACAGTTTTCCTTTCTCTCCTAAATCGTGTGCCTCATGAACCTCTTTGTCACTGATTTCTTTTTGATGAAACACACACTTTCCATTTCCAATCCCTTTTTGTTATTTCATTTTGGTTCAAGTAAAAGTGTTTTGCTGTAACCTTTGGCCCAGTCGGGACAGGTCCAACTGTGGGTGACTCAACAGGTGAGTCAGTGCTTTTGCTATGAGATAATGGAGGCCTAAAAACATGCTCTATTCTCCGACAGTCTGAACATTTTGGTAAAGTGTGGTTTGAACCAAAGTACAGACAGCTGTGGTATGTCAAATAGTCACTTCTGTGTAATTACTGGTGCCTCCGATCTCGGGGTTTAGTCAGTGCGTCTATTCACTTTACATAACTCCGGTGATTCACAATGTATCATGGGATAATTCAGCAGGAGAGAGCGACTTTGTGCTGGATGTGGTCAGCCATGTTTATTTACATTTTCTCTGAATGGATAAAAGGTTGAAACATGCAGTGGTGAGAAATTACGCAAATACTTCAGTAGTCCATTGCTTACAATATGTTTTAACCACTTAACTGCCACATAGGGTTAGGATTAGGGTTAGGGTTAGGATTAAGGTGAACAATTATCTACATGCTGTCGTTGCTCTCAACGGTTGTCATTCTATTGCTCAAAATTACAAATAGAGAATTAGGGTAGGTGAGCTATGGATCTGTTGAGAGGGATCCTCACAACGGGCTCGTAATCCTCGTCTTTTAACGCACCACACAGCATAGGAACATTATCTACAAAATCAGATAGTTAGGGCAGCTGCGTAGAGGTTTGTTGATAAGGATCTACTGCCCTCTAGGCAAGGCAAGGCAAGGCAAGTTTATTTGTAGAGCACAATTCATACACAAGGCAATTCAAAGTGCTTCACAGTTGCATAAAATTACAAGAAAACAGATCAAATCAATCATTAAAACATCAACATAAAATTATAAATTATACTGAGAATGGTAATGACAACTGGAAAGTATCAAGATCTCAGATTATAACATCTATTAATGTACCTTTATACCATAAAAGTAACTCTGTAATCACGGGTAAAAATATGCAAGCAATATATTAAGTAACAATTTTTTTTGACTTGCTTTGTATTAGACATCGTATATGAAACTAGATTGTTGTTGTAGCTGTGCGTTGTTCCAATTAATTATATAAACAGTTAATATATTTTTGTTGTTTGTTGTAAGTTGGTCTGTACGAATGTAGCTGCTTGAAATGTTTTGAAATGTTCTTTTTTTATTTATTGCACTTGGGGGTGGGGGCTCATAAGCTTTTTGCTTCAGCCCACTCCTTTTGAGCACAATGTGTATTGCTCAAATAAACAAATAAACTAAAACTAAACTAAATCAACATAAAAATTAATCAATGACAGTAAAAGGCAAGAGTGCAGATAACATACTTTCAGTTTTCATATGCTCAGGTAAAAAGAGCTGTTTTCAGCCTGGATTTGAACATTGTCAGAGTTGAGGCCTGTCTCACATCCTCATGAAGACTGTTCCAGATTTTAGCTGCATGAAACAGAAACGCAGCTTCACCGTGTTTATTATTGACTCTGGGAACCACCAGGAGACCCCTCCCTGAAGTTCTCAGGGCCCGAGATGGTTCATACGGCTCTAACATGTCAGAGATGTACTTTGGTGCTAAACCATGAAAAGACTTGTACACAAGCAGAGCTGTTTTAAATTCTATTCTCTGAGTGACAGGAAGCCAGTGCAGAGACCAGAGCACTGGACTAATATGGTCATATTTCCTGGTTCTTGTCAGGACGCGAGCAGCAGCGTTCTGGATGTTCTGCAGCTCTAACAGCTCGTTTAGAAAGGCCAGTGAGCAGGCCTACAACTGGTCCGCTCTACACCTGGCTTCTTAACGCACTACACTGTGTAGGGCTTACATAATAAATGTACATAATAATACTCACGGAGTATAATATGTATATTAATCGGTCTTTTTAACATAAAACTAGTGACTTTTGTATTACTAACAATGTTAGGCCTGGTAACCGTTTGTACATGAAACCGTTGTTGTAATCGTGCTTCTTTCTGTTGATGTACGGACACTTCAAACAGTGTTTTGTAAGTTATAGTTTTATGTAAATAATGTGTAAATAGTTTGTAAGTATGTAGCATTATCATAGTTGTTTTGTATTTAGTGGTTACGTAATCAGTATTGCTCCGTTTTGGGGTGTGGTCGGATGCTGCGGGTGTGTAGGGTCTATTTTGTTCCTTTTGTTGTTCCACTATGTTCTTGTGAGATGATTTTAATTGTATTGATTTTGGGGGTGGGCTCTTGCTTCGGCCCACTCCTTTTGAGCAGAGTGTTTGCTGCTCAAATAAACAAATAAACTAAACTAAACTAAACATCAAAATCTCAAAGCGTAATGACTGGAGAGCTTACAGCCTATGCCAGTGGGATACCTATTTTCAAAGCCAAAAAATATGTGTGAGATCTGTGTGAGTAAATCACAACTTACGTTAAATTTGCCGTTCTTCCCCCAATCATATCCTGATTAGGGTTAACTAACCCCAATCCTAGCCCCCGATCACAAGGGACAGTAGGTAACAGATTAAATAGAAAAATCAAAGATCATGAAGTTTTGTGACATTGTTGAGTTCCAAACTGTACAAATGTTATTCAAAGCAAGGTATAAATTGTTACCAAACCAAATACAAAGAAGGTTCCAAGAACGTACTGGTCGTTATGAATTACGTGATGAATTAAACTTTAGGATTCAGAAACATAGCACAACTTTGAAAAGTTTTAGTCCAACAGTTAATGGTGTACAATTGTGGAATAAACTGGAGATGGAATTGAAACGATGTTCAAATATAAATACAAACAAAAGACTTTTGAAATATACAGACAAGAAGAAATGCGTTGCCACTAAGGGGAGCAGTAGAATTATGTGTATTTTTCCTCTATATTCAAGGAAGAGTGTTGCTGCTTGGAACGGTTGTCATTCTATTGCTCAAGTTCACAAACGGAGAATTAGGGTTGGCAGGTTATGGATCTGTTGAGAGGGATCCTCCCAACGGGCTCTAAACCTTGTCTTTTAATGCACCACTCAGCATAGGAACATCATCTACAAATCAGCTGTTAGGGCAGCTGTGTGGGGGTTTGTTGAAGGGGAGTTACTGCCCTCTTCAACTGGCTCACTCTCTGGCTTTTTAATGCACCACACTGTGCAGGGCTTTCATCATACTTCACATATAACTCAATTAAATAAATTATATAATAATGATGATGATAATTAAACCCAAATTAAAATTATACTGAGAATGGTAATGACAACTGGAAAGTATCAAGATCTCAGGTTATAATATCTATTAATGTACCTTTATACCATAAAAAGTAACTCTGTAATCACGGGTAAAAATCTGCAAGCAATATATTAAGTAACAAATTTTTTTTTTACTTGCTTTGTATTAGACATCGTATATGAAACTAGATTGTTGTTGTAGCTGTGCGTTGTTTCAATTAATTATATAAACAGTTAATATATTTTTTGTTGTTTGATGTAAGTTGGTCTGTACGAATGTAGCTGCTTGAAATGTTCTTTTTTTATTTATTGCACTTGGGGGTGGGGGCTCATAAGCTTTTTGCTTCAGCCCACTACTTTTGAGCACAATGTGTATTGCTCAAATAAACAAATAAACTAAACTAAACTAAACTAGAAAAGTACAAAGAGTGCAAATACATTTGGTGTTAAAGATGTTGCAATAATGTTACAAGGCACAATAATAAAGCAAGACATTTTCAGAAATTATACGGGAATGCACAGTGTATTTGTATTGAACTTGATCTTCCACAGTTTCCCCCCTCACACCTTAGAAAGTAATTATTGTCCAATAATTATGCTGCCAAATGCTGAACATTATTTGTAATAATTCAGAGTCAACTAGCATAGTGTTTATTTGGCTGTTTACTTTTTTATTTTAGACTACTACGAGAGCAGAGCAATATTTTCTATTTGACACTTAAATCTTTTGGGATTATCGAGTGAACTGGGTTGTTTGAGCCTTTTCTTGCTCATCTGATCAAGAAGTTGGTAATCAAGCTAGTTTTAAACTCCCGAGAGGCGGAGTCAAAACTTCCATCGCCGGACCTTCCCTTCCCATTTGGAGTCTGGACAAAAAAGTGTATTTTATCTTTTTTATTTATTAATGTATTTGGCCTGGTAGCATTACAGTACAGCACAGCACAGGACAGCACAGCAGAGTACAGCACAGCACAGCACAGTACAGGTTGAAAGGGGTGAGGTGCCCAGAACAGTGGGCTCATTCTAATATAGTCAGTAAGGTTTAGAATTTCTTCTGGACTTCAAAACAGCTAATAATTCTAAGTAATTTATTTTACTGTTGGCTTAAAATGATCCTTTAAAATAATAAAAAGCATAACATTATGTTGTTTAAGGATTTTTCAGCCTGTAGGCCAGAGGTAGGCAAGTTTGCGTCATGGAGGGCTGATTTTCATTATTGCCAAAACACCATCGCTGGCCCTCGCCATTGTGGCCTAAAATCCATTTTCTGCAAATATGTTTTACTTTATACATGACCTAGTGGGATGTTCTTTCAGGAAATAGAATCACCCAAACATACTAACGGTATTTCTCTCATTTTTGATCTCTTATTTGCATAATAATATTTCTCTAAATGATCACACAGGATTTTTTTTTCAGGACAGTGCAGGGTGACAGGGGGTAAAGAAACCCCCAATGCCGAGATGTGCAGCAGCCTTAAACACTATCGACACGTGAGCTTATATAATTCAATAGTCAATTGTAAAGACCGGCACACAGATCTTTAATAAACTTTAAATGTTATCTTTCTTCCTGTGACGTCTGAATCTACCGTAATACTCCTACAAGTGCCCCCTGCTCTTTTGTGCTTGTGTCAGTGAGTCTGCGATGGGGAAAGCCCTTTAGAGGTCAGTGCTTGACATTCACAGCACTTATCGCAGCAATGACGCAGACCACGAGCGCAATGACATCACCGGACCACCTTCACCCTGTACCGGAACCCTCCTTGAAAGCACTTTCAATGGGCCCGGGTTAATGCTGATGGCGGATTTTCACTGGGGCTTGAACTCGCAAGACTTTCTACAAGCAAATTAGTAGATTTTTGTATCAGTAGTATGATTTGGTGGTGTGAAATACAAATAATGTTAATCCCTGGTTTTCGTCATTATTTTTTGCTGACAGAAAACTAATAAAAAAAAAATAAAAAAAAATAAAACAATAGAGAAAATGTGACAAAGGGTCTTGATATTTTGAGCCAAATAAAAAAGTTCCTCCCGATGGAACAACGGCAATTCGTTTTTTCTCCTTTCTTTGTGGATTTGCTTAAAAGGCCCCTGGATCCATGCATTATGAAACACTCTTTGCTTGAATAAATACATTTCACTCACTGAAATAAAACAATTTGACTAAATCTCAACAAAACAAAAAAGCATTTCCCTCACAGCACTAAAACTCAACTGAAATTAGTCTCGTGTTCATTTATGTATTTATTTATGTATTTATTTTTGCTTTTCCTTTCTATGCATGCGCGAGGACCGAGCCTCTCCATCTCTGCGGCGGTATTCACGTCATCAGCAGCGTATCAAAGCAACAATAACCCGCCTACACTCCCCTCCCCATTACTGGGCCATTAGCAGCCTCTTGCATTGTTGGGATTCTCACACTCGGGCTTGATGGATGGGTTCATAAAACGGAGCGGTGAAAATAGCGCGAGTAATCACGGGCGATGTGGAGGATTAGTAAGATCTGCGTCTAAAGTAACAGAAAGAGGCTGTGATCTGACATGGGGCAGATGGGACATGATCACGCTTTTCCCGCACGTACAGTATAATGCAATCCCTAGAATATGAACTACTACCGGCCAGTCGAGCGTTACTTTTTACAGCTCAGTAATAACGGGTTGGAAATGTCATATAGGAATAATAAGTCGTCCTGTTTCCCTATTTTACCATCAAAATACAAGGTGCATTTCTGAGTGGTTTACAGTCTTTGAGGTTATTATTTTACATCACAATGGCATATAAATTATGTGCGTATCCTGTTTTCATATAATTACTTAAAATAGTGTTACATTTACACTACACAAATTGTTGATTTAATTATGTCTGACCTTCTCATTAAAGTAGATTTAAATCAAATATTTGAAAATGACACCACACTACCGTACCCTGGATGCTTCTAATGCTGCAGTTTAATATTACAGCTTAATACTGTATTCCGGGAGACGCTTTCACGCCAATTTTGTTTGCAATTGATACAAATTCCAGTTTTCACAGCAGGGTTGATGGATCTGACTGTGTTTTAAAACCTCCTAATTATTAGTTTTTACCGTCGTTGACTTTTTCCAAAACGAAGCTTAAATTTGACATTTTAATTGCATAAAAACCTTGCACAGTGACTAACCCGCAGCTTTTTGCAACGGTGTCTGTTTGAAAGTAAGGTGAGTCAAAAGCCGCAGACGGGGGTTGGCAGTGTCTCCTCTCTCTCAGCCCAGAGTGTGATTTCTCATTACGCTGGCTCTGATGCTGGACTGTGACAGGACTTTATTTTCAGCAGGTTTTGGGATTTCGCTTCTCGCAGCTTCTGTATCCCATTTGACCAAATAATGTTTACGATGACTTTTTTTTTATCAAAAGGAAAATGACATTTGTCCAATTTCAATCTATTTTAGACCCTTTTTCGACCCAGTTTCGGTCTGGTAACATCTTGATCTAGGCTTGGTGGTACATAGAAGGTCAAATATTTCATAAGGTGGTGCTCGTTGTAAAAAGCTTGAGACGTCTGTAGTCATTGTACTTAATTTGAAGATATGATTTCATTTCTAAATCCTTTTTTCACTGCCTCGACCGTTTCCCTGCTTTGACTTCCGCCCCTCCTCCACCTGGCCTGGCCTCTACTCTGTTCATCGAGGCTCGTCGTCCACTGGCCGCCTCAGGCCTCATCCTCGACCACCACCAGTGTCCGCACTCCGGGAGAAGACTTCTCCTTCATTCATCACGCCCATGTCTTTCATACCGTTAATTCACAGTCTTCCGCCGGAGTCTGAGCGTCAAACATGATTCATGTCCAGTAAAACTCTTCTAACGCCACTTTGTTTCTGTGACATCCAAGCATAATCAACACCAACCTCGAACAAATCCCATTTTTTTCTATTTCCTGTATCCCCCCCGACCATGCAGTGCATTTACACAGGTAACATGTGAGGACGTTACATCCTCTGTGTGTGCCGTATTCTCAGGTGTGAGCGGTGGCTGCAGGGAGAGTCACACAGTGCCCCCCTAATAAGGAGCCCGACGCCCCCCTGACAGACAACACCACTTTGTGTGGAGCATCTCTGCCTGGGGTTAACTCATGGGCCGTGAAAACTACTCTGAACTGATTTCAGGTTTGTAAAGATGTTCTGGATTTTGCACATACAGCATACTGTTTTGCACGTATGCTGTTAGACAAATGACAATCACTCAGTCTGCTGTAAGAATTTCAATTTATTAACTATTCAAGACCACCAATTTGAAGTTGTGCATAGTTTTTAATATGAATTCTTACCTTATGCTTTTCAAATATTCAAAAATAGCTGCTTGAGTAGCTCGCCTGAAACCCAGCAGACAATGTAGCTGTAGAATAAAGCCACACAGAAATCTACATTGTATGCCAGGTTCAGGCTAAAGCAACAGTGCAAGGATTTTCATTAACATTTCCAACCCAAGGACATATAACCCAAGGGCGTTGTGCAGAAAAACGGCATTTCACATTGAATTGAAAGATTTCGGAAGAGGAAGGAGTGAAAAAACACACACAACACAAAGCCTTGACAAGGGCCCCTTGTGGAGATGTGACACAGAGAACATCCTGTCTGAGGGGTCACAGGATGGAGCGCCCCCCTTAACGACCCGCCAGCCAATCAGAGGACAGCAACGCCACAGCTGGGACACGCGGCGAGACGGGAAGCGTTGAGCTCGGACCCGTGAACACGGCAGAGCTGTCAGAGACCCAGTAGCCAGATGTAGCTGCTGATTGGTACACAGGATCTACACTGCCTACTGAGCAACTGGCAACGTGCAAGAGACAAGCTGGTCTTTGAGAATGAGAACGTCAAGGGGCATCATCTGCAACAAATAAAATGATCAATTAACTTACTCAATGAAAAATGTCCACAACATCAAATTTAGCATGCTTAGACTGACAGTATTATCTTTGACAATTGGACATCATTGCTCTTTTACTGCTTTATTGAAAATACAGAAGAGTGATAGGAAATCATGAGGGATTGAACCAGGAGGGAAAAAAATATATAAAATCAGCATTTGTCCAGACAATCCAGAGGTTTTATTTAGCAGCAGCGGACCTGTACTGTCACTGGCTGGAACTATAATTAACCAACATCACACTGTAACATATGTTGATCCAGGGGCCACAAGCAGCTTGTAAATGCTGTGTTAGAAATGCTGAATCAATACTGGACAGTCCACTGTATTGTGCTGCTGGTGGAGCTGAGGCAGAGGCGCAGGACCCTGAGGGAGGGGAAGGATATGGGAGATTATCTGCTGACGAACATCTCCAAGCGTGGCATTATCAGTTGCAAATTCCTGTCATTCTTTCCCATTAGCCCTGAGGCATGACAGGCCGCGGCCACCGCCGTGCTGGCTCCAGTGCTCAGGCTCACACTGAATGGGAGCACTGACCCACGGGTAATAAAACATGACCTGCACAGGTGAGGCCGGACGGGACCGGAGCAGACCACAAGGACCACATCTGGAAGGTCCAATTCTGAGCGCTCTCTTAAAATCGAACACGCCAGACCAGCTGATACTCACTTGACTCCAATTTGATTTCATTAAGAAAAATGTGCTGCTTCCTCTGGCTCCGCCCACCACATTCCTGCCCAGTGTCGCCATAATCACCCTGTCTGCCTGTCTTTCAGGGTGTTTTCTCTTTAGGTTCATGATAGAGGGAATAGCATATAACAGCTACGAGAGATAATAATAAAAGGGATAATACAAAAAATATATTTTATTACATCTAGATCTTTGAGTTGAGTTTTTGCTCCTCCTATTTTTCTCTTCTACGAGTATTTAAAAGTGACAGGAGTCAATCCAATGTTTTCTCCAACCAAATACCGATACCTTATACCTTTTGCCTGCTTCAAAAATAAGACTGTATTTAAAACTGTATTTAAAAAAAAAAAAAAAATATTTGACTGTACAGTGACAATACAAACAATGACAGTAGTTTTCGAAACTCTATCCACCTCTGAAAATGCATCCGAAAAACTGCTCTTACACCTATTATCAGGAGCTTTTGTGAGTGTGAGAAAGCAAATAGCCCTGGGCCCTGTTTTTTCTGACCATATATCTACACTTGTCTCACTGAGGAAAGGAGCAGAAGAGAGTTTGATGTTAGAAGCTGCAGAAAGATAAGAATAGAGCCCTTACCTGTGTCGAGCAGTCGAGATGGATTCTGCTGGAGCTTTTGGACAGCCCTGAAATCCTGGACAACCTGAAAGAAAGGACAAAAGTTATAAATTATAGTGCTCAGAGTGCAGTGGACATAGTGACATGAACAGGTCCAGACCGGTAAGCCTGGGTACGCTCACAAGGCTAGACACAGGGTGATAAGGTCTTTTAAGCCTTATCTTTATCTTTTTTCCAGGCTTTGGTGATGAGAGGTCAAATAAACAAAAAACAATTGGCTTTTTCCACCGAAAGTGAAGCTGGGTGACTGGGGCTGGGGCTGTTTGACTCTGGAGTAGAGTCAAACAGAAAATGTCTCTCCAACCAGATAACCGGCTTAGGACTGGACAAATAGATATGCGATTTGACTTAGGAACAGAGGTTACAAGCAATGGTCAAACCTTATGGTTTCAATTATTAAATTACTAGGTCTTGATTCTAAATACTAGGCACAAGAGTTAATTGTATTCAACTTAGTAATGCGTTTAAATCAAGTGATTTTCTGGTTTAGACATGGTTTCGAAACCCAGTCCTGATTCGATGTTGACCTTCCAAGTACAGCCTCATATTTTATGAGGTAGAACTACTGGCTTAGAGGCAGAGAAAATGATGTCTATGTAGCATCTGATAAACCAGGTGCGTTACGTTAGTGATATGTTTTAATGAATCATCTACTGTAGTCATAACATTTTAGTACATGAACGTTTTGTTAATGTTGCATTAATCAAGCCTTAAAAGATTACATCTGCATCCATTTTTGTTGAGCAAATATTGAATGTAAACGAACAGAACATTTCAACTGATTAATAAACAGTAAATGTGTAGAAGACTTTTAAAGAACTAATAAGAACTTTATATGTGTGGCAATGGGACCCCTGATGATGGGTGCATTATTATTTGGGGCAGTGGGGTGGGGGTCGCGAGGTCTCATTCCTCTCCTGCCTGCTTTAGCCTCAGTCTCTATTCCTGGAGCGTGGCTTATGGCAGTTGACGTTGGTTTCCTCTGAGCTGCCTGGGAGATGACTGGGCTCGACCACATCCACATTCACACACGCATCCGAGCGGCGCGTGACAACTGTCCACGCACGTGCATCAAACACACTCGTAGGACACTTCTGTTTACAACACCGGCAGCACACGGAGGAAGTATGGCCATGACCTGCGCCTCGCCTCAACGGGGGTTACTATGGAATACAGTTATGCTTCTGCACATGTGTGACGGGCTAGTTCAAGTATGTGGGGGCATGTGTGTCCGCCTGTGGGTGGGTCAGTGAGCTGGGCGTGGAGCATTCCCTCGCTCCTCATGTCTGTGGACAGCATGCGCCTCGAATTTAAATCCTGGGGTTGTATTTAGATGGCTGGCTAAAGCGTAAAGCCTTAAAACTGTATATATACACGACACAAAAGATAATGAACTAAACTGCACAGTGTATCGCCAAATTATTGCCATTTGCAATATCAGGTGACGCAATATCCATATCACTGAGGTCTGAGATTTATGCATGAAACAAATGAGCATGGTGTCTTTAAAATGTGCAAACAGTTCAAGTTTTCCTAATATAGTTCCATTTTAGCCTTGCTTTGGGCCTGACTGTTTTTTGTTAGATTGTTGTTATTGCAATATTTAAGGCAGTTATTAAATATTTGTTCTCATACTGTAGCCACACTTTACTTGACTGCACCATTGGGCCATATACCTTGACAACATGGGAAAAGCCACAAGGAATAAGGGAATCTAGGCATATACCTATTACATTGCATTCATTATAGTTTTCAAACAATGCCAGAAACGCTACATCCAACATTTAACCAGATTTAAACGGTCAATTACGACGCGCCGCGAATGGCAAAGGCAAATGCTTCGTCTGCAAGTAAAGTGCAATAGTTGCCATCAATTAAGCAGTCGCTCCAAAACAACCGGCGTCCAATCAGATACCAGCAGCTCCATTAGAGTCCTTGCCTGGGGTTCTGATTGGTTGAACTGGCCCTACCAAACTGCATTAGCCAATAACCCAGAAGAGCTTTGGAGGCTTTCTTCTGCCCCTCTGTTCTTCATCCAAAGTGGTTCCTGCTCCCGGAATAATTCCCATCGCCGTACACTAGACATGGGCTGCCAGACGCACAATCCTAAACGGTTCCTTTGGGTGCTCTTTTGGTGGCCGGGTCCAGGCTTGGTACACGGGAGCCCCATTATCGCACACAGCCTGTACCTCAGCAGCCCCCATCCCACAGAGAGAGAGAGAGCGAGAGGGAGGGAGAGGGACTCCTGCAGCCTCTTCCAGGGGGCTGGACTGATGGGAAAGAGCTGGCAGCGTGTCCGAGGAACGCTAACTCCCTCCTTAGGCTGCTTTATGAAGGCCTGGCAAACGCACACACGGCGGAGAACAGGGCAGCGGCGCGCGAAAGAGAACGGACACACAAAAAAAAGGCAAAGTCAATACAGGAACTTCTCAAAGCCGGCATCAGGCGGCAAATTTACAAGCTGTTCACGTAACCACTTTGATATTGCAAAGTCAATTCCTCACTTGTCGCGGTGTGTGAACACGAGTTGAGTTTGAAAAAAAAAGGGCTAGTTTTGGTAGATTTTGTCAATACATGGCATAATTAATAAAACAAGTTACTGCAAATGATCATCAAAGCATCTACTGTATAATCGTTCAAAACATGATCAAACTTAAACTTGTTTTATACTCAATTTTATTATGGTTTTAAGAAGTATTTAAGAAGTTAGCAGATCTTACGGAATTATGGAAGTCGATTGAGGGTTTTTTCAAGAATATTTAATGCAACTGTTATTTTACAATAGGTATATTCAGTGTGAAGATGTCAATCAATTTCCATATTCAGATTCAATAATATCCCTCTCATTTATTGATTTTTACTGTAGTACTGTGTAACAGGTGGATAGATCCCTCCAGTGTCCTTCACAGCACTCGCTGAGTCACTGTGTTAACTGATTACCTACGGAAAACAAAAGGAACACCTTAAAAACGCGCCGCTATGGGCCGTGCCCATTGATCCTGCTTTTCCATGACGTGCATCCGTCTCTACCGCGTCTTCCTCTATTCCTCTCTCTCTCTCTCCCTCCCTTCCCCCTCCCTCTCTCATACACTACTACTTATTGGAATTCAGAGTGGGGCCCAGGTAGGGGAAGCTGTGCCCATATATGTACAAAGGAGGAAACAGGCCAGGTGTGTGCGGTTAGTGCGCCGTTGGAACCGGCATTTTCCCAGTAACAAAAGAGCACGCACGATGCACAGAATTCACCTCGCTGTCAGAGACCAAACTGCATTCAGCGCGCGTGACGTCGGAGCTATGCCGCGTATGCAAGCCCTTAACTTCACAATCTGCCGGTGAATGACAGGCCTGTGAGAGCGACTTGTGTTGCTGTATAAACAAAAGCAGGTCATGCGAAAAAGGAAAGTAGGGAAAGAATGGAAAAGTGAGTCAAGCGATAGTTGAGATAGTTCTGGCGTAGCCGTAAACCCACTTAAGTTACATAACGCCAATGTCTGGGTGTAATGTCACGATGGCCAGTCGCACGACACAAGCAAACGTGTGCGCGCGTTTGGCTGAGGAATATTACGCATCATATAATGGTGACGGTCTAAGATTTCCACTCTTAAATGAATCATCATAACATAAGACCCCTTTTTTTGAGGCCTGACTGTAGTGACTCAGTGGTAACAGTGACGGGACGGACCTTTAACACGGACACCCGTCTGTAAGCCACACTTCAGCCTCAAGTGACAACGGTTCACACTTTAGGATAGAACGAGACAAATCAACCACACTTTTTCCCTTTTGTTCACTCCTATCCAAGTTTGTAATATTCACAAACATTACAATAAATTACCCTTTAAAATGGTTTCACTCCATTTTAATCTCATGAAAACTAAAATCTGATCAACGCATTTCACCAGTTGGAACTCATGAAGAGTTTTTCCACATGATGCCCTTCCTGATGCAGCTTCTCCGTTAAGAACCAGAAACCTCTCTGATCTGTAAGCGGTTTGGCTGTAATATTCCAGTATTGTACTATAATGTTAAACTGTGCCCTTTACAGTGGCCGTATATGACACTCCATATCCCTGTATTGTCTGGGTGTGTGAGGACAGCCGGCTCCCTGCCAAGTGGGACAGGGCAGGGTTCACTCTGTAGGCAGTGTGATAACGGAGGGGGCAGATATCCTGCTAATCTCGCCGGCGGAATGCAATCCTCACATCTAGATACCTGCCACGCATCTCGCCGACAATCTAGAGCCTATCTCGCGCTCGCGGCGGAAGTGTTGCACCGATAAGCGCCCTTGTGTCCCGGCGTAACATGACAGTTTATGGCTGCTTCCTTATCACACCTCCTCAGTCTGTACCGCACACCGCACGCATCTCGCGCTGCAATAAACTACTGCGCCGAGGAGTCGTGAAGTGGCAAACATCGGGGCAGAGTTCTCGAGGTCTGGAACGGAAGTGGAAAAAAAAAAAAAACAACGTTGGTGGGTTTTTAGGAGTGGTCAGTGTCAGACAGCGTGAAAAACAATGACACAAAGCCTAACTGGGTGAAGCAGATTTGGGACAGCAGAGTTGATGCTTCGAATTGCCAAGGATCTGAATAACTTGAAATAATGATTTACTTTACTTTTTCAAATAAATAAGTAACGGCACATCTTGGCCCGTCCATTGTGATATACAGATAGAAAATTGCAGTCAGGTGTCAAAAAGAAGCCAAATTGTATAAAAGTACGTTAAATATACTGAAGTAGAAATACAGTCTCTTCAGAATTATATTACTTGAATCGTAAGAGCCAATCTTAACCAATTTTAGTTCATAACAAAATATTACAACGAGTATGTTTATAGTGAATGTGAGAACGGAATCAGAACTTAATTAGGACTCAGTTAAATCTAAATTAAGATTGACTCTAGATCAGACCAGACTAAAGCATGTCCTAATCTTGACTTTCCAAGATCTCCTTTCTCCAAATAGCCAAAGAGCGACAAGAACAGGCTAAAGAGCAGCATGTGGTTAAAACCATAGGTCACTGATGCTTGTCCTACACTCAAACTACAACTACTTTAATTTGTTATTATTGACTTCCATTTTACTTTGATAATGAAAGTAACTTTCTGCCAACGTCCTCTGGGTGAGGTCAATGCTGCTTAAAGTATGCCAGATTAGGAAGTATTTTCAGATATATAAAGAACCTTGACTGTCCAACAAACTGTGAAAAGACAGTTATTATGTAGTAGGTCCGGGGACATTACTGTGTGAGTAGGAGTAATGGGGCTCAAGAGAGCGCTGTCTTAGTCACAGACAGTGGGAGACCATATAAAGCACAACAGCTGGGCTCGCAGCCACCACAGTTTCAAAGCCAGGGTTTTTAAGACACACACCCCAGTCTTCATCTTGTGACTAAGGCCCTTTAGACAAACACATGTAACCCAGAACTCGCTCTGATTCACCCATTCAGGAAAGTGCAGAGCGCCGCTTTAAGAGACAGCAGTAACAGCAGCGACACTGAGCCAGGCTGAGTCAATCTAAACATCAAGTTCCTCAGTCGTCATGTGGCCTCAGCCAATCAGAGGAGCCCGTGCCCTGTCCATTCATAAAGAAGGCACACGGAGCTGTCCGGCCTGTATGATACACTATACCCCACACTTCATTCATGCCCCGCACAGCTCAGGGGGAGGAGTGGACAACTGTGTCAGAGGAATTGAAGCTCAGGGAGGAAGTGGTACGGCACGCTAAAAAACTCCATTACCACAGCTACTATGTTTATCTGGCTGTGCGTCACGTCACTGTCTTCATGTGTATAGTTAGACAATACATGCCACACATAGTACTTGTACTATAACCCTGGCTGCAGTTAAGTCAGATCAAAAGCCAGACTGAGCCACACTCGTATGTAACAATGAAACAGCTCTTTTGTAACATCGTACCGTGAGGTAACATATGCACCATGCTGCAGTAAACACTTAATCCGAGAGTAGTCCCAAAATGTGGGACATTTCACCATAAAACCTTTCACACAAACTTTTTCAAAAACTGTATGGAGTCGGTCACTCCATGCAGCCGGCTTTTCTATCTCAGTATACTGCTAAGCCTATTAAGAATCTGGGAGCAGTTTCTCAACCTTAACTTGAAACATATGATATCACAGGAGTAGTCCTTTCTCATTCTTTTCTTTTTTCCCTATGTTTTTTTCACTTACCCATCTGGGTGAGCGCAGCACTGTCTGAGGAGCTGGGGAAATCCCCCCAAAGTTGCCTTCATGGAGACTCCGTTGCCTTGGCCTGTTTCCTTCTGCAAATTCTCTTTCCAACTTTAGTTGTCCAAAACTTTTCGCCTTCTGTCTGTGGCTGTTGTGTCAGTCGTCTAGTTGCCATAGTCCGACTCCTAAAAGAGTTCATCCTTACAAGTCGCCTCATCTCTCTGCCTGGTCTTTCCTCCTCCCGCATTCTTAGGGGTGTAATCAGTAACAGGCTTTAAAGTGACAGGGGCGCAGCATAGCCGGCTCGCTCTCTCTCTCCCTCTCTCCCTCCCTCACTCACACGCTCACACACTCACACGCTCACACACTCACACACACTCACACACACACACACAGTCTCCCTCTGGGCTAAAGGTGATTTCCCAGAGCTCCGGAGACACCACAGCCGTTAACTATCCAGATAAGCCCAAAGTTACGCTACGGCATGTTCACGAGCCTTGTCCTTTCACCTTAAAAACAAAACTAAAAAAACCCCAACCCTGTGTATCTTAAAGCCCTGGAACGCACACACTGCCAGGCATAGTCTCTCACACATAAGTTAGAACAGCTCTCTCTTATAGCATAGCTGTTAAAGAGGGGGCCGAGCCTATTGCAGCGGAGGCAGGCTCCTGTTACACAGCTCTCAATTGAGGTTAGAGAGAGGACATCCATTCAGAAAAAAGCAAGAGGGAAGGAGAAGCGAGGGGGGAGGAGAAAATGAAGGCCAGTCGCTATGGGTCTAGATGTGTGTATGTGTGTGTGTGTGTATGTGTGTGCGTGGGTGGGCAGGGGGTCTTCAAAAGCAGGAAACTCCCCAGGCCCAAAGCTCTGTGGAAACGGCCCAACGCTAAAAAGGAGATCGGGACCCCCCTCGTATCCCCGTCCCACTACCTACCACTGTCCCGCATGGAGCCTCACTCACGCTGATTGTAAGCTGCATAATGTCCGTCCCAGCACATAAAATAAACACAAGTATAATCTACAAGCGACCTGTAAAATCGCTACAAAACGTGTGGGAATGAAATCCTCATATTTGGGAGTCCATTAACAGAGGTCCAAGGGCATGAGCTAAATTGGTCACAATAAGAAGCAGCGAGCTCTCCAATACACCTGTTCACCATTATCACTCATTACACACTAGAGCACTCTGCAGTTTCATTTTTCAAAGAGGGGTGGCGTGGGAGCGGGCGCATCTACTATGGGCATGAGGCAGGAGAAATCCTTGGCCAATGAACGACAGAATATCAATGATTGACACATTTTGGCTCCGATTTTCTTTTAATATGGGTGAGTTTGATCGATCAAAGAAGCCATTCTAGAGTAGCCATCTAAGAGAATGCGCTGAAGTTTCACAAGGGTTGAATCAAAAGCTG
This sequence comes from Proterorhinus semilunaris, assembly GCA_021464625.1. Taxonomy (NCBI): domain Eukaryota; kingdom Metazoa; phylum Chordata; class Actinopteri; order Gobiiformes; family Gobiidae; genus Proterorhinus; species Proterorhinus semilunaris. The sequence continues at coordinate 17,951,943 of CM038353.1, read as the reverse complement.
AGAAATTGCACTTGAAATATTTCGAATTTGCCATTAAGGAGAGGAATCAACAACTACACCAATGTGTATTTGTTATTTCCCCGCATGAAAACCAAAAGTACATAAAACTGCACACTGGTAGGCCATGACATGTTTACAAAAAGGCCAAATATAGCATTTAAAATAGGACAGAGATCCCACCACCTGTTGCCCCGAAGCTCAGGATGACGCGACCTCAAAACGCCCTCGGCTCCGGGTCACCACCCCAGTCTCTCCTTTGCCAGCGGGAACGTGCCAGTCGCTGCCAACCACACACCCCCCTCCCGCCCAACACTTGACTGCTGCCCCACCCCGTTCCTGCCCTTCCTCTACTGGGGCAGGATCTTGAGCAGGCAGGGGTCCAAATGGTAGACTTCATGGATTCTCATAGTTGGTTAGTTACTCACTAATGTGACTCATCAAAGGCCACGCTGCACCCATGCTACGCTCCCGTTACCGAGCGTAGCCAACATGTCACACACTCGTGGAAACTTGAGAGACATCTTTGTCAGGGTCCATTCAGAAACTATTTAAGTAACTGGTGAGTCACTGGAGGAGTTAAACAGCATTTGACCTACATACAACACACACGACTGTAGAGGCGCTCCACACCGGAAACAGGATTCTCCCTGGCCTTCTAAGGAATGAAATATTGTTTAATTATTTGTTTGAAAGCGTTCTTTCTGCTCTGCAAGTTAACTCCAAAAATGTTGATAATACCGAGATTAAATATATATATATAAACATATATATAAAAAGATGATTTAATTATTAATTCCATTAGCGGGAGTTTGTGGGTCAAAGTTATAGGCGTGCAGTTTCAAATCATGAGATATTTTCATTGTAATACAAACTGTATTGGTGTTCTCTCTCGTGTTTAAAGTTTCACCCAAACACACTTGATAATCGACTGACTCACGTTTGTGGTGAGGACCTTTGCATTACCACGTGCCATCCCACAATGCGTTGGAGCTGGGATTGCCGCACTGCACGCGCCCCCCCCCCCCCCCCCCCCCCCCCCCCATCTGAGCAGAGAGGGCATGTTCTGTGGACAGTAGAGGACAGAGCGGGGCAGGGGGGCGGCGGGTGAGTCACAGCGGGCCGTGTGGTGTTTGGGATGCTGCGGTTTCTCTGTGGGTCAGACGGAGCTGACCTGGACATGACTCAGGCATCAACACAAACACCAGATTTAACCTGCATATGCCTCTCGGGCCAAGATCACATTGAGCTATCATTTTTATATTTGGCTATTTATATAAACAGTTACAAACTCCTGAAAGGGTATTATATTCAGGGCATATCAGATTATTATTGTCTAGCTGTTGGTCAGTTGCAATAACTCATGATAAACAACTGGTAAAATGTTCTATACCTGACCGAACTTTCACATTTCCTTCAAGAACCGTTTTAGCTTGTGACTAAGTCTATTGTGGGCACTGCTGCCTCCTCTCGCTGGGTGGAAACAAGGGCGGAGATGCTTTCACCACGCAAGACACACAGTCAGGCAGGGGCCACACACTCGCACTCACGCGCACACACACACGCGCGCACACACACCACACATCACAATGGAGGTCGCAGAGGAAAGGAAACTGGGGATTCCTAAGATTCCTGTGGACAAAAAGGTGTGAACTGAGGGAGCCGAGCAGCCTGGGAAAGGGAGCGGATTGGCCACTGGAAGAAGTTTAAAGGCTGGCCAGAAGGTTAATGACACACACACAGACACACACGTACACGCGCACACGCGTACACACGCACACGCGCACAGATAAAGAGCTTGCAGCGATAAGTCAAAGAATGCAGGCGGCTGAGTTTAGGTGACAATAAAGGCCAGCGGAGTATGCGAAACGTTAATTATTCAGAAACCACCACGAAACCATTAACCACCGCCCAAGTGTGTGAAAACGAACGGGCTGTGTCGCAAGTCTGTCTGCGCAGGTAATCGCAGGCGGACTGGAAGAGGACAGGCGCAGTCAGAATCTGCACAATGTTTCCGCGCTGTTGCCAAGTCACATTGTCGGAGTGTCGAGAGAGAGAGATGTAAACGTTGCATCACCGCTAGCCCTGAAACGAACGAGCTGTCAGTCTGAACGTAAAAATATCATCATGGGGTGGTTGTCATGGGAACACCGGGAAATGTATGTTTTATATTTTGATTAAAGAGTCACGGCGGAAACGATCCGGTAATGTGGCGTTTCGCCTTAACAGGCACGGTCAGACGGACTTCAGGTGCGGAGCTCCTTTTAGAGATACTTTCATGGACTTAGTGCTCAGTCGGTGCAGCTCGGGGGCTGTTTGTCCAAAGGAAGTGAGGGTCCGTGTCCATAACTATAGGAACTATAACTAGGAACTGTATACGTTTCTCCGTACACTTAGATGCGTCTTTCTTCTTGTGTTCATATGCAAAACACCACTGTACAGACTCAGTTGACACGTGCATATGTCACAGAGTGAGAACATAACCATCCAGATCCGGACCCGTGCGCCAGCCAATCCGGACCCGAACCTTGGACGCGAACTTTGGACCCGACCCTGAATCCCCTCAGACGAGCGGCTGCGTCTGCGCGCGCGCGCTCTCTCTCCCTCCCCCTCTCCGACTGCAGAGCGATAAACTACAGCCCAGAAAGAGAAAGTCCTACATCTTAGCTCCATGATACGTTTTAGATTTTTAGAAACGGTTTCGAAATGACTGAAATACTGCTCGCTAAAAACAAAAGCGGAGGACTCCCTAATTAAATATGCACGCGCGATCGTATAGCCCGGCTGTTTCCCGATCGGCAGCGAGCAGGTCTGAACCAGGACTAAACCGGGACCAAACCTGGACTAAGAATTGAATGAACCTGGACTAAGCCTGGACTCAGTGTGTTGAACTGAGAAAAGAAACACAGTGTCATATATTATGTGCACATTGTGTATAACAGAGGCTACAGTAGCGATGCACTCTGCTAGGAGCCAACACTTATTTTTAGAGCAAAAAAACAAGAACAGGATTCAACTGATTGCATTATTTTCAAATCACAGAAATAGATAAAAAAAAAAAAAAGGCTTACCAATCCTGATATAACCGTGAAATAACCCCGTATGTTCCGGACCTTTGCTTGACCATTTTGTTTTTTTTCATTTCGGACCTTGGTGAAATTTAATTTGTGACCCCTGATCTAGCAGATTTGCCATGTGCACTGTTTGCAAAGGTTTTGTTAGAATAGCAGCAATGCTGGTATGTTATGAGTGATGTGTCAGGACTGATTGTTGTTTTTTGTTTTACAATAAATACTGCCATATTAAAATAAATGCTTTAAGTTTGGATTTTCTTTATCGGTGTTATAACATTCAGTTTTGGTTTCAGCTTACATTATCAGATTTGGATAAGATGAATACAAGTTTGCTATTAAGAGTACTGACACTTCATATTGATTTGACAAGGACACACCAAAAAATGTCCAATGTTTTCTGTAGATGTGTTACAGAAGAAGAGGAACTTTATTTTATATTGCACCCTTCACAGACATAGTCACAAAGCGCTGAGACAATTGTACATTCACCCCATTCTCGGTGCTGTTCAGTTTCCCCTGGGGGAGACTGCACACGTCTGGGCCAGGGGTCCGTCTGACCACCACCATGCATCCACACACACACACATCATTCATCCTGGGCTATTGTACATGTTTTTAGTGGTAGGGGAAACCGGAGTACCCGGAGGAAACCTACGCAGACACGGGGAGAACACGCAAACTCCACACAGAAAGGCCCCGTCCAGGTGGGAATCGAACCCGGACCTTCTAGCTGTGAAGCTCATTGTGGCTATGGTTTAATTTGTGGTTGTTCATATAATGATAACCTTGTTTTCAAAGGCACTGACATATACTCATGTAGCTGACAATTACCATATGGCAATAAATAATAGCTCATCATTATCGTCTAATCTATTCATTATGGTAATTTTTTAAACACAGCTGTTGTTACAACATGGACTGAATTCTTAGATCTTGTCTTAGATCAAGTGATTTCAGGGTTGCTTTAGCGTTGCAAAGGTTTTGCCTCTTATCTAAAAAGCTTCATCAGTGACATGTTTTAGTATAACTTTGTATTTATGACGTCTATGAACAAAGTGGTGGTCAAGTACTGGTCAAAGTCAGCTGTAAGTCCAGACTTCAAATATGTACGCTTCTGGTTATAGGGTTGATTGGTTCATGTCGGGCGGGGTGGGTATGTATGACAAGTTATATGGTTTACACAAGCACATGCTTTTGCAGATTATACAGCCTAGTCATTCAATCAGAACAGCAGAAATCCACGCCTTACTTGTGACTGCTTCAACAGCTTACCTAAAGCTCATTTTCTAATTTTCCTATCAGCCAAAACGCAAATACTGCATTTGGAAAGTTGGCCACTGTAATGACAAAGACATACATCTTGCAAAAGCGTGATTAACGCGGCAATAATCTTTCTTTTTGCCGTCATTCATGTCTACTTGGTTAACGCTAGGGTAACAGAACTTGCACTTGAGTACCAATGTGTTGACATCTCACAATAAGTCAAAGTTGGTGCTTAAAATAACAACATAAGCAATATAATACGGCACACGCGTTACCTGAGGCGGATCTGCACAAGCCATTTCCTGGTCATTTGCTTTTGTTACGTCAGTCATTCCGTTTGCACAGAGCGGCACGCTACAGATCATCTACTCCCTTCCCATCCTCTACTTACGTCAGAGTAGGGCTTATTAGGCAGCGACAATGCCTTTAGCGGACACCCGGTTAAGCAACACCCAGTCGTAGAGGTCAGAGGTCACAAATAACCCTTAGTGGAGGATCCCCCGGCCCTAAAAGCAGCAGAGCATTCCTCTCTCCCTTTGGCATGCACGGGACGGCTTCCTCTTCTCACTTCCCTGTCCTGCCCTTATACCCCCCCTTCTCTTTCCTGCGCTCTGTCCCACCTCCGCATGGACTCGCCTCACAGTGCCAGTGCTATCGACGGGACGTTTCCCACCGCCCCAGACTGGAGGACTCCCTGTGGGCTTCCTGCAGAACCGCCTTCTATTATCGAACAGGGAGACCAAACCCAAAGGCAGCGCTGAGCTCACAGCAGAGTGACTTCACAAATGTGAACTTGTAAGATAATGTTTTCAACGTTTGCTTGAGAACAGAGGGTCTGAGGACACGTTGGAAGGAATTATTTAGCAAATTACTCACATTCGAAGATCTAGTTCAGGGATAAATGCTCTAATCTCACTGTGATCAGGAAAGTACTGAGAGAAAGTAGTGAGAGAGAAAGTGTCTTCAGAAACAGCTGAATAAGGCCCATTCCAAAAATGTTTATTCCCTAAATGATTTATAGCATCTTAAGTTCACTCCGATGTTTTTTGAATCTATCTCCATGTATAGCTATCAGGCTAAGCTGCCATGCCTTCCAAAATCATTCAAAACAAAGAATTTCTGACCATAACTTTTTCATACTGACGGGGAGTGGGAAGACGGCGCAGAACATCCAAAAGGCTGATACATGCGTGTGTATATGTATGCACATGTATGTGAGGAATGCGAGCGTGTCATTGACAAAGACTAAACGGCCAGGCGTTCGGGCTCGGGACGCAGACGGAGCGGGAGTGTGGATCCAGCAGATGGGGCTGAGGCTGAGACAGCCATCTGTCCCACAAACAGCACTGGGCTGGAATCACCACAGATACAACGTTTAGCATCCGATCCATATTCATCATGCAGTTTAATGTAAATTATTTAAATTCAAACCAAGATTTTGTTGGAAGAAGTTTTGTATTTCAGAGAGAATTTGTTTATGGAATGTCTTCATGGCTGATCAGCCTTTAGATAAAAACTATAGCCAATATAAGTGTTATTAACATCTATTCGAGTATTGAGTTTTACTAGTAACTTGAACTTAGTTTTTTTTATTACCTAATCAAACAAGAAGTGCTTACTGTATATGCACTGCATCTTTTGATAAACAAAATCACAAAGTAAGATGGATTCAAAACTATATGCTTTTGAAAGTTAAAATACTTTCCATACTTTCATGCCACATTTCATATATTATGAGGCAAATAAAACATGCTAATGGAAACTGAGTTATTCTAAGAATGTCTGCCTTTCCCCCTCTTGAGAGCATGCCTTTTACCCACTAACTTTTCTTTTACGGGTTCCTCCTAAGTGTCATTTCAGCACTTTTCAGCAGCTTCTCACCGTAACAATAAAGTTTATTCGAATGCGAGAGGAATGGAGCGGCGTTTCCCTTTGGTGGTCTGTTCTGGGGGCGCAGCATTGACTCACAGCCTCTTTCTCGGCCCACTCTTCCTTCCCTACGCTCCCTCCCACTCTCCGCCCTGCTGCACCCCGGCGTGGGAGGCAGCTCGGCCCAGCAACAGAGCCTCGAGGCTGGGCACACACACTGCGCATACAGGCAGCATTGGAGCTCTGACTTCCACTCCCCTCACCCACTCACAAACACACCGCCGACCCACACAATACTGCCGCTCTACCCAAGCCCAATCCAAGCACCTCTTTAATGATGTCATGTGCCTTACATCTGAAGGAGCGCAGGCAAAGGGGAAACACGTGGGAGTGTGTGTGGGCTGTCCCGTGCACGGATCTATGTGCTGGCAGGTCCTGATATTAAAACGTTTTTTTTTGTACATTTACGGTTTGCCTTTTAATAGGGTTCAGCGCAATAGGTTATTTTTGGATACTGTTAATCTATAACTTGCAATGAACTGGCAACTGGAAGTCAGTACTGGATTAAAGTTAAGAGAAAATGATACGAGACAGGAGGGAGCAGCTTCCTTTACTTGGCAAAAACTACTCGATCTTTGACCAGAAAGCTTGATAATCACTCAAACCAGTTTCTTACCAGGAGGAGAGCCCTTGATTGACAGACTCCTTGTTGAAGGCCTTGCAGATTCTCACCTATGAAAAGCCGGTGGCACAGGAGCACGTCACTCAAACCTGACAAACCATTTTCCGAGCACCGCTTAGAAGAAATGTGCACAGAGCTGATATTGATGTGCACAATGTCACACATTGTACCATGTCTGTGGTGAGAAAAAAAATCACAATATTCAGAAAGGCCAGATTGCTCATTAGAATATTTCACATTTGTGTGTGGGCGAGCGTTTAGCAGTCCCTCTCCCTGTCGTCCCAGTGCTGTTCCAGAAACACCCTGCTGAGTCCAATACCAGGCGGGATCCTAACCCCAGTCTGTCCATAAAATCCCAAATCCAAGACACAACTTCTGCTGCGAGAGGACGAGTCTGCGCCACGCTGAATGAAGGCAGCGCTCAAGTCATGTCCCTTATCTGTACAAAACACCAAATGCAGGATCCAAACACCTCCTAGAATGTGATTTTCTATTCACAATCCTCAAACATAATTGAAGGCACTCTTCTAAGAACTTACAGCAGAGTCCAGCCAATGTCAGAACAATACCTACTGTATGTGGCCTATTTCCTTGATTATTAATGCATGGCCTATATGTTTCGTCAGTGGAAACCTGAAGACCAACTGATCATTTTATATTCTGTTCTTGATGCAGCACAGCCCGTATAGGCTGGTTTTCGGACGGTAGCCCATGTTTCAAAGATAAGGGTAAAAACAAAGGAACTGCTAAAAAAGTGGCATTTAAACTTTAAATCGACGCGAGCCTCGTGTCTCCGTGTTCCAACGGATTTTAAAAGTGGACTTTAAATGTTGAACACGTGCCGCAAGTGCCCCCTGTTGGAAGAATTAAAATCAGAACTCTGAGAACAAACGATCATGAAAATATAACAAACTGGTCATGTTTTTTGATCGTCATCATAGTCGGTGAACACAGATACATGTTTTAATGTCCTGAGATAATTAGGAAGCAACCAGTGGGTCAGAAACGGTCTGTGTCTCAGCCTAACCCTCTTGTCTGCCCCTCAGTCACGGGGTCTCCCCCGGGGTAAACGCATTCCAAAACACAAGAATTTCCTCCAGCTCCACTCACATACCACATCTCTGCCTCGCTCCTTCTCTCTGCTCACACACGCACGCGCGCAGTGCATATAATGGCCATGCCAAAGCCAGAGGAGACCACACACTGTTGCTATGGCACGATGAGCGCGCTCACTGCAGCAGGACGCGCTCACAAACAACGCACGAGATGATTCGGAGTATCAAAGTTTATGGAGAAACGGGGACGTGTCCTATAGGCCTACGTGTAGGCCTAACTTTGAGGGGAAATTATATGAATAATAATCGGATGCTTTCAGAAAACAAAGCACATACAAATATATTCACTTCACGAATAATGTGTTCAAATTGATCAGTTTTGGAAAAGTGTATTGAAATTAAAATACCTTGAAAATATTGCCTTAATTAAAAGTAACAATGAAATAACAGATTGCCTTTACAAAACTTAGCTTGCTCGTTTTTAAAATAGATCACACAGACCCGTTTAATTCCAGTCAAACTAACCCCAAATACAATGTCAGTGTTGGACCAAAGCGCGACAAATGGCTGTAAAAATCTCATGAGCTTTTTCTTACCTGTTGCCGACTCGGTCGAGTAAAGATCGCTTTGCCGACAGCCCATCAGCGCAGCGCTGGTGCATCTGTGCAACACACACACAAGAAGACACGAGCTCAGACACGAAGCTCCCAGTGGTGGCTACTGAAGTGTGCGCGAGAAGGAAGAGGCAAGAGAGAAACGTTCAGCGGAGCTTTTCAGGGGCGCTCATGCCACAACTCCGCACGCTGCCCTCACGCCGACTGAGTGCAGCTACAAGTCACGCAGCAGCAAACATAAGAAAGAGCCGCGCAGCCGTCATCTCAATACTACACGTGCAAAAAAAAAAAAAAAAAAAACCTAAATTCCCCCTTTGCCCCCTTCTCGCCAAGGGACCGTCCCCGTGATGCACTCTGGGCCACTTACGAGCCGCTTCTGGTGACAAAAGAGGTGACACGCATTGCGCTGAGGTGATGAGGAAATGAACGAGAGCAGAACACTGCTCTAAACAGGTGAATATAAAAGGGAGGATGATGAATAAACAAATGACTGAAGTTTAGCCTGAATGTTTTAAAATTGTGACCGTCACAAAAAAAACTACAATTCTTTAAAGAATGTTCCATTTTTCATCTCTGATATTTAGTCAACATTTAAAGAGCTGATCAATTATCAGCTTTTTGATCAGCTTTGGCGACTTAAACTGCGCGGGGTTTTCTGCTTTTCGCGACGCGTGGTTGCGGTAAATGTTTATAATTTTTTGTACTGGGGTCAAGTAAGTGTCATATTTCGGAAAAAGAATCCTGTTAGTTGGCCGATAAGTAACTGTGATTTAGCCTAGATCATTTTTCAGTCTGTTTGACCGCCCAACGCATTGGCGCCTTCCGCTTACTTGTTCTCCACAGATTTTATGCTATTTATTATTATTTATTTTTTTTAAATGTTGTCCTCCCCCTTCCAGAATAACTCTAATGTAGCTGTTATTACCGCTGGAAATGTCACAAATTGCCATAATGGGAGACACCTCTCTGTTTAATAAATGCTCCAATAATGACTCACTAACATTTCTGATAAGGGAGGCGTTGGAGCAAACCAAGTACTCCACCCCGACTGTTTAAAAACGGCTAAAATGCCCAATCAAGCCAATCATTTCTGTCCTCAAGTACCTTTTATGACTTGAAGGCCTGAACACACACTATGCTGTCATGGGACTGTACCTGTTCAGCATGGCCATTTGTATAAATTCCCTTCAAACGTGTTACACATGTCATTGCTCACCTGCTAACCCCCCCCCCCCCCCTTCCCCCTGACTTCTTCTTTCTCCTTTTTGCAGACTGCCGGCTGCCTCATCACTTTCACTTTGAGAGCGAGAGCAATCTGGGAAATCAACTTGCGTTTTCTCCGTTTTATTTTGGCATAGACCAGGTTTGTAAGTCTATCAAAGCCACACACACACATACACACACACACACACACACACACACACGCACACACTCACACATACATATACATATACACACACTAACAATATTACTGCATCGTGTCTACAGATTCATATTGTGAAATTCCCTGAATAAATTACAAAGCCCACTCTTTCTCTTATCTGGTTTTCAAGTACAGTTATGATGAGCGGCGTTTCTGGTATCTGGGATGGGTATTTCTGCAATGTTAACTTCCCATAAACTCTAGGTAAAATTAATGTTTTTTTGCATGATGCTGCTCTAGATTTACATCAGAAAAAAAAAATATATATATATTATTACGCCGCTTCTTGTCCCCCCATTTGGACTTTGGAAATATGAAGTTACCATGCAATGCCAAACCAAATACAATCAGGATAATCCGCATCTTAAATGTCCATCTTTTCCCCCCCAAACCACCGCACACAAATGAGTGCTTTGCTCACATTACAAGTGGCATCATGCCTCACTTCCTCCGCGCCCGCAAACCAGTTCCTTTCCATTTTGCGCCACTACTGCATTGATCCGAGTAACGAGTAATCGAGCATGGACATCAGAGGGCTCGTGACCTGCACAGTGAACCGCCGTCCTCCCCGCCATACGCTTCTGACCACAAGACAAACACCTGACGAAATAAGCGCAGTCTATCGGACGGCCCCTGGCTTTGAAGTGAGCAGATAAAACTGTTTGCCGGGGGGCATGTTTTTAACGTGGCGCAGTTAGATAATGCATTGTTTAGTGACGGCAAAAACCAAGTGATGAAAGCTGCTTAGAAGGCCGTCCTCGGTTGGAGCCTTAAGCATCGTCTCCGTGGCTTTTTCCAAATCAATATGTCATTTCAGTGCGGAATTTACAAGTGGCTCCATGTCCCGCAAAAACAATGGCCGACTCATTTTAAACACAAAACAACCTTGTCATTCTTTTAAACTTCTAAAGGAAAGCACTCTACACATTATCCCTGGGTTACACCACACGCCCAAAATCAGCGGCCATACTCTAAAAGTGTCATATTTCGGTTTTTTTTAAATAACTTTTTTTAAATGACCTGTCTCCGAAACAGAAACCCAGTCCCAAAGTCCATTGCCTGTTTCTCTTGTCATCCTATGTGTATGTGGCTTCAGCGTTTTTTGAGGTTAACTTGAGTCTTTTTGTGCGACAATTAACGCTCATCTGAAGTTCACATAAGTACCACAGTAATGCGCATGTGTCCATTGTGAGCGTATATAGGGCTGTCGAGGTGTATGTTGTATGTTTTCAGCGTCTCCTCCCTGGGAATTCCCCTCTGTTCCAGTCTCTAACAGCCTGTTGCAGCCGCAGCTGGAAGTGCGTGAGTGTATCCGCGTGTACATGCCGCGGATCTATGCACACTCCATGTACCGCGCTCCGTGTGTGTGTGTGTGTGTGTGTGTGTGTTTATGCATGTGCCTTTTTTCCCCCTTCTCACTCTCTCTCTCTCTCTCTCTCTCTCTCTCTCTCTCTCTCTCTCCCTCTCATTCCCAGGGTCCTGCCAAGTTAAACCCTCTTAAATGTCCCCCTGGCTTTTGTCCTCACGTTTCAGATGAATTTCCCCCGCATTCATCCCACCATTCAGCCGCTGTGTGTCGGAGCGCTCAGGAATGCGCTGGGTTTGACAGGCGCCTCAACTGGGTGCGTGTGTGTTCGTGTGTGTGTGTGTGTGTGTGTGTGTGTGTAAATGGGGAGAAAGCGGAGCAGTTCTCATCCTAAAGCATACCATGGCGATGATGTTTTGTGACTGGCCTGTCTTGTCCTCTCATGACATTAGATGTGGCACATGTTGATACAAGCACTTTAACATCTGTTGCATAGGCTTAGGCGCTTCTTTATGTTCACCTTCCTCTTCATGGCGTCCCCAGAGCAAATTGAAGCCCGTGTGGATTTGCACGTGAATTCACTCCGGACACAACATCGGGTTCGGGTCTGGGGCTGGCACAAAGAAGACACTTCTGTGTTTGCGGATAAAATCGCACGCTGTCATGAGTCGCTAAGAGTCACAGTAATGTTTGTGCCAGTCCTAAGCCTACAGAGAGATTGTCGCGACTGGAAGGTCATTCAGTGCAAAACCAATTCTATCAAGCAGATGATTCGCAGCGGTGACCCAGGAAGGGAAAAGCCAACGGGGCAAATTGTAACCACTGGAACACCTGTCTTTTATCACAAAATACTGATAATTGTTTTTGCTCATGTCTGTAGGATGTTTCCATGGCATGAACTTAAACGCCAAGACACTCTGCATTTTACCAGACTAGTTTGCCCCGACTCTGCCCACGTGCCAGTGTTGAACGGCACAATGTGAGACCGCAGTTGTTGCTTTGAAAAAGAATGGGAGAAGGGTGATTCTTTTTCCTTGTCTTTCTTGCGATGCAGAGGTGCTCAATGGGGATCCAGCGGCAACAATAACCTTACCTTTGCGCACACATATTTTCACCTTCCCCATCCGCGTGCACACACACACACACACACACTCACACACACACACACAACAGTGGCGCACAATCAGACGCCCACACGAATGCACTCGGAGTCACATGTGCTCTCACTCAAAGAGCTCTGCACCCACTCACCCTGACACCCACACAGCCACCCACACACTCACGTGCCTCTGCCAAATAGCTCTCCCTCTTCTCTCCCTCTTCCCCCCCCCCCCCCCCCCTGCCCTCCCTCCTACCTCCCTCCTCACTCCATCATGATCTGGTTTCCTTTTTGCTTTTGTGAGCGAACCCGCCGCGATAAAATAAACACAAATACGTGATAATCGCATTCCAGACATTTCTCTCCTGCCGGTGGGAAGTTTCAACTGGTTCCCGGTGAGAGTTGGTTTTGACACTGTGCTTAATTGCGTGTGAGAAAGAACTGAAACAAAGAAAATGCATGAAAAAAAGAGAAGGGACAAAAGAACCGCATTCCTAAAGTCCAAAGTATGTGGGGATAATGCACAGCATGAAAGTACAGACAGCCGAGCGCACATGCACAAGACAAAACTTCACTGAGCACCTCATGGTCACAGCAATGGGAATGGACCACCAATTGCACACAATATTTTCTTAAACAATTCCATGCACCTGACAGTGACATCAAAGTGACAAAAACAAGTTGTACAAGCAAACCTTTTGCCTAGAAAGGATCAGTAAAGCATGAAAAGTTTGGTAGATGTTGAATCCAAAGCTGTTCAAGGGTCTTACCTGAGCACATGGCCCACATGGCATGCACGCTTCCTCAGTCAACACGCTTTGTCTCTCCTCCTCTCTCCGTCCGCTGCCGCTTCCCCTCCATCTGTCTGTCTGTCCCCTCTCTCTTCTTGTCTTTCACCCTTCCTTTCTTTCCTCCCCCCTCTCCCACTTTGGCGCTCTCTCTCTCTTCAAACTTAATTATTTCTCCCTCCTCCTCTGTGAAGCATTTCTTCGCACCTCTCCGGCGGCGTCTTGTGCTCCTGTTCTCTGTAAACTTGCTTGTGTCCTTATGATAGTGAGAGTGATCCATGAAGGCAGTCTTAACCAGTGTCCCTCCTCCTCCTCCACCTCCTCCTCCTCCGCTGACTGTGTGTGTTCATTCACTGCACACACAGACACACGCACAGACAAATGCCTCGCTGCATTTTTCTCATTTTCTCTATTTCTCGCTTTCGTTTCTCTTCAATTTTCCCTAATTCATTTATGCAGTTTCACTGGATTACAAGACATACCAAATTAGAAGAGATAATATGAAGAGAATAAGGGTCCCAAAACTCACAAGGACGGTGATGTGCAAGTTGGAACTAAAGAGAACAAAAACAACTGATTTATATATTTCAATGAACAGATGTTGGAAGCCGGTAATGGAGGCACTTACTATATTCCTATATAATTCCTATATGCATGAATTTCCTTCAGGATCAATTAAGTATTTATCTATCTATCAATGTTGCTTATATGTATATAACATTGCAAATTGTACATATAGAGTTGCACTTTTTTCTGATTTTGTATTATTTATTCATTTTAATTTCCATTTAGATAAATTAATCAGCCATTTTGATCAGTTAAAGCCGATACTTGGAGTCAGAGTAGCTGCCGATACCGATACCACAGGGTTTAAATAAAAACAGCACTGCAGCCTGTCAAAAGATGCTGAGTGTTTGCGCTCGCTATGATCATTACAGTTTTTACATCTTGCAAAAGAAGCCTCTTCAGTCAGTGCATTAGCCTCAATGCAGTCAACAGCGGTGTTACCAGCAAAGGTTTCTTATGAAAAAACGTACATTAGTTCTGTGATAGGTTTAGGTACTCGCTGATACCTGAGATACCTATCGGGCCAACCCCAATTCAAATGTTGATTTATTGATAAAGGACATTCTTCGTTATTGGAATCTGTTTTGAGATTTCTGGTTTGAGATCACTTTGGCATAAAGATCAAATATCCAATGTTGTCAGTCATTTAAACAATCTAATAATTTTGGTCCATGATTGCTGCGGTAAAACGGGGTAAAGAGCAGGGAGAGATAGATAGATAGATAGATAGATAGATAGATAGATACTTTATTAATCCCAGCAAGGGGAAATTCAGTTGTCCTTCAGTAGCAAACAGCGGATAAAAAGACAATACATATAAATATAATAAAAAGTACTTGCCCGAAGTTAAACCCCCACACATTTACATCAGCAATGATCATTATAAAATCGAATTGCAGCAGAGATGAAGGATCTCCAGCAAATGGAGTTTGGGACAGTTTTCCATGTACATGGCAGCAGTCGTAACTATGCCACTTTTATCAACCACAGATATATGCATTTATGAGTATTAGAACCTCATTATATATGCTTTATGAATATCAAACATTTCACGTTTTACTCAATTGATAATAAAAGCATGAAATCAATCATAGATATTTAGATTATATTTTACTTGTCCTTTAGGCTCAAGTGACTTACAAGCCGAAATCCTCTCATGCTGCACAGGACAGGCACACAGCTCCTGATGAAAGTGTTGCGGCGCAGATATAGTCTATATACTTCACTTGAATGTGTTAGGAAAGTCGCACTGACTCTGAATCTCCTCACTGGACGTGGAGAAACAGGGAAACACATAAGTGTGTTGACGCTGTAATCAAAAATTCCAGACGTGGTTTCAGGGGCAGCGGCCCAAACACCTCTCTGGGGCTGCACAGCGGAATGTATGCTCTCCATAACTTTACCGTTGTCTTTTCCATTTCCCTTCCAAATATTATCCCATGTTTCCAGCAGCTCCAAAATATTATGGAAGGGAAGCAGACGCGTATCTCGACAGATGAGAATCATTCAGTTCATTTGCCTCAATTTAAACAAAGTGCTCTGACCAAAATCCCTTTAAATAAGCATTTGTTTTTTTTATGTGAACTGTAATTAAAATAAAAATACTAAAGTAGCAACCTCATGAGCAGTATATATGCAGTAATAATGTGTGCATGACGTACAGTAAACTGCTGAAGAGAAATGCTGAGAAGAAAACAAACTGAGAAGGATTTAATGCTGTAAAGATTTAAGTGTAAAATCTTTCTGTTCGGGGCTCTAAATGACCCATCTATACCTACGCCTCTATGCAGAGCTCTGAGTGCTGATCTTTCTCATTTGAAGCACTTATATAATATTGAGGATTTGAGGACTAAATTGATTTCATAATTTTAACACAAGATACTCTATATCTTGTGTTATAGAGTATCTATACTCTATACTCAAATACCTTCATTGAAGAAGATACTCTATACATTGAAGAAGATACTCTATACTTTACTACCAATATGTGCCATTTAAAGCACAGTTGCATATAACCGATTGAACTGGTCATATAATCGCTGCATCAGAATAAAACTCAGGAGGGGAGGCTGGTAAGTGCCTAAGCGCGCGGGCAGGTTTGTAGTTTTCATTTACCTGTAAGGCTCACTGCCCACTGTTCAAGCCCACGTCCTGCCTGGACAATCAGGTCTGCACAAGTGATTTCATGTTGTTTGGCGCTTTGTAGGAGTGAGCTGACCACGGCGAATGCCCCGCCACTCTGCGTTGGAGCCAGCGGTGTGTCTGCGTGGAGGTGGTGGGAGTGCGAAGGTGAAGGAGGAGCAGGTGCGTGGGCCCAAAGCACAGCTCAGGCGCTCTCTCCGCCGCCTGCTAATAGGGCTTTTTTCTGCCCCCAGCGGGACATGGAGAGCTGTCATTTACATGGAGGTAATGGAGTGATGGATAAGTGGATGAAACGTGTGTGGGCGATGTGATGGTCGCCTCACACCTCTCTGTCTTCCTCACTCATTTTTCTGCCTTTTCTTTGCAGCGGGCGCACTGTGCTACTTAGCGGGACATTAGTGCTGTAACACTCTGTATTTGTACCGAAAGGATTGAAATCAGTTCCTAATAGAGGCTGAATAAAAAGAACACAGTATTTACACCAATACGGCGCAAAACTTTGTCTCAAAGTAACTTCCAAACAGGTGTGAGAGGTTTGAGACGCCAAACAGCAGCTGCCGAATTAAGAATGGAGACGGTCAGAGATTGTACAGATTTTTTTAAACTTAAATGCTTTCATAGTTTTTTGTGCGTGTGCGTTGGTTTTACTGAAGTCTTCAATCAGAAACATACAGAAAATACAAACATATACAGCATTTATCGATTCAGTAGGAATTTTAAGGCGACGCTTGCGGTGGGACGGTGGGGTGAGGGTTAACGGGAACGTAGAGTCAAACAGAAAATGCATAATATATACTCAAGTCAGAGTAACTTTACTTAAGCACACTTCTTTTAGATAGCCTTAAATTCGATGTTTAGTTTTATTCAAGTACAAGTGAAAAATAATTACCCAAAAAATATTATTTAAGTTAAAGTAAAAAGAGACCACTAGAGTACCGATTTACCATTTGACAAAAGACAAAACATAATACAACAGTACATTTCTGACATTTATCAAGAAGTACAGCAACTTAAAAAAAAATACTGTAACTGAGCACTGTTTGTTTCCAGAAATGTGTGCCTCACGTTTGTATAATCATCCATAGAACTTTCTAGAAATGTTCTGATTCAATGCAGTATAGAAGACTGTCTTTCAATTACGAATCAAATGGACCAGCCAATGCCTGTAGTATAATACCGCACTTGCATATAATACCAAACAAACCATAGGTATTTATTATTGCATTGTAATACATACAGTTCTGTATATGAAGCGGACAGGGATGTTTACGAGAGTGCATTGAAAGTAAACAGTGCCTAGATACTCATGCTGATATAATCTTTGTTAACAATCCTTTAGCTGCGAGCTTGTTGTCTCCGCGGTGGTGGCAGTGTGTCAGTGTTGCGCTTGACTCCAGTCCAAACAAATGGGAGAATAGATTGACTCTGTGGGAGAGAGAAATAGCCTGTGTGGATGTGAAGGCAGCCGTCCAGACAAGCTGCTAACACAAATTTGGTTGTTTCATAAATGACAAAATTCTGTTAAATGCTTTAATTGTTTTGGTGCCAGCTGCATCAGTGGCCACATTGATATTCAGAAATTTGATGGAAGAATTTATGCCTGTTCGTAAGAGACACTTTATATGAGAGTAAGACTACACTTGTGTTTTTAACAGAGTTTTCTGTTCTTAGTCACAAGAAAAGAAAGGCAAGTGTTTCTGAAACACATCAAAGCACAAATTATTATCAAAAATCTGCATCTTCTGAGATGATTGTACATTTCTTTTCCCGTCTGATAAAGTGAAAAGAGCATGTTATGAATGTTGTTCAAAACAGGTGAATCAAAGCAGAACAATATTTTATTCAGTGAAAGGAGATATAGCGATGTAGATGCAGAAAGCAGAGGTGCTTTTGAGAGTCAGCGCTGAGGCGTCTGAACGAGGGACTGTCCGTGGGAAAGTTTGGGATGTTTCTGGTAAATCATAAACAGTGTCAATCATTTAAAGGACTGGCTTTTAACATTCACTGTGATTCTCACATGGCGGTGTTTCTTGTGAATGACACAAATCGCAAATTGAAAGGGAAGCATTTTTCACCAAATATGTTAATAGTTGGGAAGAAATGCCCACTCATAAAGAATTGAGCGATTGTTGTCAATACTTGGCTGCGGTTGAGAAGAAAAACCCATGTTATAACATATCGAAAGTCAGCAACAACCAATCATCTATACGCAATAAAATAAGCAAAAAGCAACTATGTGCTGTAAGTTACATCTTGAATACAGTCGAGCAATTCATCAAAACTGGGGCCAAATCAGAAGAAGAAAAATTATTACAACAGTTAGGGTCACACAATTAATGATTTTTACAGTCTCTGTACTGGTGCTTGTGATGGCAAAAACAGAGTCATTCTTACTACATATTAAATGATACGGAGCGGACGCCTTTTCCTTCACTTTTGAGAGGAGGGCGGTCCCTTTGACAGGAAACCACCGTGGGCTTTATCCCACCCCTGAACACATGACAGCTCACCTCATATGCTCCGTGTCTTATAGTCTTTCGTAATAACTGTTGATTGTTGCGCCGCTTTTTCGGGGACACGGAGGCTGCAGCGCCGGCCGGGGGAAATACTCTGGCTAAAGTGAGAAAACAAAACAGTCACGTGCTTGTGCGCAGTATATGAATTTTATGCGTGTGCTTCCCCGTCATCCTGGGACTTCCCCTCCGCTGTCTCTCTGTAGAGGGGACTTGGCTGTCCCGGCATTGGGCACACCTCGCACTGCTGCTGGAAAACATGGTGTGACTACGAATATGAATAGGTACTGTTACATTATGGCTGTGCAATTACAAAAAGTAATACATTTTGACTGGAACTGTCATGGAAACTACTCAATCTCAATTATCGACGTAGTTTTTGGTCCAAAAATCTGCAAATGAATGGATTTGGAGGATCAGATTTCTGGACTGCATGTACACCTAATTGGATTATCTGATTTCTCCAGTAATCTGATTTCTTTGGCCATGTAATTGTAGCCATCGTGTGCAGCATAGGAAGGTTTTATCTGCCGCCCTGACCTCTCGACATAAGTGTGATCACTGCGAGATTTTGCTGAATGCCAAAACATTGTTCTCAAATAGTGCTTGCAACAGTTGCCTTTAAAAAAAAAGTTTCATCCATAAATAAGCAACTTTCCCGGGTCTGCCGTTAGCAGGCAGAGGTTGTTTGCTGTATGCCTGCGCTTGGAGTGTTCTTGTCCCGCTGAATCGTTATTATGGTGCAGTGGTTGAACCTTCGCCGCTTTGATGAGAATGGCACTAGAGAAAAGTCAATGGGATGTTCTGCCTTTTTTTTAGGAACAGACCAAGAGATGCTTAACAAACCCGTGTGACATTTGGGTTTGGTAGAGAGCGTCGAGTGGTTTCACAAAAGCCTTGAAAATAAAAATGAGGAGACAATGGCGGCACATAAACAACAGCTTGTCGATCTTTGTACAGAGTGTATTATAATATATATATATATATATATAATGCTGGCTTTAACATATAATTTTAAGCAAGGATATTTGACATTGTATAAAATAAAAGGTTGATAGATGATGATAAAAATGTTACAGAAAACATCTAGTTTTAGGACAGCTCCGAGTTCTGTCTGCTATGCAACATTGTTAAAAAATGCTTGGTTCTGGGCTTGGATTGAAACAGGTGAGCAGGTGTGGCTGTTACATTGTAGTGGGAATTTCCCTTTCGGAGTCGTCTCAGCTGTCCACAGATTCACTTTTATGGCCTGAAGCTGTAACTGTGACACACTTTAATGGTTGTAAAGCTTCACTTGATATTACACATTACATTACAAGAAGACCTGTGTATTGTCATTGGAACGCGTTCGCAAATGCTGTAAGTAGAAGAGCTAGAGCTAGTAATTTAACAGACTAAACCTGGTCTAAAACAGGCCCGAAATCAGTCTAATCGAGGAGTTGTTGGAGAGGAAACAATGGCGTCCGAGAGGATAGTTGAAAAATATGCAGGACCTGATCTCAAGACATTGCACTAGTCTGACCATTTAGGTCTTGCTATGCTTTCCCATGAAGAAGGATAAATAAGTAAAAAAAAAAAAGCAAACCGTTTCAGCTTGTTGGACCGCGGAGGAATGTTCTTGATGCCACGTTGTGCATTAAAACTGTATAATGCATGGCTCCTCGTTGTTTAATACTTACTTGTTTAGTTTAGTTTATTTGTTTATTTGAGCAGTACACATAGTGCTCAAAAGGAGTGGGCTGAAGCAAAGCTTATGAGTGCCCACCCCCAAGTGCAATAAAATAAATAAAAAAAGAACATTACAAAACATTTCAAGCAGCTACATTCGTACAGACCAACTTACAAACTTACAAAAAAATATATGAACTGTTTATACAATTAATTGAAACAACGCACAGCTACAACAACAATCTTTTTTCATGTACGCTGTCTAGTTCAAAGCAGTCAAAATAAAATAAAAATGTGATCCTTAATATATTTCTTTCAGATTTTTACCCTTGATAACCGAGAGTTACTTTTATGTTATGAAGGTACATTAATAGGTATTATACTTCGAGATCTTGATACTTCCCAGTTGTCATTACCATTCTCAGTATAATTTTAATTTGGGTGTAATTTTCATAATCATTATTATTATATATTTATTTAATTGAGTTATATGTGAAGTATGCTGTAGCCCTGCATAGTGTGGTGCATTAAAAAGAGTGTAGAGCGGGCCATTTGAAGAGAGCAGTAACTCCCAATCAACAAACCCCCACACGGCTGCCCTAACAGCTGATTTTGTAGAATATGTTCCTATGCTGAGTGGTGCATTAAAAGACAAGGTTTAGAGCCCGTTGGGAGGGTCCCTCTCAACAGATCCATAACCTGCCAACCCTAATTCTCCATTTGTGAATTTGAGCAATACTTGTGCATCATACTGATATGCAAGCCAAAACATACAGCGCCTGAGAGCCAAAGTTATGGCTATAATTCAGATATGGTACAACTGTGAAACATGACCCATTATGAGAAATAGCAGTTACATTTGAGGAGTAACCTGTGCCTCTAAGAAAAGCCCCAAATACTAATACTAATTCTTTATGTGCAAGGGTCTTGTTACTAAGACCACATATCGACATGTTACTATTCATTTATATATTAGATACAAATTCACAATTTCATCGTCATACAGCGCATGCAGGCCTTTTGATCCATAGCACACTTCTTGTCTTTAACCATATTTATTTTACTGCTGCTGAAAATGTTCTGTGAGTTTTCTTATGTTTACCTCAGTTGAAATAGTCCTCAATGTCAGACATAAATTCGCTCCTCTCTGTGTTGAAACCACCTGGCCTTCTGTTTATTTTCCTCCTCAATGCAAGAGCCATTAAACCTGACATTGTGCTTTAGCGTGTGCTGCATAGAAAAGCTGTCTATACAAAAATGAAGCACCCATGTTACATTATACTATGCTCATAACGGTTATGAGCATTTAACCATGTTTAACCACTTAAGGAACGAGCCAAGAGGAGTTTTTTTGTTTAATAGTTCCATGTATGAAAAATGTCTGCACATTCAAAGAGTCGTGATATTGTTGTAAGCCTTTTTAAACTCCTCTGTGCCACCAGAAAAAGAACCCAACAATTTGCGTTGATTTTTTTTACTGGTACGATATGACAAATAAAACATAACAATTGTATGAGAATGATGAAATTATGTTTTCACCCCCTCTAAATTATTTCATTTATTTCGTTTTTATAATAAGACAATAGCTTTTACTGATATGGCTCTTTAATGTTGGCTAGACAGGCCTGTTAAACCTCAGCTCAGACCGGAATTTAAAAAATCATACTTTCCATTGAACACACACACATGATCATTGAGATATTCCTTTGCACTTTCCATTGATATACATTTCAAGTTATGAAATGCAAAATGACTAAATCATTTTCAAAAACCTGAACAGTGCGTAATATAAGAGCTCTAAGTAAAAGCAGTTCGTCTAATGAGCTACTTATAGCTCACATTTGCACAAATGTCAGTGGCCCGGCTGCGCTCCTCTTGTCTCTGCAGAGTTCACCATGTGATTGTACAAGTTAAGAGCTTACACCTGCTGTAGGCTATAAATTGGAAATTAGAGCCATGCCATTTACTGATTATGTAGCGCACCGACCTGAACATTTCAATTTGCCCCGGTGCTCCCGAGAGTCAACAGGGAAAACGTTCCGACTTTTTAAATAACACACGAGATCCAGCTCATAAAAAAATGTTTTTGTTTTGCACATTATTTATTTGTATTACTTTGCTAGACAGACTTTTGCCAGTGTTTTGCCAGGTCCCTCGTCATTGTGAGTCTGGCCTGGCTAACAGTGAGGGAATAGTGAGGGAAGCTGAGTTTGGTCCGTTGGTGCAGGGCAGCTGTGGCTACATAGACTACTGTACATTTCCCTTGTGAAGCACTTTGGGCGTCTTGTGCAATACACAAATATGATTCTCCTCCCTTCAAAAACATACCTGTTGTGTTTTTTTCTAATTCATACATACAGTACTGGTTAATTCTGCTCACTCAGTCACTCTTCATTTCACGAGCGCAAACGTTGTTCAAGGTCTGAACATGCTCAAATTGCCTCCACTATAATCATATCCTGCTTAGCTTTATTTGAGCCGCTTCATTCCAGGTGTGTTGTTTCAAAAAGAAAATATTATTAAAGGTGACTTGTTTGTGTGTTTTCCCAACCTACTCTTTATTTTTGGTTAGAAAATATGAAAAATAAAAAAAAGAAGAAAAATAGAAAATAATCCCGATCTGACTGGTGGATGCCACTGAGGTGCCCTTGAGCAAGACACTGCCTCGCCTTACAGCAGGGGTATTCAAACTTCTTTCATCGAGGGCCATATACTGTACTGTACTGAAGAGTATCGAGCATGGAGGGCCGCAGATCGGTAGTCAGTGCTGTCAAACGTTCATTTAAGAGCGGTTTCTCACCTTTATCAATGCGTGGACCCTTAACAGCAGCTCGGTCTCTATATAAAGTGTTAGTTTCTGAGGCTTTAACCACGTGGAATAATTAAACTTGCAGTAAAAACATCATCTCTGGCCATGTGTGCCAATTCAGTAAGAAGCCTGAGGAACACTCAAAATTGGCTGCATTTGGCCCCCGGGCCGCACTTTGGACACCGCTGCCTTACAGTATAGACAGTGAATGAATAATGCAATGTAAAGCGCTTTGGTAATCTTCAAAGGTGCTGTAAGGAGGAGTTGTTAATATAACCAATGTAATCTTCAATTGGCCTTTTACTATTGTTTGTAGGATTATTTTATTGTTCTATTGTGCTGTCAGTCACCATATCATTTCCATCGTGGATGACGGCTCAGTAAAGTCTGTCTGGTTCTCATATGATCTGAATAGAACCTGCAGACACTTAATCGCATGTTAGGGCAGGACAAACCGGGCCCATTGTAGGAGTGCCGGTTACTTCTTGTTCTGTATGTTTGGCGACAGCTGTATATCTTCCTCCAGAAAGGTATGTCTGAGCCTAATGTATGCAATAGAGTGTTTGGCTGCACGGCCCGTATTGGCGCGCCTCCAACGCAAACAGGTACATTACAATGGTGTGTGAACAGGAGTGGAGTAGGGGATACATGACACGATCACGTTGAATGTGGAAAGATTTCGAGGACCATGGACCGACGGATCTCGTCTGTCAGTTGTCGTTATGTTCTGACTTGTTTTCGTCTACATTAGGAAGTGCATATGGCGACATCAAAGGCGAGACTGCCGTTTTCAACTTCCCCTCAGTCATTAAACAGAACCGGTTTATAATTGGGGGGTATCTATTGGCAGAGTCGATGGCACCATTATTACTGCGTATTGGTAGCAGACAGAACAGTCACTTTTTTTTTTATTCTCACAAGATCTTTAACTCGCTGGACATTCTTTCGAGCTGCGTCACCCAATCGATCAAATAAAGCATTTATGTCATGCATGAATATACCGTGTGCATTGTATTAAATTACCTGTGTCTCTACTGTGAGTGGGCTTGCCTGCCGCTCTCAGCTTTGCATTTCCCACCGGTTGCCTAACATGGGAATTGTTTAGTCCATTCTCCGCAGAAACCCGGGACTTACTGAGCATAAAAGCTGGCGTGTTATGTATTTGCCATCCTAGTGATTGATTATTATAATTGTTTTGCTTAAATGCGACCAATGTAAAGGCATATTCAGCCAATACCATGAATCTATATTTATGGTATTGGCTCCTCCTGAGGTTTCTCCATTACACTTCGCCGCTCCTGTACCGGTACTTAACCCTGTATCTCACCTGTGTGTGCTGTATAAGTCGACAGAGACTGGCAGCCCGCTCCGTCCCGCCCGCGCTGTCCCGAGGCGGCCCGGTCGGTTTGTTAAACACACGTACGGAGGAGGGAGGCAAAGAGCTCACGGAACCTTCTCTCAGGAAACCAGCGTCCACTTTGGTGTGTCAGCGCTGCTCGCTTTTTCCCAGATGCTTTCACACCTACATCCCGATAGCTCTCGCCGCGCTGCCGCTCTGTTCCTCCTCTTCACTCTCCTCCCTCTAAATTTACTTCAAACAGAAATGGACAGATTTTAGATTGAGGCTAAAATGATAAGCACAGAATATAGTTCCGTATTTATGTTGTGGAAAGCATGATTATATCCTATGCGTGCCGTGTGGGTTCGAACCGTTGATATAAATGGCAATAGCTATTATTTAAAACTACAGGTGACAAAGTACTCGGATATCGAAGTGTATGTTTTTATTACTTTGGCGGTATTATAACTCTGTACTCAGACAGTTTCATTCTTTATTGAAATCAAATTCTGCTTTAATTTAGTTATGACAACTTTAATTGCTCAGCCAGTGCTTGGACATAATTTATTTGCCTGTAAAAACAAAACAAAAAATGTTTTTCCCCCCGTGCTAGTTAGAGTGATAGGTCTTGATATTGGATCAGGTTTATTGGCGATGCTTTTCAATCCCACCTTATTGAGCGATCGGTAATAGACGTTGCCTCAAACGTGCAGTAATTTCTCTGCCGCGTCTCCACACAACAGACAAAATGTGGTATTGTCTTGTTCAAGGACGCTCAGGCGGAGCGAACGCCGGAACTGGGGTCATGTTAACAATCCTGCCTGAAGAGATTTCTCTTTTATTTCCAGGAACGCTTTGGCTCCTTGGTAACAATGCGAGAAAACATCTACACTGGAAGAATCAGTTTCATTATTATCACTTTTACAAGGTCTGAGTTCGCATGAGAACCATAGAAAAGCTCTTCTTGTTTCCTTTTATCGATCATACCCCCACATTTTTACATCTGCTTCGGAACCTAGAAAGAAATATCGAACACTCATCTTAACTCATGTGATTATCCCTAAAAAATCAGGACCGCCGCCATTGCAATTAAACAAAATCTGCCATTTTGTTTGTGGGTGAATGTCCCTAAAACGTGTGCTTAAGAGGGGAAAGCCATGTGATTGAAACGCATGAATAGAACAAAACTTAAAGTACATAATTTTTCTCTCTCCGTCCAACTGATTCGTTTTTATTTACTGCCCACTAAATCAATCCTTGGACGTCAGCAGCTGCTATAATGCAATCAGTTTGCAATTGTTACGCAGTTTACTTTTAGACTTCAAGAGCGTCGCAGTGTTTCCACCGCAAATCATAAAGAAAATTGTTGGTTTCCGTTACCGTTAAAAATGAAAAGGGGGGGGGGGGGGGAGTGTGAGGAGCGAGCAGTTTGGTTCCTAAGCAACAGTTAGCGATGGTGCAGAGTGCTCCGGGCTGGGTCTTGAGTTCCCATGTTTCTGCCTTGGTCTCCACATTCTCTTCCTGAGGAATTTGACCCCCGCGACCCCCCTGAATACGCTCGGATTTACCCGCTCCTCCAACACACAATCACTGCCGCTCACTGTAATCGAAAGGCGCTTTTATGAGAGCAGCGCGGCGCTTTCTTCCCCTCCTCATCGTAGCGGTATAGCCTTGGACACACAACGCATCGCCGCAGGTTCGATTCATATGACGCCTTGTGTGTTCATGTAAAGGTCTGAATTATTTTGTTTAGAGAGGGAGAAAAAGAGCCAGGATGTGAGCTACAAAATGACTTCCTCCTCAAGGTCAGTTCCTGTGAAGAGATCGGCGAATCAAAGGGCAGCATTGGCAATAGAGACGCGGCTTTTCAAAAGGCTTTCAGAGTCAGTGCAAATTGAAAACAGCAGTTTGACGTGAGAAAAAGAAAAAAAAATCGACAATTTAAATATAAAACATTTTAATAGATGTCTGTGTGAAAAAAACAAAAACAATAATGCACGCTGAATTTGGTAGACCTCTCATGACCCCTATGTAGAGTCAAGTGCGAGTCAAAATACTTTACATGTACATGTCGAAGATGACTGAGATTAGGACGTACATTTTGATATATTATTAACATGATTTTTATTATATTACTATTGTTATATATTGTTTATTATTGACTATGTTGGCCATTATATGAACCTTTGTGTTTCCCTATATTGCAGATGAATGATAAAATGAATTGTGCCTCATGTGTGACAAATACATGTATCACAATATTGCTCAAACTACTTCCACTAATACTAATATTACAACAAAACATGATATTGCTATAGTGATTCTGGAGTATACGAGAAAAAATAAATAAAAAATAGAAAAAAAATGACTAATCATTATTTAGTAATGATTAAGAATGAGGACTCTGTTTTGGGATTTTCTGTGGATGGGTTCCAGTCTCTTTCCCGGGCGCCATTTTGAGTTTTGATCCAAGTGCACATCATAACTCATTTGGCTTCTGTTGCCATGCCGTGACATTATCTGCGCACCGTTTATCATATCCACATTTGCATTTATATTTTGTTTTCTGTGTTTTTTTTGGCCACACCTCTCTCATCTGTCGTGTCGGTTACATTTTCAGGCCGATCCTCTCACATTTCGACCGTGATACATGGCTGCAGACGCAGAGGAAGAGGAAGTGGACGGGGTGAAGCAGGACGTAGAGAACAGCCAGAAGGCCCCCTGTGCCCGGTACGCGCTCCATCTGGACACCCGCTCGCTGTGAAAAGCAGTGTGAAACATGGCGGGGAGGTGAGATTATCAACTCCAATTACTAAAAAAAACAACCTGTAATATTTGATCTTGAAGTTTCATTAATTGTGGGTGTCTTTGATTGAAAGTGTTATATTGGCGTCAAAGTAAAGTTCTTTGGAATACACAACTGAGCGGCAATGCTTAAAAGAATTTGTGTTTATGTTTTATTTGGTCGGAAAACTACCCTGTTGTACATGTTTTCCGTAGTAGGGAACACCGTAGCCCCCAGGGGAAACCTACGCCGACACGGGAAGGACAGACTCCACGGAGAAAGGCCTTACTGCTTTTTGCTTATATTATTGCATGGATAGTGTCTGCTATGTTGTGCGACGTATATGGTGATTTCTACCTCCTTGGGCTCCCGCAGCACTGAATGGTTCTCACATTCGTCCACGCCAACATTTAAACATACACTGGAGGCACTGGGGGGGTTAAGTGCCAGGCCCAAGGGCACCTAAACATTATGTAAATGTGGCACTGCATTTCTATAGTGGCACCCTTCTTGTTAAGACAACAAACAGGCGGTGAATATATTACAAGAACTGTATCTTTCGCTCGAAATAATAGTGGGTGGATATATTGTTGTTTTTGCGTCCACATCTTGGCGCCTCGCAGTATTCATGAGGCCAGAGCGGAGCAAGAACCATGCAGTATCATCTGTTGATTAATATTCAGCAATAACAGTTGTACGGGGTAATTGAATGACTCGGGCACACCACGCGCTCAGAAGCCTGCACCCGCCGCCGCGTTTTCTACGTCCGCCCTGGCACTCTGGCGTTAAACGATGCACACGTTGCATTGCAGAGGTGTTGAGAGGGGTGCCCTATGGCCTTATAATCACTGCTCAATCTGCTCCCCTCGGTTATATAAGGGAGCTAGTAGTCAGATCCTCCTACAGATGCCTGGGCAGTCACGACTTACGCGCCTCTTCTCCATCCACATCCACCCAGGCCCACACAACACGTGCACGCCATGGCTCAGTTAGCATGTTATTTAATTGTGTGTTTTGTATCGGATACCCTTTAATTATTACGGCTGAAAAAAAAAAAGCTGGTTGTAACAGACCTTTACACGCTCATATACAAACAATGCGAAAGCTGAATTTGCGACCTCTTGAAATCAGGTCAATATTTAAAAATGTGCTAATATTGAAAATGAGCCAACTCCAAATAGCAATATTTTTTCCATTATTATTCTAACGTGCTTTTACGGTGGAGAAATAAAGGTGCATTCACGTGACGTCACAGCACTGTAAAGGGCATACTGTGAGACTGAAATGAAGGTAGGGCCACACGATTTTTTGGGGGGGAAACAGCCTAGCCTGCGAGTTAGGTCACAGCTCACATTTTAAACAGATCTGGGAGCATTAACATTCGAGCGAAGACTTAAATATGAACTGCTAAATTTATCATATGTATATCAAATATATAGGGTTGATATGGGTTTGAACTACAGTGATTGCGGCTTTTATACCTGATAATTCCTGGAGCAAACAGATTTTAGTTTTTGTTTTCAGAGGACATTATAATACCTAATAATGCGATTTTCTAATTATGTCTATTAAAATTGCAATTTGATTCAGTTGCAATTAATTGACCACCCATACATGGACGGCTAATGAGGTGCTAAATATTCTCATTGTGAATCTGGGCATGGTTTTAATATTAACACGGCTGACAAGAACCCTGCTCGAAAGCTTAAAAGTGCCTCGTGCAACTTTTAATGCCAAAAAGAAAGTTGCTATTTGTGCGTATGTGACCTTGCAGTGACCCAGCAGCTGTATGAGTGGTCAGCATGGCGCCTTTATGTTCCATCACAGTGGGCTCTAGGACGCTCCAGGATCACTTGTTTTGTACGTTTTCAGGTGTGACGGTCCGTCAGCAAAACCTTCCAAACAGGTGATCCTGGGACGACCTAGAGCCCACTGTGATGGAAAGTAAAGGCGCTCTGCTGACCACACCTACAACCTCGGGGTCCCTCCCAGGTCAAATACGCACAAATAACGTTCTTTTTTTTTCCATTAAAAATTGCATAATGCACCTTTAACATCTCCCAACACTTTAAACTAACTACACTATTAGGCATTTGTAAGTACTCCATTTGTCATTTATAAAACATTTACACATTTGACTTTGAAAGTTACCCATTATTAGAGTCCAATTGTGGACATTAAATTGCTCTCTAAGTGCTCTCAGTGAGAAATTTTTTTCTTTTTTAACTCCTCCTGGCACATTTATTGCAACACGCTGAATGATAATGTAAATGAAGTCAGCGGGATTCAATTTGCAAGTCATGTCATTAGTAATGCAGTTTGCCGTTTTCATTATGTGTGCGCGATGTGCGTCACTGACCGTCATGGCGTCAGGGAGGGGCTTCTTTTTGTACACATTGATATGCGGGCCTTTATCACCTTTTGTCTTAACACAAGCCCCTTCTCAGAGCTATACCCGTCCTGTCTGAAGCCCATAGGTGTCTTGACCCCGTACCCCATGCAGCACCTCTAGGACAGCATTGCCTCTGGGCTATGTCTCAGAATAGCTGGCTCCATCAGATGTTCTCCGTGTGTCTGTGGGGATCGGGATGAACTCGGATGAATAAATATGAAGCTAACCTGCACCTCTTCAGCTCTTTTTCCCTTTCTCCCTGTTCCCATATGGTTCCGCTGAAGAGATTTTCAAAAGCAGCCCCTGGGCCAATGTGCGCTGGTCTATCGCGCTTGTTTTGTGTGTGTGTCGTGTGGGCGTCTTTGTGTAGGAGTGTGCAGTAGCTTTTTGACAGTGCCTCCAGTCGTGTGCATTTGTGAAATCCTTTGTTTTATTCTGCTAACTTCTATTCAGCGCCGCGATAATCAAAAACTGAGCCGCTGCGCACCGCCCGGGAATAAAATAAAATAAAAAAAAAAAGGTCTGGAAAAAAGGCAGTCTTTTTAACAAACGCGTTGCTATGGGTCATGCTCCCTCAGTCGTTGCGTTGTGAATATGGACAAAACAGATGATCGTTTTGAATGCTTAAACCGTGTAAATGCAGAATGAAGTTTTGTCCTTTTGAATGGTTGCATTACTTTCTGAGTATAATCAGTCACGGTCATTTGAGGAAAAAGAAACCTGTTGCATTTGATGACAGTAATGGAAATATAATTATCCATGAATGCACCGCAGGAAGCAGATCAGTAGCTAAGCATTATAGAGCATAATATACACAGTATATGTGGAATAACAACTCTGGTTAACAAGCAGCCATTCCAATGGTCTAATTTACTCGGCTGATGGTTCTACAACTGGACTGGTGGTTGCTGTTTTTTAATAATATATTCAACACAGCTTTCTTGAACTGTTCATTTGATCATTCTTAAACATATACTGGAGGCGAGTGTTTGCACTTTGTCTGCGTTCCAGTCTGAACATAAAATAACAATTAATTACCGTACTTAAGATGTGCAGTTAGGCATGCAGATGTGTTCTGATGCATAGTTCAGGGTTTAATCATCATTTAACATCTTGGAGAAAAATGTGAACTTTTGGATGGTGACATTTGTAGATTGCAAATGACAGCATGGTGCACGCTATATGTCAGATCAAACAAGTGGAGGAAAAATCCGAGTCCGAGTTTCTGATGTGGGTGGGGAGTGAGTTCCAGAGGGCGGGGCCGGCGATGGCGAAGGGTCGGACCCCCAAGGTTTGGTGCGTTGATTTAGTGACGGCTGTTGTTCTTTTCTTTCTTCTTTAAACTGGCCACCTAAGGTTTGTGGCCTCGAGCAGCTTTAGCTGTGGACCTCTGCTTTACATTAAGGCTCACGGGGTAAACTGCACCGTGACCGTGTTGCTGAATCAATCATAAATACATGAGTATGTGCTCCGAAGAGGTGTAAACGACGTGCTCTCTGAATTGTCGACTTGTGCGGGGGCCCGAGGGGTTCTGACGCAGACATAGATAATTGTGTGTAATTAAGTGTAAATGCAAACCAAATATCAAGGGTAATTGCTGAACTTAGGAGAATGTTTTATAAAGTCATAAAACTTTGCACACTTGAACAGGTCGAGGCTCTGAAACTCACTGTAGTTTACACCGCATAACATAAACATCTACGTACATCAGAGAACCACAGTGGAAGCCAATCATTTTGAAAGACCTGTGCGGTTTACCATTAGGGATGTGTGTTAACGCCCGCTGAAACCGACTGTATTTACTTGTACGTCGTGATTACTGTGCCTTTGTCAGTGTAAGTGGATGTCGCACTGTATACACCCCAACCCTCAATTAGGATACAAATGTGTCTGCCTATGCTACAGACACACACACACATGTTGTGTAATAACGACTGCGTGTTTTCGCCTCATTTGTGCTGCCAAAACTCCAGGAACTCAGCACTCTATCCATCAGATCTGTACCTTTCAGCTCTGCCAGCGACGACAGCCATTGCAGTCTGTGAGCGAGAGACCTAACCTGCTGTACACAGAGCTACGGGGCTTTAAACAAATGATTGAAGGTCAGACAAATATACTCGGAAATGTACAGAAAACAGCCGACCGGAGGCTGTAAAAGCTTGTTCATTTAGCGCTGTGAGGGAAGCGTCGGTTTGCCGCGCTGAAGGACTTGGGTACTGAGTGGCCTTATGACTGCGTAGGTGGTTCAGCAGCAGCGTAAGTGGGCAGGGGAGAGAATATTAACAGCGGGGAAAATCTGTGCATTGCCGCTCCCAGGCAGAAGAAGGGGCTCCTGGATGGTCTTAACCTGCATCTGTCGCCGAGCGGCCACATGCTGTAATTATCCTCTCCACGGGGGTCCACTACACGCTGAGTGGGCCAGCAAGATGTGTGCGTCGTTGCAAGAGGTTCAGAGGAGTTGGTGATTGCTAAACTGTAAAAATGCAAATCTATGAAATTACGGTTGATGTAATGAAAGGGCAGCAGTCGCCCACTTGGTGGAGCGTTCACCCAGGAACAAAAAGATTGTCAAGATCATGATCCCAACTCCCGCCAATGCGAACACACTGTCACTGTGTCCTTATTGCAGCTTGTGTTCAGGGTCGGCATAGATCGATGTATGAGTGTCTTTGAATTGTTGATGGAAAAACACTTTAGTTTTGTAACACCCATTGGAAGTGGAAAAGCGCTGTGTAGATTGAACACCCTTTACCGTGTATTTTTTTTTTTTTTTTTTTTTTTTGCCTCACGGTGTGCTCTTCTTTTAAGTTCTTAATCCCTGCCTTAACCAAGTGCATTTTCTCCTGTTTACCTTTACCCAAATCTAAAAGGTTACAGCCTCTAGGCCTCAATTGAGGCATTACACATCATAACATTTAAGTTGTTTTTCGTCACTTTTTTGTCACTTCTCTTACTCTTTTTAGGCTTTTTTGTCCCATTTTTGTTGCTATTTTGACACTTCTTTTCAAGAAGCTTTTAGATTTGGGTAAAGCCAAACTGGTGAAAATGTGCTCTGTTCAAGTAAGGAGGATAATATTTTTTTAGCATTTGCTTTTTTCCTTTCAGCAAAAGACCCTCTCAATTGATCTATTCTGAATCAGTACTGACAGCTCTTTAATTATCTAGTAGATAATAGATTATTAGTTGCACCGGAGTTTTCCTTCATAGAAAAGTGTTGCTGAAGTCGTCATCTGTATCGTTAACATGAACATTAACCTAAAGAAGAGCTGAGGTTTTTGCATTTGTTGGCTGCTTTGTGAGTGCTTTGTTAGTATTATATACTGTACATGTTTTTATATGTAGATTAGTTTACTTGTTCAGTAGCGAGAGCGCCAGGGCAAAACTCTTTTCATTGTACTTGACTCATATGATAAATAAACTTGAACTTGAACCTGAAAAGGTTCCCCTATTGTAACCGTATAAATTAGTCAGTCTGTTACCTCTAATTTTAGTGCGAAACAAAGTCTTTGTGATGTAGGCAAGGCAAAGCAAGTTAATTTGTGGAGCACAATTCATACACAAGGCAATTCAAAGTGCTTCACAGTTGCATAAAACTACAAGAAAACAGATCAAATCAATCATTGAAACATCAACATAAAAATGTACAAATCACAGTAAAAGGCAAGAGTGCAGATAAAATACTTTCAGTTTTCATCTGCTCGGGTAAAAAGAGCTGTTTTCAGTCTGGATTTGAACATTGTCAGAGTTGAGGCCTGTCTCACATCCTCATGTAGACTGTTCCAGATTTTAGCTGCATGAAACTGAAACGCAGCTTCACCGTGTTTAGTCCTGACTCTGGGAACCACCAGGAGACGCCTCCCTGAAGTTCTCAGGGCCCGAGATGGTTCATACGGCTCTAACATGTCAGAGATGTACTTTGGTGCTAAACCATGAAACGACTTGTACACAAGCAGAGCTGTTTTAAATTCTATTCTCTGAGTGACAGGAAGCCAGTGCAGAGACCGGAGCACTGGACTAATGTGGTCGTATTTCCATATTAGTAAGTGAAATGTCCACTAGATTTGAGGAAGCCTTTTCTGCGATGAAGTTGATAAATATATTAGTATGTCTTTGTACAGTTTCTTCACCTAAAAGTAGCTTTGTTGATATGAGAGACAAACAGTCTATTTTCTGCAAAAAGAATTGTTGACAAGGACAACTATTGTCTGACAGTAAATAGACAATTTTTGTGAAATTTGAGTCCTTGAGACTGATATATTTTAATTATATTCCGGATTATGGGCCAAATGCCTGTAAACACCTGTGTCTCCAACTCAGATTCGCCCTGACCAGCTGCCGTAGAGTTTAGCAGCATTTTCCACTTTCATTTTTCTTCTCTGAGCCGAGCCGAGAGCTGCACATTCAAAATGTCACTTCAGTTTAGAACAAAGTAAGAAAAGGTGACATATAAAAACAGGAAGCCGTACTTTCAAGAATACACTCACCTTCGCATTGTTTCAGCGGACTGCTTTTGGAGGCTCCTGTCAGGTTCGACTCGCTGCATTGTTTGTCTATTTGTCTGAGAAAATCTTAAAATCTTTGAGCAGGACTGAGCTGTTCCCTCTTTTGTTAATAAAGTAATGAACGTAGAGGTTGATCGCTTTCACTGTGATGATCAAACTGAAACACTTCAGCTCACTCTGATTAGGTAAATAGCCACATACTGTATATGACCTATTGCTATCTCTGCAAATACTGTCCAGATTTGAATGATAAGAAATTATTTAGTGGTGTCAAAATGAACAGCATTTACCCAATTGTATATCCAAAGCCTGATGAATTGATTGACCCATACGTTTATTCTTTCTAATAACTAAACTCAAACTCAACTTGCTGAGATGATTTAGAGGTGCCACTTCAAAAGAGTTTAAAAAATGGTGGTGAAGTAGCTTAGATAAGTTCGGGCTTGAAGCTTATGGATCGATGCTATCGCTCAATGGTGGTATGTGCCATATTTTCAGCGTGTGTCAGTGTGGGAAGCCCGCTCCGGTATGTGCGAGTGTGCCTGCATACTGCGGATGCTTGGTGCATGTAGGAGCAGAGAGAGAGAGAGAGCACCTGGCTGAGAGGTGACTCACACACTCAGGTAATTGTTCTGACATTTAATTGTAATGAAGTGCCTGAAGATAATGGTAGCTATTGGCATTAGCTTGACATGCACAACTGCGCACACAATGAGACGCGAATTCATGCAAAAAAAAACAACAACAAAAATACATTGGGAGACGCATAAAAAAAAAAAAAAAAAAAAAAGAGAGCCTTGCCATCGCTTAAGACCCTGACTCACGCACATTAAAGCGCAGCACTGCGGAGGAGGGCCCCAGACGAGTTGACAGGCGAAAGGGCACGCGCACAGACAGAGTGAACAGGAGGCAGGTCGCGATGGAGACGGGGGATGGTGAGGCTCCGCAAAGGTGACTAATGTACAAGGCGCTGATTAGCTACTTGAAAACACAAGTCGGAAAAGTTCGGGAAGGTGGGAACAAACGAAAAGTCAACGCAGCGTAGCCATTCGAGGTCTGATAAAGGGGATGCGAAGACGAGACAGACAATGGCACTCCCATTTACATTTTAGTGACCTTTACGTGTTTTTTACGGCGAAAAATAAACTTCATGCTGCTACTTTGCTGACAATGATGGGATGGAAGCCTCTCTCTCTGCCTTCTTAAATATTACATAATGAGCACTTTGCACATCAGCATCATTTTTCAAGTTTATCTGTTTGTTTGTGTGTGCGTGTCTATTTTTGTTCCGTCTGTAAGTGCAGACACTGCCTAAGGTAAAAGGACAAAAACACCTTGGTAACTTTTCTCCAACTTATGTGCCGGTACATAAGTCGTGTTTCAATATAATCGAAAACGACTACCAAAACAGCATCAACATTACTTACTTCTCTAAGGTCCAGTCTCGACGGATGCGGCATTTCCAGTTTCTTCAAGTGACAATTCAGAAGCGGGGGGTTTTCAGACTCACCGCCCACCTTTTTTGCATATAGTATTAATACAAATATGTTTGCAGAAGGCCAGGTCTGATGTCACCGTGCTTTCCCTTTTGCTGCGTGCGCCGGCGCTCGAGCTGTGGTTTGAGTCCCGCTGACTCTTTCTGTGGTTTCCCTGCGTCTTTATCAGAGAGCCATTCAGTGACTCAGATGTGTCAGAGAAATGACAGCGTAAATGTTAAAAAATCTTGAT
The DNA here is from genome assembly GCA_021464625.1 of Proterorhinus semilunaris. Lineage (NCBI taxonomy): Eukaryota > Metazoa > Chordata > Actinopteri > Gobiiformes > Gobiidae > Proterorhinus > Proterorhinus semilunaris. Next base: position 17,916,328 of record CM038353.1, on the reverse strand, counting down.
ATATCTTAAAATGTTCACGTTTCTTGCTGCCCACACACCAGACAAAAAAAAAACAACAACAATTACAACAGAACCCCCTCCATTGATTTAACTCCTATTTTCTTTGTGTGATGATTTTGACATATTGTAAAACGCCTATTGGGAATGTTCTACTTTGTCTTTTCCCTCCTCTTTCAATCGGGTGATTGTCAGCGCATAACAAAATGACAATGACTTCATAAGCAGCTGCTGTTGTGCATCAAAGGGGGAAAGCAGAGGCACGTCGCGCAAAAACAAGCTCGTAATCAAAATAAAGTAAGCAACTTGTTCAGCGCTGCATTAGGAGAGCCCTCGATAATTGGCCCGTGGCCCTGTTTACCGTAAATATTCGCGCAGGTGCGAGCGAAAACATGGACAAATGAGCATAATGTTGACTATTGTGTTGATTTTTTGTATTTTTTTCTAAACGCTTGATGAACAGGGTATGGTTTGACCTCATTTAGGGCTTGAAAAGTACTTGTTCCAAGGCTTTGGCTTAAAAAAGCTCTGCACAATGAAATTATAATGTGGGAAAATTAATTAGTTTTAGTTGTTACTTGGGTAAAAATACTGTATATACGTGCGAGGGCGCCACAAGCAAAATAAGTGGGATATATAACCTCTTAACCCCCAGTTTCTCCAGTTCGGCTTCTCCCAAATCAAAAAGCTACTGGACTGGAGCTAGTGTAACGCCTCATTTGAAAGCTAAGACCTACAAGACTGATCTATACGGATCCTTTTCCATTTGTTGCCGTGTTGTCATAGCTGTTTTCACATTATTTTTCATGTCATTTTTGCCACTTGAGTTTTTGTCAAATTTTTTTTTCACTTTTTTGTCACCTTGTGTCGCTTTTTATCGTTCTTTTGTGGCGTATTTATTTTTGTGTCTTTTTTTTGTACACTTTTTTTTTGTGGCGTTTTCATCATTGTTTTCTTCTCGCTTTGGTCGCTATCTTGACGCTTTTAGATTTGGGTAGAGCCGCACTGGAGTAAAATGCGCTCGGTGAAAGGTAAGAGGTTAATAAGTGTCTTCATTATTGCAGTATTTTACAAAACCGTTTCAACGTAGTAGGTTCCAAAAATCGTAAGCATCAAATTGTTTCAAAACAGGGATTGTGTTTTACATAATGGTGCCACCGTGTCTCCAGTGTTGTTCAGTAACACATGCATAGTTGAATACACAAGATTGTGAGAAGGTTCTGTTAAACTGTGTTGTGTAATATTTGATCAGGCGCATAATGTCGCTAATGCTTGTCGGACAGCACTTTGCGTGTGAGTCTCTGGACCCTAATCACATTCATTCATTTCACGGCATTGTGCGAACACACATGTCATGCTTGCTCATACGTTTTTAAAAACCGGCCCGTGTCCTTTTCGCTGTCAACTCATATGGGGGCTTTCTCCTGCATTGTGCGTCCTTCTATTAACCACAATTCTTTTCACTCAGTCTCTATTCACCAGGTTGTCACGCCTTTGCTTTTGTGCCGTTATTTGTCAATTAAACCGGAGGAGAGAAAAAAAAAGAAAGTAAAAAAAAAAAACATGAAATATGCCCATCACCCGAGTTTCAAACAATGTTTCAATTTTACTTTCAAATGTTTTTTGTGCGAGCGGTGGAGGTGAAAGCCATTATAAGATGTGTCGGCGGACAGCGGGAGCGAGTGAGAGGAGGAGAGAGTGGCTCTGTGGTGTTCGATGAGTGGGCCGCCATGCATTCTTTTAGCCTTATTCACTGACAGTGTGGGCGGCTAATTCGTGTTTGTATTCAGCAGGTTTACCTAAGGGGAAATGTTTTATTATATGCTGTCTTTGAAATCAATGACTAATTGTGCTCTCCATCCACATGTCTATCCATCTACCAGCTCCATTTTCCTGTCTCTCCTTCCCCCTGAAAACCTATGGGAAATAATCGGATGCAGACATTTTAGAATTAAATATATGTCTCATAACGTAATGCCATATTACGAGGTGAGGGTGTCATTTGTGTCAAACTTTTAAGCGAGCGCATTTTCTCCGGTTCATCTTTAACCAAATATAAAAGCTTCGAAAGAAAAAGCTTCGAAAGGAAAAGCTTTAAAAGAAAAAGCTTCAAAATAGCGACAAAAATGTGCCACAAAAGCAACAGAAATGTGACAAAAACGTAACTATTATGTGACACAAACGTGACGAAAATGCGTCAAAACAGCGGCAAAAATGTGCCGTAAGAGCAACAAAACACGCAAACAAAAAGTGACACAAATCTTGACAAAGATCGTGACTAAAACACAACAACAATGTTCATGACTGTGACACTAGGGGCCGACATTGTTGCGGTACCTCCATATATGGGCGGCAAAACAAGCTAGTTTTCCTTTAGAAAGATATTGCACTTCAGACACGTTCTAAACAACTGTAAAGCCTGGTGCCTGATTTTTAAAGAGGGGGTATTATGCTTTTTTCAATCACATAGCACCAGTCTATAGCACACTACAATGATGACATAACCTTCTGTTGGTCTGTATATGCAGTAAATTAAAATAACTGCCTTGAATAAAATTGCTCTCTCAAAATGGCTGAACTGAACGTCTTGAAATAGGCCTCTGTCTCTTTAAGAAGCTTTCCGACACGCCCCCTTCAGCACACTACTGTGGCATTGAAACAACAACACTGTGCGGGGAGGGGGCTCTGCTGAGCTGAGGAGCAGTGGTTGGTGGCTTGGTTGGTGACGAAAGGTCCAGAGGCGTCTCCAGGAGGTGGGGGCGTTCCTAGGAGGACTGGGGCATAGCTACACCTAAAATGGCCGCCGTCTAAGTTTTTACTGATTGCTCAAAAATATGTGAATGAGCCAAGGCAACACTTCAGCCATGTGTTTAATGAGGGAATGACATAATAACACGATATAAAGCTTGAAAAAGTTGATTTTACATAATACCCCCCCTTTAAATACTTTCTACAGCTAGATATTGCTCCTGTGATGACGCTGGGTTAGTTACAATTAAAGGGACCAGGTGGGTTTTCATAAGAAACATTTTAAAAATCTCGAACACGAATGAGGGCCGGACTATGATTGACAGGCCGTTTGCATGAGCGCTAATGGCAGGGGCGCGGTTACGACCGAACTACGTGCCCCGTGAGGGCCGAGTCTACAGTGACGATCCCGCCCTTATGCCCTTTTCAGGAACATGCTCCGTCAGAGCTGGGTAGGAGGAGTCTATAAATCCGCCATGATTTCCCTTTCGAATGTGGTCATTATGGTAAACGGGGAGGAGTGAGCAGAAGCTGTCTATTAATTCTACAGTCTATGGGAATTACGCTGTTGCCCTCCAGTTGAGAGGCTTTGCGATTTAGGTAAAGCCGATCTGGAGAAAATGGTTCAAGAGGGGGGGTAAGAGGTTAAAAAGAATTACTGACAAACAAGCACAGTTTTACTCTCGCCAGTGCTTGAGTCACCAGAGGCCAGTGGTTAGATTAGTGGCAAGGTGGATGGTCCTAGGTTCTATACTCAGACCATGTTCCAGACCACATTTATCTCCGGAGAACATGCAATATACCATACCTTATTCAGAGTATTATCAGTGTGCACTTGGGAAAGATCCTTCGCACACACTGGCTTCTCCTGTCACCTATATATGTGGCTCATTGCAATTGATTTTCAGATGTCGGTATAAGACGTTTTCAGACAAGTTATTATAAAGCGATAGTCAGTGTTGATTCAGTGTGTAGTTCCTGTAGCTCAAGAGCAGCCTTGAAAAGTCTAAAGCAAAGGCTGTAAATCCTCACTTGAATAGCGAAGGTGATGGAGGGGCAATATGGCGCAGGGAAAAAGGTTTGTGAAAGAGTAAGGAAGAATGAAGCACATTCTGCCGACATGAGTCACTTGCGAGAGAAAGCTTTGTAATTTAAACCGCACACAATGAAGGGAGCGCAACATTGACGTGGAGATACAGGCACTAAGTAGACAGATTTAGACATTATCCTTTGAGGACTTAAATGTGGTCAGGTCAGCTGAGGCATTGGGTCGATGTGACTCTTAAGCATCAGCTGGCAAGATGTTTTCAACACAATCTCTTGCTCAGTTACAATAGCAACAGGCTCGCCTTATGATGCCGCAGTACATTTCTTGGCATTGGGAGCAACACAAAGATCACACCCGTGGCTGGATCAAAGAGCAACATAAAGATAATCATCATCTAATGAAATATCTCACAGTGTCAAATTGCTGCTCTCTGAACTTCTGAGGTCACAGCCTATTCTGTGACATGGTCCATAAATGACACTTAAAGCACTTTCTGTCATTTAATATCTTCATATTGTTATATCTTTGTAGCTAAGCAAAAATATGTAAATATATGTTTTGGACATAAACCTCTAAATGCAAAAAAAAAAATCTATAAAAAGCCAAAAATTGACCATATTTTGGGGGTATCAGAACTCCAGATCGAATCAGGTTGAAATTCAGGGTTTATTTTTTGAAATTAGACTTTTAGACTTTCCCATTTTTCAAAGGGAATTTTGGATATGGCAGGCTTTGAATTAAAACAGTACTAAGTAACTTGTTTACCTTAATACATCATTTTTGTAGTCCCTCTGGGGAATACACTGGAATACAAGTGTTGGTGGGATGATTGGGGGGTCTTTCATCTCCTCCTGGTGTCTCTGGCCAGAAAACCACATTTGCAACTTTGCTTCCACCGGGTAGGAGTCACCAATACACACTAATGGAATCACGAAGGAGAAGCTAACAGGCTAACGGGCTGCGCGCCACTTAAACAGTATTTACAGCCAAGTTTGAGTGAAAAAATTATCTCCATTGTGTAATTGGATGTACAATATCCCTCTCTCCCTTTGCCCTTTCTGTCAACGTAGAATTAATGAGTAAAAAAACGCAACATGGTACGACACCTGCCATGGCGCTTATGGCCTCTGAGGGCATGAGTTACTTAGTTCTGCTTTAAGTCATTATTGAATTATAGGGCGACGGTGGCGCAGATGGTAGAGCGGGTCGTCTCATGATCGACGCTATATAAGTTGAGACCATTTATCGCTGAGAATATCGAGACTGGGAAAATTGGTACTGTGTCCAGTGTCTGTGTACATTGGTGTATGAATGGGTGAGAGGTTCCTTGCTGTAAAGCGCTTTGAGTGCCTAATGTAGGTGGAAAAGCGCTATATAAGTTGAGACAATTTACCATTACCATTTACTGAACAAGTTTCTACAGGTGCTAATTCCAGTGATGTTGCTCTGAAGTTGCAAGTTACAATATCATTCTGTGGAGAAACATTGAATCAGTGAAATAAAAGAGCAGATTGTTGGGTATACAAAATATACCATTGTGAAACGCTTATGCCAAGAGCGCAAACTGACCCAAAACCTGAAACCCAAGTAGTGCCTGCACTGCCCTCTTTTAAACCTTTCTGACGTGTTTCTATAGTTTGAATTAATTTTGGCTGTTAATATTAGTATTAGTGAATGCAAATGACGGTTTTTCAGTGCATATAATAGTAGCCCACATATGTTTTCCAGAAGCAGCGTCTTTGTTTTCAATACAATGGCACTCCCGGTTTGTGTATTTGAACTATTATTCTTTGAGTGACGTCTGAGAAGAAGATAGGGCCTTTATGAACTGCTAGTAGGAACCCCAGGCCATAGGTCAAGCTACTGATTTGCCGTATTGGGCTGCCCTCCACACACACACAGACACCCCCGGCGGCCACGCTTCAGAGAGAGGCTGCTGAACATATCATGGCCCCGCTGCCCCTTTCTCCACCGCAGGGCTAAGTACATAGGCAGAGGAGGACCACCCCACCTCAAGTCCCCTCCATGGTGTCTCCCTTTGTGAAGTGACCACTCTGAAGTGCACTATAGGACGAAGTTTTTGTTTCACCTTTTTACCTCCTTCTCTCCTTGTTCTGCTGTTCTTTACTTTTGTCGACGCTAGACTGACACTCTATAACAAAAATGAAATGCAGTGTCAAATCAGTAGCAATTGCAAATGCATTTTAAAATCAACTCTAAAATGTCAATACAAAGCTTGGAACAACAGCAACAGCAGCAGAGAGCAACAGAGTGTGCAGGTTTAACAATAGAACATAGATAATAGATAGTAATTGGTCCTGTAATTATGCGATAGTGCATTTGTTATTAAGATTAAACCGAGCACTTGTGCATATTTTAAAAGTTACACAAGACTTTCATCACTTCTAAACTGTTTAATGGAGTCTTGGAGCCAGCTGTTCAGTACCAGAAGAAGATTTTAAGATGAGAAATATATTCTCAGCACAATAACTCAGACCTGGGTGTAACCTCTGAGTCCCCGTTTGCCGACCCCCTCTCTGTCCTGAGCTGGTGCCGCCCTGGCCCCTTCTACCTAAGTGTCACTGAAGAATGTTCCATCATTTAAACGGGGGAGAATGCTCCGCTAATATATAACCAATTACACTGGTCACATTTCCTGTGTCTCCTTTGAGCTCTCTGCGGGCTCAAAGTGCCAATCAGGCCTGGAATGCCAGAACATGGCTCTTATTTGCCAGGGGTCAGCGCACTAGTAACCTCACATTCTAAAGGACCATTGTTCCCATGGCCAGAAAACTTGGAGAGGCTCACATACACATCCAGGGTAAAAGACACACACACACAAACGCTGGCCCCTGGAGGCCCCACATCAAGGGCCCGCTCTGTTTAAACAGCATCCGCCTGTACAGCCACCCGCCATGAAGGGGATTAAACAAGGTGTGTGCGTGTGAGTGTGCTTATGTGCGGAGGTATGTTCCTCAGAGGTCATCTGCATTCACTTAGATTATAGTATTATACCATTTCCCCACAGCTCTCCAATAAAAATACCACGTATTGTGGTTGTCTTGGATTATTTGGAAGTGTATCTTGTTACCTTCTTGTTCTGTCTTTCTATTCAGCGTTCTCAAAAAACAATCAAACAACCAAACAAAGCATTTGCATTTTGCTGAGTTGTTGTTTCAGTGTTGTCTCCTATAGTGGGCTCCCAAAATAAATGTTAATGATTATATTATATTACCCTCGTAAAATCCTATAACCAATACATCTGTCACTAGCATTAGTAACTAGCGGAGTAATCTCTGAACAAGCATATTGATCATTCTGTCAGTTGTCTCCTGTGATGTTTTTGCCAGGGATATTAGGAATGACTGGATTGCTTGCTCTTTTATGTCTCTCGATATAGGCCTGCTAATGCATGCACACACATGCATGCACACTCAGCTCCAGAGACGCACTCTCGCACAGGTATGCAGTCATGTTAAGAGAAACCTGACCTACCTGACGGATCGAAACTACTCCTACGCCGCTCAGTTAACCCCTTAATGTTTGGCGTGGGAAACAATGGCTTGGCATTAGCCGCTAATTCCTTTTTAAATAGCTGCGATGGATGGATTGCTGGATGGAAAACGGATGGATAGGTCAGACTTAGAATCGCTGGCATGGCCTGAGAGCAAAGGGAGCACAGGTAGACACTGGATCTGTATACAAGAGAGGAGCTGAGGAGAGAGGAAAAGGTTGTCAAAATGCTTTTTCTCATCTGTTCCCACTCTTTTGGTTGCCTCGCCTGGCTATTAGAGATATGTGAGGCCAAAGGGCAGGCAGTCCTTTCACAGTAGCATGATTGCAGCCTTGTTGCAAAAAAAGGTTTTTCATTTAGAAATATGTGACTTTACTGTTGGTAGAGAAGCTGAAGCACTCCCGCTCCCATCTCTGCTTTTTCTCAGTCCAACAAAAACCTCTGCAGAGACCTTGTGTCTCGGGAGAAAAATCTCTTTCAAGACACTTCTGTTTTCAAGGTCCTACCTTTAGAGGCGACAGATTTACAGACACAAAAACGGCACCTAGCAGAACAGGAACATATTTATAGTATGATTTAGCCTAGTAACAATATAGACATGCAGCAAATTAAAACCTTCCAACCTTCTCTATGAAACTGCTGTGTCATTCTTTGGCCTTAACCAAACTGTGATCTGTTATTTTGCCCTCAAGCACTGGGAGGTTATGTAGCTTAGTTAGGTCAATACCATGTTGCGCATATGACCAATGTACCACAAAGTGATGTCACGCGGCTTGTGAAAGTGCTCTTTTTGATGTCAGCGATTACACCGTCCAGCCCGTAGCTACCCTCAAATCACAAGTCTGCCGCGGGTGTCTAAGCCGTTGCTTAGTTACCGCGTGGAAAACATTTAACATCTCGATCGTTATCAGCGGCGGGGTGCCATACAGCAAATAAAATGGCCTTGGATTGCATCACAAAGAACTGCTTTTCTCACCATATTAAACTATTATAAATTGAGTCCACATCAGGATCAAGATAAAAGATTTTTCTTTAACTAATAGTGCCAATAGCAGCTGCTTAGAATTAGAACTCCATTTGCTCTTAACACGTATTCTATGGCCGTTTCACCCAGAAATACTGCAGTAAAAAAACATTTCTCAGAGTGGGTGCGGTAAGTTTTAAAGGGCCAAGCGTGGGCTTGTCCGCACAGTACATGACCTGAGAGCTGCGTGATGTAGGCCAGGCTGATAAGAGAAAGACGAGAAGAATGGGAGGGAGGAGGAACAGCGTTATCACCTGTGTGTCCTCTGATATAGTTTCACTGCAGCAGATCAAAGCCTCGAGCCGACCCAAGCGGCGGAAGAACACACAAGCTCATTGCTCATAGTGCTACTGTAGCGGGCTGGAGCTGGAGGTGGCAGTGGACTTCAGCCAAACGCTAACACTCCTGAACTTGGATTGACTGCAGTCTTGTTGAGTAATGATGACAGTGTAAAGTGTACCAAGGTAACAGGGCAAACAGCATCAAGTAGTTTATTCAACTTCCATCGCTGTTGCATTCCCATATTTGGGGCGTCCCTCGTCTGTTGCATGCACGAAAGTCGTGTCACGTGAACTCTGGACTGTGGTCAAGTTATTTGTGGTGGAATATATAACTCGCAAATGTGCCCTGTTAGTGGGTTACCAATGAGACAAATCAAAATGGAAAAGTGACAATCAAATAGTGTTTCCTGGCAATAGGGAACATGTTTCTGTTACCTGCCTCGATAATATCCCTAATCTTTTACCTTTTGTAGATTTAAAGGCACACTGCATAACATTTTTGACTATACTGTTGCCATCAGTACAAAACATGCTCCTAATGACCAGCTCGACACAGAAAATGCTATTTCTTCTCAAAAAATGTATTTGGATGAGGACCTAACCTGTTTAAATCTCAAATTCTGCTGCCTTTAGTTGACATGGAGACGAGCTGGAGACGTACCCACTCTCAGTAAAGCCTCAGGAGAGTTGAGCCGCTCACAGCAAAGGCACATGTTTGTTTGTACGTTTATGAGGTATTTTTCAATAATAACCATATCTGTGCTTGTATTTCAATTTTATTTATTGAGTAAAATTCTACACGGTTTAAATGTAGACAAATGAGGGAGTGAAGGGGAGAGTTCAGCTTCAGTCGGGTGAAGTAGAATCACTGAGCCATTCATATACAGCGGAAAGATTTACATATCAGAGTGGACAGTCCATGTAGGCCCTTTCTCGATTAACAAGGCTACTTCTGATTAATTTACTTATGTTTAGTAAATAATCCGTGGTATCCTATTCTCATATTTGGGATTTCCCTAATTTGTATCTAAAGCAGGCAGGAAAGCCAATGTCACATGACCTCTTCCGGCGCAGACAGGATTTAGAAACAGAACCCTCCTCTATTATCAAGCTGCGTCTCATTTGTAAGTGTCGTATTGTTGATTTGAATGGGAAGCCCCTGAAAAACAATTTTCCAGGAAGTTACTGATAGATTTCATTTTTTGGAGCTGCGCAGCTGCCTATAGCTAGGAGGCATGGGTTTCAATATCGCTGTAGAAGTTGTAGAAAGAAAAGAGTTTCACTTAGAAGATAATAAGTGTTTCCATTCTTTTGACAACCTCCATAATTCATCCTAAACTCCAGTGTGATTGTGGCTTTTCCACCAGTGATGTCAATATACCTGACTTTAATAGGCTACGCAGCCATGCAAGACAGTATGTGCCACGGTTGTTTTGCCAGCTCAAACAGACATGAATATTTTGCATTTGATTCATTTCAACAGTTTCGATCGATCGTTGTGGGTAAAATAATGTTATAATAATAGGCTGGACAAAATATATTGTGCTATCCCTTCATTAAATGTAACTGGCCTATAACTTATATTATTATTATTTCTTTTATTTTTTTTCAGGTCCCGCCACAATTAATCACATACACCCCATTATCTGCAACCTCATATTTAATGTTATGTTTCCCGTTACGAGGCTACTACTCAATACTGCTTTGCTTTCAGTATTCCCCCTCACTCCAGCTCTGCAATATCTTGACATCCTTCTTCTTCTTCTCATATTCATTCTCCAGTTTCCCCCATCAAATCAAAACACGTACATGTTCGATATTCCTGACCATGAAGCTAGTTCAAGATCAGGAACAAGGATTCTCCAGACAGGTCTCCCCAACTGCAGTTACAGGATGTGTCATGTGGAGAGCACTTACCTCATACTTTATCTATTCACTCTGTGCGTGTTGGAAATGTCTGAGATGTAGAGCGCAGTCCCCCCATCCTTGTCCCTTCCAAAGAGAACCTGAATGTCTTTCAGGTTCCGCCCCCAAATTCCTTTAAAAATTAGACAAATTGAGCTCTTCACAGACCACTGAATTAGGGCCGTGTTAGTGATGACACGTTCAAATGACTCAGACCACGTGTCTCTGTTTTTGTCCCCACAGATGAAACAACATTCGCCAGCTGTCAAGTGGACATGGTGCGTTTGTGGACATTTGTAAATGTGGTGCCAAAATCGGAGAAACAAAATAGTAGCCATTTGTTCGAGGTGAGATCGTGGAGGCTTCTCTTTGGTACCACATGGCAGACCACATGGATTCAACATGCTTGATGAACAGTGCCAAAAATGTATATATATAGTTATTGTTAATGTTTATTGCTATAGTTATTGAAGTAGTTATTTAAGTAAGTAGTATTAGTATATAGTAAGTAGTAATAGTTTAAAGGTATTGTCTATAAATACTAGGTAGATACTGGTGGAAAAAATTTGACTTCCCCCTAAAAAAGTTTAGGTACTTTTTTTGTTTGAACATTGGTTAATCATTTTCATTGGTGACTCAAGTATAGAAATTAATAATTTTGTGTGTTGTGAGACAGCGTTGATGTAGAGTAGTATTTCTTTAGAAATGAAATGGAAACATTACCTTGTTAGTAATCATTTACAGACGAGCTAATTTAGCCTGAAAATCTGTTTAGCTCAGCGTGGTAATGTGGGGTTTTCAATGAAAGGTGCAAAGATAGAATGGTGAACATTTATAGTGAGTCATTAGGGTAGAATAGAATAGAATTTATTGTCATTGATACGAGTAGATTGTCGGAGCTGTCAGCATGGTACTGCCCATGGACTCTGCACCAGTCAGATACAGAGCAATGCCAGAGTTTAAAATGAACTTAACATAGGAGAAAACAAATATTGCCTTCATAGAGAGGCCCCATTCAATACAAGATTATAAAGGGTCCTTTTTGCTGTGAGGTGAGTGTGATAACCACGAATGTGCAGCCAGATGTTCAGAAGACTCATCGCCAGTCCAAGACAGTTTGGAGAAGTATTGCAGTGACCTGGACATGACCATAGTCTGAATAAGCTAAATATCTCTACGTACAATATTCATCTACATTTAAAAATCCACTGCATTTATTTGCTTCTCACTTTGATATTTGTATCGCCAGTATCATCATTCACTCTCTTCTCTTTGTGCAAAGATGTCAGCTTCTGTCCCCTGCCAGTCAGACCATTCAATCCAATGGGAACCAAATTAGACTCTTGTCAAAAGGACCACCCACTCCCATCGGCACAGAGACACTCTCCAGGATTCCCTAAGGTCAGGGTGAGGACACATGCAGGAACCGCCACACAGTGGATGAAAGGAAGAGACACATTTTTGTTTGTGAGAATAATCTGATTGGTAATTGAGTCGACACAAGGTTAAAACAGCACATTTTGTTTGAAAAAGCTGTGGTGCCCATCACATCCGGCCAAAAGAGATCTCCTAGATATTAGCCAAATCAACATAAAAGATCGATTTTAAGTTTCAGTGCTGTCCGTTGGAAATGTATGAAGACCTCCATAATATTTGAGTCGTTAATCTCTTAATTGGACATAGCCTTCTTGCTCTGAGCATTTGTCTGCACCAAAATTAATGACCTGCTCGCTCCCTTTCCAAAACAGCCCCTCTCAATGAAGGTCTCAGAATCTATTTTGAGCCTTTCACTTCTATCATCCTGTTGAATTGAAAGTGCAAAGGACCTCTTTACAGATCCAGTGTTCTTAGCTATTAACTTGAACTTCAAATCCCATTTTTCCGAGCGATATTGGTACTTCCTTTTCTTTACCTGCACCAACAAGCTTATTTACGCCGTTCCACCACATACTCCTGCCCCTACCATCAACACCGCGGCTTGCTTATACGCTTTCTCTCCGTCTTTAAGTGCCCCATTGGCGTCCACACACACATAATGCAGCCCCTTTACTGCCGTGTGTGGATATAGTGCGTGGATGTGGCGGGGGGGGGCGAGTTGGTTCAGATCCTACCGTTCCGAGGCCTGAGAACGGCACAGCATTCCTGAGCATTCCACGCTGAGGTGAAGAGCGCGGAGGAAGAGAGCGAGAGAGGCATGTCTGTGGATGTCAGTGCCGGAGCTCTGCGGATCATCTGACTCTGTTCAAAGGGGCCGCCGCACTTACGGAGAAGCAAAACATTTTTACATCAGGTTGTTATGGTTTGGTCGGCGGTGGCTTGTTTTTGGTGTAGCTAACGCTTCATAGAAGGTCAGTTTGAGAAGAGGAAGAATGTACATACAGTATATTCTTTAATCATTTTCTTTTTAAGAGTTTGGTTTCATGACCAGGTTTTTTTATTTGTATTATTGTCCCAAACAGTAGGCACCTATGCATGATGGGGAAGAGTAGAGAGAGATGTTCAGCAAGTTCTCACGTTACTGAGGCCGTGAGAGAGCCTATAACATGTTGCCAACAATCAAACCTGGCACACTGGAATAGCCTACTGTTGAATTGAATAACACAAGCAAAATAATTCTTTAAACACTGTTATTTAACATCATTTGCATTATAGCAGTTTAATGAACAACCTTATTGTTTTTACTGAGCAGGACATAAGTGTTTATTTCATGGTTTGATCAGATCTTTGTGATGTTGATCTGGACTTCACAATGTTTTTCTGGCCCTCAACAGATGGAGAGATGGACTGGAGCCCGTCCACTTTCCTTCAGTGCCTCTTATTTTGTTTCTACTTCTGCAGGATGTTGTATGGTAGTTTTATTATTAACGAAATCCACGTTCCTGCTGTGTAAGGCATGTAACATTGATAATATAATACATCATATTTAGGGGCGCATTAAAATTGTTATTTTTTTTACAAATATGTCAAACAAACCAAATGATTTCTCCAATTTCTGCGATGTAATTAAACTGTTAGATGACTTTATTTATGCTCTCTCTTTGCTTAAATAGTTTTTTTTTCCCTCCACATTTGCATATTGATCCATCCGCAGAATTCCACACTTAAGCTTGAGGAAATGCTTGTTGGTGATGGCCTGGCCTTGTGTGATCAATCAGATTGATTGAGTGACCCGAGAGGACAGGGTGTCTCCGGAGTGAGACAGGCACAGGCGCTGTTGTTGGTGAGAGACGGGGGAAAAAAAGGGTGAATTTAAGCAAACCCTCACAAACACAGACACTAGGATTACACAGGCATTTAACAAGCCCTTTGTGCAGGTCAAAGTTGAGTGCAGGCCCCTCAGGAAAGAGGAGGGAGAGGGAGGAGCAGGGGGGAGAGAGAGAGAGCCGCTGGGGAATGCAGGGGTCCAAGGGGGAACACACAGACACCGACAAATAAATCTTGCACGGGACGACATGATGAATGGAGCTGAGCGGGGTCCTCCCCACTCTGTCACTGTGGAGGCACCGCGCTGCCATTCACAGCCCCAAACAAGACAGAGGAGTTACATTTGTTACAAGGAGAAAAATAAAAAGTATGTCATAAATCATAAACACTGTCAAAACAACCAAAATAGTGGATGCGGCTGGGTGAAGAAAGATGTCAACAGGTAGCCTACAGAGAGAGAGAAAATGGGCAGGGGATTGAGCTTCAATTAAATGCACATTACATTATTTTTCCCTTCTATAATAATAACAATATAAATAATACATGTTTATTATTATTATTATTTCTGCACCATTGTTGTGATTCTGAGATAAATAGATTTGGATATGAATGCAGCTTTCATTTTTGGATTGACAAAGTAGACAGTGTAAGCATACTATTTTAATACATAACAGAATCATCTACTTATAATTACAAATAGTAATTAAAAATGTAAATGTTTTAACCATTTTACTTTGAAATCATTGCTTGAATACAATCAGGAAAAAAAAACTTAAGTGATTAGCCAATATTAATGTTAACATGTTATTAAAACACATTTGACACAGTTTGATAACGCCTGTCTATTGAATTATGTGCTTCTTCCTGTCAGAGCTCGGTTTGGAAGGGGGTCACTCAAGGTTACCAACAAATAACTGGACCTACAGCTCCCCCTTGTGTCGAAAAGGCGTCAAAATGTCCCGAGTCTTTCATGTTTCAGTGAGACCAATGGGAGGCAGGCATTGAGGCAGGCCCTGGACAAAAAAACCGGAACATTTTGGGGGGTGGGGGTACGGTGGGGGTACGGAAATGAAGAGGTTGTACTTCAGGTTTGAGGTCAACAGAGGGCGACATTGCTTGTTTATTGGCCTGTAATGGAGGCCGTATGCACAGTGGGCTGCTTTGTTGTGAAACTCGAGGCATATTGAATGTACGAGATCAACAGTTACTGTAGGTGACAGGACGTGGCGAAGAGCTTTATTTTTCTGTGGCCCCTCGCAGTTTTATCTTAAACTCGTGCTGACCTCTGTGTCTCTGTGGTACAGTCCTGTGGCGACTGTGTCTGTGAAAAGTAAACAACCGTCAAAGACAGCTCTCTTTTCAGCTATTTCAACCCAACAAACATCTGGGTCAGTGGCGTGTCCAGACAATTTTCATTGGGTTGGCCTTTGGATTGGCACATGGACTGCAAAATATTAATTTGTACTTTTCGCCAACATTTTTAATAGTTTTACTTACTTTTTTTGGGGGGTGCATGGGGGATGATACATAATGTAAGGTCCAAGAGATATAGCCTACCAAATTAACAATTAGATTTTTTAGAGCTGCTTCAGGTCTAATTGAATACATTTTACTTTAAGTGCTGAATAAGAACATAAGCTGTCAAAAGCACCAGAACAAAGTTTGGAACAAATGCCTCTTAATATTTCTGACGTATAACAGGATCCAAGCAGGCCAATGACTAACTAATGCTAACTGTATAACTAATTGGCTTGGATTTTTGTCTACTTACAGTGTCATTCAGCATGAAACTATTTTTTTGTATCCTAATTTACACTAGAAATGGGCTGCCAGCCTCATGCTGCTGAGGTAACAGCAACACGTGCAAACCATGAATTGGACTTCCTAATAACCGTAGACTGGATTAGGCAAAAGAATAATAATAATAATTGTTGATTAACATTGCATAGCAGGCAATAATCTGACTGACGGTGGGGCGAGGCACAATTAAATGGTAGAGGAATCACTGCCCCTAACAATATTTCTGATGCAGCTCCCCTGAGTGCGATGGCAGCTGGGGTGGCCCTGGAGAATCTAGGCCACCCCTTAGAAATCCCCCCCCCCCCCCACCCCTCTCTTTTGAAAAAGGGAGAAACTGCAAAGTTTTATATCATGCTTTTGTTTGCCACGTCACTCTGATTGGTTAACTTCATCTGTTACTCACTCACTCAGACCCTGAGAGACATTGACTAATAGGCGGGGGTGGTAGATGCCTGTGTCTGAGCATAGAACTGCATTTAACAGAGCGTACCTGAATTATAGAACCACCTACAGACTGAAAGACTCTTAAAACAATATGATACTGTAACATTGCACACACACTGGATACATCAGGTGGAGCTATTTTTGAATTGTCTATGTACCTAAAACATTGTCCACTTTAACCCTAGTGGTTCGACATGACGATGATGATTAGAAACTTTTAGTAAGTAAGTGCTTTATTTGTCATTATTCAAAATTATGTTCAGGTGTTAGTCCAGATCCACTGCGACTGAGCCTTGGGGAGAACCACAGACGGAGAGATCCACTCCCATGGACGGACAGGCAGATGGACCCAGGGCTGATAGGAATCCCTCTGCAGACAGGGCCAAGACCATGGAAGAACGTCCAGTCCTTGTTGGAGCTTCCCATGCATTCTCATGAAGAATGTCCAACTTTGAAAATGTACGGAATTTTACAACCCTACTTTTAAATAAGAGCTTTACAGCACATTCTTGTGACCACAAGAATGTACTTTACCTTTGTAAAAGAGGAAACTTCTGATGTGAACAATGAGTACTATAATGTACAAGGATTCGGGTTCTCTTTGAGACAACATAGAAACAATTTCTCACAATTATTTAAATGTATTTCCTCCCAGCCAGACAAGCTTAGGTCAAGGATAGTTGAGAGCTCTTCATATCTCTGTGACCTTGTGTACTGTCCCACCAACTCAACACGTGAAGGTGCAGCTTGTGCGTCACCCCAACAATTTTAAAAGTTGGTTTTATGTCCACTGCATGTGGTTGCAAGTGTCTTGGCATCAGGCTGACAGATGTGACAATGGCTCAGATGATCGACCAGGTCGCCCAATAACTGAGAGGTGCAAACGCCTGTTGTGTCCCATGGGCAAGACACTTCAAACAGCGCCTGTGAGTGTGCGGTCGGTAGTGGTTGGAGGGGCTGATGTCGTAGATTGGCAGACTCACCAGGTCAGCTGGGTAGTGGCTTACCACCACAGAGTAAATGAATAATGAAGCTGAGTGCTTTGAGAAACTTGTGACACAGGCTTGACCCAGCGCAATAATTGTTTGCACATTCCAACTAGTTCTATCCTAAATTTGATAGATCCTGGTAGATGCCAAATATAACTCCAACACATTTAAAAGTTGTCTGTCTACAAAGTTCCAAGCAACGCAGGTTTGGTGAACAGCAGAGGACTGTGGCGTACACGGATTCCTGGCAGGTATTAACAGCAATCATCTTCTGTGGCTTCAATGGTGCTGATACAGGAAGGTGGCACAAGTCACACCAGCAGCAACAAGCTCCCATTAATTTCCCCTGCAGGCCTTTGAGGGAACAAGCAGTACTCCTGAGGAGAGTGTCTCGATACGGGTGTTCGAAAGAGATACATGTTGACCTGGGCCTAGACTGTTGAGCTGAAGAAACAACCTAAATGCAGGTGGGAACGTCTCCACTTTCTTTGATGTATCCATTCTTGCACTCCTAATCTGTCCGCTCAAATATAGATGATGTCAGTGGAAAATCCAGGAGCAGGAGGAAGTGACTGATCTGCACCCTAGTCTGTCTGGGATTCTTGAGGTTGGGCCGTTCACCAAAATCTGCTAAAACAATAGAAAGAGAGTAACCAGATACTGACGTCATTGTAATACCACATACCTTCAGTATGCTTCCCAAGTTTGCAGGGAATATGGACAATTGTGGGAGTTGGATTCAAGGAGCAACAGTGGCACAGTGGGTCAAGCGTTCACCGGCCAATTAAAGTACTAAACCTATAACATTGAATTTGAATCTATAATTTGCAGTTGTGCACACTGACGATAATATGTTTCCGATTGCGTTTAGTGGAATGAGAAATGCAGGCAGAAGTGGCCCGTCCCCTGTGTGTGTTTGCTCGGGTCAGGGGTGCTCCTTATGATACTAACAGAGAAGCTGAAATTCCACAGTGCGCTCCCAAAAGAGAGAAAACTTCTGACAGGACGTGACTCACTTTCACTAGAGAAACAGCCTTTTACGTTTTAAAGTACATACATGTTTTTAGCTGGAGTTTACATTTCGTACGTTTTACAGTGAGACCACAGACGATGCAGCTGACATTTGGAAGGATTGGTGTCGGACAGACCAAAGCCCTGTGGAAAAGCCTGGCAGATACAGTGTGTTATAATGCATGGTGTAAAAAGTTGACTAATCTTATAACAGCTATACAGAACTACTAGACCAATTGTTTGTATTTTTATCACCACTGTGACATTAAAGCTCTATTTTGCTGACCGAAAGTTGTAGGCTTATAAACGCATCTCTGTTAAGAGATTTGGAAAGTTGAGTTTGGACTACAACTTACAGTTTAATCGTTACTCATTCCCTGTTTTATTGCTTGCAAACCTGGGTAACTACAAGCCATTTAAAATCAAAGGCTGCTGCAGCGCTTAGCTTTTTTTTATTTTTAGCTTCATAGAGTTAAACGTTTGAAAATCCATAATGCTGTTCGTTATGTTCCTTATGTTCATTATCTACAGGTATAGCTGTACAACCTTACTCCCACACAGACGTCCCGAGTGTATGATGTTCCTTTATGTTCCTCTAAAAGGACGACCCCAAACAACCAGATTACTGTATTTAAGTTACTGTTTTGTTTAAGTCAGTGTTAGAATATGTGCAATTGTGTGGAAAATTTGTCTGGCCTTTATAGAGGGCTTTGATCTGTTGGATCATTATAAAGCGGAGCCGCTGCTGTCCCTGTGAAAGGTCAACACTGTCCACTCAGACTGTCTGCCTGTGTGCTCACAATGGGCCTGTTGTGTCAGGGGCCGAGAGTATCTTGTCCTGGAACGACTTCACTGCATTCTGCTGCACAATACAGTAAGAGTGACATAACATCCATGGACTGATTGGGTACCAAGTTTTAGTGCATACATTTTCCTTTTAGATGATGATGATAATGAATACCTAAAAGGGTCATATGTATTGTGCTTTACAAGCCTGTGTTAACAAGTTTATCCAGTTGGGAACCACTCATCTAGATCGGTGCGATGGCCGACAAACGTGTAAATGGCTGTGCATTACAACCAACGTGAAAGAGGGTTCGAAGCGGAAGGGAGACATTCAGCGAACTGTTGTGACTCAAACTCTGAGTACAAGAGCATTACCCCTTAGTAATGGTATTCTGCCCTTGGTATTATGTTATTTGATAAGGGCCCTAGATAACCAGTTATTTAGCACAAGTACTAATAAAAAAAGGACTGAGGACGTAACATGCAGCAACAGAGGTTCACATGTTACAATCAGAAGGCAGGAGGTTTTAATATAACTTTAGCCAGTTTATACTATTGTCCCTGGACATTTCACTCACCTTGCTGCGTGTTTTAGTGTGTTTTGTGGTGACCAGAGCAGGGGAGTGAATGAATAATGAAATATGTAAACTCTTGAGTGCCCCAACCCCAACGCAATCTGCAGACGTACAGTGTTTATCACAAAAGCAGAGATTGAAACATTGGCCATCATTTTAAACTTAAAGACACTATACCTGATTATTTTTTATTGCATTCCTAAATTCTGTAACATATTTGTAGCATCCCAATACTTCACAGTCACTTTTCAGGGTCACTTTCACAGAAATACTAGACAACTAGCCTGCAAGTTCATAGAATTGATACAAATGTTTTATAATTAGTGCACAGTGTTTTTCCAAAAATGTTTGAACATGAGTTTAAACTATACTAAAGGAGGACAAAACTAGTGCAGTCCCTTTAAGTCTAAAAAACAAATGCTAGTAATTTCCCCAATTACAAAATGAGCTGCAAAATTTTAAACTTCAAAACCTTTTGTGAGTGTAGCCTTCAGTCAGTGATATGTGTTTTATTTGTAGGAATCTGCACCTCATTATCCAGTGTATACAGTCACAGAACTGACGTGATGAATTATGCTTAGTAATGATAATCCCTGACATGTCTGCGTGTTTTATGCTCGCATATGGTAGCCGTATATGTGGTATGTTGCAGTTTATGGTGGGACATATTCTGTTGAATGCATTAAGTTGCATGGCAATGTCTAATGCACCACTGGGAATACATTTTATGGGACTTTATAGCTTGACCCTCTAAAAGTTTAGTATTTAGTTTCATTTACTTATAAAGTCATCCGTTGTTGATACAGCAGCTTCCCCTGCTCAAGGTCCCACTGCGCTCTAACTATTAGCATATCCCAACACAAGTGCGTATGGAAATGATTTGTTGCATTGTTACTGTAGTGTTCAAGGATAGGGCAACATTCCTGACCCGTTGTTTGAAATTGATGCAAAGAGGAATGTGCTTTGTTTGGCTGAAATAAAGCTTCTCAAAAGTGACCACATCTCCACCCAAAGCTTCTTCAGCATGTGTATGATGTGTGGCAGAAGCATGAACTTATGTTTTGGATCAACCCTCATGTACCCATCTATAGCTTCAGGCTGTTTAAAGACTGTTGAAAAAGAGTTATTGTTTAACTGATGGATAGATACAGAAAATACAGTAATTGATTAATGAATGTGCGGTTGACCCCTTTGTTCAAACCAAATTCCTCCCAAGTGAGACAAATAAAGTAAAGTTGAATATAACCAAATAGTAAAAAATCAAGATTGATTCGTGTGGGGGATATTGTTTTAAGTGAACTCTGTAATGAATATGCCACATGTTGGGTTCATTTTGGGAGCTGTGGTGAGGGCCGCTCCATGTGGTCGTTGAGTCATCTTGTGTCTCTCTGTAATGGTTCATCCCTGAAGGAAAAAGTGCCCATTGACATCATAAATAGACTCGGCAGAACCCAGTCACGCTGAGGTGGTCATAGGTCCAGGCTCAGTTTACACACAAGTATAATGATTCAAATATCCTCCATATGCACTTTGCTCACTTGAAGAACGCTTAGTTGAATTAACTTCATTAATGGACACAAGTGAATGGCTGTCTAGTAAGGCGGGGATGGTGAATTCAACTAAAGGCTTTTTTTATAATGACATAGTTATATACCCATGACTTTGAGGATAAACAGGAAATGGTCCAGTTAGAATAAATGGATATTTATAAAGTTTTGGGCAACAGTGGCTGAAGTGGTTTGAGCATTCCTCCGCTGACAAAAAGATTGTTAGGTTAAATCCCAGATGTGCTTATTGTTGTTGTGTCTTTAGGCAAGACAACCTTGCTTCTGTCAGTCTACGTCAGAACCGCTGTGGTTACAAAACTGAAAATGTAGTACAGTGAATGACATTTGTGACACAACCACCTGGAAAAGCAGTATATAAAACTAAGGCATTGCATTAGTATTGATATCACGTAAGAAGGTTTTGTGAACCTCCCATAAGAGATTCACTAATGATGACATATGAAAATTAATGGGTCAGATAGAGTATATTTAAAGACAAATTATAATGGTCCCTTTCAAGTGGGAAGTGGGAGGGATGGCACCAAAGCACATAAAATAAAAAATAAAAAGTTCATTTACATCTGGGAATCTATTCAAATCTCTACGGAGGTCAGCTCTTAAACCTGCGGTGAAACTCAATGTGCCTGCACAGTAAAAAGGGTGGGCGTGTGACACGAGGTGACGCTATACCTTTAGACTCGTTAGCGTCCTGATACCGACAAAAAGAAAAGGTCAGAGGTCAGCGAGAGGGTCAGAAGTCAGTCTGTTTATGAATGGTAACCTCAGCTGGATTGCGCAGTGTCAACCGCTCTCCATTAGGGTCAGGATGTAACAGTGAACTAAGGCACTTCACTAAACAAAGGTGTTTGACTCTACTGTACAGATCCACCGATGCTAATGCTAATACTTCTAAGGCTATGACACATGAAACTACTTCTGACAGTACTCTGATTTGTCCCTTCATCTCCCCCTACCTTTTGGTACTTAGAAATTACTGCACAAGATAAGAGACAGCCAAAAGAGCAATACAAGTGAAGACTACACTTTTCCTACATTGATGATTTGTATTCAGTTGTTTATAGGCCTTAAATCCCTCGTCACTTGCCAAACTAAAATCTGATCTTGTGTTAGATTGATCCCTGCCAGTCTAAATGATCTTGATCATGATTTCATCACTCCACCTCCAATACTTGCTGGTAAATACACTATGTCAGTCTTCCACACACCTGACCTCTGGCTATGAAATGGCACATCAGAGGTTTATCCAAACGCTTTGAGTTCTAACTCAGGTCCGATCAGCAGCGGTGCAGTTTGAGACACGTTGAAGGTCTTTGATGGGAACATATGAGACACAGATGGCGCTGCGAGTGATGTGGTACAGACTGGCTTTAACAGTAGAAGGGTGGTGCAGGGAAAAAAGGAACTTTTTACAGTTTCCTGGTGATACGGGCGGTTTCCTTCCCTGGTACAATTTAAACAATGTAAGCTATTTGTGTTGGGTTGTTCTCTAGAGAAATAGAGCTTTTTGTTTAGGTCAAAGGTAAAAATACAGAGGTTTAGTGCAGTAGCCAGGGCAGTGAGAACTGTAAACCTTCCACATTAAGTAACACATAAAACGGTACAATATGTGGCTCAAAATCTGAATTTACTGTCAAATCTTTGTATTCTTCAACATTGATACAGACATGTTTTTGTGTCTGGCAACAGGTACACTATGCGGCTATCGAGTGTATTTGTTTGGCAATTTGAACCACCTTCCTTGTCTGTGTTTTCATTTAGGTTTAGCTTTGTGTCCTGTGGTTTCTCAGATTCTGGGAGTGAAGGTTTCCTCAGATGTTTAGATTTTTTTTTTAAAACTAAGTTATTTGTTAAACCATTGTTACACAAAGCCAATGACTGTTTCTCCTGTTGCATGTAGTGTGTGTTTTCCTCTGCTGTGGATGTGGCTTCAAACCACAAGGTAACTTTTCTTCAGTGCAAGCCTAATTACAAGCTGAACTTGGAAAATGTAAGTGAAAACTTTACATAAAAAGATCACTCTGCATTTGCTTTGATGGTTGTGTTTTTTTCCCCAAAGTGGAGCGTTTATTTTGGTACCAACCCTTTCCTGGAGCTATGATCCTACAGCAGCATGTGGTGAAGGATGGGGATGAACCCGGGGGCGTTGCTGTGTTGAGGAGGAACCTGACACTGAGCCTGATGTGGTGATTGTTCCAGCGATGCGGCCAAAGGGGGGCAGATCATTTTACCCCTGCACCGTGTTTGAAACATCTTTCTTGTCCGCTGTACAAATGTGAATGATTAAGAACCGCAGCTGGAGGACCATGAAACTTTGCTGCAAAGTCGTCTCTGGTGAAAGGGGGAGTTGCTCAGAGTGAACTGGCAGACCCACTCCCAGAGCACGGCCTGCCATTGCGTTGCCAGTCCGGACGCTGAGGTTATTTTTGGGGAAAGCCTTCAGAGCGCTTTTCTGTGTATGTCTCTCTATTTCTTTTCTTTTTCTTTTTTTTCTTTTTTTTTTTGGACCTGAGACAAGGAAAGACCTTTTGCTGTGTGTCTCCTTCAGGGGAAACAGATGACAGGAGCCTGAGGACGTAAACTCAAAGCCTATATTCTGAAAGGTTCCAGTGCGCGCAGGAGAATCAATGAATCTGACTCATGAAAAGTGATATAGCTCATTTTGAGTTTGTAACAACCTTATTTTAAGAGAAAAACAGACGGTGGAAAGTATTTTGAGTAATGTATGGGATTATACTTGGACACTTGTTTCGGCTATGAAACCGTGGATCTTTACGCACAGGTTTGAATTTTCGCTCGCCAAAGGTATATGCTCTGAAACATATATCGAGAGTGGCCTCATCTGGATTTAATTCCTTCCGATGCGCTAAAAACGCGTCAGGATTTACGGGTCTGTCCCGGATCTTTTTACAGTAAGTGCTTGGACTTGTTACAGAATGCGTAGGTCTTTTTTATTGAGTTTTGTCCTTCTTTATGGTCTGAGTTGGACAGGATTCGCGGACAAACCAACGAACTTTCAGCGTGCTCAGCTTTATCGACGAGCGAGACAAGGGCGTTTGGTGAGCGCTACTGACGATAAGGAGCATCTTATTGGGCGAGCGCACCCTAGGACCCTTGCTCAGAGTTCCACGAACGCGGAGGACGTTCAGGCTGATGAAGGTACCCCCGTGCTCAGGGGAACGGTGCCAAGGAGTGGTATGCCTCGAGTTGAGGCCAGGTCCAGAGTCACCCGTATGCCTAATGGGGCGCGCTCTCCAAACCTGTTGGCCAGTTTCGCTGGTAAGAACAGGGTCCTTGTCATCACTGCGCCCCACGAATCGGACGGGTATTATCGCCTCATGATGTCACTCCTCAAACCGGACGTGTACTGCGAGCTGGCGGAGCGGCACGTGCACCAGATCGTCATGTTTCATCAGGAAGGAGAGATGGGAGGCAAAGTGAGGAGGATCACAACGGAGGGCAAGGTCATGGAGGAGCCACTGGACACAGCACTCATCCCGAGACTCATGAGCTTTCTCAAACTGGAGAAAGGTAAAGGTTTCACTAAGCATCAGGCCTGTTTAGGTGAAGAGCTGAATGAATGTTTGCCTGAACACATTTGATTGAAACTTAAGGGCCTATAACTACTGGCCTACTGACCATGTAGCAAGGCTTATTGTGTACAACTCAACTAATGATTGTTCTATACTATATGTAATCACCATCATCAGCACCAGTGACCACCACCATCATCACTGCCTATGACTTCTCTTATTAAGTCATGAATATTTATACATTAGATGGCCAGTGTCTGTTTTAAGCCGCATGCAAAATGTCAACTTTACTATTGAAACAAACATATTTCAGATTCAGTTTATTTGCCATTTGCAGTATAAAACCACATTGGAAAAAAGGTACAACGTGCACTGTCAAACATTCATTCATAAAACATAAAAAGAAAAACAAACAAGCCACATAGTTAAATACGTAAAAAAAAAAAAAAAAGGTTACCATCCATCCATCCATTTTCTTCCACTTGTCCGTTGTCGGTACATAGCACCAGCCCCCTATGGCTCCTCCTGCAGGTGGTGGGTCCACAGAAGGACGGCCTCGGGCCTGTTGGTCTCTCATATGGGGCTTCTGAACCGCTCTTTCAGAAGACCCTTATGCGAGCGAGCAGTTAAAAAAAGGTTACAATACGGTTTACATTCGTGAAACGCAATTAAAAGGTAAAAAAGTAATGGTAATGAAGCCTGATCAAAGTGTACAAAGACATCACAGCTTGTGGAAAGAAGCTTTTACTGTGGCTGCATTTAATAGCACGAAACCGCCTCCCAGAAGGGAGAAGTTCAAACAGGTCCCTGGCAGGATGCAGCGGGTCCTTAATGATGGCTAGACATAAGATAAACTAACAAATGAATGAGCTCCAACCAAATTTAAGTGTAACGTTTTATAGATTCCAAATACAATGTAATGTGTGATTTCTGTGCAGGTAAATTTGGAATGGTGCTGCTGAGGAAAACACTGCAGGTGAAGGAGAGGTACCCGTACCCCGTGCGGCTGGAGGCCGTGTATGAAGTGATCGACCAGTCCCCAGTGAGGAGACTGGAGAAGATTCGACAGAAAGGATTTGTCCAGAAATGCAAAGGGGCTGGAGTCGAAGGCCAAGTGGAGCAGGGCACATTCACAGGTTAAAAAGCGGGGTGTTATGATTATTATACGGCACGCTGTATATTATAACAATACAATGTAAAAGACTTTATAAAAAACTCAGGGTTTGTTCAAATGATCTTGTATGTAAGTTCCATATGAAGGTCACTGAAGGTTAACACTTATGCTTAAAAAAAGCATGTAAAGATTTTTACATCATCTAATGACAGCTGTTATATCACTGTCCTTCTTCACTGGCTATTACATCTTGTAATGCTCTATCTGTTAGTTAATCTAAAGGCATCTCTTCAATGATAAATGTTCCATAAAGTTACTGCACTTGGACTTGCTAATTAATGAATGTAATTATGTGTAGCTGTTGATGCACCAGAGGAGAGGAGACCACCAAAGAGACGAAAGCCCACATCAACTACAACAACTACAACAAGACCGACCACAACTACTGTCTCCACCACCACCACCACAACAACCAAACCAACAACCACAACTACCAAAGCTACTACCACTACCACCAGACCAACAACTACAACAACTAAGGCTACTACTACTACTACTACAACCACCAGACGGACCACGACTACCACGAGGCGCCCCACAACCACCACAACCACCCAGAGGACGACCAGAGCCCACACCACTGCCCTGTGGCTGCCCGCGCCCCGCACCACCTCAGACCCCGACTACTATCACCGCAGAGACAGGGCCAGGACAACACCAGCGGGGGACAACCGGACCGACAACAGAGCTCCATACGGGCGCAAGCAAGTGCCCTCCACACACAAGCCAACAAAGGTCAAACCAACCAGGAAGAAAACGCCTACAGAAAAGGTAAAGCCCGGGTGAATGTGAGTGAGTGAGTGAGTGGTCAGTTGGTTGGTGGTGGTCAGAGGGGCCGATGGCACAGACTAGTTGCCTCGCTTCCATCAATCTACCCCAGGCCAGCTGTGGCTACAACAAATAGCTTACCACCACCGAGTATGGCGTGAATGAATAATGGCTGCAGCGCTTTGAGAAACTTGGTAATACGGGCTTGTAAAAAGCAATACAAGTGCTAAGCATTATTATTAGGTTAAACACATGTACAACATTATGAACCACTAGTAGCCCTTACTAGGAAGTCAATCCAAAGTAAATAAACATTGTTTAAGGCAGAACTGCCTTTGGTGAATGTTTGCAGAACGAAAATGTATAAATTAATATATATATTTATACTTTTTAAATACTTTTTTTTCTCTCAAACCAAACTTTGAGTGTAACGTTTTATAGACTCCAAATATAATATAATCTGTGTTTTTTAAGCAACCTATCCCATTTATATGGAGGCTGTTTAACAAAAATGTTTAAATAATGGCAAATATAGAATTTTGATGAGGGGTGACATGTGCTTTTATTTCTTTAATTTTTTTTTACAATGAATATTGATTGTTTCACCATGTGAATTTACAGACAAACTGGATGAAATATGTGAATGGTTAAGTTACCGAAGAGTGTATTTCAATACCCCAATTGTGTCTCAGTAGATTACTTGCAGATAGAGTACATGTCTGACTGGCAAGGTTCCTGCAGGGTTGGGAAAAGTAAAAAAGTTTGACAGTAAATATATATTTATACATGAAACAGTGCAGCTTTTTCTTTTCCTCTCACTTTTTTTCCTCTTCCTAGGTCTTGACCAATGAGTATGAAGACAAGTACGAACCCGCCCGTCCAACAAACAGTGAGCTTGAGGAAACTCTGCCTGAAACCAGCCCCACCAAAAGAGTCAAAGTGAAGCAAGATAAAGCTGACAGGAAAAAGAAGAAGACTGATAAGGCTGCCAAGAAAGCTGAGAGAAGAGGAGGCAAGGAGGGCAAGAATGGGGGCAAGAAACAAAGAAAGAAGCTGTCAAAGTATCCTGAAATAGATGAGTATCCAAAGATCATAAGGAGACCTACGCCCCCGCCTAAGGGGTCCCTGGCCACGTTCCTGGACTACTTTGAGAACAAGAGGCGGCTGCTGGTAAGAGCAGAACACCACTACACTTCAACTGCAGGGGCTTTTGGTTTATAACACTGCCAATGTGGAAACAAGTTAATCGGGGAAATCTGCTTCCTGCATATGCACGTGAGGAGCACGCTACAGTTTATCAGTGGCATCAGAGGTGGAACAAGCATTCACACAAGTAAAATTCATTCATGTCAGTATAATTGTAGTTATGTGTGTAAATTATTTGACATACAACTAAATATGCACTATTTGTCAGTTTATTTGCAAGGCTTTCTCTGTGTGTTCTAGTAAGATCAGGCATCACACATCCCCAATGAAGAACTCCCATAACACAGAAGCTAACTTGCAGTCTTTTTTTTCACCACCTTCACTGGATTCACAATAAAATGTGGAGTCCATGAAGCCAATTACCTTTATTTGCGTGGTGAAAATTCCCCTAAAAGACAGGTTCGGAAACTTACGTACAGAAAATCTGGCCTTGTAATAAAACCGTTTACGTGCTACATTTTCTCTTGAAAACAGAAGGTCTGGTGTTATGGTGCCAAACATTGCTTTCTACCTTCAGCAAAATCTGTCACCAAGTGGTATGAAAACGTAGAAACTATGTCAAGCAGCCTCAGTCCGGCCGTCAGAGCAGCGTGTTAACAGACTGCATGTCTCTGTTGCAGCTGCTGTATATTCTTATCACAGTGGTGGTATGGGCAACTCTGCCCCATCCTTTGCTTGTAGCTTAACGAAAGGTTCTCTGTCTCTGCTCCTCCAGCTCATCACAACACCCAGTGAAGAGAACAGCATGTATGTCCAACAAAGGGACGAATACCTGGAGTCTGTGTGTGAAATGGCCATTAGGAAGGTTTCCATTATCACCATTTTTGGCACTTTCACCAACTCCACCATGAAGATTGACCACTACCAGCTTGGTAAGTGCAATGTTTCTCTATTGGTGAAAGTTATACAGGCTGAAATAACCCTCATAAAAATGGACTGACTTTAGTTCAAACCAGTATGATGGTGGCGCAGCGGTTAGCGCTCGTGCTTCACAGCTAGAAGGTCTCGGGTTCAATCCCCGGCCAGATAGGGCCTTTCTGTGTGGAGTTTGCATGTTCTCCCTGAGTCTGAAGGTTTGCTCCAGTTTCCCCTTCCACTTAAAACATGTACAATAGGTCCCCCTAATCTCAGTGGTTCCTTGTTAAATAAAGATCAAATGAGAATGAATATATGGAACAAGCCCCAACTATGGTAATACAATTCTGGATTATCCTTTACCTTTTATATGTTTTGAGAAGCACTGATATATTTAGTATTGTAAAGTGCACCTTCGTGTATGGAAAATGATTGAAGACAAATGTCAGGTTGACCCAGCTGAACTAAACTCTCATTCGGCTTCACAATGATGCAATAATAAATCATGTACAATGTGTTCGACTTCTTTTGTCAAACTGTCGTCTGCCACGTTTCTGTTCTATTCTTGTTTTATCTTCCTCTCACATCTTGTCAGATGCCTTTGTCCTTAAGTCTCCGCTCCAAGAGATTTTGTGCTAAATATGCAGCTTAGGCTCACACAGTCAAAGCCACAGTGCTGTGGTTGCAGTTTACTGCAGGTAACACTAGACTTGCCTTGCTCACTTACTTAGTACAGAAGGCTGCAGATTTTTCATTATACATGACTTCATCTGGGAAATTGATGCTATTCTAATCATGGATGAGGACAGCAAAATTGTCGCTCAAGTAAAAGCAATCTCAACAACAATATTTGTACTCAAGTTAAGAAGTAAAACTATGGACTGATAAAAGTTAGCTCTTTTTTTAAATAGAGCACAGCCAAAACTATTAGTCTGTTTCTACTATTGCAACTACTGTGATTCGTTTTCCTGTGGATTCCAACAGGGTCTGAATACAGTAGTGTTTACACAAACTCCCACATGTATCAGAGCAGGGGGAGGGAGAAATACCAGCACTCGTTCTTGCACAACAGGGAGACGCTTCAGTTCTGAACGTACAGTGAATTAAGGTTTATAAGAATATGTTCTCAACCACTTCTGCATTCACTCATCTAGTTTTATAGGTGTGTTGTTAATACATAGCCTTCTGATGTAAGTGTTAATGCCTGGATGAAAGGGCACTTTATAAGTCTGAGTTTTTATTCAGATGGAAATATTGAAAAATGCTGTTTTAGTGAGATCATGTGTCCCACCCTCTCGTTCCAGCCTGAGGCCCCGTTAAAGTGAATGTGTCAAACAAGTAGTAATTCAAAAAACTCCCAAGGTTTCAAGCAATTTTAGAGCTTATTGAGATGTTGTGTCAACACTTAAATACTACTAAACGCTTTCATTTTGTGGACTTTCTGAAAGAGTCAAAAGAACATTGAACACTTCAATTATTAAGTCTTAATTTTTTTAATGGATTTTTTGTTTGTTTCTTTATTTTGTTTTAAAATCAGTAATATACTTTATTTTATTTGACCTTTATTTAACCAGGAAAGTCCCACTGAGATTAAGAATCTCTTTTTCATGGGAGTCCTGGCCCCAGAGGGGAACCTATTGTACATGTTTTTAGTGGTAGGGGAAACCTACGCAGACACGGGGAGAACATGCAAACTCCACACAGAAAGGCCCCGGGCCCTGGTGGGAATCGAACCCGGACCTTCTAGCTGTGAAGCACAAGCACTAACCGCTGTACTACCATGCCGCTAATCATGTCATTTGCACAAGTAGCCCAAGGAAGATGTTTTAGTGCTTATTGCAATTACATTCAAGGATCACCATCCAGGATTCAGGATGTTTAACATTTTATATATCAACAAATTCGTATCACAATATTAGAGGACGCGATATCTATATTGCAAGACTCCACAATACACTTTACCTCAAAATCACTGAGGTCATCCATCTGACTGAGAATTACGCTTGTTAGCATCAAAACAAAAACACATTTGATAACTTACAAATTTGCAGCCGATAGTCGTGGTTAAGGCGGCTGTAAATATGTGGAACAATCGTGACAGTTATTGGAATACTGGAATGACAGTGCGGTCATACCGTTTGGTGGTTGTGAGTGAGAACTCTATCTGCGAGATACCGTTGGACTGATGCTATAGCAGAGTGATTCTTAACTCAGTTGTGTAAGCTTAGCTTCAGGTGTTATTCTAGTTTATTTTTTTGCAGACAACGACAAGCCGATGAAAGGTCTGCATCAGGAGGACTTAGTGAACCAGGACTTGATCACGGAGCTGCGCAAAGAGTTCAGCATGATGTACGAGGACTTCTACATGATCCTCACGGACACAGACATGAGAGTCAAGGTAAATCTTTGTCTCTGGTGATGGGACTCATGGCTCGAATGGGAGCAGAATACTAGTGATCCATTCCCGCATAGATTCACAGATTTTTATATAGATTTCTTCAAGAACCTACTCTGATAGCTCATAATACCAGAGAACTAAATGAGTGGCCCAAGTGATATAGAAATCCTGGGACGACAATGGCTCAGTTGGTAGAGAAGGTTGTCGAATAACCAAAAGGTCGGCAGTTCGAAACATGGCTCTCGCTGATGCATATTGTCTTTGTGTTCTCACTGCCTGTATGTAGTGTGTGTGTGTGAGTGTCAGTCTACCCCAGTACAGTGAGTAGCATGTCGAGCTTTGGGAAACTTGTCACACAGGCTTGTAAACTGTATACCAGCATAAACCATTATTATGATTATGAAATCTTTTCAATACAGTAGGATTTGTTTATGCCCTTTGGAAACGTATCAACACAGTTAAAGAAAACAAACAACAACTTGTATGCCAAATATCTTTTTTTGTTTGTTTTTTTGTTAAAATAATATTTTTATTTGGGTTGCGGCTTGTCTTGAGGCTGTGTTTGAAACGACACCAGCTGAGAGCCACTGGTCTAGCACAGAAACCTGTTGGTTTGGACACAGTTGACAGTGCAGACGGTTGAGGAGACACCACACCGTAAACATGGCACAATAACAGAGCCAAGAGAACTCTTCCTGTTTAATGTTTGACTTGTCTGGACAGCTATTTAAAGGCTGACCAACTACCTGCCACTTTTATCCCATCCTGGTGCCGAGATGAAAACAACGCTTCACTTCACCAACAGGACATGGGCCAAACAGCTGAGCGTGTGTGTGTGTTTCAGGGTAAACCAGAGAGCTGTTTTGGGACAGATTTGTTAAAGAGGCCACTGTTCATGTCTCTGATGAGGGCAGTAGATTTAGAGCTGAGGGTACACGGTCTAAAAGGATGTAGCTAACTATTTTGACTCTTTTTTTTCTTCTTTTTTTAAGTTCTTCTTTTTAAACTTTTTATTTATGTGAACTACACCAAAAGGTTGCAAAGTATGAAACAAAATAAAGATTTCTCTTGAAGCTCATATTTACAGCTCATCCTTAAGTGCCAATACTCAAAAAACAAAATTGGATAAATAGTAGAAGATTGTTGTTACAGAGAAAGTGATCATCAACTTTGAAATGGTTAGCGTCGTTAAAAATTTAAAAGTGAAACTATTTTGTTCTTCATTTAGCCACTATCAGAAAAGTAGGAAAACAAATGTAAAATTGTGCTCAAAAAACAGATCTGTATGACTACACAGCTCAGCTATTTCTCTGCCTTTGAACATGGTCCAGATGTCTCCACATTGATGCACTTATTCTGTGGCCTCACCACGTTTCAAAATAAAACATGACGTTCTTCTGTGTAACTACATTAAGATGTTTTGTTTTTCAGCAAACCTATGAAGTGCCTATTGCCATGAAGGCTGTGTTTGACTACATTGACACCTTCTCCAGTCGGATCAGAGAGATGGAGCAGCAGAAGAGGGACGGAGTGGCCTGTAAGAAAGAGGACAAGCCCCGCTCACTGGAGAACTTCCTCTCCAGGTATAGGTCTTAATCAAACTTCACAAATGTCACGATTATGTACTCCTTTGAGCAAATTACGGTCTGTCAAATAACTACGTTAACTGTGGAAACCTTTAAAATAGAGAAACAGGGTTAGTAAGTTAGATCCAAGTGATCCACTGTCGTAATGATTCAGCTATTACCACTATCCAAAAGCAACATGACCATCTATGATGAGTTCGGTTTGGAAACCACTGCAAACCACTTTATGAAATGTTTTGCATTTTGGGTGGTCCCATGAGGTTCACTCTGTTTATATCAAACATCTGCTCCATGTCTCAGTAATCAACCAACCACAGATCAGAATACTTTGGCAGTCTTGGGTCACTTTTGCCTATTCTGTCGTTGAAGGCCTTAGAGCTCCTCAAGGGTGAATCACGGCAGCTGCACATTTTCCCTGAGATGCCCATTATCCTCTGTTACCATGGAGACCAGCTCCGGCTCGCCGCTCGCAGATGTAGCACATTTGTTGACCATAATTCGGGAGTTGTCACGCCTTGGCAGTAATAGTATGGGAACATGTTAGCGTGCAATCTCTAAAGTGGCGGTCTGAGCGAGAGGCGGCTTTCACTCACTGCTGCCTCTCAAAGTGCTGTTTAAAAAAAAGCTTGAAACGTCTGATTGAAGGTTCCGTTGGCGACGTCGACTCTTCATCATATCGGCCCCCAACGGCGAGGAGTGGTCCTACCAGCAGCAGCTCTACGCTCTGTCCAGCCAGGCCTGTAATCTAGGTGAGTCCGATCAATCTCGGCAATGATATCAGTTATTACGACATCTTCATTGGAAATAAATACATGGTCATGGGTTGCAATTTTTCAATGACCATAACTGCGATGGTGTCATTTTAATGTCTGAAAATGATCATTTATTAGACATTATGTCATACAGTTTGAATACAAACTTTTTATTTGAGAACTTTGCATATTTGAATTATTTTCTTACATTTGACGTGGTCTGCATTTATTTTCCTTCATGTAATTTTTTATACAAACTAAATCAATATAAATCAATAAATAAATAATTATGTTTTATTATTATTTGTATTTAAAAAGAAAAGATTAATTAATTAATGGTATTTTTTATTTCAACAAGAGATACCTCATAAAAGGCAATCATTTGTTGGTCTTATGCTTGTGAGTGGAGTTGAAGAGCTCCTTTTGTGTTTCTCTCGGCTGCCCTGGCTCCGCTGCTGCTGCTCGAGCTATAGACGTGGGACGCTTGATCCCCTTATTCAGCACTCGGACTTGAACAAGTACAGCCTTAGCTTTTATGTGTTTAATGTAGACTTTCTCGCTTCAGAAGAAACAGCTTGTTGGATAGATTTGTAGGACCACCAAGTTCTCAGTAAGCTTTACTTTGAAACCTGCACTAGGGTGGTTTGAATAATAAACACTGGAATGAAATTGGGTCAAAATAGCAGCACAAGTGGATAGGCAGGGCGTCAGCACATTTCCTTATTCCCAAGGAAAGTCTTAAAAAGTCCTTTACTTATGGTAATTTGGAATGTCAAAATGTTTGAATTTTTTTTAGGTAAAAACGCGATGGACAGTACTAATATAATGTAATAATAATGTAAAAGAGATATTAGTGGTCAGTTTACCAGGTGAAAAATGTCCACTGTCAAAATGCAGCTTTTCCTCAGTGAGCTCTACCTATTTAAACACTGACCATACATTGACTATTAAAAATAGTAACACATATTCATCAACAGTCATTTTTGCATCCACCCCACCAATCAAGAACCACACACAAATGCCCCCACCACCATCCACTCACATACAAACAAACATACAAACCTGACTGTAAGTTTTGAATCACAATTGATCTCACTTTGTGAAAGTGTGTTGACAATATATCATTCATATCTCGATGATCGTACTGTGCTCATCCCAGGTTTGAGGCACATCGCCATCCTGAAGCTGACTGGCACCGAGGCTCTGGACATGGGTGGAGTTTTGGAGCTCTATCCCATCAATGGTAAGGAGAACTTCCTCGTATAGCTCTATGTATGTGTGTTCAGGTGAGGCATGTCTATGGTAAACACAGACCTGCTTAGTCAAACATAGCACCTCTATTTCTGCACACACTGACTTCTTTTACTCAGACTTTGCCTCCTAGCTCATGTGCAGATGTTCAACTTTAAAACTGCTACAACTAGTGTACAGAGGCATAATTAATAAAAAACATTTTTTTCCCAGAATAAGCCAGCAATACATAACATACTGTATTTTATGTTATGGTATGGACTGTACTGAAATGTCTATAAAGATTGTGCCTTTTGCCTAGAGAATAGGGCTTTGAAGATATAACTTTTTTTTTAATACATCTGATCTAAAATACAGCAATATAAATTAAAAAATAAAGTTTAGTGTGACATGCGGTAATCAAATCTATTTGCAGATAACAGGGGTAAATGTGCTGCCAAGCTCCGGTGACTCTAGCTCAGTTTTCATATGATCTAATGTAAATGTCATGTTTTATATAGAGAAGCATTAACTGTATTCCTTTTATCCAAGGCACGGCCACAGTGGAACGAGAGAGCCTGTCTGGCACTCTGGTGAAAGACATGAGGAACTACTTCCAGATCAGCCCTGAGTATTTCTCTATGCTTCTGGTGGGCAAGGATGGCAATGTAAAGTCCTGGTACCCCTCGCCCATGTGGTCCATGGCCATCATCTATGACCTGGTGGACTCTATGCAGCTGCGGCGACAGGAGATGGCCATTCAACAGTCACTGGGCATGCGCTGCCCCGAGGACGAGTACGGAGGATATGGATATCATCATCATGGATACGACCAGGGTTATGGATACAAATAGACTGTCTTATGTACACAAGATAAGATGAAATGAACTTTATTGATCTTACAGTGTGAAAATTACATTTTAAGCCTGCAGTCTTTTATTACATGTATTCAGTCTTTCTGGATGGTTCATGGTTTTGTAGCACTTATTGGAAGCCTAAAAATGTAGCTTTCACTCGCAATTATGATGCAGGTTTTATTTACTATCATTCTTTTTGTACTGAGTGTACCGAGTCGTACTCTCCGTGAAACATGATTGTAGATACTGAGCATGACAGACTATAGTAAATACAAAGATAGCTGATACACTCAAAAAGCAGCCGAGTCTGTAGACTTCTATCTTAAGGCTTCTTTTTTTAAATGTTCACTTTGTTAAATTTCTTTGCTTTGTAGTCTTCTATTTAAACATTGTACAATATGTGTCTATATTATTAGTGTACGATAAATAGTGTTACTTTTATTCTTTGGTTTACAACTCCCCCTTGTGGCCGACAAAATATGGTATCTTTAAAATGGTCCAAAAACATTGAGAACATGTCTTTAAAGGTTCAAATAGCAGTAGTTTATTGTTTTGTTTGTAGATGCATAACATTAACTGTTATTATGTAACATTACCACATTGAACCAATGGCACAAAACAAAGACATCGAAGGAAAAGATCCGCACAACTGTAGAATGCTCACCGATTTATCGTCACTTGTCAGTGTGAGCAAATAAATCGGTGAGCATTCTACAGTTGTGCGGATCTTTTCCTTCGATTTCCATTACATTTTTTGGATCCAGCACACTGGTTTTATATGTCGGATGTGCGTGTCTCTCCTCCTACAAAACAAAGACACACATCCCTGTATTTATTTTACATCGTTTTAATACTTGCATCACACACTTCAGACCTCACCTGGTTATTGTGCTATTGAAAGTTAAGAAATTCTAATCTGAATGTTGAAGCTGCTGTACACTCATTACATTCATTAATGCTGTTGTACTGTAGCCAAGACAGCGTTATTTGAGAGGCACAATAAAAAAATTATAAATACAAACAGAAGTGCAAAAATGTCACTTATGTCCACCCATGATTCCTAACTTGTCCTTGTAGTTCTTCTTGCCACCGTTTTGAGAAATGCATGTTGCTACAAGGAGTCATCTTCTGTTTCACTGTCTGTGTTGGGCTTAGCCAACAGCTCCAGCTCCTCTCCATCCTGTGAAAATAATGGAAAGCAAACGCACAGTCACCTTTTTTCAACATTTGACTGGCTTGATCCAATAACCTTATCAGGTTTGACCATCATACATATCACACAAAATCTAAATGTGCTTGTCCATTGCTTTCGCTTTTCACATGAGGACAAATGCTCACTTGTGGCATATACTGTATACAGTACAGAATCACTTAAGCAGTCAGTGTTTAAAACGTTGAACTTGATTGATGTACCTGGTCAGTCTTTTTCCTTACCCCTCTAGACCTCTCGTACACCTCTCCATTGATGACCCGGAGCTTTTCCTGTTGCAGAGTGTACTCGAGGTCTTTGGGCCGGCTGGCATTGTAGATAAATATTGCCAGGAGAACCATAGGAGCCTGAAGGAAAAAGTCTACTGAAGGACGGAAATCAAACAGGAACAGGGACAGGGCCGTAACCAGGACAGTGGTGATCTGTCCCGTCAGGACGTGGAACATGTTGTCCCTGAACTTCAGGATGAAGGCCACAGATAAACCAAGGGCAGCTAAAAATGGGAAAAAATAGACAGACAATTAGTGTGCATTCTATACTGTATTTACACAATGGGATTTTTATGTCCTAAGGTTAGGCACCTAGGTCTAGGACTTTAGGGTACCCAAACTCCTCATGCCACTCTGACATTTCATTCATCATTTGTTTGAAATGAAAACACATATTGTTACTGACCAGTGACCAGCACCAGGCCCAAGGAGAAGGCGTTGTGTCCATAAAGGAGGCCGCAGTGTATGGTTATTCCTCGCACCTCGCTGCTAAGGCCAAGTGTTAAACCATTAAAAATCAGCCCAAATACATATCTACAACAGAGACATATGACAGTAATGAGTGGAAGTCAACATAAAACAAACATATTCAAATTGCTATGATCTTACAGTTTACTGTTCTGTATAAAGATGCTCTCAGTGAGCTGGTCCCCTTCCTTCAGGATCTTTTCATTATAGATGTTGGCCATGGCAGAGATGAAGCACTGAAGAATAAGCAAGAAATGACCCACTCCAAAGGTTCGAAGCTTCTCTACGATTTTGTTCCTCCACTCCTGA
The DNA here is from genome assembly GCA_021464625.1 of Proterorhinus semilunaris. Lineage (NCBI taxonomy): Eukaryota > Metazoa > Chordata > Actinopteri > Gobiiformes > Gobiidae > Proterorhinus > Proterorhinus semilunaris. Next base: position 17,878,822 of record CM038353.1, on the reverse strand, counting down.
GCAGGCAGCACGGACGCCCACGATTCACTGGCACTGATTGAAAAGAAGGTGAAAATAATTGTGACAAAATAGTCACAAAATAGTGTGTCCCACAAGTCTTTTTGGGTAGTAGCCAAATTGCACCTTTGAAAGTCATCTTATATTATTCCACTGCAATAATACAGATATGAAAAACATATCTCGTATCTTCAATGAAGGTTTTTGAGTCATCTTCACTACTCTGTAGTTGAAAGTGTAGAACGTTTCACCTCTCATCCAAAAGGCTTCGTCAGCAACACTAAAGTTTAAGCTCAGCCCGCAGACTATATATAGAACACTGGGAGGAGTTAAACTGTATCTACAGTGGAAGGAAAAAGTGAGGACACCGTTTGACATTTCTAACATATCTGCCGAAATTAGTCATAAAATGGGGTCTAAACTTTATTAAAATCACAAGGATAAGTAAACAGTGTCTGCTTAAATTAATACCACCCAAACATTTACATTTGATCATATTTTTATTGGCATGGACTGGTCGAAGATTCATCCTGATCGTTGTGAGCATCTAATCTGCAACTACAGAAAAGCAGTTATTGCTGTAAAAGAAGGGTCAGTCCGCAAAATATCTTGATAAACTTGTGAATTATATTTTCCATTGATGATACGTTGTCCAGGCCCTGAGGCAACAAAGCAGCACCACACCATGATGCTCCTGCACGATACTTCACAGTGAGGACAGGGTTTTGATGTTGTGGAGCATCCAAGTGCTCTTTCGCAAACCAAAGTTGAATAGTTTGGGAGGAAGACACAATATTTTGCAGAAAAAACCTGAGATATTCACAATAGCGTGGAATAAGTAAGTGGTCCCTTGCATTAAATAGCTGGCTGACCCTTCTTTTGTATCAATAACCACTTTTCTGTAGTTGCAGATTAGACGCTCACAACGATAGGGACCATTCCTCTTTACAAAACTGCTGCAGTTCAGCGAGATTTCTTCCTCTCCTGTGACTGTTAACACGTTATGGCCAAAAAATATATGATAAAATGTAAATGTTTGGGTGGTATTAGTTTAAAGGAATAGGCCACGTTTTTTGCATACTGAAACCTTTTGGATGAGAGGCAAAATGTTCTACACTTCAACTACAGAGAACAGAAGATAATGATGAAGGTTCTTGAGTTCTGTACGACTGAGAGCCAACATAACCTTATCGTATCTAAAATAAAAGTTTGTATCAATGGCATGTTTGTTTAGAATCAGTGTTTTACTATTGCCAGCTGCTGCTCTGAAGTAGAAGCATATAACTTGGTATATTCTGCAGCGAGGCTTTATTAATAGGTTTAATATAAAAACACATTTACCTGCTGTTCCTCATTTGCTCCAGAAGCTGCGTGTAGAGGACACAGGAGTTGGAAGGAGTGGAGAGGGGGTTTGCGTGGATCCCACCAGGCATTGAGATGGGATGGTTACTCCCAGAGCCCATTGTCAAGGAAACGATGGCCAGAAACAAGATAACTAAAGATGCCCACTGGACCCAGGATAATCGTCGCCTTAAAGTAAAAAAAATAATTAAAATACAATCTATTGTATACATACTACTAGTGTATGCCACTGCAGATAAATGTTAATATTTCCATGCAATGCTTTATAAATGGAAGGGCTCCTCACTTCAAAACAATTCTAAATAGAACAGCTGTGGTCAGGATTACAAAGTTGGAAAACAACACTGCCATGGCCTAAAAAGAAAGACAAACCATCTTTACCATATTTCGACAGTGAAAAATCACATTATCAAAGATTAACTCACAGGCTGAAGGAATGTCATCACATAGAAGATGATGATGTTGTCAAGAAAGTACAGAAATGCAGGTATGGCCCACTTAAGGGAAACTAGAAGAGAAGAAGTTGAAGAAAAACCTAGGTCTCTGCATGATCGCCCTTCTGAAAGAACAAAAGCATCTGTTCAATACAGTCCAACTACACGTCAAATGGCTGTGCACTGAAGTGCTGTACTGTACCTCGGACTATGACCCTTATAGACATGATGAGGCAGAAGACCAGCTTGAATGCTTCCGCGAGGAGATTAACCGAGGCCGGGTGGAAGTCATATTTGTTCTCTGTCATGAAGCAGTACATTAGTATATTGACACTGACGAGTGCATTTTTGGTTTTGTTATTCTACTGATGTTTCTCACCAGCATTAGCGGAGAACTTGAGCAGCAGAATGCGACTTGTACCTAGAGTCACAAATCCGAGGCCCAGAGCCAGAGTGTAGGCTGAGGAGCGCGAGCACAGCCTCTTGCAACATCCCATAGCTCACACTGCAATGCAATTAAAGCACATTTAACAAACACATATAATTTGAAATAAATGAATTTTATTTTATTGTGACCTTTATTTATCCAGGATAAAACTCATTGAGATTAATAATCTCTTTCACACACAAGTTACAATTGTACACAAATAATCACAAATAAACATTGCATAATTAAATCAGGATAATAGACTTTGTTTCTAGATTTGTCACTAGTGATTTGAAAGTATGAAGGGACACAAGTTATTTTAACTGCAACTCCTGATACATTATTATTGTTATCATCAATATTAAATTAAAAAAAAGATAGAAACAGTAATAAAATAAAGACAGACAGGGAGAAATGAGAAGAAAACCTCCTTATAGCTTCTACTCTAGGGGGATCGCCGTGTCGTCACGTCCACTGGTGGGCAACGCAAATGTATTAAATAGACAATAATAGTTCAATGGTGGGTCAAAACATCATTCACAAACAGAGCATTGCTTCTGTGAAAAGATCGGCGCTGTAAACGATGTGTGATTTAAATAAACAGCCCTTCAAACTCAGAAAAATCAGCTTTTTGCCCACCAGTCACCAAAACATCGGGTGAAAATCCTCCCGATCCTCCCTAGTCAGTCAGTCATCACCATTGTTGATGGCCACATCATGTGAAGGCTTCTACATGGAATCCTTTAAAATCACTCCCCCGTAAATAGGACAACACTCAATTTGAAATAATTATATTTCAATAATTCAGCGGGTGATGGGAAGGGCAGAAGGACTATATTGCAAAGTTAGCACGTTCACATTTCTACCATCTGGTTCAGCATAGCTGATGGTCTGTTTTCATTATAATTAGTCGTAGCCGACGTTCAAAATTGACACATTGTCCAGATAAAACGATCTGAAATCATACCTTTTACTCTGTCCATTCCCCAAACATAACTGAAGTCAGAATTAAGTCTAAATTGGTGATTTTTGTCAGCGCTCAGCTGACATCCAGCGAGAAACCCTCTAATGCACTTCCTGGTAACTCTGCGCATGCGCATGGAACAGCAGCGGTAGATACAGTCTATGAGCGGTAGGCTACATCTCTAAATCATCTCTAATAATAAATGCCTGCAATTTAGGGTTAACCTGTAATTTTGTCTACAGCTAACTAACTGAGTTTGTTTTGATTTGTTAAACGAATCGCCAAGATTTGATTATTCCTGTTTTAATTGCTTCCTTGGGGAAATTAGGAGCTTCACTGAAATGTACTCATTATAATAAACCTTTTGAACACTTTTACTTTAACCACTTTAACCAAGCACATTTTTTCCAGTTTACCCAAATCAAAAAGCTTCTCGATATAGGCCAGTCCAACGCATTTGAAAGCTAAGACCTAACTGATTGTAACTTTTTTGTCACGTTGTCACCGCGTTTTTATGACAGTTTTGAAGCGTTGTTGTCATGTTTTCGTCTCTTATGTATCGCTTTTGTTAGTTTTTGTCACCTTTTTGTAGCATTTTCATCACGTTTTTGTCTCCATTTTGCTTTTTTTCAAGAAGCTTTTAGATCTGGGTAAAGCCGAACTGGAGAAAATGTGGCTCAGGTGGGGGTTAAGAGGTTAAATAAAATCTGAAATGAAATTATAATCACAATTTTTTTTTTTTCCTTTACTTTTCTTTTCATTGCATTCAAATGGGGTTTTCTTATTATTTCTGTTAGTTTAATACCTACATAGTTCTAAAGAAAGTACAATGTAGTAACACACACACCGCTAGGTAGACCGTGACTCAGAGCGAACCACACACACTTTCAATTACAGGACCCTACATCCATGGAGCTACTAGAGAAAATAAACCAGGACACAGTTCATTGGCCCAGGACATAATGTTTACAATGCGCATGTGTCAGTGACAGATAAAGAGCACCCAGCCGACCTCAGTCACAGAACACATTTTTGGGAACTTCAAGAACTGACTGGATTTCAGCCTCATGGTTTACAACATGAGGCTTTGTGGACATCCATGTATCCAAATGCTGGTCCTAACCACTATATTCTGTGTTAAAGCAGAACAGCCTGGGCCCAAGGAGAGATACTACTACATTGCTGCTGAAGAAGTAGATTGGAATTATTCTGGCACTAAAGGGTAGGTTTTCTTTTATATAAATCATTTTAATATCATGGTTTAGTTGCATTTTATTTACCTTCGAAATTACCCCTATTCTGTATTAGTATGTAGTATTTTCCAGTGGTGGAAAGTTACAAGTACAAGTAAAAAGTACAAATTATAGGTACTTTTACTTTACTTAAGTACATTTTAGGATGAATACTTTTTACTTTTACTTCACTACATTTTAGAGCGTGTATCTGTGCGTTCTACTCCACTAAATTTTTTGAAATTGGGTTAAAAGTTAAAGTATTTTATTTTTTCAAAGTTACCTCTTTACGACTAACTGGTTTAGTTTCAGTTTAGACTTGGTTTAGTGGTTTACTCCTTTAGACCTTGTTTAGATCTGGTTTATTTCCTGTTGTTAGTGGGTTTCTCTTTTGAGTCAGAAAAGAATCAGAAAATAAAATGTTCTGATTCTTTTCGACTCAAAAGATTTTCTTGATCTTCATTTTCAGTTGGATGATGTGTCTCCATGATCGTCTTGTTGTTCATATTCTGTGTTTTCCCACTTTCATTACTCAGGTTTGATCAGACGTATAAAAAAGTGGTCTTTCGGGAATATGAGGAAGGCTTCAGACAGGCCAAGGCGCATCCCCCCTGGTTAGGTAATGCACATACACACTGTCTGCATGCTTTAATTAAAATAAACATCCTCTCACTCTATTAAAATATAAAGACCAATGTTCTACACTCTTTGGTTAAGGCTTACTTGCTTGAAAGCACACGTTGCATAATCTTTAGCTGAAGACTGAAACCAGGTTGTAGGTTGAAAATCAATCAATATCAATATCAATATCAAGAAATGTTGTTTGATGATTCACAGTTCATCAAAAGTGTTTGTTTCATGATTTTTATAGATGCGAAATAAGATTAACCATCCAGAAAGTGCTGTTCCAAAGCTCTGATAATTCGAAATCATTTAAACACTCAAATACAGATTCAGGTAAGAAAAAAGCAAATAAATCAAGCGTAGCATAGAGAAGATACACAAAAACGCCCTACTTATTTAAATAAATGGTTTCTATGTGTGCAATGTTTCTATAAAAATGATTGCTATGCAGACCATATTAACATTTCCTGCTGTAGTGTACTCTAACTAAAACATTATCTCGTCAAAGGACAAAAACAAAAACATCACAAACCACAAAACTGAGTCAGAATGGACTGACATCACTTTTTCCAGTGTATCATCTTTTGACGTCTCTAAACAAGTCTGTAATTGTCTGTGTCCAGGTTTAATGGGGCCCACCCTTAGGGCCGAGGAAGGGGAGACACTCGTCGTCACTTTCAGGAACATGGCAAATGGAGAATATAGCCTCCACCCACATGGGATTGCTTACGCAAAGCAGTCAGAAGGTGGGTGTCCAGATGGAGATGAACGGCTAACTGAAGGACACGCAGGATTAGCCGGAGTTGCCATCATGTTTCGCTGCGGGTGAAGCAACTAAACAAATAAAGTTGTTTGTCTTTTTCTAAAATATTAACCAGAAAAGTCAGAGTATCAATGTGGGTGGTACTGAAGTACAACAAGAACTTTTGTATATCACAGTGTGCATCATCACGTACAGCAAGTCAGTAATGTAGGAAATGAAGGAAAGTAAAAGGAAATTGAGACTTATTAAAATGGAATTTAAAACCCACAGCGCAGAGTTAAAACAACATTTACAGGAGAGACAAATTGGCTTAGAAATCTCCAATCTTTTGTTTCTCTAACTGCAAAACTTCCCAAATTACAAAATTCTTATCTGTAAAGTAACCAATTTCAAGTAACATTTATTGTAAACGTAAGGACTGACCCAACGCAGGACTATAGGAAGTCTAAATGAGGATAGACTCCAAAATGGGCCTAACCAGCTGAGGAAAGGGGTGTTTGGCAGGGTCTCTGATGTAAAACTTGAGGGGAAATGAGTACACTTATTACTATTTTACAGATTGACAACACTACCTCCTTGTTTGTTTGTTTCAGGAGCGTACTACTTTGACAACACTTCACAAAAAGAGAAAAGGGATGATATAGTTAGGCCTAATGAAGAGCATGTGTACCACTGGGAGGTGACATCAGAGGTCTCCCCGCAGGAGAATGACCCGTCTTGCCTCACATACTCCTACATCTCCCACAGGAATGTCGTGCAGGACTATAACTCTGGACTGATCGGGGCTCTGCTCGTCTGTAAACCTAGTAAGACTGTAAAGTGAAACACGACGGCTCATAAGAGGGCAGCTTTGTTACTACATTGTCATTGTTGTCTCTGTAGGAACCCTGGACGCATCCGGGCAGCAAATTGGCATCCATCACGAGTTGGTATTCCTGTTTGGAGTTTTAGATGAAAAAGAGAGCAAATATACGCCCATGAACTATGCAGCTGACGACCACATCAAATACACAATAAATGGATACTCACATGGAACATTGCCTAGTAAGTTGAGACCATTTATCTGAATATTTCTGAAATATTGTAAAGGATCTTAGGGCAGTTTTATAGCCGCTAAACTTATTATAGTTTTTTTTGGTCAGGACATTGCTTGTTAATGAACATGAGACACACGCCAGTCCATTTTACTACAAATGCGCTGTTTTTGTGTGTGTGTTTTTTTTTGCGTTTTTACAGATGTAAGCATTTGTGCCCACACCTCTGTCAGCCTCCATCTTCTGGGCATGAGCTCAGAGCCGGAGGTGTTTTCAGTGCACATGAATGGACAGGTGCTGCAGCAGGACGGTCACAAAGTCTCCTCAGTCGGCCTCATCAGTGGATCCTCTGCAACAGTCAGCATGGTCGCGGTCCATCCAGGACGCTGGCTCCTGTCCTCACACACCATCAAACACATAGAAGGTATGTATATGCAAGGTGATGTGACCTGCATGCCCAAATCAGATCTCTTGAATGTCTCATAAAGAGATCTCAATTGTGGAAAGAGCTGGATTGGATTTCTTTCGATTTGTATGCCAATTTACTTACAGGTAACCGAATGAACACAAGAAACAGCTGTTTAGCATTAGAAGTTGTTCAGCATATAAGTTGCATTCACTTATCTTTATTAGTGGCACAAAGTTATGTTTACATCCACACATTTCCAAAGGGTATTAAACTGTCCCACTGAAAGTTTGAATTACGTTATTAAGTCTTAAATTAAAATTAAGAACCACAAAACTAATTCCTGGTGCTACTGTAAATCTGATTATGTAAAGAATGAGTTTTATCTAACTAAGTTTATTCCATACCTCTTCTTCTCCAGTTGGTTTGCATGGGTTTGTCGTTGTGAAGACATGTGAAGGTTTTAATGCGCCCAAGAAGACACTGACTCTTGCCCAAAGACGCCAGAGTCGAGAGTGGACTTATTACATTGCTGCTGAAGAAATCATTTGGGACTATGCGCCTAACATGCCCACCCACACAGATGAGTAGGTTTAGCCCTGATAAGTAATTGTTATCACTGTCATTGCTATGAGCTGCTTTTATGACACATTGTGATGGCACATTTTGTTTCCCCAAAAAGGGATTTCAAGTCTCAGTATCTGAAAAATTCAGCAGTGCGCATTGGTCAAAAGTACAAGAAGGCTGTATTCACCTTGTATAAAAATGAGTCCTTCACCGAGAAGGCAGAAAATAGGCAACGAAGAGATGAACTTGGAATTTTGGGGCCAGTAATAAGAGCTCAAATCAGAGATGTCATCAAGGTAAGCGTTGCATAATGCCTGCATTATACTTTGCCTGTAGCACATACACACATTTCTTTGCTGAATCCATTGTTTTGTTTCAATTATTTTCCTATTTTCTCAATATTTTAGATTGTCTTTAAAAATATGGCGTCAAGACCTTACAGCATCTACCCACATGGACTCACAATAGAAAAATCACAAGAAGGAGTCAACTATCCAGCTGGAGGTAAATCCCTTTGAGAACTGTACGCGCGTTGTAATTTAGATGTTGACAATTTGACCTTTGTTATAAGGTAACCAGTTCCATGGAGTGCAGCCAGGAGAGACGCACACATATTTGTGGCATGTGGTTGAGCAGGACGAGCCTTTGGATGCAGATTCTCGATGTCTGACCCGGATGTACTACAGTGCAGTGGACACTCCTCGGGACATCGCATCAGGACTCATTGGGCCCATTCTCATCTGCAAAAGTCAGTCGCTCAATGGCAGGAATGTACAGGTAATACCTTATTATTGTTCAGCTGCAATTATACCATTTGTACCAACTCTGGTTTTGAGCCTTTTAGCCTAGTGGCCAGAGCTGCAGCCACTAAATAAGGCGACAAACCCACTGGCGGCTTTGAATAGCAGTTTGCTGAGTGGCTCTTCGCTTTTTCTTTCCCTCATATTTGATTATGATAATTTGACTTCCTAGCTCAAAGCAGACAAGGAGCAGCATGCTGTTTTTTCCGTGTTTGATGAGAACAAAAGCTGGTACCTGCAAGAGAATGTCAACAAATACTGTGGCCGGTCCCAAGTCAATATGGCCGACCCTGATTTCTACAAGTCTAACGTCATGCACAGTGAGGGGCTTCAGAGATATTTTAATCTGATAACATTTTCAACCCAAAAAGCTGACACCATTTTACTTTTTGTTTGGTTGCAGCCATCAATGGGTACACATTTGAGAGTGGGACAGAATTGGGTTTCTGTAATGGCGAAGTTGCAACATGGCACGTGTCGAGCATTGGCTCACAAGATTTCATTCAGACAGCTACATTTTATGGGCATCCTTTTGAGCTGAACGAGAGGACAGAGGACATGCTGAGTCTTTACCCCATGACTGGAGAAACCATCACTATGAAAATGGACAACATTGGTAAGATGCTTGTGTCCTAGTGAAACATTAAAAAGTGTCACCTGCACAGGGTTGTTGGCATTTCACCTCTATCATCAGAGGCGAGAGCAGCAGTGACCCACACTCAGCTGAACATCTCCAGCTTAAAGCCACTTGCCATAATTTAAAGGTGCATTATGCAACTTTTTATGGATATTTCATCTTGTAGTGACACAGCGGCTGTATGAGTGGTCAGCATAGCACAAAGAGTATTTTAATAAGTGATCAGAAACAGCTGGGGCTAAGCCTTTAGCTCGGGTGTTAATTAGAATCCGACATAATGTATTGATCCCAAATTGAGAGAAAACAATAACCAAGAACTTATTAAACTAAACCTAAATCAGTCATGACTTGTGAGTGGGAAAAAGCTTCTGATGATAATGGTAAAACATGCACAACTCAAACAACCAAGTCCAGTTGACAACTTAACCACAAACATTGGTAAGTTTACATTTGATCAAAACTTCTAGTAGAATTGTCTTGAATAGTTGCAAGAAGGTTGTGGTTTCTATCCTCTTGCTGTGGAACATACTGTATCTCTTTGATTGTCCTCCCCATGTTCATTGGTGTCTCTGCATGGACGTATAATAACGTATAATTATAACATACTGGACATATTTTCATCTGGATTGGGACGGGCTTCAAACACCACAACCTCAAACTTAGTCAAAGACTGATTGTTCTTATTCTGCTCTCTAGGCGTATGGCTCCTTGCATCCCTTAGCACCCATGAAACTGCCAAAGGGCTGCGCGTCAAGTTCAAGGATGTCGAGTGCTTTCGAGACTACCAATACGAGTACGAAGACGTGGAAATGGGAAAGGAGTGGAACGTGTGGAGACCTGATACTTTGGATGAGATTAAAGAACGGGACACTGTAACAGAGAAGAAAGAAGAGAAGGGAGGGGGAGAGGAGAAAGATATAGATGATTACACGGACACGTTCGCAGATGAGTTGGGTCTGAGGTCTTTGAACCAGTCCTCTGATATGGAACAACTGGATTTGTCTTTTCTGGACTCTGACGATGTGGACGTGCCAAATACTGATACATCTGTGGAAATAGCCTTGAATATAACTGAGGCTTTGGAGGCTAATGTAACAATGACAAATATAAATGGACATCTGAACAATTCACATAACAGCACTTTAGGTTACACGCCAAATGGGAACAACAGTCTGGAGAGTCAGTACCATGTTAAGGACAAAAATGAATCCACAATCTTGACTTCCATAAGTGAACTTGTGACAAATAGTTCAGGGAAAGTTCTCACTCGAAGGGACGTGTTCTCCTACAATGTGCCACTAAATGTACCTGATGACTTCCAGACTGACAGTGCAAGTGGCAATAATGTCAGTGATGCATCTTATAAGCCACACAATATAGAAGACAATACAACAACAACAGCCAATGTTACAGGAGATAGCAGCAGAAACACTTCTTTGAATGGGACATGGAAAAGCAACACGTCACGTTTTATCAACTCCACTAGGGGGCATCAGTTAAATTTGAGCAAAGATGGTACTGCTTCTGAATTGCTTGAAAATACACCAGATAGTACGACAAATCCAGTGGAAAAATTATACAATTTCAACACAGTAGAAAATGTTTTGGTTTTCAATTCATCTGCCAATATAGACAGTTTGACGAATAACTCTCATACAGCACTGAAAAATGTAACCAAACTCGATTTCTCACTTGATGCCGACAGTTTATTGAATAGCTCTGCGTTGTCGGAAATCGTAATGGAAGAACATGTAGAATCTGTTCTTGAAGAGATGATTTTAACCAACATTACTGACTTTAAACCAGTGCTAAATGCAACTACTTTACAAAATACTTCTACATCTTTGGAGACTACTCTTGAAGATTCAACAAATCAAAGTTTTTGGAAAACAACTTTGAACAATATTACTAATTTTACGGAAACGCCACAGGACAATGTAACTCGCTTGAATTCCCCTGAGGTTGGAGTTGATTTAGCCACTGCATCAAACTCTGATTCAATTCACAATGATACCAGTTCTTTAAGCGCAGATTTATCAAAAGTTCAAATTGTCAATATTTCTAAATCAAACGCATCTGCAGAGTTAAATTTAAAAAATACAGAGACTTGGATATCGGTAAATGAAGATTTGAACCATACAATCATACAAGAGGCAACAAAATCAAATACTAGAGATTCTTATATTGTGGGTAACTCTGAAGAACTAGGTACCTCTGCCAGCAGTGAGGAAATGGTTATTTACCTCCAACAGAACACCACAGAGGCCATCAGAACCAAAACGATAAAAAATCCTGCTCAAAACTGGACTTACGATGCAACACATGAAACTGTTGCGATGCAAATCCCTGATGACATTGTCAAGTACATCAGCAAAGCGGTGCCCGCAAAAAAGCCATTTAAGAAGGTGACGCTGCGACAGAGGCCTCATAAAGGGCTAGGCTTGAAGACCAAAAAGAGGAAAGAATACAAGCCTCAAGCCAGAAGCGGGTCACCCTTCTCGCCCAGAGGATTCAAACCGGGGATGTCCCCACGGGGGTCCAGGCCGATCACAGCCAAAGCCGTGTCTGACGAAGAGGATCTGATCAACAACCCCATAGTGATAGGCATCCCAAGACCAGACTTCAAAGACTACGAATTGTACATACCTGGGGGCGAACCGGATCACTTGGATTTGGCTGCACCACAACAAGTGAGAGAAGAGGAGTATGAGTACGTGTCCTACAAAGATCCTTATAGCGGCAACGAAGATATGAAGCATTTTAGTCTCGACGATGCCACACAATATCAATTAAAATATGGGGGCAAAGATACTAAGATCTACTTCATCGCAGCACAAGAGGTGGAGTGGGACTACGCTGGCTATGGGCAACGGTAAGCACAATAGTTTACATATTTTGATCTTTTATGTTAATGTTTTTTGTTGCAGCTTATTTTACAGTGTACTGTCAGAAGAAAGAAAACATAAACGGTTGGCTGCTTAGCTAAAGACTGACAATTGTGTTTTACATTGGAATTATTAAAGTCACACTGTGGAACTCTAAACTAAACAGCAATACATACGAACACGCCAGTAATACATGCTCCTAATGATCTGCTAAACGCATTTTGATGAAGATCAGACCACATTTAGTGACCAATGTAGGCAGAAATATGAGAAATTCCAAATTCCACTAAAATGATTTGTCAGACAGTTGTAGCCTCTTTTTATTAGTTGCGGTACAAGATTTTATTCACCAACACATTTTCCAAAGCGTCAATATCAGTCCCATTGTAATTGTAGATTATTTAAATTTAAAAAATGTGTCTCTTATCGATTAAGTCTCAGATATTGGCTGGCGTTATTAACATTTTATATTAAAAAGAGCCAGTCTTATGAACAGCTCTTTGAAATGAACAGATCCCAAAGACTCGGGGCCCAGGAAAGAGTCATGAATCCCATCACTAGTTTTAAATGATTAAATTGTTACTTTATAGATTATTTAAGATTTCCTGAGGCATCCATTTATACATTTTGTTTTAATCATAGACAGTTCACACTTCAAAAGCAATGCCTTTGTTTTTGTTTCTAGTAAATGGTGCTTTTGTTGTCTGTCGTTGTAGAAGAGAAGACGGGTCACAAACAAACAACCGTGAGACCAAGTTTAAAAAGGTTGTTTTCCGAGAATATATCGATAGTGCCTTCACTACGCCTTACATCCGTGGAGAGCTCTATGAGCATTTGGGAATTCTTGGGCCTCTTATCAAGGCAGAGGTTGGACAGAAAATTATGGTGAGTGTAAAATGTTTTTAATTCCCACTGTTGGGACAAGAATTTGTTATTTTTTTAAGTGAAAATGTCCTGTCTTTTAGGTTGTGTTTAAAAACAACGCGAGCCGGCCTTACTCTTTACATCCCAATGGGGTCACTTACGCTAAACAGATGGAGGGGTTAAACTATGAAGATGGCTCTAAATACTGGCACAAGTATGACAATGAGATCCAACCCAATACAACGTTCACTTATTTATGGACAATCACATCCACGGTTGGACCACTAGAGGGCGAGTCAGACTGCCGGACCTGGGCTTACTATTCGGGTGTTAATCCTGTAAATATTTTAAAATATCACAATCACTTGAAAAATAATCATGGTGTGCAAGTATTGGTTCTATTTTTGTTGTATTTTAGGAAAAGGACATCCAGTCTGGCCTGATTGGTCCACTGCTGGTGTGCCGCGAAGGAACCCTAAAAAAATCTGTGACAGAAACAAGGGAATTCATGCTGCTTTTCATGACTTTTGACGAGTCTCAGAGTTGGTACTTTAAGGAAAATCTAGAGACAATACAAAAGAAAACACGAAGGAAGAGTTTGAGCATGACGATGAAGGAAAACCTTAAGTTTCACAGTGAGTAACTTTAAAACAAACAATTGAAAGTAAATAGATCAATACATGTTTTCTTAACATTCTCCTATTTCTAGCCATCAATGGCATTATTCACAGCCTCAAGGGCCTAAGAATGTACAGCAATTACTTAGTCCGCTGGCACCTAATCAACTTGGGCTCTCCAAACGACTTTCAGAGCGTGCATTTCCATGGACAAACTTTTTTCCACAAAAAGATAAAAAGTTATAGACAAGCCGTTTACCCTCTATTGCCAGGTAAGTTTTACACGCAGATACGCATAATCTGCATAATGTAATTAAGTGGCTTGGGTTGTTTTTTTTGCTATTGCTGACCATTCCAGTTTATTTTAGGGAGCTTTGCGACTTTAGAGATGATACCATCTAAGCCAGGGCTATGGCAACTAGAGACTGAGATCGGGAGCATCCAACTAAAGGGCATGCAGACTCTCTTCCTGGTTTTGGATCATGGTAAAAACAGCACAATTTTTGGATGAAACATTTTTTATATTTACTTCTTCTTCTTCTACTTTTTTTTTCAGTTTGCCACCAGCCTCTTGGACTAGAGAAAGGAAGTGTGACAGACATTCAGATGACAGCAAAAAACTCAAGAGGTAGCCTTTATGAAAGCTCACAGATGTACGTATATTATTTGGTCATGTAAAATTATATTTGATTATGTTTTTCAAAGGATACTGGGAACCACATCTCGCCAGACTAAACAATGCAGGAAAATACAATGCATGGAGCACAGATGAAAACAACAGTTGGATTGAGGTGGGAATTTATGAAAAAGTATTTACTTCCAATTTATTTGCAATTTTTACATGTGCCTCTGTGTGTCTCGCACAGGTTGACTTCCAGCGTCCAGTGGTGGTCAGTCAGATAGCCACACAGGGGGCCAAAGAGATGTTTTATTCACAGTATGTCATCAATTATGCCATTTCATACAGTAATGATCGACGGGGGTGGACCTTCTATAAGGGCGACAGCAAGAGTTTCAGAAAGGTAGGTCCGAACTATAATTCTATACAAATTCACACATAAGTCCAAAGTTTAATAGTGAATTACTTTAAATAGATTTTTCCTGGGAACCAAGACGCCTATGAGATCAAGACAAACACCTTCTTCCCGCCAATAGTTGGCCGTTTCTTTCGGCTGTACCCTCTTGAATATTACGGCAAAACCACAGTGCGCATGGAGTACTACGGCTGCGAACTTGATGGTAAAACTTAAATGTACACAATTGAAATACAAAAATGTGGATATTATTACAACTACTTACAAACCACTTGTAACATATTCATTATACTGTATTTGGTGTGCCCAAGGTTGCTCTGTGCCTTTGGGGATGGAGAGTAGACTGATACAGGACCATCAAATAACTGCCAGCTCCACAGCCAGCAACTGGTATGGCACACCATGGAAACCTTCTTACGCGCGCCTCAACACACAAGGAACCATAAACGCGTGGCAGGCTCGGGTAAATTTGATTTCAAATCTGGCTCAATAAAATAATATTGAGACGCACAATAACTCCATGTCTGTTTTCAGTCAAACGACATGAAACAGTGGCTTCAAGTGGAGCTGCTTCAGATTAAAAAGATCACAGGCATCATAACACAGGGAGCCAAGTCTCTGGGCAAAGAGCAGTATGTGATCTCCTTTTCTGTGCAGTACAGCAACGACGGACTACACTGGACTGACTACACAGACCACGGGACCATCACATCCAAGGTAGACCACACTCCAATGCTAGATATTAGCATTACACTATGTGTAAATGTTTTACAGCCTTTCTGTGTGTCTTTCTCTTTCTGCAGACCTTCATAGGAAACAAAAATAACAATGACCATGTGAGAAACTACATTGATCCACCCATTTTCTCTCGCTTCATTCGAATCATTCCCAAAATTTGGAAGAACTCCATCACTATGAGGATTGAGCTGCTGGGCTGTGACTTTGAGTGACTGAGCGATAGACTTACTAAAGGATACGTGATTAACAATTGTGAAAACAAACTACATACAGGTAATAATAATTTTGCATCTGTAGCTTAATTAGGTGAGTGCATTGGTGCTAAAACATATTTTAAGGACGAACATGTCAGCCAGACATGCGATAGGTGCAATAAATCTTAATTGCGCAATATGACATGCTGCGTTAACATAGCTGTAGTCATTTAAGCGGACATTACATGTAAAGCACTACTTGGCCACATGCAAAACTCATCATGATGTAAAATAAGCTGCTGCAGGAGAAACTTTATGGCAGCATAAATTACCTGCCACTGCAAAAAAAAAAAAAAAAAGGAATGTATATCTATTTAAGTTTCACACACATTATACGAAAACAAAAGGCTATGAATGTCAGGATTTTAATGCTTTTGTTTGTTTTTTCCCCCAAAAAATTCAAATATTTGTAAATATGAAAGTATTATGTAATTTATTTTCTCAATAAATATAATTCTGATGTAGTTCCTGGCTAAAATATCAATGAATACACATAGAAAGTGAGTGAAGTATGTGGAAACTGATGGCTTCTCATGGTGTCTTGAAGGCGTCACTTTTAGCACCCAAGTCGATGCCAGAGTCGCCGTAAAGCTGCACCTAAGGGTCCCTGAGTCAACAGACACGTGCAGCTGCAAACACATGGCATGTTTATCCGTTTGCTGATCTTGTTGAACTAGGCAGTGGAGGTGTGAAAATCTCTGCGTGACTGGACTGCAGTCCACTGATCCGTAGAGAGAAATGGACTCTGGGTTAGTTTTATTGGACATCGAGCCGCCCAACAGCTTTGGGACGACTTCACAGTGGCAGCTGACGGCACCAACCAATAGACTTTCAGGAATGTACCTCATAATAATGGGTGTAATTAGATAGAGTTAGTATTAAGTACAGCAGGCCAGATTTACTGATGAGTCCAGCTACTTGAGTTATCACGTCAGACCACAAGGGGTCGCTCTGAGATTAATCTATTTGTCAATCTTTATCTCAAAAACCTTGACTTGACAAGACAAAAAAAAGCAACACATTGGTTCTTATCTTCATATTTATTTAGTCCTTGGATTTATCTGCCCGTAATAATCGTATTTTCAATTGTCATTTGTCATTGTTGATTTCATTCTGTACAACTGAACTTTTGTAGCTACTTTGGACACAGGATCATTTCGAGTGCCGCACGCCACTTGATTTTTTTCTTTTCTTTTTTTATGTTTATTGTTAATTTAATGTATGGAGATTTCTGGGATTGGACTATGTGGCTTCCAGATTATTTTATTGCTGGGTTTCAGGTGACATCACAGTGTTCTAAAGGCCTAAAATATTATATAGAATTAAAATTATTTAGTTTTTGAGGACATTTTTGGTCTTGTACAGAGAGATCATGGACCCTGTGACTGATATTAATGATTATTTTTTGTAATTCACACATTTTCTTTTTAGATAGACTTGTGAAAGTGCAATGCAGTTAATAGTAAAAACTCGCTCCTGTCCCCCACTGGGTACTGTGACATCATCACATTGTAGAACCTAAAACATTGTCCTATTATAATGTATAATATATTCATTCACAGTCTAAGAGCTCAAAATGCAGGCCTACACATCCCCCTGTGTGGAATGAGTATGGCTATGTCACAGGCTGTCATCGTCAGTCTGTCAATGAGTCTGTGACCTGCTTCTGTTTGTCACGATCTGCCCAGTGACAAAGTAGGAAAGGCTCAGGGTCATCCCATTATAAATATCAACGTATTACACCTCTGCCTGGCAAGTGACACACAGGTTGTTTACAAACATACTTTTTTAAGAGAAGGCGACGTCAGCGATGTGTAATTTCATCCAGGGGAAAGATTTGATTGGTCACTCCCCCCTTGTCCTGGTCCTCTCCCTGCTCCCGTCACCGCCCCCGCTGAGCCTAGAGGTCGTTAAAAGCGCTAGCGGTTACGCAGGAGGGTTAGTTCAAGCCTTTCAAAGAGTGTGACGCGCTGACAGAACACGCTTGGAATATAAGTGAACTGAGGTCTTTATTGGAAAAAGTGCATCACTGGAAACATGAAGTCTCCAAAGCTCAAAACCCATGGTAAGTTTCCCCATCATGTTTTACATAGAAGGGATTTTGTCATTTAGAACTTTACGCATGGACTGGAACCACGTTTGTTAATTTTATAAAAATGTTTTAAAACATGTTCATTGTTGTAGCTAAATTTGTCAATGAGGAGGATCTTGACGACGTCCTTGGTGAGTTTGATGCGGTCATTGAAGATTTTACGTCGCCGGTTGAGAAGCGTCACTTCAGGTACGAAGAGCACCTGAAGACCATGAAGCGACGGAGCAGCGCGAGCGTCAGTGACAGCGGCATCAGTGACTCTGAAAGTAAGCGCATGCAAAAATAAATAACATTCTGGCATTATTGAAACTTCTTGTGTTATTACGTGACAGACAATGTGAGCGGTAATGAGGGAAATGCGTATAGTCGCCGGGCTCCTGTGCGTAAAGCGCTCATAGCGTGTGCGCATGTTAATTATAGGACTATTCTTCTTTGTAATATTTATGTAGCCTACATTACAATTAATATTTCACAAATTTAAACAAAGCAACATAGTCTATAGGTTTGAAAGAGTGGCACTTCAAGCATACTGCACATCACTACAGGAAACCACCTCGGTGTCATATTGCTGCTGTAAACTTTCATGGCCTCCAGAACGGGGATTAGGCGCATGTTAACCAACGCATTTTAGTGTGGCTCCAACATGCCGATACTATTCTTACCAGTGGGTGTCCTTTACTTGAGCGTCTGCTTCATTTGCATATTCTCTAATTAGAGATCAAGAGCTGTGCTGACATGCAAAGTGGTGCATGGAGATCAGCTTGGCATACAGAGATTTATTTAAAATAAGCTGGACCTGTGCCCCGGCTAGTTTCGTCAGCTGTTGCTTTTTCCTTCTGAATGAATATAAATGATCTAAGGATGAGCGTTTTGCAAGAGGGAAAATATTTGACAATGGTATTTACAGGACCAGACGAGTCAGTGTGAGCAAAAAAATAGAAAAACATAAAGGAAAGTGCGCTCATGAGCTACATTTAGACACACCGCAAAGGAATTCAGACACATAATGAAAATGCCATACCATTTCATTCTTTTTTCAGCTTGAGATGCCCCTAAATACACCAGTTACATAATAACTCAAGGAGAGCTCTGACAATGTTTACCAATGCAGCTAAGGCCCACAGCAGGTAGTGTGTCCTCTTAAAACCGCGAGGTATGAGGATTGGCATTATTGGAAGTGGATGATTTGTCCGTGGGATCAGATTCCTGTGTGGGCCGTGTCCTCTCCATGGCAGTCCACTGAACAGGGGCTTGTCCAATGCGGTGACACTATTGTGTTCCCCTGTGATGGATGGACAGGCTAGGGCAGCTTAGTTGAAAGGGTCATTGCAAAGAAGGGGAAGTATAGGACTTTGGATGGCTACTTAAAGGCACAGAAAAAGGGTTTCTTGTTGTCTGCTTGATTCTGAGTGGCAAGAGTCAGGAGGGGACTGTTTTTTACTGACATGTGAGTTAACGCTTGCAAACTGTATTTATTTTTGTACACTGGACCAACATACACAGGTTAAGTTATAAGACAGGTAACTGAATGGATATTTCAAAGTGGTGAGGCTAGACTCCACATCTGAGTCAGTGAGTCATCCTGGAGAAATATGCAAAATAACGTAATATTTTTTCACGTAATACCAGATAAGTGACACTGGAACACTGGAAGAGAGCTTTGAAATGGCTTTACGTTTGGCCAGGGCAATAATTAACTTCTGTAGTGGTATTTGAAAGAATAACAGTTACTTCAAGGATTGTCTAGAGTTATGTGACTTAAGTAGGTCCCCTTTCTGAAACCACTCTATTATATGAATGTCACTTGATATGATTTATGAGGTTATTAACTATGGACACAGCTCTGAATGCAAGGGGTAGCCACTCAAAAGAAGTGCTGAAGTCAATTTTAGTCTTTACAACAATGTGTACAGTGTGGGGCTGTACATTATATTGTTTGTGTTATTGCAATACTAAGTGATGCAAGTTCTCAAAATCTCCCTGAAGTCTTCCCTCTGACTAAAATAATTTCACTGCAACAAAAACGCACCGTAACGTTAACGACTAAAAGTTTAGTTTAATTTTATGGATTTATTTATTACGTTGAGCAGCATCGCAGCACAAACCTATTTCACAAAAGAACAAAACAAGACAATTGCGTTCAAAAAGTGAAGGAAGCAGTTCAGAGAATTTCAGTCAGAGGAAGGCTGTCATTATGGGAGAATGCATAAAATGATGATTCAAAATTACTCATTGACACGGAGCAGACATTATATAGACATAAGTGGAAGTGTACAGTGAAAAGTGTAGGGTTTAATTTGTGTTTTGACTCTGTCAGGTGCCGAGTCACTCAATAGGAACAGCTTCAGCTTCAGTGATGAAAGACTCAACTCACCCACAGGACTCCCCTCCAACCCCACCTCACCGACTCTCATGTCGCCAAAACGTAAGTTGCAAAAAAGTACAACACTAACTTGCTGTTTTGGATATGCAATGTTGACGAGTCCTGCTTCTTCACTGTAGCCAAACTTGGGGACACTAAAGAACTGGAGGACTTCATTGCTGACCTTGACAGGACATTAGAAAGTAAGTGAAACTATTAAACAACAGTAGTTTAAATTATTGTAGTCCATAAATCCCCTCCTTTCTCTACTGAAACAAGCCGTTACTGAGGACTCACTATGTTTTCCTGTGATATGCTTAGTGAAATTACCACTTTAAATTCTGCATCAAAGCGGTTCTTACCCTATGCCCATTGCTACAGGGATAGAGAGTAAACTATAGTCAACAGTTTTGTCAATTTTGCATTGTGTGATCATTCTATTCTATTAATATAAACCAGACGGATCAAACTGGTTCTAAATAAGGGCTAAATAACAAGAAATGAATAAAACAATGTGTATCAACTGAGCAGTTCTCTGATCAGACACTAAATGGTAAAACAGTTTTACATAACGCTTGTCCACTTTGATTGGGCTCTTGACAAGTATGTGCTTTTGGAGCTGGGGAACATCCCCACAGTTTGAGTTCGATCAGAATGCTGTATTGGCTGAGCTATTGTCGCTCTATATTGTCATGATAGAATGAAATGAGGTGGTACTATGGATGTTTTTCTTGATTTAAGATTTAAAAAACTTGCCCTGTGGACAGATTTCTTGAAATTTTAGGGTGTGCACAACTTTTTTTCTATTCTATTCTGCATATTTTGGGAAAATGGGAAAATTTACTTATTTAGCATATTCCAAAATACCTGGCCAATGAGTATTAGACATCACTGCACCATTGATGAGAAAGAAAAGCGCATCAAAGCATAAGGAATGTAGCAAACTGTAAATGTCAGAAATGAGAGTCAAATGTTTCCATGTTTTTCTGTTTTTCTTCTCTGCTCCCAGCCCTGTTATGTGTTTTCCTTCTCCGTCCACTCAATGATCGTCTTTCAGTCCTGTCCGGTGTAAAAAAGCCAGACAGTGAATGGGCCAGTCAGGCAGGCAGTCGGCCAGGCCCCTAGAAAGACGTGTTTATTAGGGCCACCAGTGTTTACGATGTCCCCTTCTGCGGAGGCCAGTCTTTCTGAGAATAGAACCAGCAACTCAGGAGCCGAGGAGTCCCGCTCTAACCAGCTCTGTCTGTCCCTGTCCTTTTTTTAGGCATGTGACACCGAGGCAACAGTCAAAAGTGACCCATGAGGGAGGGTGGAAGTGGACGTCTGTACCCGGGCAAAAGCACACATCTGGAAACCACCCAACAGGAAGCAGCTGCCACAGGACAGTCTCGGTGGCGAGTTTAGTTGGTATTTTCTTAATCTTAGATCTCTGCACGCACCAGACCACCTGAGGAGAGAGGACAAGAAGATAGATCAAAATTACCATGGCAGAAACAACATGGACAATGGTGTGCCAGGGTTGGACTCCTTCGACTGGAAAAGACATGAACTTTTTAACAGAGTCACTGGATTATTATTGACAACATACACGCCCTCATCCAAAACTTGACCTGGAAAATTATTTAAAATGGCTTTTATATTAGAAATATATTTGTAATTTTATAGTGTTGCATATTTGTAAATGTATCTGTCTTTTTGTTAAATCTATTTTTGTATCTTGTGTAAATAATTATTGTTCAAGATTATATTGACTTTGGCATTAACAGAAGTCATTAAGACACATGTAATGTCTAAATGACCTGAGAGCTTAAACTATTCTGGAAATAACTGGAATGCAAATGTATTTAATACAGATCATGTTCACCAGAGTCATTATTAAAGTTTAAAGGAACTTTTATTAAAACGTGTCTGGGCTTTTAATAACAAACTCAAAAACCAAGACATGCCACAGATGCATTGTACAAGCAGTTTTCCAGTTCACCACAATTTTCAATTGTGATTGCTCAGTATTTCTATTGCTCAAAAGTCATACTAATATAAATGTCCTTCCCCCATCGGCCACCCAGTATGTGGCTGATTGGATGAAATGGAACAATGTCTGGTAAAAAGAAAGAAAGAAAAGTAGTTTTGCGGATGACTGAATGTGGTGAAAGGAGCAGCCTATTTGGACTTAATAAAATACACTGCCTCTTCAGCTTGACCTTAGGGTCAAGGTCCCATTAAGGCCACACAGGTGGAAGCAGAGGAGCAAGGAGCTCCTAGGTCAGGGGCAGCATGAGGCCCGGGGGCCAAATCCGGTCCCCCTGCAAAGAAGCTCTGGCCCTCAAGATGATTTCAGTATATTTTTTTTTTTTAGTTCAAGTACTAAAAAAAAGTGAAAACTACTTAAAATTTACATTTCTAAACAGAACACACAATTAGGTCATATGTTATAAAACACTGGAATTTGTATAAAGTCGTGTTTTCCTTTGCTAAAATTGGTAGGTAAATAAAAAATCGTCCCTCCACCAAGTAAACTTGCCTACCCCTGTCCTAGGTTATAGACACTGAATTTCACAAACACCAACCTCTCTGATTTTGACCAAATAAACAAATGTAACTAAACGCACTAACACTCCAGTGCTCTACTTGATACAGACCCCACATATCCCGTACCTTCAAACTCATATAGACTCGTACAAACGTTTTTTCTGGCGTAAATAGATGTTACTCATCTCTACCTCCTGTGCCCATTAATCAAACCACTCAACAAAGCAGTCACTTATGTAACTCCTGCCGCAACAGAGTCTATTTGCAGGAGGCGGAGGGAGACACGGGCGCGACCCTGTGGCAGGTGTGGCCCAACTAGTGTAACGTCAGATGCACTTCAATCAGCTGACAGCTTCTACTGTCCAGGTGCTTCATAGGGAATGTTCACAGGTGCATGAACCATAAAATTATGTAATTCATTTAAGATGTTTTGTAACATATGAGCTAATGAGTATGTATTAAGATGAAGACTGATGGATCCAGAATGTTCAGCTGTTCAAAATGCCACTTACAAGATCAATTAGATTATGTGCAAAAAATTAGCAATTTTGTCGTTCTGATTTTCATTCAGAATTAGTTAAATTCTGTGACACAATAGATTGCTGTGAGCTGATCTGTTGGCAGCAAGTCGGAAAAAAGACACCAGCCATCATATTTCATCAGTACAGTTGGCAGAACTCACTATCTACACACCGATGATGGGGCTGGTTTTAGACGGCCTGCTTGTGGCTGGCAATTGGCACTGACCTGAACCATGTTGACACAACACATGATCTCTGCCTTCTTGTTTAAAACAACCGCCCCACTTGGCAGCACTGGGCACCTTTGGCACTGTGGCTCTGTACAGTAGGAGGGGTGCCCTTGGCAGCTGCTGACAGTGTGCACACTCCAAAGTGTGGGAAAGTGTCAGCGGAACTGAGACAAGTCAAGCGTATAATACAAGAATGGGTAGGACAAATAGACAATAAACATACTTTTCTAAATTGCTGCCTTTTACAGCAAATATCCATCCATCCATCCATCCATTTTCTCCCACTTGTCCGTTGCCAGGTTATGGGGGCAGCTGTTGGAGCTGCCCAAGTCACATAGCACCAGTCCCCTATGGCTCCTCCTGCAGGTGGTGGGTCCACGGAAGGACGGCCTCATGGTTCCAAACGGGCCTGTTGGTCTCTCATAGGGGGCCCATTCACTCTCTCATTCATACACCAGTGTACGCAGACACTGGAGGCAAGGAGGGTGAAGTGTCTTGCCCAAGGACACAATGACAATGTGCACCTTCAGGAGGCGGGATTCGAACCCCGGACCTTCTGATCATGAGACGACCCGCTCTACCAACTGTGCCACTGTCGCCCTAAATATAAGTTATGCTGCAGGTAGCTCATCAAATACATGTGTGCCTTGAGCACTGCTATCTGTAAAAAGGGGATCCCTCCCTGTGTCTAATCCTCCTGACTAAGACTTGAATGCTACTTGTGTGATGGTATTTTTCCTCTGTAACTGTCATGGGGAATGAGGTCACTCTCTCACAGCAGACAGATGCTGAACACTCGCTCAGAGTCCGGCGCTCAGCCTCTGGGAAGTCTGAACAATGTGTGTGGGTGTGCTGGAGCTGACAGAGCCCTCGATTTACTGCCCAGGAAAGATGTGAAGCAGGTACTAGTTGTCTTTCTAAGAACTCCCTCTGTAAGAAAGACATGGGACATCTTTGGTTTGCACTGGCTGGCAAAAATGTTTACTGCAACAACTGTATAAAGTATGAAAAAAATAAATACAAATTGCAAAAATAAAAGCTCCAGCACAGACTTGACAGTTAATATGTGTTATCAATACTTGAATTACACACTCAAGCAAAAGTGGTTGGATTTAAATAGAAACCACAATGAAGGATTCTCGCTCTTTGTCTTGAAATGAAAGGAACGAACAGAACTGTAACTCTATTTTTAGAAAGTGTTATGTTGAAATATGGTGTAATTCCGTTGGGCAAAGCAAAAAAGGGAGGAAAAAAAAAAGCTGAAAGTGGAGAAAACCGTTGTCTCCGCGGCAAACAGACATTGTGACTCATCCTCATTTAGGATCAGATCAGTGTTACAATGTATTTCCACACACTGAACAAAGACTAAATATGGTATCCATGTAAATGTTATTGCAATGGTTAATTACACAATTCCATTGCATAAAGTTGACTTCAGATGGAAAGAAACAGCCACTGACCTCATCACTATTGTCATTTCCTTGACTCAGTCTGTCTCAACTCCTGACAAAACCTACCATATAATATACATTTCTGTCATTCATTTTTAAACTTGGAGCCTACTCAAGAAAATCCACTCACTACATGTGTCAAGACATTGTGGTAATTTGCATATTTAGCATAATCAATCTTTCAGTGCATAAACAGCTAAGATGAAGATATTCAGTGAAGCATTTTGTTCTCTCCTAATTCCGAAAGCTCCCAGTGCAGTGTTGCAAAGGACTCTTTGTTCTGTCAATGAACTTCACTGTTGTTCACATTATCTTTTGCCAAGTGCTTGATAACGCCGACAGGACATTATAGAGGTGAGATACGACAAGGAATCCCAAGCTTCAAAAGTACTTGACCTTATGCAGCTGAAAGTCTAGTGAAAGGCGGCTGCATGGAAGAACACAGTGTTGCAGGGCAGCTTACTGGCCAGAAAAAAATCCCTGAAAAAGCACTTGACCCCAAGCTTCGCATTAAACAACATGATATAATTCAATTCCCATTGAAGACAATTGTTGCAACACAACATCATAACAAACTAATGCCAATACATTCTAAGAATAATTTCTACTTTTGCCTTCAAAGTCAGTTATCACAGACTTACTTTTACATTAACTTGTTAGACAGCAGCTCAGGCGTGTTTAAAAGTGTGGGTTTCCCTCTATGTCAGTCTCTCCTAACCAGAGGTCATAGAGAAGTGTGTTCAGATTTAGCTTCAGGCAAACACACCGAAACCTGTCATTAAGGCTGACTTTAAGCCTGAATGGATTTTACATGGAAACCGTTCATAATAGACATTTTACTTAAATCTCATCTTACTCGGTCGGCGCAATAGGGTCTTCAACACTGCTTTGTTAGTCAAACTGTCAGATTTGTTTTTATTATTATTGGATCCACATTGGCCCACAAACTCAAAGGTTGGTTCAATCTCACCTAACACTGATCCATAATGCTATTGTGCCTTTGGGCAAGACAAGTCCAGCCACCTGTGTTTGTGTGGCAGTGTGACTGGTATTGTTTGGGGGGCAGTAGACACAGATTGGCGGCAATCGTTCTGTCAGACTTTACCCCTGAGCTTATTATGAGTGAGGAGTGACTGAATACGACTAAATGCATAAATATTGTTGCTGCTATAGAAATCAATTAGTGGAATAGACCAAAATCAGGAGCATTCTTGACCATTGACGACCCATGGGCCATTAAAGGGATATTAAAGGATTTTTGACATTGGGCCTTTCCAAGTTATCCAGAGTGTTGTTGATGTCTGGAGATATTTATTTCTTAAATTCATGCAGTTCTTATATTTGAAGAGCTTAGTGGCGCTAGGCTAATGCTAGGCTAACGCATTTCTATGGTATCAGTTAGCCTGCATTAAAAACAGTCTGACCCACTCCACAGTGCACCTGAGGTAAATCACTTATAACGCCAGCCTAACGATATAAATGTCTGTGTCGATAGAATAATGAAACCATTTTGCATTTAAAATAACTTATATTTGAGCAGCATCAGCTTTGTGGTTGTAAGTTCAATGGCTAACACAGCGGCGGGGTATTTCAAAAAATATTCTATTAACACAGACATTTATATGGGCTGAGACCGACAGTGGTGGAAGAAGTACTCGATATTCTTACTTAAGTAAAAGTGCAGATACAAGACCAAAAAGTACTTAAGTAAAAGTAAAAGTAGCTGATAAAATGTTTACTTAAGTAGAAGTACAAAAGTACTTTCACTTTATAAGTGAAAAGTAAAAGTATTTAAGAGTTTATTGTGCAGAATTTTTCAAAATGATTTGAATCAAACCAAGGGGCATTGTTTTTTGTTTTTTTTTACATTTTCTTTGATGTAAATGTGTTCTAATTGATAAAAAAAAACATATACAACTAAGATACCATTCCAAACTCACATAACCTTAATCATCTGTGTTTTAGTTGTAAAATGCAGTAAAATGGGGTGGTCTTTTCAACCCTCGCCCTTAGCCCTCTGTTTCAAGGTCTAGGGAAAGGGCGAGGCCAAGGGGTAGGGGTAGAAAAGAGAATTGAGATTGGGCCTAAGTGTCTCCCCTTAAAGTAATTCTAACTATTGTACAATGTGAGACAAACACTTAGGACACTTTGTAAGAATTGTGATAATTGTAGATTGTATTGTTATCTAAAAGGAGTAGATTGGGACTGGACACAGTGCCCATCAGTGCCACGAGTCATGACTAACCGAGCACTGATTCTCATTTAAATACTCATTTAACATTCAGAGTGAGGGCTCTGACAGGCTCCTCAAGGCACTTTGAGTTTCATCTTTAGCCTTCAAGGCAAATCAGCTGTAATTACTGCTGTGCTCCATTGGGTCAGGCTTAAGCCCGACAGTCTTCTATCAGGGAACAAAGGCCTCTGTTCTTGCACTGACACACAGGATTTGTCACTGAGGTCAAAACCGAATTTTCTGTTTGCTGTGCTTGCGTCTCTACATGTTAAGATTTTCTTAACAGTGATTAGAACTTTATTAAATTCTTATATATAATACTTTTACAGAAAATCTTCTTTATCAGCAACTACAGAAACAACCCATTCATCATCATTATGTCCATTACTGGCCTTCTCTCCTACAGGCTGTTTTCAGGATAAGCCACTACCGAGACACTGTCTACCGGACTCTCCCAAACTGAGGTCAAAGCACCACCCATGTCTGAGCTTCAAAATGAGACGACGGATTATAATGTTGTAATATCAAAAGAAAACCAATGAGGAAGGAAGTGGAGGTAGGTTGAATATGTTTTCTGCTACTACTAACACTACTTACCACGTAAACATTTAGAGTAATGGCATTTGGTAAATCCATTCAAACAAATGGAAAAATAAATAGCAGGGAGAAGTGTCTTGGTGTGTGCGTGTATGTGTGTGAGCGAGAGGCAGGAAGGAAAGAGTGACGATTGAGACAAATCTGCAAAACAAATCAGTCCAGTGTGCACAGGACAAACAACGGCAGTCGCCACGCAACAACAAGAGGAACAGCTCTCCAAAAGTAACAACATGGGTCTGCTGGACATGTGCTATCACAAGTGCAGCGTCAGCAAAACTCCCATCCTCCCTGGCCTCTCATGTGACTGTGAGCTGGCCACGGCTGCATCTCTCCCTGGATGAGTCTCCGGAGTGACTTCAGGCCAAAACCAACAACACACTTGGCTGACTGTGCCACGCAAAAATTCATGGATATATAACACACACACGTGGGGAAATACAGCAGTTATGCAGGGAGTAACAAGCCAGTGTTCTCTTTGTGCCAGTTCAAAGCCTGGATAAAATGGGAGGAGAGCAATGCCAAAGACTGAAGACATGTTCGATATGAAAACAACTGCACTTGGGTGATATTTGGTGCTACAGGGGAACATACATGTAAGAGAGCCTCAGGGAAGTTTAAAGCAGACACACAGAAACCATGTGCTTTTAAGCTGTGAGGGGGTGTGTTCATTGTGCTCATTTTATGCCAACATAAAGGTTATTTGCAAAGGCTTAAAATACACAGGCACATTCATGAAAACAAAATGATAAACATACTACACACAAAAAAGTGTCCAAATGGCATAAAGTGTTTGAACGGGTGCAGCATAGAGTTGCGAAATGTTACTTCCAGGTGTATCCGCCAAATGCCGTTCTGCTCAACAAACACAACTGAGTTTTCGTTCTCTGACCCAGAAATCCCCACGTGAGAAGCCACGCAGCACTCACCAAAACCACATATGTGCTTAAAATAGGAGATGCACTACAAACATTATTTTCAACATGACATCCTACTGAATTAAATCTGACACCAGTATCTTATAAAAGTAACAGTGTTTAGCTGTTGCCAAGGGCGACTGTGTTATCATATCTACAGAGCTGCAACCCACATTGACAAGTCTCATGACTGCTTCAACTTTTAGGATGAAGAAAAAGTTAGAAATGGCACGTTCACTGTCTGAAAGCAGGGAATAATGCTGTTTAGTCAGTGCAATCATGCTTTTGTCTTTACCTGAAATAGTGGAGACTGGGGTCAGTTGTAACATGTTTTGCTTTTCTGCTGTAACTCACTGATATTTTGAGCTATGACTCTCAGACTAAACAAAACATAAATCCTGAAACATTAACACAGACACCATGAGATGGAGTCAAATAAAAAAAAAAAATTGTGTCACACAGACAGGGTCAGTTGTAAAAGCATGTTTTAAAGGCAGAAAAAACAGAGACACACATTAGAATAGTCTCAAAACTGTTGTATTATAAAAGAACAACAAAGAAACAAAAAGCAAATACATTCATAGCCTTATGTGTCTCTGTGTGTGTTTTGTGTCTCGATGTGAACAAGGGGCCAATTTAATATTTAAAAAGGGCTCTACTTTTTCGCAACTCTGACCTGGTTTTGGACAAGCTGAACCTTGGCTCACCAGGACCTGACTTTTTCACCACTATAAGTTAATGAGTGGAAACTTTAAGCAATGTGTGGACATGCCTTTTTCTAGCTGTTTCATGAAGCATTCAAAGCTATGAAAGGCCCATAGTGAAACATACATTGAATACTCAAATATGAAAATGCTATACATTTTTTTGTTTATTTCTTGAAATATTGTTTTTGACCCACAGCCATTTTTGGACAGGACAGTGGGGGCAGTTGTCACCCTATTCTATCCTCTCGAGTGACATTTAGAAAACTGTTGGAGCCAGAAGGCAATCACATGGCGCTGAGGCTGTCCTAGTGCCTAGCACATGTGCATCAACCACTGGCTATCTACGCACCTCTATATTTATATATTTTAGTTTCATTTTTGATCAACAGTAGTCGCAGTAGTAGTTATGGTAATACATAGTGAAGGTTTCTTTTAAATAGCAGTCTTGTGAGAAATAAAAAAAATATGTTATTGATAAATATACAAAGCAAATTAGACTTGTTTGCTTATATTCACAGTAAATGTTTTCAGGAGGTGTTCAGATTTCCCTCTGACTGTAAGTGTCATAAGTACTGGGTAAACTCTTCTGACGTGCTGAAATACACTCGTGTAATTTTCTGTTTACAGTGGTTAGTTTTTCAACAGGACGTGAGGGATTGGAGGGGCTTCCCGTGCATCTGTCCCGGGCCTTTTAGACTTGTCAGGTGCAGCAGTAGATCTGCAGTCTGTCAGCAGAGCACTTCATATTCCATATTCAACACACGGCTCTATTAGGGTCTTACAGGCCAACACTGAGGGGCTGCGTCAAGGAAGGAGACATGCTGCTGCTTGACTTATACGTATTAAACGTGTAAAGTGTATGGTTATATTTCAGTTTGTTAGAGGTTATTTGTGTTGCCCACTATTGGAGAGTTGGTAGTTCTTTTTGAGTGCATAAATCCCTCTATAGTGTAAAAATATTGTCTTCATAATTGTGCTGTTGTTCAATTTTACTGGGGGAATGTGAACTTATGTTGTAAGATTCTTATTATGTATGGGCCAGTCAGCTAAATTCGCAGCAAACTCTGTTCCCTGGCTCACATATCTTTTTTTTCTCCCACTCGTAAACTCACACATGTTACACATATGCTTAAAGAGGGTTTTACATCTTCCAACCACATCTCCAAATAAACACTGTCAAAAAAGTCACATTCCAGTGAACTGCGAGGGCCAGTCTTCGGGCTGGGAGGAAGTGTCAGGTCCAGATCAATCCAGGCCTTGTTTGCACTGGGAGAATCTCTTTGGTGGCCCAGTACTTCCTGTTGGCTTGACGTGACATTAGTGATCAATTAGAGTGAGTAATGGGTCATTTCGGGTTAGAGTGTGAGGGTGACTGATTGCCGTGAGTCGACTGTAAATCCATTGAGTGATCGATTGTGTTCACACTGGAGGCGAAAGAGAAACAACTGACCAGAAGAATTGACCCACTGACAATTGTAAAACATTTGTCTCCTCTGTCTGGAGCAAAGGGTGTGATGTGCAGGAAGAGACATTCAGCAAATGTTGAGGCCAGGACTTGAGCCCAAAGCTGGGGAGACATAAACCTCTTAACTCCCACCTGAACCGAGTACATTTTCTCCAGTTTGGCTAAAAGCTTATTGGGGGAAAAAAGCATAAAAATAGCGACAAATGCAAACAAGGATGAAAAGGCAACAAAAAGTGATGAAAAAGTGATGAAAAAACACAAAAATGTGATGAAAAAGAGACAAAAATGTGATAAAAAAGAAATGGAAATGTAATGGAAAAAAAAACGGATGAAAAAGAGACAAAAAATGTGACAAAAAGAGACAAAAAATGTGACCAAAAAGAGACAAAAATTTGATGAAAAAAGACAAAAATGTGACAAAAAAGAGACAGAAATGTGACAAAAGACAAAAATGTGACAAAAAAGAGACAAAAAATGTGACAAAAAAGAGAAAAATGTGATGAAAAAATACAAAAATGTGATGAAAAATAGCGACAAATGGAGAAGAAACAAGGAAAAGGCAACAAAAAGTGATGAAAAAGAGACAAAAAAATGTGATGAAAAAGAAAAAATTTGATGAAAAAAGAGACAAAAATTTGTTGAAAAAGAGACAAAAATGTGACAAAAAGAGATAAAAATGTGATAAAAAAGAAATGAAAATGTAATTAAAAAAACTGATGAAAAAGAGACAAAAATGTGACAAAAAGAGACAAAAATGTGATGAAAAAGAGACAAAAAATGTGATGAAAAAAGACTAAAATGTGATGAAAAAGAGACAAAAATGTGACAAAAAAGAGACAGAAATGTGACAAAAAAAGACAAAAATGTGACAAAAAAGAGACAAAAAATTGGACAAAAAAGAGACAACAATTTGATGAAAAAGAGACAAAAATGTGACGAAAAACAACGTAAAGAAATTGGACGACATCTTCTCATTTTACAAATACAAGAAGCAAACAACCAGTCTATAGGATGCCTCTGGGATATATATAATTTTATCCTCTCTTCTGAACAGCAATATGACGCATCATTTGTGGGGGTCCTTGGGATTAGCTAAAAAAAATATTACCATTTACAACCTCTGTGGCTGAACGTTATGTGAAACAAATATCAAATTGCTTTGTTTCTAAGGAGTCTCAACATTACATTTTATTGCTTTTAGATTACATCAGCCCTTTTAAAATGCATCACCACCAGAATGTTCTGTTGCTACTTCCTAAACCACAATGACTAAACCATTGGAGGAGGGGGACCGCACACAAACTATGACTAATACTCACACGTACACTGTTGGTCTAGACGCCTTATCGCAGTGTTGTAATTCTTCTGAATGGGAGACCAGGTGGAGGTTAACTGTGTGTTTAAGGTCACTTTATGAGCCATATCTTCTCTCTGAATCCACGCTGTGTCAATATTGTCGAGAGAAGATCTGAGAGGAAACAGAATAATTATCCACATTTTCTTTCGCCAGACTGAGGATTGTGGGGCAGATAAAACCCCATTCAAATACTTGATGTCACACGCAATACTAAGTGAGAATCCGCAACATATTAAAAGTGACCAGAGTAGACCAACTGAGGGCAGAGAGCTTTCCGATGGATTAAATTATGGGGGGAAAGTCAGTGTTGGAGCTGTTAAGGGAAAAAAGAATGTCCCTTGGAAGAGAAAACCTAGGCCTGGTACGATTTATGGCTCAGGGATGGATTATTAGGAAGAATAGAAAAAGTGACCACGAAGCAAGTAAGAGGAGAAATGAAATAAACGTCTTTAAATAAAATACTAATTTGACAGATGATTGCAAATTATAACTTTGTGCACACCAAAAATTAATTTAAAAATCCATAACGGTGGTCTCTAGGACACTCCAGGATCAATTGTTTGGAAGGTTTTCACTGCTGATGGACCCTCTCATCAGAAATCCTACAAAACATCTGATCCTGCAGCGTTGTAGAGACCACCGTGATTGAAAGGAAAGCTAACCACTCATACAGCCGCTGGGTCACTACAAGGTAAAATATGCACAAATATCAACCTTTCTATTCGCATAAAAGTTGCATAATGCACCTTTAAAGTTTTGTTTTAGATTGAGCCGAGATCCAACAATCAGAAAGTTACTTTGAAACCTGACATAATTCTCTTTTACTTTCATGATCCCGGCACCTGTTCCCAATGAAGTGCACACTAGAGTCTATCGGTCAATAGTGAGGAAATCTGAAGTTTCTGAGCTTTCGAATTAGGCATGGCTTGCACACACATATACATACAGTACCCGTCAAAAGTTTTGAAACATTTATTTTGTATCAACTTTTCTTTATTTTCAACACTATTTACATTGTGTGATTCCCATCAAAGAAATTAAACTATGAATGAACGCGTGGAAACAAAAAAAAGAGTCAAGTTCTTCAAGTTGCCACCCTTTATTCTTTTCTCAATGAGCTTCATAAGGTAGTAATATAGTATAAATAAAGTTTGATTGATATTGTGTTGATGTCCTCAAAATGCAGCTTAAGGCAACCCAGGCTCAGATGTAGCGCTGACAGAAAGAGCACATCCCACTCATATGTACATATCCTTCTTTTTACTACCAAACATTACAATGTGATGTTTTTGATATAAAACGCAGAGACAAGACCCATTTGATAGATGGAAATTAAAAGAAAGCTCCATTACAAAAATGGAAAATATTAATATTTATTACAGTACTTTACAATATGTTCTAAATGTGTATCGATTATTTTCATGTACACAAACATTTTAATTACAATACTTTATTACAATTACGCTTGGATGAATGTTATCAATTCATTTTTGGTTGATATCCACAGAATCAGGACATGAAAACAAGGCAATTGCACAGTACAAGCACAGACATTTTTGTTTATGAGAAACATAGATGTAAACCACAAGTAAAAAACTTACAAAGATTTTAGGTCATAGCAGCAAAATTAGGTTTTGAATGAAGGTTTATTGAATGATACGACTACAGTTGACTTTGTTACACCAACTGCACTATAGTCAATACTAGCATCTGTAGATTAATGGATTCTCAGTCTATATCTGTCCATTTATGCCAGGTCATGCCAAAGGTGTTGCCATGTTTGCAAAAAGGCTGAGAAGGTCTTATCCCGAAAGTTGATCTGAAAATTCCTGGCGGCGATTGCGTGCGTGGCGTGGCGTCTCCAGGTCCCAGCGACCAAGACGGATGTTGACAGTGATGCTGTAGCAGAATAAACTCAGAGTCACATGCGCACATTAAAACTGGTGGGGGGTATGCTCTGGCGGGACACTTGAAAGCACAGTCGGGTGTTTGAGGAGTGGGAGAGCATGCCAAAGGAGCAACTGTACACGTCCAAGTCCCGGGCCACCAGTGTCCGAGTCACCTCTCACCCCTAGTCTGGGCATTTTTGGCATTGCAGATGATAAACGAGCAGGAAGCCCAAATATGAAACGGGAGTTTCAAGTGCACAGACTGTTCCCGAAAGGGATAAAACAGGATGCACATGTCCTCAGCGTCAGAGTGCTAAAATACAATCAACAACTCGTATGTCTGATCCCCACACGATTCCTGTGAAGTTACAGCGACTTCCAAGTCTATTCTGTACAATGTCATTCCCTAAAACAGTGGTTCTCAAAGCTTTTCAAATAGCTTAATTTCGAAGAAAAGTTATATCTTTCATGGGATATAATTAGTCATCAATATTTGCTCACCCAGTCCAAGCAAAACAAAGTGAAATGGTGAGAAAATCTATTTCTAAATTCTGAATTCTAAATTACCAGCTATGAACTAAAAGTACAAAGATGAAACTGAGATCAAACTATGATTTACAATGTAGTGAAAAATACATTGGATAAACTAAAATGCAATAAAGCTTGAACTGGAATTAGAGAGGCCTAATGCAACACATACCTCACTTTTGAGAACCACTGCAATAAAGAGACACTTCCACACAGCAAATAACTTTACCCGAAGCCATTAAAAAACACCGCTTCTGAATCTGCCCAGACCCAGATGGTGTTACATAATATGGCACGGAAACCAGTTAAGAGCACATCGTAACAATACTCGAGTTGTTGAGAGTGTGGAGAGAGGACAAGTGTCTCTTTGTCTCAGGCGCTGGACAGCATGGTGGAGGTGAAGATCTGCTGCAGGATTTGGGGGATCTGCTTTGTGTCCATGGCGACGAAGGATCTGCCGGCTGGAAGGGTCTTCTGCAGTCTGGAATTCAAAAGAGCACACATTAATGAATGAGGGATGACAAAAGCAGTTTATTAGAACATATTTACTTTATCTTATTTTCTCAATTTTTAGATACATTACAGTACCACAGATTCTATCTTAACATAAACAATATGTCCTGTTTTGCACTACAATAATCAAGTATAGTTATAGAAGCTTGCTATTGTGCAATATGAATCTCATAATCCTGTAGTCCTACTGTATCTAATTGTTAATGTAATTTGCATCATAATTACTGTAATGAGTTATATCTGTCCTTTGCTGCTGTAACAGTATGTTCAGAGCAGATGTTTTTTCTCAACACTCATGTGCTCATGGCCACATTTAAACCATTAAGAGACTGATCAGTCTCATGTTTATCAAGGCCTGAGCTGAACAATTAAATGATGTGGAGAGGAGAGCATTTAAACTTTTCCTTCCTTTGACCCAGACACTGGGGAACAAGTCAAAACCACACTAGGAAGACACAAATACCTTTTTAGATTTTAAATCAGATTACAATATGAAATTCATATATATTTACTTAACACGGTCTCTCAAATATCTTTCACATCAACAGCTTCTCACCTTTCTGCCTGGTCGCCCAGGGAGCCAATAAAGATTGCGAAGGCGTTGACCTGAGGGTCTGAGGTCAGGACGTTAGCAAAGCGCTCGGGTCGGATCCCGTAACGTTCTAGGTTGGCATCACTCAGCACCACCACAAAGAGCTCGTCTGCCTCCTCTCGAGACAACTCCTTAATGCTGGCTTCAGTCCCCTCCAGAGTGTAGTCCCCACTCATGCAAAACTGTGCATGAGCGTGCATTGTCTGCAGGAGTACAATATGACCGATATAAAGAAGTAAAACTTCAAATGATGAAAAAAAAACAACAACAATGGAGTTTTTTTAAAATGTACCTTCATGACTTTAAGTCGTTCCTTATTATTTTTGGGGATTTTATCAGCTCTAACCAGCTCAATATCATAGCCATCACCCGAGTGACCCATGATGTCATACTGTAAAAAAGGAAGGGTAAAGGGTGAAGTAACAAAATGTAAGTTGATAATACTCATTAGTATCTACTGGTGTTCTATATTATTACTTATTGCCAATCAGTAGGGTTATGTAAGAGCGTTCACATGATACACTATTGAACCATGCTAAATCATAGTACTTCACTTTGTGAAGTAACAATTATTTAATTTATTTGCATAAGGCTTATGTAGACTGGCGTATGAATGGCTGAACAGCGTCACAGGCAGAAAGTGTGCCTTCCATACTGTCAATCTAAACACTTACATAAGCCATCTGGGTCAGGCTGGCTCCGTGAGCTCAGCTATATCAGGACACACATATTATGTATATGGGATATTTCTAATAGCGCCAGTTATGACTGTGGTTGTAAAGGGTATGCGACACTGTGGCCCATCTATTCATATTACTGTTACTGGGTAGAGGCGTTTCACGTGGAAGGTAATTAACCTTCCTGACTTTATTTAAATGTATTTGTAATCTATTGAATTATCATTGAATTACCAATAGTGCATTAAATAACATTACACTTTGACTTTTAACCTTATTGTTTGACTGGTTAAACTGTGAATGTGCTTCAGTGTAAGTGA
Organism: Proterorhinus semilunaris; assembly: GCA_021464625.1. Lineage (NCBI taxonomy): Eukaryota > Metazoa > Chordata > Actinopteri > Gobiiformes > Gobiidae > Proterorhinus > Proterorhinus semilunaris. The sequence continues at coordinate 17,842,206 of CM038353.1, read as the reverse complement.
ATGTTTAACCACCACACGCACAGAAGTGAAGGTCAGCTTCTCTTGAGGCTCTTGGAGGTCAACTTGTGCAGAAAGTGTCATTCCATGCTGATGTGTGATACTGATATGTGATTGGCTTAAGTGTCAGGGGCCAAGAAGTCTGTCTCCTTCCAGTTTTTAAAGACACACTCACAGTCAGCGCTCAGCCGTCTCGTTCTATTTGCTGGCTTATCTTCTTCATATTTAAAGTAACGTTGATTTCTCTCAGAACTAATGGCGCTACACTGATCTAGATTAGTATTTATTTTGGTGAGGCTTTACACCATATGTTGTTGTTTTTACCTTGAACTTGTGCTCATAGCTCTCCAGAGCCTCCATGACCATACACACAGCCTCCATAGAGCGCTCTAACCGCCCATCAACTCCATTGAAGCGATACATACTGCCAGACACGTCCACTAAGACACGTAACCGCTTGGGCTTTTGCTGGGGAGTCCCGGGCTGTGGGAGGCAAATGAGGACACAGAAGTACAGTAGTTATCTTAAAACAAAACATAACGGTTGACCATTAAGTAAAGTATAATTTTGGACAGTGTATTGTTGAGTGTAGCCGGCTGTCCTGAACTAAAAACATTGAGGGAGGGTGCAACTATTTCATAGTATGCCTTGGGGCCAGAACAAAAATATGCAATGCTTGGAGCTAAAAAGGTAAGGCTAAATATAATGCTTGCCTATATGACAGAAAAGGGCATGTGTGTGAGAAAAAGACAGAACATAAAATGACAATCTTGGAGAACCACTGGAATGCACTGTCTGAGGTCAAAATTATGAGTTGGGTCTGGGAGTAGCGTGTTTGTGGGCGGGGCTTAAAGGGAGAACAAATACTTAAGGAGTTCAAGTTCACAGCCACAACCTCTGGATCCATCTCTCCTCTGCGTTTATAAATAGCCTTCTCTCCAGTCAGGCCATCGATGATCTTAGCATCGTCCAGCTCGCCCAAAGCCTGGTTCTTCAGCCACTGCCGCTCTTTGCCTTTTGCCTAAAACCAAAACAAACACCAACAGTTAGGGTCGTGCCAACATTTCTGAGTTCATCTGTGAGACAATCATTTGAATCGGACCGGAGAGGATGGTTTCATGTTGGTGTGGTCAGAAAGTTACATAAGAGGAAAACTTAGATCATGAATTGAATCCACTAGGGGACAATGCGCATTCACTTTACGCCAATGCATTTTTTTTCACTGCATTTGTATTTCTGTCCTTAAAAAGCCTTCGGTTCAGACAGGGCAAGATCACTTTCCCCCATCTTCACTTTGGAAAGTAGAGGAAGCCTATCTCGTTACAGAAACTATGGTGTACAAAGGAAGGAACTCAATTACCCTCCACCACACCCACGTCTAGGTGCACCAAATACTACAATTTCCACTTGTTACTGTAGTGACGTAAACATTCCCCTTGGGGATCCAATGTCGCGTGCAGACTAAAACATCATGCTAAACATTAGCTGAGGCGTGTGGCCGGGGAACCATAAATTTAATACAGAAATGACATTGATTACTAGATGGGGTGTGACTCCTAATGACATGCTCATAAAATGACACAGGGCAGAGAAATACAACACTGAACCACAGAATGAGTTCCTCCATTTCCTCCAGAGTAAGGTCATACTTTGAATTTTTTTCAGACTTCAAAGGAGGTGCACTTGAATAGTGTTTTAAAATGTATTTCTAAGAAACATTTTGTTTTGTTTTTTTGAAATAATTTGAAATAATTAAGGGGATACACAAAGTACGGCATAACGCTCAGTTTGGGAATCTCTGCTGTCAGTGCTAACATAAAATCAAAATTGAGTTTGGTTAAGCATTAAAAAAAAAAAAAAGATATTCCTGTTTTTGATAGCACACGGTAATAGTCCAAATTTGGTCACAATTTTAAGCATACAGAGTGTATTACAAAGAATTCAGGCCATTGTCTTTCCCTTCCTGTCTGTCTGCCTTCCTCAGAGCATTTCTGGTCAATTCCCAACATGACACCTGATAAAAGCGAGCTCTACTGTTTATTTCAAGTAACGGCAGCAATTGTTGAAAGATAAATTGTAAGGGCTTTCCCTCAGGGTAGACCAAAGGGGATCAAAACAATACTCGTGACTTTGCTGAACGCCTGCCAGCTATGATTAAGAGTATGTGCATGAGTGTGTGGGAGGGAGTCTTCCTAAATCACTCCACAGGTGTGATAAAAATAACATGACTTCAGAGAGTATTGTCGACTGTATGAGCATGTCCCCGGGCCAGTGGGACGCATACAAACAAATTTTTATGTGTTAAGTGGCAGTTGTGGACTGGGCGCAAACACCTGGATGAGAAAACAACACACCTTGGCGTATAAGGCTTCACACCTGGGGAGTCGGAATTAGAGCACGGTTTACAAATGCTGCTCTGAAATCATTCTTATCATTTTTCTCTCACGAACACACAAACACAATACACTCGTGTCCCCTGAGACGCCCAAACAAAAGCAGGAAAAACATCACGAGAACTTAGACAATGTCTGAGAATCACAGGAGTCATTCAAGGGACAATGGAATATCTGCATGTACAGTGCAAGAACAAAGGTGAAAGAACGCATACAAGGAGCAGTGCTTTGTAAGGCAACAATACGCAATTCTTTCTAGACGACATAACACTGTCTTGTCTTTGATATGGATAGAGTACTTTAGTGGCCTTTCCACTTTGATGCTGTCAGTATACGTATACTTAGAGCCAAAGAAAATCCTGAATATTATTGTAGTGATATTACTAAATTAAAAAGAAACATTCAAAATTATCTAAATGGAAAATGAGTAAAACACTTGACTATGTGGAGTGGTGTGTATACCTGTAAAGTGTCCAGAATGATGCGCAGACTCTGGACCTGCCGTGTGACAGCCCTGGAGAAGCGTTCATAAGTTGCAGCGTCATACTCGCTCATGTTGATCTCTTTTAGCCTGATGAAGTACAAATAAATAGTAAATAAGACATTCCTTCATCATCTTATCAAGGCTTTGTCCTTTTGGATCAATAACAACTGATAATAGACAGATACACGAGAGAACATAGTAACATTGTACAGGCACAATAACGCCATTCAAATCCAATGCTGTCTGAAAAGGAGTTCGACTCTACCAATTTCATTTTAGACACACATGCGCCATACAAAGATTGAAATAGTAAAACAAATGTATGCTTCAAAATGCTTCCACAATGGTCTTCTTGTAAATGGCCTGTCTATCAATCTGTCCTTTAATCTTGGAGTGGCTCACTGATAATCCATCTCAGGTGTGGTATAGGCTGGCCCCCTATCCCGTGTGGTGAGCCAATGGGTGGGCACTACAGTGGCATACACTTGAGGGGCTGTTATCCCAGGTGTAAAAATCCATAAGAGACAACCAGACCACGACCACCGCTCAGTGTTGGAACAAAGACTTCAAAAAGGCTTTACTTAATGTGTCATGTCTAGTAACAAACCAGCTTCTCTTGGCAGTGTTGGCAGGTGAGCGTTATGTTTAGACTGCAGAGGTATCAGCAGTGCAATCACAAACTCTGCACTCTGTCCCTCAAGTGAGTAGTGTCAGTTTACCAACGCAGTGTTCGCAGGGTGTGACCGTTTCTATTGCACCAACATTTTAAACGAAAAACAACATAGCAAAATGAAAAGGGATTTCCTGCTTGTATGATGTATTTTTACTATTACTTGTTTGCACATTATCCTGTTCTTCTTTGATTGCACGACAAGTTAATTTCTTCATTGTGAGAGCAATACAGTTGTATCTTACCTTATCTCCTGTAAATTCTTAAGTAGAGGTTTGTTGAACCCAGCTAAGCCTGTTTTGTTGCTCTTAGCTACTAAATAGCTACTTGTGCATGTAATTGGTGGGACTTTGACTACTGTCACTAATTGTGAATAAAACTTAACTCCAGCTTGCTTACCATTTTTAAACACAAAGCAGTTGCATATTATATAAAACTTGTGTACATCTTGTGCCTTTATACATTTCTTTTCTGTCCTTCAGTGGACGCTATGCCCTGTACAGCACAGCTTTACAGGACGGCCCACACATTCCTGAGCATGCCCGGTGTGTTTGTGCATATGTGTGAGGATGTGCTAAAGAGCATGTGGGCAACGGACGCACAGGCCAGCAACTTCAGCTATTTCCTTTGAATTCCTCAACTGTTACTTAAACGGGACAAAAATGGCTCGAATGAAGGAAAGGACAACACACACAGGGAGTGTGTGCTGCTATTTGGGACTAGGTGGAGACAGTACATCGAGATTTCACACAAAACAACCACAAAAACAAGAGCAGGGAGGACACCACTCCCTGCAGCTCATCACACTGTACAAACACTAGAGCTATTCACGGCAGTGACAGTGGATTGATCTGAGATTTTTGAAATAGTGCAATGGTTTCCCAAATTATGCTACAGGTGCCAATGGTGGGAATTTGGGGTTTGGATCTTACTTTAGGTTTAATCCACTAAACGCATCAGTTTGAATATGGTTAAGTCCTACACATGGCTCAAAAATGATTTCATCATTTTTTATTTATTTTTTAGCTTTTTACCAACCCCACCTAAACGGAGCATATTTTCTCCAGTTCGGCTTTATCCAAATCTACAGCCTATAGGCCAGTGTAACGCCTCATTTGAAAAGTAAGACCTACAAAACTGATCTAAGACTTTCCCTCTCGTTGTTGTCACTTGGTTCAGTGTTTTTTTTAGGTGCCCTTTTGTCACGTTTTTGTTGCCTGATTTGTTGCGTTTTTGTTGTGGTTTTTATTGCTTTTTCATCACTTTTTTGTCGCCTGTTTTGTTGCCATTTTCAAGCTTTTTTCAAGAAACTTCAAGAATTGTGGGGAGTCGAACTGGAGATAATGTGCTCGGTTCAGGTGGGGGTTAAGAGGTTAACATTCTTCCCTCATTAAAAACATACCTTGAGTAGTATTTGGCTTCATTAACACAGCTTTGAGTATCCTGTTCGGCTGCTGAAGCTCTCTGACCTGCTTTTCCTTGATTTTGTTCTGTTTTATATGGATTTATTTATTATTCTATCTGAGGTTTAGTAGTTTGTAATTATTGATCGTACCATCAACTAAACTATCCAGACAAACACAATATCTTACTAATTGCAGATAAATGGAGGGGATTCTACAAGAAATAGCAAGTACTATCAGGGGCAGAAAAAAGTACTACAGTTGTTTACTTAGGTTCAGATACCGGAGCAAAGATGTCTCCAAGCAGATACAATATCACCACCTTAATCCTTTTAGTCCTTTCATAGTGTTGTTTTTTCCTTTTAATTTTGTATGTTTACTGCTTTTTAAACATATAGTGCACATACGGTACTGTGCTTGGAAAAATGACAGACGTTAATGAACTATTTTATGCCACGGTGTGACGTAAAGTTGTATAATCCCAAGCAACTAGCAATTATTTACAAACAGTAATTAAAGTATTATGATAAAGTATAAGGTGAGTGATCTTTGCTACAGCTTTTGTCAATTGCAATCTCTATAGGCTCTATTTTCGATCTGAGGTACAGTAAGCCAGTGGCAGCTTGTCTTCACACATACTTCAGCCTGTTTTTGCCTGTGCCTGTGCGTTCAAGGGCTTATGGAACAATCATACTTTGACTGATGCTTGACCTAAAGCTAAGTCAACACTGCACATACTTCCACACATTTCCAAGGAAGAAAATGTCAACCTGCGGAATAAAAATAGTAAAACAAGCAGGGGTCTGTTTCTAAATAGGAACTCGGTGACACCAGGGTGGAAGTTCAGCGTTAGCGAGCACATGAGGGATTTTCAATGGGCTTGAGACTGAGCGACGACAGGTATATAGATGAACAAAGAGGAGATGACAAAATAGGAAATAACAACCACAAGAGCAGAGATTCTGTTCACTTGTTGTGCAAGCTGCGGTGAATGCCATTGGTAGTCTGGGGAAAAGGGCAAGTGGAGAAAACAGGACAGTTTGAACATGAAACACACAGAGGAGCCCTTCATGGCAGAGCATGGGACAGTGGTGCCCTCTTCACCCTTCACTGTGACATTTGTGGGAGCACAGACACTTGCATTTAGCCTAGTGTGATGAATTGGAGGCCTTTTCCTGGTTTACCAGAAAAAGGGTTGTGGATATTTGAGGAGAAACTGCTCAGGACTCGCAAATAGTACACATGGACAATATTAAAAGGCCACACATAGCAACACCTGTTCAACATTATGCATACAACTCGCTTCTGGGTAGGTGGAAAATCATTGTCGGTGAAAAACATCTGTATAGCTTTACCCGATGCCAACTAGGAGTTCCCACCTGTCTTTGAAGGCCTTCTCAGCCATTTCACGAGCAGCTTTCTGAACTTCCTCCGGCACTGCATCCTTCTCCGTCTGGGACACCTGGTACACTTTATGTCCTGCATCAAGACGGTATGGGCCCCCTTTACCACCAAGGCCTGCTGTGTCTCTGCCACCTGCTCAGAAAAAGACTGCATAAACACTATCTCATGAAGATAGCTATATAAGCAAAGTTAGGTGTTATTACCTGTGCCACCTGCCCACTGGTTTCCACCGACATGAGGAGCATTCGCTAGGTCGATTTTGCCATGCTTTGGAGCAGAGACATCCAAGCCACTGTCTCTCTGAACTGTGATCTGACGGAGAATATACTACAATTACCAACTAACAAATATAAAATTAGTTACATGTTTGTCTTTTCAGTAAACATTTAGAGGATTTTCTTTCAGCTATCACACTCGAACACTTGGACTTATCTGTACAGTGCAGGAGCCGATTAAAAACAGCCATTGCCGGACACTGTCCACACCTTTAACCGTCATGCTCTGTGGCAGTGAGATGAGCAATGCCTCATCAGCAGAGCTACTGAAGCTATTCTTAGTGAGGATTAGTTTGAATAGTTTGATGTGCACCACTTTAGATAATAAACAAAGGATAAAGCTGGTAAATGCAAGTGCAATGATGGGCATTCTACAGAATATGCTGTTCTTGCAGCTTCATAAGAAGAGAAAACATAATAAATGTTTATAGCAAATCTGTAAGAACTGTTGTATTTTAAATCACACTATTTGGAACGTTAATGTGCAAAGAAAGAAATGCTAATTCTAGTCTTCAACCTTTACTTCCCGCAAATCCTTCCACACTCTCCATAGTTACTCATCTGCCCCAAACATACAGTGATTTCAAATTTAAATCTGGCCTTTTCAAGACAACCGTCTCTATTTATTCATGCATAAGAGTAGACGATAAAGGACTACACTGGTTTGTTAACACTTGCTAAAAGAATGGAATGACAAAACTTGGTTATATATGTAAAATACAGGACACCAGTCACAATCCTGGATCAATACATAGAGCTCCGACAACATTATCAAACTGTTTGTCAAAGAAGTCAAATTCAGTTGGTAAATCAGCCATCTTTAAGTCTTACTTCAGGATCGCATCTTCTAAAGTCCAGCTGTGTTGGCTGTGGGCTCAAGCGGATATCTCTTTTGGCCGTCCCTCGCATGACAAAAAGTGATGGTAATGGAGGAGGGGTTGTTTAAGGATTCCTACATGGCTAATTTAAAATGACAAACAGACAAAGTGTCCCAGTCACCAAAGCCAATAAGCACATATGCATTTGGTCTTTGCATGACTGTGACGTTACTAAGGCCCCCCAGGGGTCTATCTGTCTGAGTGTGTGTCCCAATACATGATCCAACCTTAACCCCAGTAACCAGAGAGAGTCCGGTGCCATAGCTTTAGGCTGAGGTAAAAACGGGTTAGAGGTTTTGAGCCCGTCAGTTATGTTACCTTCGGGAGATGACTTCCACTGCTCTCTCATTACACACTAATACAAATGGCTGGGACATTTAGGGGGTTATGGGGGTGCCTCAAAAAGGGAATGCAGCTTCAAAGACTTAACAGTAGCAAGACACACTGTCCTTCTCCCTGTGTTATTACGATTATGAATGCTACTGTGTAGACACTGGATAAACATGTATCATTTCTCCTGACATTATCATCGCCCATAGAGCAATACAGCAATCAATATAAAAACAATATAAATCAACATAAAAACAACTACACAATACAGATAGATCGCTATGGGTATACATGGGATATGGATAAAGCTAACATGAGTTTTACATTTAAAATCTCAATTGGTTTGGTTTCTTATTATACTGAGGTGTTTCTTCATCTGCTATCATCAGTTACGCTATCTTGTTTCTTTCTGTAAGCCCTTGTTGTCATGCTAAAGCCGGTGACATACATAGGGGGCATCCATTATTAATCACTCATAACCAGGAAGAGACTGAGTAATGCTCTAAGTTTAGGTTTTAGTGAAATGGTGAGTAGCAGTTTGGAGCTGGTGTAGGATTGAACACTGATGGGAGAAGCATTACTTAACTGTAAGTGTCCTGTATCATATGTCCCTTGGAGGTGAGTTAACAGTACATGCTCGCGTATAATAGTGGACATTTCTAGCTAAGTATTTAGAGTAAATATGTACATATCACAACATACCACGAGTGAAGAGTGAGTCCATGTAGCAATAAAGCAAACAAATTACCTCATGCTCAGAGCTATTATAATATAAAACATTACAAATTCAAACATCTGATGTATATGTGAATTACTGTGTGCTTGGAGGTGAATTATTTTACTCCATGAAGGCAAAAGAAAGCAATTTAAGAAGATTACATTCAATCTACACGGACTAAAACAGTCACATGAATTGAAATGTTGAAATAAAAACAAAATGCTACTGACTAGAGGCCTCATTGCTTTGTAACTCTGCAAAAAAAGAGGGAGAGAGAAAAAGACGAAGGCAAATTGCTCTGTGGGGGATTCTCTGTCTTCATGGCTGTGAGAATATATCTGTGTAAACCACTCAATTTGACCACTAAGTTCCCCCTCGATCTCATCTGCAGTCCACACCCCGTCTACCAGGATTAATAGGCTCATAAATTTCTGATTCTGGCTTTCAAACGACTGCAGGTGTGGAGTGATTTAGGATCCCTGTGGGCCCTCACTGTGACCTTCAGGGTGTGTGTCTATGAATCAATACAAGTCTGTGCAAGAGGGCTGCAGTATTTACATCTAAGGAGAAGAATAACACTATTGTATGTTCACAATCACATTTATGAGCAAACAAGCTGTGTAATAACTTTCCATTCAACTTCTCGCTCCACAATGCTATGTCAATATGTGGACAAACTTGACAGAACAAAACGTACGCAAATCTAAGGAATAAGGAACAGTATCATTGCTTTGTTATGAAACTAAACAATTCACAACAAGTTGATAAAACATTTAGTTTAGATTTTTAAAACTGAAATGCATGTGATTCTTGTAATTGTTTAGTAGTTCACATAATACAAAAAAATATATAATTAGCCATATATTGCGCTTTTCCAGACTTTCTAAGTTGCTACACAATTTCGTTCATTATTCATACACACTGTACTCAATGATGGTAAGCTACGTATATGGCTACAGTTGCCCAGTGGTAGACTGACGGAAACAAGGCTGCCAATCGGCCCCTCCGACCACCACCAACTACACAGGCACTACATTCACCCATATACTGTATCAGTCTTCTCTCAAATGCTTCTCGACATGTTTAAAATGCGCACAGTGAACTGCATCATAATTTTAAAACCTCAATCTCATATCTAATCACAATGACTATATTATACTATACATATTCTTCATATGTCTTCACACCCACGGGTCTTTAATAACACTCTCGATAATAAGCAACCATTGCTGAGGAAAATCTTGTGATTCGTTTTTAATTCTAATTGAAAGTAATGTAAAAAGAGGGACAAACTGCAAATTTAATTTAATAAAAGTAAAAAAAATGATGACAACAGTAGTCCTGATAACACAGCAAAGTCTATCTGTCTGTCAGGACTTATTTTCTCTGTTTTACATATTTACGGTGTCTTTCTACTTGACGGCACTGTATGCACACATCCATCAATAAATAATACTTATTTTACACCAGTTAGTACGAAAGCTGACTTTTTGACTTTTATAAGCAAATAAAACAATATAATTCAAGATATTTAGGCTTAAGTCTGGTTGAACATGGAAGTTAGTTAACACATAACTTTATAAAAGTTAAACAAAATATTAGAAAATCACAATAATAATGAGTTCCTGAGAATGGAAAATCACAATATGGCCGCCAATGGAATACGAAGGTAAAGTACTATCTAAAGTTAATTATAGATCTGTGATGCCACCAAACAGAGTAGCGTAATATAAATACAGTAGAGGTAGTGAAGTATGCTATATGAATACATTTCAATAACACCTGCAAATGAACCTGCCTTGGCTTGACATACATGTGTATCTTTGAGGGGCGAGCTGAATGACAGTGTATTCAAACGATGACAAAGCTAAATTAAACTGGATACCGATGCTCTCATTAGTGAGGACAGATGCCTCCTGTTCACGTGTGTCTTTGTGAGTGGATCTCGATCATGTCAACAGCGCAGTAATGGAGCAATTTCACACTGAGGCCAATGGCAGATGAGAGGCGCTTTGGAGTTCACTGGGGAACAGGCCGCAGCAAGTATGTAGTCATAGAGCGGGTGCATGAAATCAAATTCCTTGGTGTTATTATAGAAGGTGGAATAAAGAAATAACACGAAATTAACAGCTTGTAGGTTTGTATCACATTCAATTTATTTTATTAGTGGCAGAAAAATATGGAAGTTTATTATTTACAAATCAGAAGCTCTTTTTTGTTTTCTTTAGTTTAAATTTTAGGAATGAGATGGAGAAGACTGGCATTATGATTAAGTATTTTATTTTCTCTTTTGGCGTGCATTGTCCAGTAAGGTCCCATGTACAAACACCAAGTAAAGTAATACTAACGTTGAGCAAATGTTACATACAGTTACTAGTTCTTACATGGAGCACCTTATAGGAGGGTGCTATAGATTTTTTTAATACAGTGGAGTCAGTGTTATTTGCAGGGAGCTAACTCAGAGCACAGGGACACTCTGTCTAAGTTTGACCTGCAGTGCACTCAAGGAGCCCCATCAAAGAAGGGCTGACGACTGAGGAATCTAGGTCAGAAAAATGGCCTGCTGTATGTTTTGCAGGTGTGTGGTGGGGGAAATTAACAAATATTGATTTAGCCTTTGGCAGGCCAATTAACTATCCAAGAAATACACACTTTTCTATTCATGTATGAGCTGGTAAAGTCATTGTGCGTGTAATAAAATGGCATCTACTGTTGAGAGTTTTAAATAAAACTTGCAAACAAAATACCAAGTTAGCTCATTTGTTCAGTTGTGGTTCTGACAATGTTGCATGTTGAGTCTTTTGGTCTTTAGATGCCCCGATAAGATGTCCTCTTTGGAAGGTTAAATCTGAAGAATTTGGCAGATTGAGGCGCGTGTGGGCGCCTTCACAATGAAGTCTCAGTATCTACTTTGCAGGGCTAAATGTCCGCCCCATTGTACAAGCTAAACCTCTTACATCACCATCTCAATGCCTATCCTTTCATAGTCTCCGACCCTGGGTATCAGTGGGTTATAAAATGTAGGCTTGGAAATATACATTTCCTGCTAGGCCTTTGTCAACCGCTGCAAACCATGGTGAGGTAATGCTGCCACCTGGTGGTTTGTAAATGCATTGCCATTTTTACATCATCAAAAAGGTACAGGTGAATTTTAAAGATTGTGAATAAAAAAATGAAAATTGTTATCAGTTAAATCAATTTATTTTGAGCATATCAAGTTTACGTCTGGGAACCATCTACTGTCAATACTGGGAACACAATACGAGTGATCACTGTACTCCCGTGATTTTTGCTGATGTTTTGGTGAATGGTAGGCAACAGCAGATGCTTCTAACGCTGTTTTATAGAAAAGATCTGTTACAGTGCAAGGGAAGCAATGCCCTGTTTTTTGCCTATCATAGCACTATTGTTATTTATTTAAAACATTAAATTGCGTACCACACCCCCCAGAAGTGACGACATATTGATCGTTCACACGGGTCATGTTTATGAAATACAAAATATCTTACATACCCTGTCTTTAAGAAACACAGATCATGGCTGTGTAACTCAATGGCAAATAACTATGAGAATCACAGTGAGAATAAATGTACATTCAAATAGTTTTTGTTGTTCATTTTAACTATTCATTGATCGATTTATCTGCACTGTATGTTGTATTTTCTAAAATTGAATTAAAACTAAATTATTATAAAAAAAAAAAAACAATCATTCATGTTGTACCTGTAATGGCCTGCCGTCTTCTGACCCAATCATATTCCTCCATTCCATTAGTGATCGTTGCAGAGTGTCAAGCCCTGTCTCCCAGAGCCGCACATATCCTCCCATGTCCACAGTGAATACTCCTCCAGAGCCGAGAGGTCCCACCAGCACATCGGACTCTGACACTCTGGACAACCAGCTGGTGTAAGGAGACACTGACATTGATCTAGAAATAAATCAATGAAAAAATGAATACATTTGTTAAGATAGAGAGCACTCTTCTTTACCTCACACTATTTTAAACCTATTATATTTTATACGTTAATTGCCTGTAAGTGAAATAGTTCTTTTCCCTGGGAATGCTAGATCTAAGCGGTTGTTGTACAGCGGTTGTTGTACAGTATAATGGTCAAATCTATTATGTGATTTTTTTATCATAATCTTAACTTGGTATAGTTTTACTTTCTTCTTTCTTGGTTTTGTGTGCCTATCACTGAAAAAAACATATATAAATATAAAGTAAATTCTGTTTCTGATTGTTAATAGTTTGGATTCCTGCAGGTATCTTTGTCTCCACTAGAGGGCGGTGCTGTACATCAAGTGTTTATCGGGCAAAATCTGTTTACCTTGGCACAGGGATGTATTTGACTTTTTTGGAGTTCAGATCAGTCACCTCCAAATAGGCTGCAGTCATGGGTGGAGTGACGTCTGAGTAATAATAATAATAATAAAAAAATACAAGTAAGTCCGAGCTAACTTTACACAAGCTTTGAGAATGGTATAGAACTGATTAAATGGTAACCTTTTGGGTAGACCTCCTTCAGTGGGACCTTGGTGGGGGGCAGTGCACGGACCACTTGGTTGTGGGAGAGCAGACTGATGCAGTTGGTCCTTTTGCATGAGCTGGACCGAAGCCCTCCCCTCAAGAACATGTGAGCCCCACTGTCGCTGCTCTTCACGTTAGTCAAGTCAACGGGCCTGTTAAAGCTGTACACCTCATTTGGGGACTAGACAAGTATTACAAAGCCAACTGTTAATTTCAGAAACACTTACCTTTGTTAATCAGGTAGCACAATAAATGTAAACTTGCCATTAAGTCAGGGAATCCCACTATGATCCGAGCGTACGAGCCTGTGTCAGCCATTATACGATTAGGTGAAACAATCTTCTGGTCCAGTGCTGCACTGAGATTTTCATTGGGTAATTGTTCATTTGAAAGCATTTGCGGTGTAGAGCCTTCAGCTACACACACACAAAAAACACAAAAGCATGACTTAATCAGGGGTTTTAAATGTCATATAGTCTTACTTCATGGTTTAGCCCTAAGGCATGACGATGTAAAACTAGTTATAATAAGCTCTACGCAGTGTTTACCTGAGCTGGCTCCATGGCCTGCACTGACTGGATCCTCACTGACGCTGTGGAGCTGACACACTCCTGAGTCCTCAGCTGCCATCTGCATGGGCTTGGTCAGAAGAAACTTACTGTTTAGATGAAAAACACAGCAGTTAATAGATTTTTTTGGCCATCACTGTTAAAATGTGGAACTTGAATCAGTATTTTCCTCACTTGTTGGTGTTGCTCTCCAACAGCAGCCAGCGATCTTCCGCCACCAGAAAAACAGACTTGAGGTTAATGGGAAGAGAGATGGAGTGTACGCGGCCCTCTAATACATCTAGCACATCCAGCTGGTTACTTTAAGACAAAGAAAGACAAAACATAATAATTAGCAGCAGTTGAAAGGCTGATAACTTAATAGGTGTCATTTCCTACCCATCTTCCTTGTAAAACAGGAGCCAGTTTTTATGGGCAAATTCACAGCACATTTTATGCACTCCCTGCAAATTTTAAATAGGACAAAGCTCAACACACAGAAGAGATATATTTACTGAGGATTTTATTACAAGAATAACAGCGCTAACCTGTTGCTCTTTACTGCTGCTCCACCAGTGAGAGGCTTTGGAAGTGGGCTGCTCACTGTCAGCAGATAAGAGAAACCTTCGCACTGCACCAGTTACCATGTCCAAATGAAGCACCGTATTACTCTGGAGCAGACAAAAAGTTATTGCAATTTTTTACAGTTTTGGTGTTCTTTGTTCACCTAGCCAGCAAGTTGAATTCTCGTGGTATTTGTAAGTTTACAAACACAGGAGAATCCATCTTGAACCGTTCCCGCCTTCACTGTTTGGATAGAACCAAAACTGGTTCAGGCAAAAAAATAATAATTTAACAACACAGCGTTCACAAAAAAAACAAACACACATAACTTTTTTCAAAACTAAACATTGAATGGATTTGCGATGTTCTTGATCCAATGGAAAAGAGGAAAAAAGATCCGCACAACTGTAAAATGCTCACCAGTTTTTATTGTTCACACCAGAGTGACGTTTCGGGGTCTTAGCCCTTCATCAGCAACAAATGCTGCTCCGACTTGCAACCTCTACCCGAACTATTTAAGCCAGCGCAGTCCCAGACCGATGTCAGTGCAAATGTTATTGGTACTGTAATATCATATGTAATATAGTTCTTTGTGCATTGTTTAATTATCTATTTGAGTAAGGTACAGGTACAGTATCAAGAGAGTTAAACAGAACTCTAGAGACCACAGACAGGGAGCCCATTAGGTATTATGAAATTTGTCACACAAGAAGCGCTTTGGGCGACTTGTGTCATGTGAAAAGCACTATACAAATAAACTTCCATTCCATTCCAATTAGCTTAATTGTATTGGACTAAAAAGTGTTGCTTTAACAAACACACATAATGATAATTTGTTAAGTACGCAGCACCGAACGAACCAAAGGCCATTATGACGCACTAAGCTTCATCCCTGAATGTATTTTATGAGAAAGAGCCACAGGGGAGCTAGCCTCAGCCCTGACTGCCCTCCTTTGCGCTAATGGTTTCCTTATGGCCTCTCATTCCTGACATGCACACACTACTGGCTGTATACCACTTAAACTATTCAGAGAAGGCAAATCCCATTTCCTGATGCTAAACATAAACTATCATCGGCGCGGGGCAGCACATGTGCCAGAGCACGTGTCTGCTGCATGGGGACTGTTGTGTTAACTTCAGTGCGCTGTTTGGAAAAGTCCATCCTATTTACTTTAGTGGAAAAGCCCAATAGTGTAGATTTATGTCCACATTCCTTCATTGAGAAAACTAATTACAGTCCTCTATAAAAGCAGTGGCCTTGTATTCTGTGATTACCCTGGAAGGCCAATGAACTGTGAATGAACTTGTGTAGTCTGGACCTCTTCATTCTGAGGCCGACGTAACATGATCCATCACAAAGGTATTTTTAGAAAGACCCCTCTTGCTTAATATGGACCAGCTGCACAACAGTATTGGTTGGACAAATAGTGAACATTCATTGTTATTGTCTTACACTTTGCTGTCACAACCTCAAAGTCAAATGGGTTAAAAGGGATTACACTGGAGACAAGCAACTGCTAACTACCAAAGTCCTGTCAGTGTTGCACAGTGGGAGAAAAACAAACAACTGGACTTACAATTTGAAAGAATCGCCATTGTTTTACTCCTCTATGGACCTTCCTCATTACCCTAGATGAGGGGTGAAACGTAATAGTTTGTTCATGTTTAAATTACACCTACTTGTTCTTCATGTAGCACCACTTGTCCATCCAGCGGGCTGCCCAGAGGAGCCACAGTGACAAAGGGCTGCCAGACCCCACTGACGGTCCTGGGAAACACATCATAGAGCTCCATGCAGTGGATTGTATCTCCATGCTGTTTCATTGAGTACAGCGACACTGGGTTACAGGTGGCCACATACAGCACATCTGGAAAGTTAGACAGCCATGTTTGAACTCATTACACTGGTACATTATTACAGGGGTTCCCAAAATGTCTGGCCACAGCCCCCAAAATTACCAAGCAAACAATCTGGGACCCCACTGAAAAAGAATTAATAATATAGACAATATCAGCAAAAAGCAAATCTGGTTCAGTAATACATGTTTACTTTATTCTTTGACCTCAATTCACAAATCTATGCTGTTATCAAAACAATCTCAGTATTTTTCTGAGTTCTGTGAAGAGCCCCACTAATGCAGTCAATAATGCTGTTACAGCAGTACAATACAAAGCTTTGATAGTGTGTGTTTACCATCTTTGGAAGTGACGTCACAAATAATGTTGACTTCATTCATGGGAAGTTGCCAATGGGCTTTTTCTTCTGTAAAACTCAAAGCTCGGCTTTCTTGCCTGTTGCAGGGATAGCCTTGGACACGCAAAAATACAGGGCCCTGAAAACACACAGAATTGACATTGAGCTATGGCTGGTTCAGACTACAAACAGAATTCAGCACATTAACTTTTCCTTCACCAGTTTCATATTTCTCTATCAAACACAATTACTGTAAACACTGATATGGTTTTACTACGATACTGTATTGGTACCTTGATGTCAATAGGACGAGTCTCAGTTGGACAGAGCATTTTGCGGCGAGAGTTGATTCCCTGGCTGATAGTCCAGTATCCTGTCATCTTTACCTCAGGAAGAGGCAACCTACAAATAAGTAGCAATGAAATGGCTGATTTCAATCTTTATCTATCTTTAATCATGGTATCTGAGTAAAACCTTGTTTATATTCCAAGCTGTTGTGCAAAATCTGCCCACACAGCAGTTTGATTTAGATACACATTTTTTATTTAAAGTAATAGTACCCACATTATGTGTACCATAGGATACAAATACAGTATACATTTGGTCCATTTCTTTCTGTTGCGCCTCAAAAGTTAAGTGGATTCCCCATGAATCATTGCTGAATTGTAGCTACAGCATTATGGGCTACAGGTGTGGTAACTTGTAAATATACAAACCAAAGAAACGGGACATGAATAAGTAGTTTTCAGGGTGGTCAGGCGTGTAAGCATAAATATTTCTATGAAAAGTATACACAAAAGACACTTAAGTAAAACAGTTTTTTCCCTCTGTGTCTAAAAATGGACCTCGGTGAGCTGAAATTTTTACTTTTATGTGCTAAAGATGTGGTGGCTAAATTATGTGGTTAAGCAAAGCCTTTTAAACAGTTCAAGATGAGTCCCAGAAAACATGGATATTATGAAAGGAAAATACTTGTTTCTCACTCCCCGGGTTACTGTGGGAGGGAAATGGATGTATGAAATGGCTAAAAATAAAACCACAGGAGACAGAAGAAACAAATATTTTCCTTTATTAAAACAAATCTGTACAAAGTGCAATGATTTACTCCATATTGTTTCAAAATAAAAAGGCTAAAGATGAGGTCATGTATGAGTCACCTTCATAATGTGATAAAACAGTGAGGTATTTCATTGAAATGTACTTGTTTAGCCACCAGACAACGCTATTAAATTATTAAAAATGTAGTTTTATGTAAATCTATATTTTCAATCAATTATATATTCAAAATGTAATGTTTATGACCTGTAGCTAAATTAAATAAGCACATTATATAATGTAAGAGAGGCATGAGTGGTAATTTAAAAATGGTTGATGTGGTAGAATATGAATTGAAAAAAAGAGTCCTATGTTGTTACATATGATGTTGTTACGTGACGTAAGTGTGTGTTGTCATGCCGTGTGTTAATGTGTCCCTGTCTGACGCCTTACTCCTTGGCCAGTTGGACTGAGCTGGGCTTGGCTCCGATGGGAATCCCGTGTTTATGCAGCGCCTCAATCAGGACCTCCCTCGTGTCTTTGTTGTAGGAGTCAAAGTCAAAGACGTTTCGCACCACATTGGCCAAACCCTCCTCTGGAAATTTCTGATGAAAAACATACATGAAATTATAAATAAATGGAACATTTAAAGAAGACGAAGAAGAACGTCAGTATCGGGACAACACAAATGAGAATGTTTTGTATTATAAAACAAGGAACATGCTTCTTTTCTTTTGATTAAACCATTTTGGTAATCCTCACCTCTAACCAAACCAGGGACACTGATATTACATTGAGTCCTAGTCCCGTTAAGCAAATTCATTATTTAATTTTTCTTTCTTGTTTCATGGATATATTTATAGCTTTGTAGGTTTATTTATGAACCGATCTTTGGAATTCTATGACAACATTGTATACAAGTATATAAGATTATTTCTTTATTAAAGTGTGGATACAGGCCTCAAAATGACTTAAATTACAGTAGTTTTTTTCCACTTAATCTATCTATCTATCTATCTATCTGTAATTGCGGTTCAAGAGCTTTATTTTTCCAGTTTATTTACACTTTTAGAGAATGAGGGACCTGAAAAATCAATACAGAGTCACCCGAAAGCTCGGCTTCCACACATATGTGCAGTTTGCTGTATTGATCTGGGTCTCCATCTAAATAGGTGCAATCAAATGTGTTACGACAATTGGGAATTTTGGCAATTTAAACCTGTGAAAACCGAGCATCTTTGCCACTCTCCTGCGTGTCAATAGCAGCAGTGATTGAAGACAGAACAGTGCGGCCATCGGGGAAATCAGGCCGAGTCCTTGTGCACTGAATTATTGATCAACAACGAAACAAGCCCAAACCTCTATTTTCCTCTTCCCTGTGGTCTGACGGTCTAGTTTTAGCAATTATTTACCCCAATCTGTCATAGGCACCACGACGTTCATAACAGCACTCAGTTGTCAATTGCTTTCATAGAAATTTAAGCCTCAAGAGTAACTTTTAAGTGTGAAGATGAAGCTTGAACAGAACATCCACAGAACAAAAAAATAGTCTATATTATAAGATTTTCAGTGTTTAACATTTGGGGTGTGACATGCCATTCACATCCTACATGCCAGGTCATAGCCACAGTAATGCTACCCCTAAATGTACTTTGCTATTGTTAGGCAATGGAAAGTTCAATGTCAGCTCAAATTAGGATATCAACAATTTAATCAGTCTATAAAGCTGCAGTAATAACTTGTCATCCGTCATTTTAAGGGATTCAAGTAGCTTTTTTAAAAACATTTGTTATTAAAAAAAACGCGGAAGTCTCTTCAACATTATTTTCCATGAATTGAAGAAATATTAATAAATAGTCTTACCTGCAGATGTTTGACAATGTTCACAACTTCGCGAGTAGAATAGGGGTATGAGATGGTGCCCTGGTCAGCCATAGACCGCAGCTCTCCAAAGGCTGCCACCAACCTCTGCAGGGTGGACTCAGGCACGTCCGGACCGTATTGCTTCAGCATCGCCAGCTCTGCCTGAGGCTTTGGATTGTCCACCGCGTGGCAGCTGAAGATATCACCTGTTCGGAAAATGAAACGGAGTGATTTCACAACAAATCTTGTGTCCCAATAAAATGGCAGGGTGATCCAGATACAAAAAAAGTTCAGGCAGAATGGCTTTATTAAAGAAGTAGAGAAGTAAAGAATAAAGTTAAGTCTTGTTTCGGACAATTAGCAACAGTTTACTTTTGTTCCTTAATTTGAACAATATAGAAATCTGTGACTGTAATGAAACTATTCTTTTATATATGAAATTTAAGTTGTTTTGAATTAAATACTTTAAATATAAAGTATAATAGTGAATATAAAGTTAAAGACTTAATGTATGGTACCTAGCGCTCCAAAGAAGTCATTGCCCAGGAAGGGGAAGCCAGGTCTGTTGGCCAGGACAACCATCCTGAAGTCCGGGTGCATAAATATGGTGTTTGGTCTGTTCGTTGATTCTCGTGAATCTAAAAAAAAATCCGAAATAAAACTGAATTTATTAACAGACAGGCTTTATACCCAAGGTGTGTGAGACCCTAGAAGGGTTAAAACCTCTCTCTGTGGGTGAAACTGTCATTACCAGAAACTATTCTTCGTCCATCCGCGAGAATCATCTCCCCGCTCTCCACCAGCGTCTTCAGGATGCAGGTGACATTCGTGGGCGCTTTGTCTGCCTCATCGATAACCAATATGTGCCCCATTTTCACTGCTTTTACCTGTGTCAATGAAGCATCCCAGGTTTGATTGCTTGTTATGCAAATCATGTTGAAATAAAATGCTCTTGTAACTGACCATGGGTGAATCTTCATAGATGATAATGCCATCTCGGACTGAAGGCTGGAGCGTCAGAGTTTGGACAGTTGTATCCCTTAAACCATCACAAAATATAATAGATTCAAACCCAAAACATTATAAAATCAATCCCAAATAATTGTAAATAGTTCCAAATATATTTTTTGCACAAATTCTTGGATCCACTATAGCTTGACCCAGGGGCTGTCCTAGTTTCCTTTCTGGTTAACTGCCTGTGTCGAGTGCATTTCTGAGCCAAATCTCTGTAGATTTTCAGTCATAAGCTCCCAAAAGCAGCATGCACAGATCTTCTAGTCTCTGCCCTGTACTAATATTAGCTACTGGTGTATTAGCGATCCAGGCCAAATCCAGTTTTAGCTCATGTGACTTTCACAGGACTTTGACAAACTACAACACAGACCAAGGCACATGCAATTTAAGGTGTATCATACTGTTCATACCGATAGCACATTACATGATTCATAAAGATGGGCCATAATAATACAGCTGTTCGTCAGTGTATACCACACTTTGCCGAATATCTGAGGCAACAAGTAACAATTATGAAAACCATAACACAGTGTTACAGCATCATTATTAACAGGCACCAGGCAGGTGGTCATATTGTTATATCTAATCAATGTATTTCCCAAACTTATCAATGCAGCTTGGTTTCCTTCCTGTTAGTGCTCAATCAACCTAAGGCCAATCACTACCATTCACTGATTAAAGCAACACCATACATTGATGTAAGGATAAAACACGCATGAATAAAGTTGATATTGTGTATAATAGGCACAAAATAAAAGTCATAAAATAGCACTTTACCTGTGAAGTTGTAGGTATTCTCTAGGCCTATTCAATAGGTGCAAAAAGCGGTCTACTATTTTATTCTTGCCAACACCCTGTCGAGAGAAACAGAGATGCATCTTAGCAGGATAAATGTGTCAAAAAAGAGCTACAGATTGTGAAAACAGATGCAGTAGTGTTGAGTCCATATGGGGGAAGGGAGCAGTGTGAGTCGCTTGGTTTTGACAGTGCCATGTTGTGACAAGGGCTGTTCTCTCGGACTCCTACGGACATTGCCTCAGTGTCTCTCGCCCAGTCTGTGAGATTGGCTACGACAACTCTGTCAACCATGCACAATCATACTTTGCAAATGTATTTTTTTTTACTCTTTACTACAAATAAAACAATGAGTGTAAAAAAAAAAAGAGAACACGGATTGCTATAGCCAAAGCACGTTCCCATCCTTTTGGTACATGGCTGTTTTGAAGAAGGACATGGGATGTCCCCAAGGAAGTGCTCCAAGCTTCTTGACATTTTGAGTTAGGAGGGTCAATGGAGGTGCAGCAGAATAATGTATTGAATGAACTAAGGAATAAAGCATACTTCATAGGTCTATATTTAATGGCTGTTACGCTTGAGAGGTAATATTCAGCAGGTTATCTTTCAGCTTCTACATAACTGACTGTTAACATGACTCACCTGGTTACCCACTAAGAGAAGGTGCTCCCCTAAAAGAAAGTCTTTCAGCATGTCCTCCATCACCTTCATATGCTGTAAAAATACATAAAAAAGAGAAGAACATGAGAAAGGATTACATGCACAGGCTTTGGTACATGTTGCTTATCATTTCAAAAGCACATTTGTGAAGCAGAACTACAGCATTTTTAATCTTCTTCATTTCAATGTGTCAAGCCTTCAGTCTGTGCATTAACCATGAAGACAAAAAACAGGTAAACAGGTAAGAAAAGGGCAGAATGAGGACAGGTCTTCAAATCTAGGTTCCATGACATCATAGAGCCAAAGAAGTCTGGCCTGCGGTGAATGAGGATACATTTAACATAGGGCTGGGTGATATGGCCACAAATTTACTCAGTTTGGACGATTATGATTTTAATTGATTTTTTTTTTAAAGGTCTCCTGATCTTTCATAATAAGAAAACTGCTCAGAGTCCAGACCATTAATAATTAGATTCATAACATAGCCCACAGTTAGGCCCATTAAAAATGATTGTTATTTCTCGTTTAAATATTCCTTGTCTAGAATTTTAGTACAGTCAAATATGTATTTAATAATACTTAGATAATAAGTATTATTATTTACTTTAAGTACAGAGCTATATAATAATGGCTTGAGAAAAGAGACATCCTTAAAAGACCGGAGGTCGTCTTGAGGTAAAATAACCAATAGTAGCAAGTCTTTTCCAAATTTGGTCAAATACGGTGTAGATCCAGTAGGGTTCTGTCAGACAAATAATATATTACCTGAGGATTATCATAGAAAAGCACATCTGGAACTTTCAACTTCATGTCAGGGCTGTAAACTGGAGCGGACACACCACCAATCGTCAAAACACCATCTTTGACCGTACCTAAAACACACAGGAGTGTGAAAGCATCATATACAACATAGTTTATGATTTACAAGAAGGGAGTAAACTTACAGCGGTGATTGTTAGAGTCATCACTGGAGTCTGGTTTGTTTTCAATAGAGGAGTTGTCAAGACTTTTTTGCAGCGAGGCACGTGCAAGACTGGGTAAAAACCTTGAGTACATGTAAAAATTGTTCTATGAGTAGTAGACAAAATAAGCCGATACATTTAAATATAAGAAGAAACTTGCACTGACCTAAAAACCTATGACTAATACAAACAATTCTGCAGAAAGAATTCAAGACCGCTCGTGTACCTGGAGAGGCAGGCCTTGTTGACTGCATGAGCAATCCTCTCCTCGGGATATTGAGAGAGACGACGGCAGATCCTCAGCAGCTGTCGAGTAGAGAGAGAAGAGGCCAGAGACTGCGCCTGTGGACAAATACCAGGCATAAATTAATTAGACAGACTCAACATGCAGAAACGAATTGCTCAGCGCTGACATATTCACGCACTCACCGTTGGGTCACGTGTGCTGCGGAGGCTGTGAGTGAGATGTAGGAGCTGCTCCATGGCCTCCTTTGATACATTGGGGGCCTGGAAAAAGGAGTAAGAAAAAGCATAGATGAACATTTGTCTATCTTACACTCATCTGCACCAAAGGGCCCTCCGACCACCATCAGAGAGGGGAGAACATGCAAACTCCACACAGAAAGGCCCCATCTGGGTTTCAAACCTGGGACCTTCTTGCTGTGAAGCACGAGCACTAACCGCTGCGCTACTGTGCTGGTGCTGCCAGTATTTTTATGCATCTGTATCAACCCCTTTTGGTTTTTCCAAGCCAAGCCAGATAACATGGATGATGTGTTTGCACTGCCACGTGTATTGTCAGTATGATTTGATTTTCATTTAAATGCCAAGATTGATCAACTTTATTGACTTTAATGGTGTGTTATCTGCCTGAAAAGACAATCAACGAAAAATAATATATTGAAATGCAGTTTGGCCCAGTGTGTACTTTGTGTATTATGTTCTTACCAGCCCCTCTACGAGCTCCATCTCCTCTGCCTTGCTCATCGGGGTGACAGTGTGGTAGAGGAACATTGTAAGCAGTTCTGGACCCAACCACTGCTGACCTTTGCTGTTGCTACCACTGGCGCCAACCACCGGGGGCTCTGCTAGGGCGAGCACTCGGAAAGACGGATGTATGGAGAAGATCGACCTGGGAATAAAATGTGTATGCACAAAGGAGTTGATCAGAGAGGAAGAATTAGACACCAAATCTGGCACATGTAAATCAGTGTGAAGTGCAGGTGCCTGTGGTGTCTGTGGTGTGCGTGTCCTAACGAATACATGTCAGGCATTCGAGCGTGTCTTCTGACAGCTGGCTGTGTAATCTTGTGATTCGAAAGGACAGTCCATTTCTATCATCCACAGAGACATCCACATGCGCCAGGATATATTTACTCTAATGTGGGCAGCACAAGCTAATTTTACAGCATGTGTCCCATAATCTGTAGTTTCACAAAACATCGCTGATGTATCATTTACACTCGGGCTACGGTCTGCACGATATACTGTATTATCAAATTATTATTGCAATATACAATACATGAGATCCACATCGCAACATGCCACAATATATCATACAATCACTGAAGTTCATTTTTCAATGAACATGCGTTTTTGTTTTAGCCTGTTAGCAAACTAACTCCCAGTCACTCCCAATAAGTCTGAACGCCTCAGTGATTTTGCATTATACTGTATTTAATCACTTCATGTGTCACCTAATATGGAGCTAGCAATCATTTGGGGATATCTTGTGCAGCCTGCTATGTAGAAAATAATTATTTGAGATGGCAATATAATAGGCTTTATGTTTACATGTACTTATATTGAAGAAGAACTCTCTAGCATCCCTCAAGAAGTGTATGTGAGTTAAGTTAGAAACAGTTGTCGACTTACCCGTACACAAGCAAACATTACATAACACTTTGTTGTTACCTGGCAACATACTCTTTCCATTATAAGAAGACTACTGTATTCGAAGACTCTTGAAGCGCATATCTTAATTCTGGACGGCACACTTTTTGCCTGAGCCACAGACTAAAGGAAGAGGAAGTAGGTTTATTTCAGCCCAGACGCCCCACCACAAACATCCTTCCTGCCGACAAAGGTGGTTTTCACACACACACACGCACACACACACGCACACACACGTGCTTGTAAACATACAAACACATACTCTACTATCTACACACTGGACACCAAGGCATTTTAGGGCATCCATCACCAGAATGAAAGACAGAAAATTCCATATAAATTATTTGTTCCATATAAATTATTTGTGACCATTGTCCATAGGGGCATTGTTTTTGTTACAAAATTTTCTTTTGCCAAGGTGCCAATTTTTTGTTGAACTATATGCTTCTAGTCAACAAATAGTGTATAAATGTGTGTTTGTGTATACCTTTCTTGCAGTTGTTGGTCAGTAAGCTGCAGTTCTTCTTTTAATACTTGATATCGATCCCATCTTAGCAGCCTGGTTCCATCATACAGGTCCAACTCCCGGTCATGTAGTAACCTTGAACACAGCACAGTGAGAAGTAAAAGACTGCTATATAAGTAAAAAAAAGTACTGTCAGATACACAAGTAGCCTAGATGAACAAAATTGCTATACCTTGACAAAACAGCCAGAGTTCCTAAATTAACCCGGTGAATCCCATCGAGCAGCAGTAGCTTTCCCTCCATGGCAGCAGTGACAAGAGGAGATGGCCTCCATGCTGTGTCTCCATTAGGAAGAGTGAACCTCTGCTGGAGCAGGTCCCTTGCGGTCATATCCTAGCGAGAGGTGAGGAAACATTAAGTTTACAGATACAATGAACAATAAAATTATAGCTCTGGTTTTAAGCAAAGCAGAGCAACAAAAGGAAGACCAGAGGCAATGTCAGTTCTCTTATCATGTAAAATGGAACAATGCTGGACATCCACGTCAAACCCCAAACTTGTTTTTTGAGAGTTGACAAAGTGAGCTACTGTGGATTCTACTTTCCCTGCAGTGCAAGTCGCCCCCTAACCTCAGCGGGCTAAAAATAACTTGAGAGTGATGCATAAATACATATGGCTTATGCACACCAGCTTCCTGTGCGATCACAACCCAAATGACTGCATTCCTCAGAATCGCGCACACTAGAATAACATTGGAGCTTTCCTTTTTTCATATTCATCCGTGTCAATGTGAATGTAATTGTTACTTTTGGTATTTCTGTTGGTGTTTGTTATATTGTGTCCCTCTGTCTCTTTGGACCTCGAGTAATAAAGCTGAATTGACACTGAATTAAATTGAATGAAGTTTGGACAAAGGAAAAAGGGACTGGGTCTTTTTGTAAATAAAGCTATTGCATAATAAACATTGTACAGAACAAATGCTTCCTAAAATCACCAAAACATGATATAAAAAATAGAAATACTAAAAAAAGAAGACCCTCAATTTACATGTGGCATAAAATACACTTTACAAAACTGTATTTACAGATATAGCAGCTTGGTAATAGGATTTTACTTAAAAGTGATAGCAAGGCATTTATAGTAATTACATATTTTACTTATACACCTAACCCCAACTATAATCCAGTATAGACTGTAAATCACCAGGATTTTAGTATTTTATGGGTCATAATATGGAAACAGGGTTGAAAAACACATTGTCCCTTGTTATCCTTTGTTACCCTGCTATTTCCCTTCTATTACTATGTTTTCCCCACGTTATAAAGAAAAGTGTGACCAAAAGAATACAAATTTGCAAAACAATCTGACAAAAAAAGCAGCTTTTATAAAAAAACAAATGCTGGCACTTGCTTTTCACAAAGTTGGCCCAAACATGAGCAGATGGTCAGAAGCATCACATCATGAATATTATATGAGCCTGTGGCCTACGGTAAAGTGGAAGCGCCACTTTTTAATCAATTTTAGATATATATATATAAAAAAAGAAGAAAAAAATGTTTTTTTTAATTACCTGGTAAAGCATGACTGGTTCAATACTGTATCCTAGTATTTCTGCAAACTCTCTGGCGATTGCCGACTTGCCACAACCCTGAAAGAATCCACAATCGTGACACACTGTACTGTATATAGAAACAAAATGAGAGGCCAAAAACTGGATGTGACTGGGCAAGAACCTTAGCTCCAATGAGACAAATATCCTTGACCATGTGTGACTGCATCATCTCTGCGATCAGCTGGGACTGGCTGGGTGTGCAGATGAAGAATGGACTGCTGCTGAGCAGACGCGGTTCATTGGTGCCTGAATGTACCTGCAAAGCCAAAGACATGCAAAAGTCTAGATATACATAATGAAGACCAATTTCTTCATTATTAAGAGAAAGGTACATTGACACTTTTTGAACAGTCTAAGATCAAATCAAAGTTAAAACAAGCATTGTCCAATTACAGCAGATGTATATCACTAATTGAGTCACTTTGTTTGGTTGGTTAGATGTGGATCTCTAGTATAACGGCTTATCTTTCAAACCCACACCATGACTCATTCACACAAAGAAACACAAGAGCAAGCTGTGAAAGGCATTCAGTGCTGAGACATTTGCCAGCATCCCACAATGATAAGCTAATAATATAATGTTCTGTTTGTTGGTTTATGGCCTTCCATGAGAGTACAGGGAACCACTCTGACTAATGCATTATTCAGGCAAAGACAACAAAGGTTTTCTGTACCTGGAATGCAACTTCTTTTCCAGAAACATCCAAAGTCACGTTTGCATGGCTCTTCGTATCCTTGAAAGCTGATACATTCAGAACACAGGTAGGCACTTGCTGCCGACGACTATCCAGGAGCTCAAATCTCTAAAATCGAAAAGCATCCAGTTTGCTATTAACATAAAAACATAGTTATATCTTGCAAACATAGGCTTTATTTTTGGTCTTACACTAAGGACATTCTCCACAGCGGTGCATCCTTCCTTGCCCAAGATGCTTTTATAAGGATAAAGTCTTTGCACGAGCTGCTGTGACGACAACATCGGAAACACATTCTAACAAAAAGACAACTGTTTAATAGGAAGTTACAACACGGTAGAAGTAAACATATTTGTAGCTTTGGGCTTCATACAAGCACTTGAAGGGCTGAGGGCAGGTTATCCACTGGAAAGTCGGGGAGACCCAGGCCAGAGGATTCCTGGGAGCAAAGTGTAGTGGCTAATGACAGCAATTGGGACACTCTGAAAAAACAAAAAAAAGGTTGAAAAACAGCAACAGGCGAGAAGAATAAAAAAGTCAGTCAATCATCAACTCAGAAATTACCTTTCTGCACCAATGTTTGGCCCAGCTGTGTACAACATCTCCAATTGATCCTAAATATTTAAGAAAACAATATTATACTTTGTCAGTTACCAACATTAATGTGAAAAAACTAAATCTAGAAAACGCAACACAACCATTTATGCATGTACTTTTTTACCACTCTTCTGTGGTCTAACCTTAAATGGTAGGTAATAAATGTCTCGGGCCTGAAAGCGAGAGCGGAGGGGCGGGTCCAGAGGATTGCCCTTGTACTTGGGAACAGGAATACCCAGTGCAATGACCCGGAAGTCCTCGCTTACACGGACAATCTTCCAGCTGTCCAGCTCCTCTTTGGTGTGCTCCTGAATGACAGAAAAGCATAAACAACAAACGGATTTCACACTCACTCTATTTCTACTGTTAAGGCAACCACTACCAATATTACTATAACTTAGTCTCAAAAAATGTATGATAGTTGCATGTAACATTTGCATGCACATGTAGACTGTAGGACTGGTGAGCAGTTACCAGAAGACAAAAACAACTGACATACTGTAAATCATAGCTTAATCTTGGGTTGATGAGGAAAGTTGTGGAAGATTAAATGAGACCAGTAGAGTTGCATGCAAAAGTAGAATGTTTAATCAGAAGCATATATAATAACTGTAACTGGAATCAACATGATTAATGGCACATCCCTCAGTGTATGTCGGCTATACTGACTTGTAGCAGTTTGTCGTAGCGTTCTGCTGACATGAGGAAGCGGCCATCTTCAAGTTGCATCTCCCTGTTCTCCAGCAGGTTATTGAGCACGGGTAGGACGTTCCTCTCCGCCTTTTCCAGCCCCTCCAGCACCAGCACACGTCCCTGGGTCGCAGCTCGAACAGCACACTAGAGACAGAGATAGGGAATCAAAATCAATACAACAAAAAATGTACGCCATTTATAAGTCAACATAATTTTAAAGGCTTATTGATTGGATAATTGTTAGAGCTGCACAATTTTCCAGCTAATTATTGATATTGCAAAAATAGGTGACTTGATGTCCATATCACAATATACTATCCATCCATCCATCCATTTTCTTCCACTTATCCGTTGCCGGGTCATGGGGGCAGTTGTTGGAGCTGCCCAAATCACATTGCACCAGCCCCTATGGCTCCTCCTGCAGGTGGTGGGTCCACAGAAGGACAGCCCCATGGTTCTAACCGGGCCTGTTGGTCTCTCATAAGGGGCTTCTGAACCGCTCTTTGTCTGACCCGTCATCTAGGACCTTTTTGCCACGGGAGACCCTACCAGGGGCACGAAGCCCCCGACAACAGAGCTCCCAGGATCATTCGGGCGCTCAAACCCCTCCACCACGTTAAGGTGGCGGTTCCAGGAGGGGTCACAATATACTATATATAAAAAAAATACTGAGGTCTTCATCTGACTGAGATTTGTATACACTGCCTGAACAAAATAAAGTCACCAACTGGATTTAGCTAACTGTTATGCTCTGGGGTTGCTGCAGGTGGTCAGCTCTAGATTCAGCAACACAGATCAGCTGACGACCTGAACATCCTGAATGACCAGGTCAATGGATTCTCAATGCCAGGATTAATGGGGCTCACACTATGAAAAAAATCATTTTCACATATGGATCGGATCAGAGTCCAGAGCTTATCCCCATTGAGAATCTTTGGGACGTGCTGGAGAAGGCTTTACACAATGTGCACACTCTCCCATCATTAACACAAGATCTTGTATCAATGATGGGAGAGAAAGGGGAAAAATCTTCTACAATATCAAAAATTTGTAGAAGTATATAGAGCGCGTGACCTTATTTGTGGTCAGGCAGTGTATTATTTGCTAATGAAGCCTAAAACACAAACACAGAAACTAAAAACGATAGTTACAAATGCACTATTTTTTTTTACATTGAATGGAACGTAAGATGTTGAAATGGTTTAGTAAATAATACATAATATCGTTAGGAAGACAGTTGTTTTCAAATTGTGCCCACTTTAATAATTGTACACAAATATGTATGTATATAAATAAACATGGTTTTAAATTTAATTGATAGTTGCCGTATTGTTGTACACAATTATTTGATCGTAACTCTGCTGCCAAATATCTAGAATGTTACCATCCCAGTATCTAAATTAATGTTAAGTTCTTTGACCACATTTCTGCCTTTACAAAGTGCCAGTACTAAGTGGCAGCCTGTGTAACTCTTTTCCTGAGGATGTCCTTAGAATATGGTGTTCAGCATCCTCCTTATTCCTTTAACAATTAACTACTTTAGGCAAGTCTTCATTCTTTCCCCATTTAAACATAGACTGAAACATTTATTTAGCTCTTGTTTTTGACACAGTCTTCAGCAGAAAAGGAACATGTGACGTCAAGAGGCAGGAAACTTTAGCTGTCTGGGTGGACCACAGAGCGAGTGACCATGTAATTAGGTTAACATGTAAATATGTGCCAGGTTGTGTGGGAAGCACAGCCATAAAACTGTAGTGAGAAACAGATGTTCTATTTTTAACCCCTGATCCGTTTTCAGCTACAACACTGTAATCACATAATTGTTCAAAGAATCTGAGTGACGCAGGACGCTGAGTGAATGGGGAACCGCACCAAGTGAGACTGTCCCAAGTGGCTCTGGAGACGATCTATTTGTATTACACAGACTACGATTTAAAACTACTGTAACTCAATTTACTTCTCCAAATAAGTAAAGGATAAGGCTGCACAACTAAGTGCAATCGAATCAAAATAGTCACAATAGCAAATTACCAAGATTGAAATTATTTAGATAATATAATGTTCAGTCCCTACAAGGAGTAATCACAAATAAAACCTAACTCTGTAGTTTAAACCTCTACAAAAAATGTTTTCAGTCTTCTCTGAAGAAGTCTTTATTTTAAATCAATTGCAAATCTATACGCAACTGCAATTGCAATTTGTTGTTTGCTGTCTATTTTTTAACCTCAGTTTATTTTTGCTTTTTGTAATTTTACACAATTGACTGGATTCTAAGTAATTGAGTGAAAACCGAACAAACCCACGACAGTAGTCTTTTCTGTTTTCATTTTGTAGTGAAAAGGTATTCTGCCATCCCATTTGAGACATTGTATGTATTCATTTTTAAGTCATAATTGTGGAATGCACTGCCCCTGCACCTTAGACAGGCCGAGTCACATTCTGTTTTGAAGTCGGCTCTTAAAACGTATCTGTTTACTATAGCTTATAATTAAGTCAGGAATCTTTTAATGGTTTTATCTTGTTTTGTCTTCCTTGTATTTTTCTTACTGTGTACTCCTCTTTTTTACTGTGACTTTTTGCTGTTGTGTTCTGCACTTTGGTCAACTAGGTTCTTTTTAAGTGCATTATACATAAAGTCGGATTGGGTGGTCAGGATGCGTAGAGTAATTGGTTTGACGTCAAAAAGTAGACACTGCAGATAGAGACAGTGGTTTGTATTTAGCTGGTTGTGCAGTTTTTTACTGACCCATCTAAAGCTAAGTCGGTTGTACATTTTAATTTTTGTGAGAAAAATATTTTGAGTGATAAGCCTGAACTCACTTTACATTCTCATTTATATGTCATAAAAAAGACAAAGAAAAACCTTGATCTTTGGCTCTATGGCTAATGACATATTGCATGATTAAAACACAAAATGGACAAAAAATAAGTACTGTACATTTTCTGAGTTTCTACACTGGTGGAGGCAGCAAGCTCTTTTATTATTCCTTCTGCCATGGAGTCTCCAGGTTACTGTTACATAAGAGCTAAGTGGGGGAGAGGCATAATTGCCGATGTCAAAAAGATAACAGTGATTATATCTATGTTGGGGGGCAGAGGCAAGGCAAGAACAAAAAACCAAATAGGCACAAATTAGAAGCTATTATAAGTATCGCAAAGGGATAAGGAGACAGGACAAGAGCCACCTTTTGAATATAGGACTGCAAATCAGCACAGAGCCCGAAGGAATAGAGTGTTCTACATAAAGCGCAAGTGGATTCCTCATGATGACAGCACTCTTCTATTGTGAAGATCATACAAGTATATTTGGAGCATTCTTCAAAGCTCCAAATCACACACCGTACCTTATGGTAAAAAACGAACAAGAAACAAACACTTTGATCAACACGTTCACAAAATCTCGCACTTAACTTACCGTATATAGGTTATGCAAGTGATGTCACAGCATCACAACAGAAGCCAAATGAGTGTCAACTACATTGTTATCATTTGTCTTGAAACATTGATCGTTCTGTTTAGAATTAAAATGATTCAAGTGCATACCCTCGATTCTCGCCTATCAGTTCAATCAATAAAGCAATATCCATGAACTGTTACCATAGAAACAACATCCTTCTGGAGAAGGTGGGAGGCAGATGAGCCTCAGGGTGTTGAAGAGATTATCAAATACATTAAGGATATGGGCAATGCTGTTGTGGTTACCACAGAAAATAAAACAGCAATGTTTGTATGAGCCAATCATTGTTTGTCTACGATAAAGTTATTTGTAAGTAACTTGAAAAGTTCATGTTCGTTAATGAAAGAAAAAAAATATATAATAATTTTTAGTGCCAAGGACAACACAGCCCCTCCTGGAACCGCCACCTTAACGTGGTGGAGGGGTTTGAGCGCCCGAATGATCCTGGAGCTCTGTTGTCGGGGGCTTCGTGCCCCTGGTAGGGTCTCCCATGGCAAACAGGTCCTAGGTGACGGGTCAGACAAAGAGCGGTTCAGAAGCCCCTTATGGGAGACCAACAGGCCCGGTTAGAACCATGAGGCCGTCCTTCTGTGGACCCACCACCTGCAGGAGGAGCCATAGGGGCTGGTGCAATGTGATTTGGGCAGTTCCAACAACTGCCCCCATGACCCGGCAACGGACAAGTGGAAGAAAATGGATGGATGGACAACACAGATAACCTGCAATAAGTCAGTACTGCTAAGTGTTGGTCCTAATTAAATGTTCCCTTATTGATTGTTTAACTCCTTCTATGTGCCACATGACGAGAATGATCTTTTGTGATGTAGAAAGGAGCTGTGACTGCAACCTATTAAAGCATTTTCAGTACATGAACACTGAGCAGGTACTGCATCATCTATGAACTAAGTACAGCAAGTTTTAATATTTTTACAGTTTGATTTATTCTTTTGATAAAATTACGTGAAATTTGATGTTGTTTAAATACTTAAAATGTCCACATTTCTGTAATGTATAAAACCATCACTGACAATGTTCAACCTTATGTTTCTTTACAGAGATTAGCAGAAAACCTAAAGTTTCACTCAAAGACTACAGACCAGATAATGAGGAACGTGTTGCCATGGTTACCTTATATAAGGAGTCAACAGACTGTGGGGGTGGAGCAAGAGATTGAGATTGTTCTGATATTTGTTTGTAGCTTTGTGCGTGAAATTATCTACCAATATACCTATTCTTCACTCTGGGAGAGTAACTTCTCAATACCATGTATCACTGTTCCCTCTAATCTGCGCATGGCTCCCGTGTCGTTGGCGCACAGAAAAATCTATGCTGCGTACAAAATAAAACCAGATAGATGCACTTATTACAGTTTTTGCCCGTTGCTTGAGCACATTTGACAAAACTTCACTCACTCTACACACACGTAAACATGACACAACACTGGGAAATATACCATCCACATCTGTGACAAATTGAAACTCTACTATCAAACCGTATCAAAACCTAACATTCCTTTGTCAAAATTTAACTCTGATGATAAAATGACACATACTTGCACCATTTGCATACACTTTCAGATCAGGGGAACACACTAGTCTCCTTTATATAAATCACTGCAGTCTTTGATTTTCAGTTTATTCAGAAGGCATATTTTAAGGAGGCACATTTTCAAACAACCAAAAAAGCAAATAGGCCTACTCAATATTGTACATTGCAGCACTCTACATTGCAGTAACATGAATTCAGATAATACTGTAATACAGTAATAGAAAAACACTATACTGTAAACACAGAAAATCATGGCAATTGTGCATACGTGGGCTCATGGATCTGTTGGGGTCTGGCCACAGGACCTTATCAATAGCAATGTCTTCTCCTGCTAGGCACCGGGGAAAATATCCCCTTGTATGTCGAAACCCTCCATGCTTGCAAAGTTGTGGAAATGGCTAAACTGAAGGCTTTTTGTACCTGGCTGTTTGGTGTTCAGTTTTGCAAGTAAGTGCCTTCATGTGTATTTGAGTAGTTGCAATTACCCGATGTGTTTTGTATTTTGGATACATGTGTTTTCCAAATGGCACGCTGAGATTTCATTTTGTCAAGTGTCTTATGTATGAAAGAGTGTAGTATACAGGACCAAGTGCGCGGCTGCCAATCTGCGCCATCGGCCCCTTCGGCCACAGTTGGTGTTCCCAAACGGTCTCCCATCCAAGTACCAACCAGGTCCTACCCCGCTTAGCTGCCGAGATCTGACGGGATCGGGCAGAGCAAAGGCAGTATGGCCTTTACTGTAAGCTCATCTTAGTACTTAGCTCCCTCCCTCTGCAGCAGCCCGTAAATGCCGCTTTGGGTGAAGGCGGTGACAGGTACGGGCTGGTGACGTGCAATATGTATTTGTATTTTATTTTTCCATGCACACAAATGGTTGTCAATAAGGAGCCTAGGTGGGTTAAGTGCTATTGTGATATGTGCTATGTACCTGGTCGATGTAGAAGGCCGTCCCTGAGCGAATCTCTCTTCTTTGTTTCAGATCAGTCTCTGTTGTGTCCCTGGACAGCGCCACATATTCGACTTCACGCTTAGTCAGCTCCTAGTCAGAAAGATAATGGACTTTTCTCTTTTTTGCTCATAGTATGTATGCATCAAGTAAAGACTAAAGGGAGTAATTTCAAAACTATCATTATGCACCACCCACCAAGTATTGCATGGCTATGGAGCGTCTTAGGGGCCCAGGAGGGCCAATCAGAAACATATCTTGACCTAGTAGGTCTTTCTGCATTATCCAACGCAAATGCTGGGCAACAGTCTGTGGAAGGGAATCTGAAACTAACGCACACACATAACATTACCATTCCGAATCTGATACAA
The DNA here is from genome assembly GCA_021464625.1 of Proterorhinus semilunaris. NCBI lineage: Eukaryota > Metazoa > Chordata > Actinopteri > Gobiiformes > Gobiidae > Proterorhinus > Proterorhinus semilunaris. The sequence goes on along the minus strand of CM038353.1, from coordinate 17,807,213 downwards.
TACACATGATGAATTAATGCACAAATAAAACTGCCATAAAATCACTTACTGTGTTTAACGGGTACGAGCTCTGGGTTCTGTGGTATTTTTAATTTGTACGAAATGTCTCCTATTGTCACAGTATCACCTAAAAAAATGAAAGGAAAAAAAACATTTTATAGTCATGACAGCTCCAGGCTGGGTCTGACACCTCCAGCCCAGTCATGACAGCTCCAGGCCGGGTCTGACATATATATATATATATAATATATATATATATATATATATATGTGTGTGTATATGTGTATTTTGATTATTATTGTGATTTCTATTTATAACGCTACTAACAATTACCAAACCAAAATGGTTTAAGAATGTATTTTGTGGTTTATGTTCATTTGTCACAGCAGAAACAGAAGATAATTCTTCTATAATCCTAAATTATCTTTCAAATAATCCCTGAATCTGTTACAACAGTAGCTCTATGATCCTGTGCTACAACAGGTCCCAGTGGATTACTACATAGTCATAAGGTGGAGCCAATACCTGAGGATGTGTTGATAAGTTTGACCTCTCGGGTTCTCCACATCCAGCTGCCGGCGACAGACCCCAAAATATTCCTCATTCTTCTCGCTGCCACAGCCGCAGCTGTGCCCCGGGGCAATATGTGAGGCTGCATGCTTTGGTCAATCCAGAGCCATTTGTCAAGATCGTTATATGTATCTATTAATTGTGTTTTATCTGACGTTTGGTCAGTCTTATGTCATCCACGGTCAGCTCATGTTGTCAAAGTCGGAACAGAATAGTTAAGGGACTCTTGGTGCGTTACATATGTCTTTCCGTGCGGTAACTTTTTTTTTTTATCACAAACGTTCCGGACTCAAGCAGAGATAGTAATACAGAATACAGAATATAGTGTTGCCTACTGCTGTGTACATCTGATATATATGCTGAATAAAGTTAAATTAGTTCCAAATTATGAAAACCGCAAATATGATAAAGATATGCAATGGAGTTTGAAACGTTCATGCCAGAATCATATTGCCAGGACGTTTCAGTCATCTTTAAAACGGTAGCCTAAGGAAAAACAAAACATTCTCAATGCAAAAATCCATACTATGTCGCCCATTATTTATATATGTGTGGGGGCGGAGTGAATTATGCTTCATAGTGCGCTTTGCTGCCATGGGAAAAGCCATTTAACGAATTTGACGTCTGTCACGTGGAGAATAATACGGCCGCAGAGTGGAGGGCGGCAGGCGCGAAGGAGCGAGCGGAGCGGAGTAGTGGTAGAGAGGACAGCGCAGGGAGTAGCCTACACAGAGCGCATATGACCAGGGGAACCAGCGTGCTCTGGCTGCTCGCACATTCCTACACCAAGCAGCACCAGCTCAGAAGCATCTACAGATTCTTTTGTTTCCTCTCTGGAACGGACACTGAGGTCTGGGACTATGGAGGATGTCTACCACTACACTCGCAGCCCTGCCTGGGAGGAACTGGTTAGTAATATCCACTATTAATGTATTAACCCTCAAAATGTCTGTTTTAGTTTTTTAATAAAGTTATTTGTCGTAACTATTACGCCTTTTCCTGTCATTGAGTTTGCAGAGATTTGTTAGCTACACAGCACCCCTCAATCCAAGCAGTTGTGCCCATTCAGCTTTAAAGTTATAGACTAGGCTACATAGAATTTGAAAACATTTGGAAGAGACACACACATTTGCAATAGTTAGCCAAAATACACTTGGAACAGAAGCTGTTTGGTCTGACTAAAAGTTTATTGTCGGCGATTTAGGCTACTTTAATGTCAGATTCTCTTGTGCGCGCCATCTGTCTATTTTAAACTATTGTGCGTGTAATTTCAGTTTTACAATACGCAAATGTTGTATTGATACCAGATCATTTGGTGCGTTATCCTGTTTTTAATAGTCTTAGTGAAACTTGGCAGTGTGCTTCCAATGTCAACCACCTTAAACATATGGCATGCGCTATTGCGCGCCTTTTACGCATAATATTACCGCACTTTGAAGTGGTGTATCTGTCTATGTCAATTTGTTTTGTACTTAAGTAGCGCATGGTGTGTGCGTATAGCAGCCACTAGGGTCTACCATGCTATGGACATGTCCTCGGGAGAGCGGAGTAGATGAGGCGGTCTCTAGTCAGAGTGGACTGGCTGTGCAGGACAGGAGCCATATCCACCGGACAAAAGGGAACCTGTTGGTTTTCTTTCGACCGCCGAGTCCAGCTCTGTTCAGTGTCGATGAGCGATATGTTCCATCCTCTATGCAGCCCACACACACTCCAGAAAACACGGGCGTCTTTATCACAGCAGTGAGATGACAGCGAGGACAGTCGACTCGCAGCCGCTCTGTAGCTCTCGGAGGGGAGTCGATGTGGATCAAGACAGGACTAATTCCGAATGTTTTTGTCCGTCAACACGACAGGAGCCCGAAAAAGGATCTGCGTCCTCCGTGGGCATCCATGCCCATGTGGTGGGGCCCGCCGCCGGCTCCGGAGCTGCGGACGAGTCGTCAGACAGCGACGCGGAGCAGGAAGGCCCCCAGAAACTCATCCGAAAAGTGTCCACATCAGGACAAATCAGGAGCAAGGCAAGTTTTGTCTCTCATAATTGTTGTTACTGTGCGAGCGTACGTTTTATTTATCATTACAACCAATTTATTGTTTATTCTGGTTGGTAATAAGCTATAAACTATGATTTATGACAAATAAGTCCCGGTTTTAAAAGGAAAACAGCCTGCAAAGACTACGAGTACTGTTGTTGTGGCAACTGTTGAATGCTCCAGAGGTGTGCAAAAAAAAAAAAAAACATTTCCAATATTGTCCAAACATGCACTCAATATATTCAAATATATATGTATATATATTTTAGCAAGCGGTATCAAGATGACAACAGGTACTTCATAAACGGTTTATGATGTTTATAAAGTGAAAAGTCAGAATACTATTTAGACACTGCATACGAAACATGGTCTACAATGTGTTCCACTAATTTAACTTTAACAACTATTCTGTTATCCAATATTGCTTTTACTTTTTTATTTTATTTTATGTAATGTTATTTTTTACAGCAGAGTGATCACATTTTGTGATGTCCCTGCAGCATAGCAGTGTAGAAGTTATTTGTGATATCATGTATGCCACACTTATCTTTTGCACTGTAAATGAGTTCTGTCTCCTCACACCAATGGATCCACTTAATTATTGACCGCTCCACTCCACCCTTACCTACATTATTCACAATGGGATATATTTAGATACTCCGGACCGGGTGATACCCTCGTTATGCTAATCAACCAGGGCAGGATACTCACCTCTCACAGTAGATGAAAGGACATGCAGTTTTACCCCATGGTTTGTGCTTATTATATTACCTTGGATAATGTAATGTATCCAAGAAAAGTTAACAATAGTAATAATACTAATCAGAGTTATTTTTGCAACTTTGATTTAATGTTATTGTGCATGTATTCAAATACTGGACTTATCACAATTTTGAGTGTTTGAAAAGTGACTGAATAAAAAACAACAACAAAACAACAGCAACAACATACATTTATAAACTTGCTCTAATATATGTTAATTACCAGATCAGGAAGGAACTTTTATCTGATATGTTCAGCTATATCTGTAAAGGCCAACCTGTCAAAGTGAGTCATGGGTGACATAAAGCAATGGTAATCATCATGCTTGTGTGTTGACACTAGCCCAGGTCCGAAGGACGCAGTGTGGGTCAGTGAGGGTGATGATGTTCCTAATGGATCATGCAAGTCGGGCTCAGAGTGTTGTTCCACTGGCTTGTTTGCGCAGCTCTTTGTATGCCATGCATGTTACTCATCACACTGTCTCTGTCCACTCCTCACATACTGTATTTCGGCACTACTGCTACAGAACCATTAGTGGTACATTGAAATAGTAACTTTTTGATGTTGTCATGTTATAAGTACTTCACGCTTCACTTTAAATTGACATGCGGGCTATTTGCGGAGTTAATTTGTTATTTTTGAGTGTGTGGTTCCCTTTTAATCGTGACACAATTTTCTCACTTTATCTTTGATTGCCACAAAACTGACCTCTAGTGTCTTATTCCTTTTTTTATCCATAATTATTGTTTGTTGTTACATTTTAAATGTTTACCTCAAATTGCCAGCTATTGCACTCACTGAATATGTGATGAATTTACTCAAGAGCAACTTCTCACAGCGCACATTATACCTGCTATTGTGCCATCAAAATATGTAGAACAACCAAAATGCTCCCCCGTCTAGTGTTTCTTGTAGTTAATTGGGCATTCATATTTTGCTAATGCGCACCATAGCTAAGAAGCCACTTAAAAACCCCTCAAGGCAGATCAATATATCGACAGCTATGAATGCTTTTTTAAATGGTTTGCTGCTGCACTCGTGTTGCTGGGTATAATTTTTCTTGCAGCCTTTGTTCCAGGATTTCACTCGGCTGGTCGGGCTGTAATAGAATTTGACAAAACAATATTAGAACTTAATACTCCATCACAGAGCCATTAAACACTGTCAGTTATCCATCATGGATTGTAGTGTAGTGTAGCAGCAGGGAAATTAAAGACGCGATTGAGTTTGATCTATTGCTTTTACGTATAGTGGAACAGAGAAAACAAGAAATTCAACACATTCTGATATTTCCAAAATTATAGTAATAATATTATATATAAATAATATAATTGGCAAGTCCCATAAAATAAAGGACTTTAAATTAAGCGGTGTTGCCTCGGATCCTCTCCTTTCTGCTTAAGTTTATGTATTCACTCCACTCGATCCTGAAGAGCACCCGTTTTGGATTTGGACTTTGTTACCCACTGATGCACTCGCATTATCTCCTCCTCATAAATAACAATAATAATTATGAAATAAGTTACAATTGTAACGTAATTAAACAGAAAGTAATAGTAATATAGAGCTTGTACATAATAGTATAAGCGTGATAAAACTACTCCAAGAATTACAATCACAAAAAAAAGTACTCAAATACATGTAATTGAATAAATGTAAGTAGGTACTAGTCTGATGGGGAGGCAGTCTATGAACTTGTTGCTAATTCTGTTGCAGGGTGATTGAAAGCAGAGCGCAGGAGCCGGCTACTGCTGTTTAGGGAGTTTGTAATGGTCTCTAGGGCTCCACTAACAGTATGGGAACTGGTGATAAACCTTTATCTGTGATTTTTCTGAAATCCCCATATACTGTATAAAAGCAGTATTTGGTTTCAACAGTTTCAATCACAAGAAATCCTATAAAATGTATAATTTTCAGTATACTCTGTTTAATCAAGTAGAGTTTTATTTTATTGTATATTTCTTCTTGAACAGTACATTTGTAATTTTCAATAACAGTAAAGAACATAAGCAAAAAAGCACGAAACTAGAGACACATTGCATTATGTAAAGTTGTTTATAGGTTGTATCAATTGCAAACAGCAGCTGTGAGGATAACAGTGCTGAGGCATTTTGGAGAAATAAAGAAGAAACAGAATAGGTAATAGACAGGAGGCTATAGGTAAGACACAGGTTAAGACCAAGGATGCAATGAAACAAATATATGAGGAATGTGAACCCAGAAGATAGAGAAAGATGTGCAGAATTGTCCAGATAAACGCAACCGCTTTATCTTCTCCCGAACGCTAATTCCATCGGATGTTTCACCCTCCCACATACAGCTCCCTAAATATCCCCTGTACCACCTAGATACATATTAATAACACTTGTTACTTGGCGCTGTAGCGAAGCAGAGACAGATCGCGACAGGGGAATCGCCCCTTTCCCACCTCTTGCTTTGTAATTTTCCCATCACGGTGGTGAAATTTTAGCATGTGGTGGGAGGATGTAGAAATGTTGCAAATTATAATTAAATTCAACCGTGAAAATGAATGTGGCGCGGATTTTTCGGAGTGGTTTGAGGAGGGGGTGGTGTGGGAAGAAAGAATTTTACATTTCAGCATTTCTTGTCTGTCAAAGAATTGATTGTTGTGCTCCAGAGGCACTTCTGACTCAAGCACAAATGACAAATGAGTCAGGGATAGAGGTCTAAATGAACATAACTGTGTGGCATGACAGTGGGGGTTTGCGAGAGAAGACATGATGCAAAACTGTTTATGTGTGCAGCCCTTGTTGTCGTTTTTCTTGTCAATAATAGTCATAAAAATCGTTTAAACTTACAATCAACGGAACTGGTCCCATTGATGATTGTGGTCAAAGTACGTAGAAACTCACTATACTACTATACATATCTGATTATTATTTGTATAAAAACTCCTAAGTGTCACTGTTAAGAGACCAATGCTGATTGTGTAAATGTGGACCTCTGAAAGTTCATACATGGGCAGGTTTTGAAAGTAGCCACTGTCTGTTTAACGTCAACAAGACAAGACTCTTCTTCTGCAGTTGTTCCCTTCACTGGTCTGTGGTAGTTCGCCTATTGTATGAGAGAGAGTTCGTGTGTGTCCCGTCACTGTCCGCGCAGACTGGCGTGGGTGTATGAGGTACGCGGAGCTCAGGTTACTCATTTCTCTTTGGCACAGGACTAGCTTTCTGTCTCACTATTTAGCAGCAGAGGCAAACTATTTATAGCTCACTTCTGGCCTACTTGGCAACAGGAAGGAGATGAAGAGAAGGAAAGGAACTATGGAGGCCAAAGAGGGACAAAATATAGAAAGTGGAACATTCAAATAGAGCAAAGTCTGTTCTGATTGTGTGCTGCTCATGCTAAAAAAAAACATATTTGAAGGTAAATAACCTTGTATTTATTTTATTTTATTCGTTTAGACAGATTTTGCACTTGAACTATTCTGAGCAAGGAACTTAGATCTGCTGGTGCACGGTGAAGACATTTGTAAAATCAAAGTGCAAGGTATCAAGCCAAGGGTGAATTATTATTATTATTTTTTATTTTGTTTTTTGTAGTAGTAGTAGTAGTCGTAGCAGGGTAATTTATTTTTGGCCACCTTAGTGTACATTAAGGTGCATTTGTATTCATAGTCTTTGAGAAATGGCCAAAAAAATCCACCAGGGTGTGTAAACTCATTCGCACAACTGTATATATAAATGCTGATGTGCAATCAAAACACAGTCAAGCGACTTGTGTCTACAGTCAGCCGCTTCGCCGTCTGAAAAAAGCTATATGCGCCCGAAATGTGCCTAAAATGTATTCATGTGAGAAATTATGCAGGATGGACTATCAGAGTCAGAAATTAGTTACGTAACAGTTTAATCACCTCCACCTCCTTTCATAATTTGTAACGGAAAGAATTAGGTTCCTCAGCTTTAAAAAGATCATGTATTTGCAATAGCAGTCAAACAACTACATCTAATATTACAACACTCTTAAATGTTAACAATAAAGAAATGCATTTTGTCATGTTTTTTAATCTTAAGCATTATGTTTGTAAGTAACCAATTTAATTAGATTAAGTGAAATTCAATTCAATTGCTTTTAGGCTCCAGAAAGCAGAATATATATCTATTTTTTTAATAGGATGCATGCTACTTCCTACAGAGCTCAAAGTCAAGGCATCTAGCTATTTTTGGACCTTTTATTGTGCATTTTTATCAGGTTAAAGCTCAAGAAAAAAAGTAAACCATTTCATTACAGATGTTTATTGCAAATCATTATGAATTATACAGCTTTTACACATTTTTCAGTAAGCTCCAAATGAGGAGATGATTTTATCTGCCATGTCTGTTTCTCAGCCTTAGTTTGATTGTGCTTGGCAGCCACAGCAAAGGCCTTATAGGGAAGTGAGTGTTGAGGTATTTCACCTTAATCCACTGCAGGAATTCAGTCTTTAAGCTCTACCTTCCAAAAGAGAAGACAGAAATCTATAGTGGATTTTGTTTGTTTCTCTATTGAAGACAATGAATGTGGAAAATGAATGTTAAATTGCAATAATGATTACAATCCCAGTCTCCCCTAGTTAGTTAGTTATTTGTAAAAAGAAAAAAAACTAAATGAACACAACATAAACAAACATACCGTGTAGGATGATTCTTTAAATATCATTTTCAATATCAGTTTTATGTCCCTTGTTGCCAGCAGAAGTGGTGTGTCCATAGCGTGTCTCTCGGTGGTTGTATGTTATGCTCTTTAGGTTGACACAGCTGGTTGGCAGGATGTCAGCCCGTGTCACTGTTAGTAATTCTCCCCTTAGGATGAAGCCCCCGCACTGCTATAAAAAGCCTGGGTGCCTGTGTGTTGGTAACTTTGTAATTTATGAGGATCGAGCTCGTGTGACTGTGGTGTTCATCCAAAAATGTATGTAAAAGATATAGATAAATAAAACTCAAAGCGATGATTTGATGCTACTTGATGAGGAAAAATTGTTATTTTGTCATGCTTGGCAATCATTTGGAAACAAAAAAATCTGGTGTTTATTTGTTTTAGATGAATTATGTTGTTCCTGTGCTGATTTTGTTTTGTTCTGTCTCTGTCTCTTTTTAGACAAGTATAAAAGAGGGATTGTTGCTCAAACAAACCAGCTCCTTTCAGAGGTGGAAAAAGCGTTACTTCAAACTGAGAGGCCGTACTCTCTACTATGCCAAAGACGCTAAGGTAAGCTTCTGTATTGTCGCACTTCATATATTTCAGGTCGAAACATTCGAGTTGCCATTTGTGGTTTCCTTATCTTAAACATACTTCTTATTTAATTAGTATGTTGAGTTCTCTTCTAAACTAATCCTTGGTTTGCTCTGTGCATGTGTGTGCACGTGCACCAGTCCGGCAGTGCTGTGGCACATTGGCAGGAGCGGGCGCTTCACAGGGTTTCCCAAAGCCGTGTGTGCTGGCGAGTACTGTCTGTGTGCTGGACAGGGGCGCGTGGCTCACCCCCACCCTTGGGTGCCAGTGGATCTGAGGAAGGCCTTGTGGGAGTCCGGGTCAGCACAGCCTAGTCAGGGTTAAGGGTCAAGGGCGAGACCCCACCAAATGCCTTTATTATCTTATAAGAGCAGCATTCATGCCATATGAAAAAGGAATATACAATATTCAATATGCATGTATTTATCTTATTTATTATTATTTTTATTTTTTTATTTTTATTATTTGTTCCTTTCCAACTTGGAAAGAGTTTGTCAATTAATTTGGCTAATTTTCCTGGGTGTGGGACCAGCCCTGGCCTCTGACATAAGATCAATTCAGACTATTCTGAAATAATTTAAACTACTTTTTGTAATTTAATATTTTCCCAACCACAAAATATTTACCCGATTGTCATATGGCAAGAATGTCTGGATAAGGAATCATAGTGTGGTAAGGCAGTGCTAAGCAGAGATGTAGTGCCCAGGTCGCAGACTCAGACTTGTGACTCGTTCTCCAAATCAATTCCGGGACTTACAGTAGGACTCCACTTAGACTTATGAGTTTCTGAAACGCAATAACTTGACTTGAGGTTCAGGCTAGAGGACTCGGACTCGTCCATGACTGATTTGACTCTATGATTTACCTCTTGAATCCGCCTCCATCTAACCTTTGAATATACACTTTTACAAACAAGCTTTAAAATTATGTGTTTTCGTACAAAGGTAAAAACACTATCAGAATTCATTGACGGGTCCATCGCAAGGTTTTAAGTGATAGCAACTTGACTTGGACTCAAACCTGCACATTTAGAACTTGTAGTTAAAGACTTGGATTAGGTAGAACTTGACAAGTCCTGAGTACTCAAATGTGGTCTCAAACTTAGACAATGAGGACTTGAGGGTGACTTGGACGGCTATCTCTGGTGCTAAGCTTCAGCTTAGGTTGAGATAAAACACATAGTGAGTAGCAAAAACACACAGTGTGTTTTGCTGGTCCTTCACTTAAGGCAATCCATTTAGAAATCATATTCATTTTGATATCATCACATGGTAGTTTTAAAGCATTCTCATTTTGCGCTGCATCTTTAGATGGACCCGACTGGCTTTGCTTTCTTTTGCATAAGAAGCTCCTCAATGATCCAACATCAGTTTAGATTAAAGCTCTGGACCAGTAGCTAAAACCCTACTGTCAGATTACATTACAGACATACCCCAGACCAACAGACTTGTAGTCCGAAGAGCGGGCATTCATGTGTGTGTAAAAATTAAAACATATTTCCAAGACACATGGGACACTACAGTAAAGCCGCCAAGAGAGCAGTAACTTCTGGTGAGTGTTGCTGTTGGCATGCGCCTCACTCTAAGCTCACACATTGATACACTCGTAGGCATTCACACTCATACTAGCAGCGTGCCTGCGCCATGCACACACAGTATTGGCTGAGGTCCCTCTTTGGCCGGGCTGAGGACAGCGTCATTATCTAGGCTTTCCTCTGACAGCTGCAGATCCCCTCTACGCATACACTCAGGCGCAGGGCATTCCTGTGAGTGACGGCAGCGTGGCTTTGGCCTGTTGCCCTTTAGGAGCTCGAGTCTGGATAACAGAGATGAAAGATATCAGCTTCCTGTTGGCAAATGAGTCTGTATGCATATCCCATCAGATGTAAGCCGCTTCTCAAAATAAATGCCTATTTTCAATGTTACAAGACGGAAAGGGGAATTTACACATAAGCATCTATAACTGTATCATTGTATTATGTAATGGCTTGGCAAAGCTACACTCAAACATAACAAAATTTGAGTACAAGGGAAAAATCAGTTTGTATTTGAAGTTTGGTTACAGCAATAGCAATATATTTTGAATCTGGAGTAGTGGTGCTATAAACACTTTTGAGAAACATTGAATTAGATTAATTAATTTCACCACACACCATAATGTTTTTGTTTTGTATTTATTATATGCACATATCCACTTCAAATTCATTGATGTTACAGTTGTTGTTTTTTGCTTTGGATATGTCACTCACTGATTCCATCTCTAATGCAAGTTACATTTAAAAGATGTCGCACACGTTTTCATGTATTTTTCTCCTCGTGTCCTCTCCTCAGTCCCTTATTTTTGATGAAGTGGACCTGTCGGATGCCAGTGTTGCAGAGTCCAGCACCAAGAATGTTAACAACAGCTTCACAGTGAGTGCCTTTTACATTTTGCAACATTTACTGTTGTTTTAACAAACAAAAATGAAGTACACATTTGGAGGGGGGGCATAGCCTGCATTGTATTATAACCCTATACCCAAGTTTATCATCATTATTTTTTTACTTTTTGTGACATACAGCTATCACTATTTTGTTTTCTAACAACATCATCAAATTGTGTGTCTTATTCACATTGAACTTAGCACCCCAACAAAAATTGGTGGTGTGAACCCTGCTATGGATTTATATGTTGTATCCTTGGGCAAAACATGTCTCTGACCATTTCTGTGTGTGTGATTGTGTGACTGAAGATGCAGTGTGGCTTTAGGGGGAGAAAGACTTCCTTTTCTGACTGAGGAGAGAAGAAATAGTTGTTCACCAAACTCATTACATGAATCATAAGCTGATTTATTATTTTTGAACTCTCAAAATAAATACTGTGTTTATCATCACCGCTTACTGTTAGTCAGATGACTATGGCAGCTTTATTTGTAGATAGTGTAATAAGCAGTGTAAGTAGACGGAAGTGTGGTGTGGGAGGTGAAGGCTATTGAGCTTGAAGAATCCAAACTGAAATCACCAGTGTCTTGTCCTTTCTATAAATGTCTCGCCTCTCCCGCGTTGTTGCTATATTAAGAAAGGTGTAGGAGAAGAGTAGGCAGGAGAACAGTGCCTTGAACTGAGCTATTTTTAGCATCTCAACCAAACGCTCTGCTGACTGCTCAAGATGGCTTATGGCCGCCATATTCATAAATAAGATTCTACAAGCTGGTAGTACATGTGTGCGGCACGTGTGTGACTGTGTGCTGAGGGAGATGAAGGCTGACCACTTCATAATTTACAAAATGATGAACAGGGAGGATGATCATTAGGAATAAGAAATAAACTCTACCGAAAGTGAACATTTCTTCATAAACTATATATTATGAATTGAAGTGTGATAGATTAAACGTTTAACTGATCGTCAAAATGATTGTACTTTTCATTGTACTTTTCAAGTAATAGTATTATTGTGTCCTTTCCTCTGGAGTTGTCACAGAAAAATATCCACCTCATTTAGCCTCCTGTCATTTATGCATTGATTTTGCATTTTCACAAAGGAAACTTCGTCTAGGATCATTTCTAAGAAAGCTGCCTTGATATGCTCAAATCAAATTTGTCCTCTCTGCACCAGTCCTCTCTGCCCAGTCCTGCACCCGAACCCCGTAGGGTTCGGGTGCAGAGAGGACTGGGTGGCAGTCAAAGGCAGGTGCCTCGACGACCTGGTCCGCGTGCGCAGCTTCTGGTGTTTGGGACATGGAACGTCACCTCGCTGGGGGGGAAGGAGCCTGAGCTTGTGCGGGAGGTGGAGAGGTACCGGCTAGATATAGTCGGGCTCACCTCCACGCACAGCCTGGGTTCCGGATCCCAATTCCTGGAGAGAGGCTGGACGCTCCATTTTTCTGGAGTTGCCCGCGGGGAGAGGCGGTGGGCTGGGGTGGGTTTGCTCATAGCCTCCCAGATTCATCCCGAGTACCTTAAGTCTCTGGATGTTGTAGGACTGTCTTGGTTGACACGTCTCTTCAACATTGCGTGGCGGTCGGGGACAGTGCCCCTGGATTGGCAGACCGGGGTGGTGGTCCCTCTCTTTAAGAAGGGGGATCGGAGGGTGTGCTCCAATTACAGAGGGATCACACTCCTTAGCCTCCATGGTAAGGTCTACTCCAGGGTGCTGGAGAGGAGGATCCGGCCGATAGTCGAACCTCGGATCCAGGAGGAACAATGTGGTTTTCGTCCTGGTCGTGGAACACTGGACCAGCTCTATACCCTTCATCAGGTGCTCGAGGGTTTGTGGGAGTTCGCCCAACCAGTCCACATGTGTTTTGTGGATCTGGAGAAAGCGTTCGACCGTGTCCCTCATGGTGCCCTGTGGGGGGTGCTTCGGGAGTATGGGGTCCGGGGCCCTCTACTAAGGGCTGTCTGTTCCCTGTATAACCGCAGCTGGAGCTTGGTTCGCATTGCCGGCAGTAAGTAAGACACCTGTTCCCGGTGCGTGTTGGTCTCCGCCAGGGCTGCCCTTTGTCACCAGTTCTGTTCATTACTTTTATGGACAGAATTTCTAGGCGCAGCTAGGGAGCGGAGGGTGTCCGGTTTGGGAATCTCATCATTGCTGTTTGCGGACGATGTTGTTCTGTTGGCTTCATTAAATCAGGACCTTCAGCGCGCACTGGTTTGCAGCCGAGTGTGATGCGGCCGGGATGGGGATCAGCACCTCCAAATCTGAGGCCATGGTTCTCCATTGGAAAAAGGTGGTTTTCCCGCTTCAGGTCGGTGGGGAGTCTTTGCCTCAAATGGAGGTATCTCGGGGTCATGTTCACGAGTGAGAGACAGATGGAGCGTGAGATCGGTAGACGGATCGGTGCGGCGTCAGCAGTGATGCGGTCGCTGTATCGGACTGTTGTGGTGAAGAGGGTCGTGGGGCAAAGCTCTCGATTTACCGATCAATCTACCTTCCCACCCTCACCTATGGTCATGAGATTTGGGTAATGACCGAAAGGACAAGATCGCGAATACAAGCGGCCGAAATGAGTTTCCTTCGCAGGGTGGCTGGGTGCACCCTCCGAGATCGGGTGAGGAGCTCAGTTACCCGGGAGGAGCTCGGAGTTGAGTCGCTGCTCCTTCACGTCGAAAGGAGCCAGCTGAGGTGGCTAGGGCATCTGTTCCGGATGCCTCCTGGTCGCCTCCCTCGGGAGGTGTTCCAGGTATGTCCTATTGGGAGGAGGCCTTGTGGAAGGCCCAGGACACGCTGGTGAGACTATGTCTCCGAGCTGGCCTGGTGTCGCCTCGGGGTCCCCCCAGAACAGCTGGAGGAGGTGTGCGTGGATCGGGAAGGCTGGACATCTCTGCTGAGACTGCTGCCCCCGCGACCCGGATAAAGCAGAAGAAAATGGATGGAACTTTTGTGTCATTCTAATTATTTGCAATTGCAGAGATATTTGACATGACCCATTGTAAAGTCTACATTTTTAATCTTTTGCATCAAATTCTACCATAAATTTACACCTTGCTCTTTGTAGAGCTGAGACGTCCAACGAGTTGCTCGGGAGCTATCTCCGTTTATCTGGGTAGCTCCCCAGCTTTCTACATTTATACACTTGAGTCACATTTTAGATACATTTTCTTCAAGCATGCTGAACATAATGTGGTAACAATTAGGAAAATATTGCGAAATATTGCGTATGAAGAGGAACCTCAAGTCATTTTCTTTAAGTGCGTTAAAATAGCCTGTCATTTTGGCTAAGGAGGGTAAATTCCACCTAAGTTGCACAAACTTGTATCTTTGAAGCATAAGTAGATCTTTTCCATTTTTGAAGAATCTTATGGAGCCAGAAAGGCTTGTGACCTCTGGTGTAAATTGGCACCACATGAAATTCTGTTGTGGCCCGATGTTGCTGAAGTTGCTGCCATAGAAGCCTATGTAATATATTTAATGGCTTTCACTTTTGTACTAATCTGTCCTTCACAACAGTTTTGCAATATTGTGCTTAAAAAGCTTTTTAATCTACTGATTTGATCAAGATAAGACTTTTGTACCCACCAGATATGCACAATTTGTAATCTCAATTAACTACACCGAGATTAATGGAGGGCACGGCAAGACGTAGTTTCACAGTGTGATCTGAGTCGACTGCAGTCAAGGGAAAAACACAGCAGCAAGGTAGAGCGGTAGAGGAAATCCTAGAGTGATGTCACTGCCATAGCCGAGTGCATTAGCACACACACACACCATCCCAGGGGGAGAGAAAGAAGTGGGTAGAGCGAGACAGGAGCCAGACCTAGAAGGAGCATGGTTATAGACAACATGAAGACTGGACAAGACTCACAGGAGTGGAGGAGCATTTAATATCCAGAAGGTAATTTGTTTACGGTGTGCCTAAACATGTGTGGTTTTATGGTCTATACAGCGGGGCTTTGACAAGGGGAGTCTCTGGGCTGGATTGTGTGATCACGGCAGAACAGACAGTGGATGGGAATTGGGACACTGTGGAGGAGACCGCGCGGGCGTAACTGCTCATCCTGTAGTATCCTATCCTACCCTATTACTGCTGTCATGTGTACAGTATGTTGGGAATATTACAATGGGGACAGCTGGCTGATGTTTGCATCGTTCAAGAAACCTTAATGTGCCTCCTTCAGATGCAACAAAAACAGTGTTGTTATGTAACCACCAAAGTATGCTTTTTAGAATGTGCCTCAGGAATGAATTTTGTATTTCCGGCATTTCTCACTTGGAGATTTTGTTGATATTGACAGATACATTTTTAGCCAAAACCCAAAACAAGTAAAGTTAGCTCTTGTCACTTGTTCATTTTGGGCATAATTTGGAGGACAATGCAAAAGGTACAGCTTGTATAACTAGTGGTACATAGTTGATCAAGTTATTGTTACTGTTGATTTACCATTTGTAACCAGATTTGCCATTGTCGCTATGTATTCTTTAACCAGATAACTAGCTCTCGCTGATTTCTATTCTCTTTTCAACTCCTCTTATTTTATGAACATTCTTCTATAAAATTCTTCACAATACGCAGGATATTTCATGCTACATTTACTGATGTCTGGCTTAAAGTGTTTAGAATTTATCTTATTGCTAAATGCAGTGAAATGTTAAAAGCTACGTGATTCATTTGCACGTGTTTGTCTTGTAATCCAGCAGAGAAAAAGCAGGACTCAGGGTGTGAAGAATGCAGGCGGTAATTCTTCGTGACATTACACCCTCCTGCTTGTTACACCATGCATAAATCACTCATTTGCATAGTGACTGTAGGTGTACGCAATGTGCCCACCAGGTGCAAATGTAGATGTCAAAAACGTCTTTAGAGATTGCACACTGCGTTGTTGATTAAATTGTGTGTGTGGTGTGGATAGAGCATCGATGTGGATTGTGCACCTTCCATTCTTTGGAGCTCAGCCCAACCCAAACCCTGAAATCATTTCATTGGTCTATCAATTGGTCTATTTTAGACCATGAGTAGACCCTGTTTGTCCTGATTTGATCTATATCTCGGCCTGTTGGTACTTGGAAGGTCAAACATTTTAAGTGGTACTTGGTGTTAAAAGTTTGAGAACCACTGACCTTGGCAATTATGTTTTGATGCTGGCGATATACAGTACTAAATGATACTTTTGAGTTTTGATTTTGAAGGGGCGATGGTGGCGCAGATGGTAGAGCGGGTCGTCTCATGACCCTCGTTGCCTCCAGTGTCTGCGCACACTGGTGTATGAATGAGAGTATGAATGGGTGAAGCCCCCAATGAGAGACCAACAGGCCCGTTTGGAACCATGAGGCCGTCCTTCTGTGGACCCACCACCTGCAGGAGGAGCCATAGGGGCTGGTGCTATGTGATTTGGGCAGCTCCAACAGCTGCCCCCACGACCCGGCAACGGACAAGTGGAAGAAAATGGATGGAGTTTTGATTGCTTATATATAGTATATTTTAAAAATACACAATGAACGTTTAGAAGAAGCTAAATGCAGTATAAAATCTCCTTATATGGAAGGTATTACTCTTTTAGAAACAAACCGTCAGGTTGTACGATAAAAGAAACCTTGAAATGATGAAAAACAAATCACTTTCATTGAGGACAGGTGGTGATATTGATATGATTAGTGGTGACACTGGTGAGATACAATTGTGTTGCATATTCGCCCATTATGCATTCTTACCGAACACCGAACATTGCCTGTGCTCATCGTGAGCGAGAATGACGCGTATAATGCCGTGTCACACTTGATCGTAAACAGACAGCTGATGAATGTACATTGAAGGTCAACAATCTGGGGAGGTTTTCCACTCTTGAGGGATGCCGAGAGCCATTTTTGGAAACGTCGTTCGTTCCTGTTTCCCCTGGCAACCAATCTGGCACAACCACTGGATGATCTATGTCTGAAGGGATTTTGCCCCTGCGCACGTGAACACACACACATGTGAGCGACTGAGGGGGCTGCCTGGCAAACTCACTAATCTTAGTATTGTTGTTGGTAAGACCGGAGATGGATAGCACAGAGAAGAAAATATACATCAGCATATTTGGAGAATGGCTGTGCAGCCTACAGGGTCAAATAACAAGGTTTGGG
The DNA here is from genome assembly GCA_021464625.1 of Proterorhinus semilunaris. Taxonomy (NCBI): domain Eukaryota; kingdom Metazoa; phylum Chordata; class Actinopteri; order Gobiiformes; family Gobiidae; genus Proterorhinus; species Proterorhinus semilunaris. Next base: position 17,790,081 of record CM038353.1, on the reverse strand, counting down.
ATAAAATAAAATAAAAGACTTTCAGCCGGATTGAATGAATAGAGCTGTATAGAGGTGTATCCTGCATCAAACCGGTAATAAATTAATTGCTCCGGCTTTGGCTGAGAAAGGTCAAAAGGAAAGATGTCAGTTAATGTAGATACTGTACGTCTTTTGAGTTTGACTTTGTTGTTGTATCTCTGCATAAAGATGACCTTACATACCTTAATTACCTGAGAGGTTTTAGCTTCCAGCTTGTATATGGTTTGCCTCATAGCATAACAAAGCATTTCAGAGAATTTTAGACATTTGAACAAATACCACTTGAGCCACACATTGACAAAAAAATCTCTATCAAAATACTTAAACTTTCCTCGTAGATCCTGTCCCTTTTAAAGATGAACATGAATAAGTCTAGGTGCATCTGTATCAAAGGAATGCTCTTTTTACTGCTGCATTTCTCCATGTTCTCATTAGCACCTTGCCATACGTATTAAAATACAGTTTTGCTGATGCTTGCAATTTTAGTCACACAGCCACTTCAAACACACTCTGCCGATATAACCTTAAGAGGTTAATGAAAGATTGAGATAGATTTTCACAGCGACCTGTTTACCTGTTTACTAACATGAGTGCATTGTTATTATGCCGTTATGCATGTTTTCGTGGGTCTATCCATCAAGACTTGTCCAGCGTACAGTAGAAAACATAAGGACATGGTGAGTTAGAAAGAGGAGATGAGAGGGGATGAATAAATGATGCCCCGTTGAAAGGCTTGCTGTATGTCTGTTGGGTTATCCACCGAGAGTCCCTAGTTTTAAACACACCGACACACACACCAACGCGTGGACGGAGAAGGGGCGGGGGCGAAACAGGCTCTTAGCCTTTTCCAAGGTACTTCTCCTGTCAGCACCGATCTTTCTCAATGCTCCTTGGTCTGTGCTAGGAGTAAGGGGGAAAAACGCAAGGGGTGAAAGCAGAGTCTAACTAGAGGAAGGTGCGAAGAAGGGACAAGCAAGCCTAGACATAATGAGAGAGAGCGAGAGAGAGTAGCAAAAAATCAGAAAGGAGGGGGGTTTCTCATCCCATCTCGCTCTTAAAGACAGAGCGGATGAGAGTGGTGCTCTCATAGTGGCACCGCGGGCTCTGCTGCATATATCTGAAATTCTCAGACTCTTCTTCCAAAAAAGTCAGTGCTTTCCTGAGACAACTAACCAGGGAATCCTGCCGTTTGTTGTGTCCAGGTGATCACTCCGTTTCGTAGGCTTATCCTCTGCGCCGAAAACAGGAAAGAGATGGAGGATTGGATCAGTTCTCTCAAGTCTGTCCAGTCCAGAGAGCACTATGAGGTATGTCCCTTTACTGATGTTTATGTTCACGCTGTGAGCTCGAGTACATGTGCATGTGTGTGTGTGTGTGTGTGTGTGTGTGTGTGTGTGCAAGAGAGAAAAAGAGATCCAGGAAGTATTAGAAGAACAACTGATTTATGTGAAAGCATTTTTTCTACAACTTTCTCCTTGAGTGAATATTGGTCAAGTTGAATATACAGGTTGTAAATGAAATGAAAAAGATGTAATGCGGTGTGTCTTACAATTGCTTTGGCTTTTATAAAGGGGCTCTTTACATTTGAGCTATAATTTATGGGGCTACACACAGTGACGGTGGGTGCTTCACTTATAGTGATTTCAAAACACAGAATAAATTACACTTAACACAATATATGTCTGTAACCTGTAATGCAACCTGTGATACGGGTGAAAACTTTTTAATTGTAAAAGTTTTATTTATTGACACAAACGGACAGGAAGTGATATAAGCCAGTCATCTTCTGATTGCACTTGTCATGGAGTGATTTCAACGTAAAAAGGCCATAATAATAGTGGGGAGACATAATGGGCTGTACTCTGAGAAAGGCACCATTAAAACTCTCATATATCGCTGTTAGCACAAGATGTACGAAATCTTGGCAATGTGTTGACAGCGAGGGTTTGTGGCAAGTGCAGCGAAAACTGCGTCATGCTCGTTAATGTGTTTTATTTGGGAGGGATTCTTATATAAGACCTTATCCCACACCCCTTTACTGCACTGCAATGCAGCAGCACCCCCAGAGCTGTCACTCCAGGGCACCACAAATACACACATGTTGCACAATGATGCATGTAGCACCCCTGCTGAGATGGTCTGTGTGCTCCAACAGTCTGTCAGACCCAGTTCTCAGGCACCTGTTACCAGTGGACTTATAAAAGGAGCTGTATATAGGGGCTGCTGCGGCCACTGCAGATGCAACACCCACACTGTACTTTTCACCTCAGGATTGCTGTTGCATCTCAGAGGAACAGCCCAATTATGTGAGAAAATTGAATTAACAACTTTTACACTTCAACAAGTTGTTCAGAATCACATCTTTATCACAAAACAGTCCTCAGGACACAAGGTGTTTTTACAGTGATTCTTAAAATATGCACAAAAAGCAATTATCTTTTGCTACTGAAACCCTTAAATACAAAGAATAGCTTTACAATAATGTGTTTAATGAAGGAACACACTGTACTGCACTGATGCCACCATAACTTCTTATGAGAGCGTAAATCAAGACATCACTGACTGAGGATCCTATTATGAAACAAAAAATAAAAGCCAGCATATTAGTCAGAATGAATAACTTATTTTAATATTTTTTGGCAGACTGCACAGTTCAATGTGGAGCATTTCTCAGGGATGCACAACTGGTATGCCTGCTCTCATGCACGGCCAACATTCTGCAATGTTTGTAAAGACAGTTTGTCAGGGGTGACTTCTCATGGCCTCTCCTGTGAAGGTAAGTCAAGATGATTAACTTTTCTTTGTTTAAAAACCTTCATTGATTTTCTAACTGGTTCTACTGGGTTGCTAACACGGTGCAAAATCCATCTTTCATCCAAATGGGATGAACGAGGCAATATGCAATCTGTATAGGAAAGAGACGTGAGCTTTAATTCTTTTGAGACCCAATGTGTGTCATATGGTGTGTTGCGTAAGTCCCCCAGATAGCAGCTGTTTAAATTTTAATTTCGCATTTGCATCTTTCCAGTTTGCCAGTGCAGCTGAGAAAAGGAAAACATTTAAAAAACATGACTCGCAAATGACGCTACATCTTCTCACCTCTGTGAGAGAACAACAGGCAACTGAAGGAAGGGGCTGATGGACTGGTGTGAAGAGTGAGCGCAGGCAGCAGATCGAAATAATCTGCAGTAGCTCTCCCTGTCCGAAATTAGCCAGTGTTCCCTCGAGTGCGTGTGTGTGTTAGGTGTGTGCATGAAAGCCAATGGCTCTCTCCACTCAAAGCTCATTATCCACTACAATTAGTGCCTCTTGTGCTGTGAGTGGGAGGCCAAAGAAAGCGGCATAGACAAGAGAAAGGACCAACTCGTTACAGGGCCACCTGAATACTATTATCTGCAATGATCGGCTCACGACAGAGACACACTTAAACTCACAATAGTCTAGAATTATCATAGGTTTCAGTTCTTCTCATCATTGTGTAGATTAATACAATAGAATAGTGTTTCTCAAACTGTGGTACCACAAGCTTATCACTAATCAGGCTCTTCGCCCTGTCTAGTCTTTGTTTAATTTAGAGTCAAATGTGCTTAATGTTTATGCTAAGAATTATTTTAGACATGCTTGGGCCCTAGTTTAGCTTGTGACGTTCTCTCAATTTGGTCAGCCTCGTCAAGCTCTGAGTGAGTGACGGAATAAAATCAATTGCAGTGAAGCATGAACTCTTACAAGAAGTAGATGGCTCTAGTTTCTTCTTAAGCGCTGTTATGTGGAGCAATCGTGATCTGGGCTCTAAGAAAATAAGATTTTGGTGTGGTTTTTTTGGGCATACCTTAGTTTAGACTTCGTTTAGACCTAATATTGACCTGTAAATTATTTTATTAGTTGTGGTTCAAACTCATTCCTAACTTTGCTAACACATTTGATAAAATTCCAGTCTTCGCAGGGATAAGTTTAAGAACATAATTTCACAACTTTGAGGGTCACTTTCACTGATTTGTGAGAACACCGTGCTGTAATTTCATAACATAGATACAAATGCTTTATAATTAGATGCACAGCATTATTTGACATAAATGTCTGAGTTTACAATATATTAAAGGAAGAAAAACACAGGTAAAGGAAGGCCCTATACCTGTGTTTTAGGTTAGAACGCTAATCCCCAATCTCCTTGCATTTCTATATCTAATATCATATTGTTGAGTCTCTAATACAAAGGTGTCTTGACATAGTGCATCTCAGATTTTTTTAATGTCAGTCAAAAGGCTAAAGAAAGGGGAATATATGATATTGTATACTGTATTTCCACACAACACAAGTCACCTCAGGGACTACATTTTTTTCACTCCATACTGGGTATTATAAGCTCTGTGTGTAGCCAAAACTGCCCTCGGAGTAGACTGGCACCACCACCAACTTCTTAATCACCACTCATCCAGGCTACCTGCGATACCCCTCATGGTCTCCAATTCAGGTAATAACCAGGCCCAACCCTGCTTAGCTACTGAAATCTGACAGTAGTGGTGTTCACAAGATGATGAGGCCATATACCACCTTGCACAAGATACACATTTATATTTACGCATCTTTATATAACATTTTATTACGTCATTTTCAGTCGCACACTCACTATCACAGCTTTGTTTAGCTGTAGCACCATCAGGTCGAACATATGAGTCGGAGACAGATGCATGGAAGAGAAAGAAGAGGGATTATCAATGACAATTCGATTAGCTAAAGATGCTCAAATAGAAGGAGGAGTACAAGCTGCAGTTGAGCAAGAACAACTATGTCTCTATTAAACCACCGGCAAAACAGTTTCACAGCAATCAGCGTGGCTTAAATTTCCCCTTCGATTTCCTGCTGAGGATGCTCTGCTGTGATTGATTCATGTTATACCCCCCTCCCTAAACACCAAAACACAGCCACTGAGTCTAGCTACCCTTGGCCACAAATGTTCCCAGTCTAGCCATTAAGAGCCAGAGCTATCATGTCTTCCCCATTTTCCTAATGCTCTGCTAATGCACCATTATAGGCGTTTAGCCTGAAACAAAGCAATGGCATTGTATTTCTGGCTGTTTTGTCGTTAGGAGATTTTTGTGTGAGAGTGAATGTTGTGTAGTTTAATATGTGAAGTCTAAGCAGCATTATTCATGATTTCACCGCTGTGACACAAGAACCCTTTTACGCTTTTCGCTTTGCACGTGGATCTCACTGAGTCCTTCATTCGGCTGGTTGAGAAGGCTTACAGTGCTTTGCGAAAGTACTAATACACCTTTAACTTTTGCACAAGATTTTATTTCGAATTTTTTACTGAAAGTTCACACACAAGTAACAGACAACTGGGAAGTAAAAGCAAAATGATACATGATTCTGTTATTTTTCAAAAAATAGAAAAGTGAAAAGTGGGGTGTGCATAAGTATTCATACAGCATGACTTAATACTTTGTGGAACCTCCTTTTTCTGCAATAACAGCAGCAAGTCTTCTGGGGTATGACTACAAGGTTTGCACATCTAGAGACTGACATTTTAGCCCATTCCTCTTTACAAAACAACTCACGCTCTGTCAAATTAGAAGGAGAGCGTTTGTGAACAGCAGTTTTCAGGTCTTTCTACAGATTTTCAATAGGATTTAGGTCAGGACTTTGACTGGGCCATTCTAACACATTAATATGTTTGTTTTTAAACCATTCCATTGTAGATTAAGCTTTGAGTTTAGAGTCATTGTCCTGCTGAAAGGTGAATCTCCGCCCCAGCTTCAATTCTCTTGCTGACTCCAGCAGGTTTTCCTTCAAAATGTCCCTGTATTTGGCTCCATCCATCTTCCCAACTATGCTGCTTAGTGACCAACACACTCTGACCATAGCTCTGAGGCCCTCACAGAACAGCTGTCATTATACTGAGAGTAGATTACACACAGGTGGCCTCTATTTAATGGTTAGGGCAAGGTGTGAACATTCTGCAGTCATTAGGAATGTTATAAAGGCAATTTAATGCACTCAGAAAAATGCTGTATGAATACTTATGCACACCCCACTTTTCACTTTTCTATTTTTTGTAAAATAACAGAATCATGTAATATTTGATAACTGTCTTCAATATTGCGATGCTTTTATAGCGATATCACACTAAACCATTCTTCATAAATTATGCTCCATTTAGTTTAAACAAATATCTGAAGCAAATAGTGTCAATCAATACAAGGTTATTTTGTGTTTTTGTGTAAATATGCTTGTTACATACTTCCAAAAATAAGATTGTCTAATTGTTATTGTCGCCTACTCTAAGACCTTTCTATAATTAGATTCAGTACATCCACTGTCTGTCAATAATACATTTGCTACAGCTGCTATAGACTTAACATGTGACTGGATTAAGCAGTTGTCTTGAAGTTGCTCTTTAAGAGCCCCCTCTGCTTCTGCAGGAGCAGCAAGTACTCGGGATAGCGATTACACTGACATGCAATTAGGGACATCTATTAACTATTCATTATTATTAACCACTGTGCTCAACTGAGCAACTGTCAAGATCATCAGCTGTTGTTTGTTCAGTTTCTTTGTTCTTAGAAATTATATGCCACACTTTGGTTTGGCTTTTGAGAAGGGTCTATATGCAGCCGATGGAAGGGCACATGATCAGTGGAGCTCCACTTTTCCATAGGAGGACAACGCTAGCTTTAACTAATCCAGACACTAACCCCAAACCTAACCCTAATCTTAACCTTAAGGAGAGTGGAGGTGACATCATTTCCTGTGGAGGTCTGGCGCTCCACTCACGTAACTCCATTGGCTGCGTTTAGACCCACTTGTGGCTGTGGATTGTTTTACTTAATTACTCTAGTCTTCCTGTGGTCCTCATGATAAATTTACTTTGACTTTAATGACATTATAAAAGCCCACCATAAGATTGAAATGTAATAAATCAGTGGTTCCTCAACCGGTGGGTCGGCACCTAAAAGTGGCTTACGGGACTATTTTCAATGGGTATCGAGCATCTGAAAAAGCTTTTGTTTTACATTCACACAGTATTTTATAGTTTTGTCATAGCCTGTTTTGTTTCCTCAGTGTGCAAATTTAAAGCCCACAAGCGCTGTGCCGTCCGAGCCACTAACAACTGTAAATGGACAACACTGGCCTCCATAGGAAAAGACATTATCGAGGATGAAGACGGGGTACGTTATGATGAGGTTTAAAAATGCCACCGGTGTAGATTTTTAGAATGTAATTTTTGGTGTCTTTAGATTGCGATGCCGCATCAGTGGTTGGAGGGGAACCTGCCCGTGAGTGCCAAGTGTGCCGTGTGCGACAAAACGTGTGGCAGCGTGTTGAGGCTGCAGGACTGGCGGTGCCTCTGGTGCAAAGCTATGGTAGGACATCTGCTATCAGCGCATAAATCTGAAAACACTCTAATCCTGTTAAATTAAATTCCAAATTTTTTCCACTGACTAATCATGGCAATTATATGATACATGTCCCAATGTATTTACTCAGTCACATCGGGTTTTTTTTCAGGATTTGAGCTTCTCTTGGTCTAGGGACCTTTATGTTAAGCATTGTTGGGCAAGCAATCCGTCTCAAGACATTCACAAAACAAAAAAATCTCAAAGTGCTGTATTTCAAATTTAAATCAATATGCAAATCAAAGAAATTAATGAAAGAAAGAAAGTCAGGAAATGTCAAGTGTGTATAGTGTGCTCAATTCTGAGGTATTTTTACATAATGGTAGCACAAAGACTTTAAGTGGTCACTCTTCACCCTCAATGAGGAATTCCCCGCCCGACACTTGTTCATCAATTTATAATCAACTCTGGAAACAATCTCTTTTTGCAAGGGATTAAATGTCCTCTTTTCTCTCAGATTTAAGGTTTTCTTACCTAACCTTCACCTGAAATCAATCAAAAGTCTAGACAAGGGCTCATCTTTTTATTACACTGATGTCTATACCTTTTTCAGTGCAGATACAGTGCAGATAAATATATATATATATATGTATATATATATATATGTTTAGCATATATATGTTTGCATATTTATTATGGATTTTTTTTATTGTTTTAGGTGCACACGGCTTGTATGGAACAATATCCGCGCAAATGCCCGCTGGGTCAGTGTAAAGTCTCCATCATTCCCCCGACAGCGCTCAACAGCATCGACTCAGACGGTAAGCAGCAGTGACACCTGTGTAACCACCCCAGGGCCCAAAACCAATCTCTGTATGAGCAGTAATAAATGTCCCCTGAAAATTGGTTTCCAGACCATTTAGTCAGAAAGCAATTCTTGTCCGAACTTTCACCTCCATGTTGAAATTAAAGGCGACCATAAAGGAGCTTACACGTCACTTTACAGTAATTTTGTTCGAGCGCTATGAGGATCATCCTAAAAATATGGATTTTTTTTCTTCTCAAAATTAATGTCCCAAATAGCAATTTATAGGTCACAGGAGTCATAAATTTCCTTGCAGATAAATGCAAGAGCACATGCACACACCCCTTTATGATCAACAATTTCTTGAAAATACTGTACATTCACAATATATATATTTGAAGAAATATGTTTTTGTCCTCTAGATTTTGTTTTACAATCCTGTATGTACTCATTACTTTTATTTATTTCATTTTTAAATCCGACTTGATATGTGGCTGAAAAAGCATTTGAAAAGGAAATCTTACCTGGCATGTTGTCTTACCTTAGCCAGGAGTTAAAAATAGCCCTGTGTGTCACGTGAGGAGGTGTGTGGACATGTGACCAGGAGGTAGAGGCTTCTTCTCCACCTGCACTGACACACAATACGTGTGACATTCAAGTAAAGTTTAAATACTGCACAACCACTCACAATAATATGCAACAGATATGATTATAATGAAATTGTATGCAGGAGCCTTTTATTGTTTATTATTATCCTTAATATTATTATCTTCAAGGTATGAGTGTGTGTTAATTACAAACTGTGATTTTCTTAAAACAGGCATATAAGTATTATTTTTAGCGCTGGGGAGAAGTTGTTCTTGCAATTAGATTGTTGTCAGTCTAATTGGTGGATAGATTTAACTTGACATGTAGGAAACAGAAGACGAGATGCTTCCCTTATCTCTCTCATTTATATTCACCGTCTCCACACGCATGAGCCCACTGCCCAACTGCAGGCTGAGGGAGTGGGGAGATGAGGGTGGGATGGGGAAGCGGGGGTTGCGGGAGAGAGTAGGATTGTAATTGGCTGAGCGGGGCATCAGACTAAAACACGTGCCTCTAGAGTCGTGACTTTCCCATCATTTTTTTCCCCCGCTCCTCAGCCTCAATCCCTCCTTTCTCTGACAGCAGCATAAAAAAAAAGAAAAAAAGTGGGCATCAGACAGAGAGCTTAAGAAGGATATGAAGAAGAAAACAGAACCCCCCCCCACTCTCATACGGCGATGCGTGCACAAAGCTGGCGACACTGTGGGGATGTGTACTGCGCAGATTACGCTGTGTGCATTGAACCCCTCTTGTTGTGTTACCTCCGTCAGATTAGCCTGTATGTTTGCGGGTGGTATTGTGAACTGAACACGTGCTTTGGACACGTGCATCACTGTATGTAGCCTGGGTTTGGAGGTTTATTTCGACGTTGTCATGAGGACCTCTGCCACTGCAGCCATCAGATACACGGATGGGGGTTGATTGTTGTTAATATGTAGTGTGTAACGGGACAGTTCTGCTGATTTGATGGCAACAGGTTTAGAGTCATTATTATTGCATTGCATTAGTAGTTGTAGTGCTTACTAGGGCAGGGCGATATGGCCTAAAATCCTTATCACAATATAAAAAAGAAATATCACAATAATTATATTTTTGTTGATTTAACTGACAATACGTTTATAGTATATATGTATATATATAGTTTAAATCCTTCATTTCATTGTACTTTTTAAGCACCGTGTTCACCCAGTGTTCTACAGTCAGTGCTGCTCTGATGCTCTGATGGAGCGGTGCGTCACATAAATTATATCGTGTCCACAGCGATATAAAAAATCACAACGATATCAAAACATTATAATCGCCATAACGATATGCGATACGATATGGCCCACCCCTAGCGCTTACAACAGACATTGATGCCTTACATTTTTCCAAAGGATTCTGGAAAGCTTCATGTCCCCCATCATGTGCCAGTCCTCTCCTGGTGTTTGTAAACTCTAAAAGTGGAGACAATCAGGGAGTCAAGTTTTTGCGACGTTTCAAGCAGCTCCTCAACCCAGCCCAAGTGTTTGACCTCGTGAACGGCGGGCCACATCTCGGGTAAGGACTAATGCCAGCTAAGCTACAGCTTTGAAACTGTAAAGGTAAATCACAAAAACTGTGTGTGTGTTCATGTATTTCAGTCTTCGCCTTTTTCAAAAGTTTGACAATTTCCGGATCCTGGTGTGTGGAGGTGACGGCAGTGTAGGCTGGGTCCTGTCTGAGATTGATAAACTCAACCTCCACAAGCAGGTATTTAAATTAAAAAAACAACGTATCAGAGCAAATTACGGGCCTAGAACAACAATTTTACTTACATCAAGAGACTTTTTGAAATTATACATGCACAGGCGTATAAATAATCCTTGTGTAAATTTGAATTGACTAGATGAGATTATTTACTGGATACTAGACTATATTTAAAAACACATACTCCCACACATACTTAAAGTATGAAGTAAGTAAGTTAAAAAATCTCCATCTCCTTTTTCAAACCAAAGTAGTTTATTTTTGGAATTGCAGCGTTCTGTCGATGTGTTACAGTGCCAGCTGGGAGTGTTGCCTCTGGGAACAGGCAATGATCTGGCACGAGTGCTGGGCTGGGGCCCATCTTGTGATGATGACACTCAGTTGCCCCAAATCCTGGAGAAGTTAGAGCGCGCCAGTACCAAAATGTTGGACCGCTGGAGCATCATGACGTATGAGATCAAGATTCCTCCAAAATACAGCTGCCCCACCACACCTGAGGGGGGTGACTGCCAGGTACGAACAGAAGCCAACGGTCTCAGCTAGGATTTGTAGGATTTGTCTTCTACTAGTATTTTTTTATTGTTAGTAATAATTTTTTGTTGTTTGGGGCTAGGACCCAAATTTGAGGCACACGTCAAGCAAAATAATGCAAGGCCTTAAAGCGCACTTAAAATAACGTATCAAGCGTTTCAGAGCACGCTTTATGTAACACATGCAGTGTGTTTCCATAAAACTACTATCATTTACACTATTGTTTTGTGCTTTCTCTTCAGTTCCATATTTCAGCTTATGAAAACGCAGTTGCAGCGCATCTTACCAAGATCCTGAACTCTGATCAGCACTCTGTGGTCATCTCCTCTGCCAAGTATGTACCTGGCACTTGCCATACAGGTGGATCAAACCATATCATAGCAAGGAATTCTGGTTTATTTTTTTTTATTTTTATTTTTATTTATTTAGGATCCTATGTGAAACAGTGAAGGATTTTGTCGCTAAAGTGGGGAAGGCCTATGAGAAGAGCAGTGAAAATGCAGATGAGTGCGACAGCATGTCTCTCAAAGTACGTCACAGTAAACATCTTTTATTGTTAATTTCTTCTTTTTCTTACGTCTTTGCATATTTTCATCAGTGTGCCATCCTAAATGAGAAGCTGGACTCCCTGCTCCAGACACTTCAGACTGAGTGCCACCATTTGCCTCTGCTGCCCCACTCCACGCCCCCCATCGTGGAGGAGGAGCCAGAGGAGGAGGAGGATGAGGAAGAGGAGCCTAGTGAAGAGAGCCTGACCGAACTGAAGGAGAAGCTAGAACAGGAGGAGTCTGAGAAGGGAGCTGCCACTTCACCTCATCAGATGTTCAAGAGCAGGGAGCAGCTCATGCTGCGGGCCAACAGTCTGAAGAAAGCAGTGCGGCAGATCATCGAACAAGCTGAGAGAGGTCAATACACATATGCTTTGTCAATGGTTGGATTGGGGTGCTAATATGTATAAGGACTTCTTAAGTTTCTGTCAGGTACAAAACGGCACAGTAGTACAGCGGTTAGTGCTCGTGATTCACAGCTAGATGGTCTGGGTTTGATTCCCACCTGGACGGGGCTTTTCTGAGTGGAGTTTGCATGTTCTTCCCGTGTCTGCGTAGGTTTACTTTGGGTTCCCCTACCACAAAAAGCATGTATAATAGACCAGTATGAATGACGTGTGCAGTCCTGACAGCGCCTCTGTCAGTTTCCCCCAGGAGAAACTGAAGCCACATATGTAGCTTACCACAACCGTGGATGGAGTGAATGTAAAATTGTCTCATGTAAGCGCTTTGTGACCATGTCTGTGAAAGGCGCTATATAAATAAAGTTCTTCTTCAAACAAAAGCTTCAGGTGACATTACCAAGTTAGTGCAATACATTATTTTAAACAGATGAGTCCGGTGAAGTGTGTTTACATGCTTGAGTCTTATGTGTGTTCATTAACATGCACTATCCTGACCAAATAAACAAACAAATAAAATAAATCAAGGACACATTTTCTTATTTCTAGATTACATTTTGCAGTGTAAAGTAGTTAAATGGCCCATGTCTGATTCTAGTCTCTGGCTCAGGCTCCATATATTACATAAAGAATCATAAATCTAATCTTACATATCTCCTCTTTTACAGTGGTGGATGAGCAGAACTCCCACACTGAGGAGACAGAGCTGGCGTCTCCGCTGGAGTTCAGAAAAGACAGTGAGGAGGAGAACCGCGACAGCGAGAAGGATGAAGACACCAAGGAGCTGGATGTGTTGACATGTAAGTCTCTAATCTGTTATGTGACTTGTTTGCAATCCCTTTTATCAACTTGGCTCAAACGCAAACTATTTACATCCTGGTTTTTGTCCAAAGCGTTTAACCTTTCCAACCTCATCTACCTGATCTCCTCACATTGCCAGCTGGCATTGTTTTCAAGTACTTTGAACATAATTAATAAGGTGTGCATTTATCAGCTAACCTTTTATAGTAGACACTCTAACACACATGCCTTCACAGAAAATGCAAGGATACCAAGAGAAAAAAGATAAAGGACATTAATACCGCCCCCTTGTGGTCAATAACGTTATTGCAACACACTCGTCTAAAAATGAACAGTGAATGGAAAAAGTACTGCTGACGCAAATCATGTTTCCTGTCATAAATAAACTCAAGGATTAGTTGCTAAAGTACAAGCAGAAACTCTGCTACACCTCGTCTAGAATAACTGTACTCCGTCTATATATATATATATATATATATATATATATATATATATATATATATATATATATATATATAAAGTGTGTCAGAATTATATCCATGATATTGTGGGCGTGTATGATTGTGATTAAGCCACAGGATGTTTTATTGTCTTAGAAGCAGAAGTTCTTCCTGTTTATCATGGGGGCAGCTTCCTTCCATGCATTTTCCAGGCCATTGGGATAGACTGGGGTATCACTTCTGTTGAGCGTCCTCAGGTTTCCTTACTCTTTCCTGACCCACTCATGAATTCCATCCACTCCATGTCATAAAACCAAGTACTAGATGGGGTTCCCTTCAGTATTCATAGATTTACTCACTTACAAGTGAATAAACAATAATTATTAATAAAATATTACAATTTACATATAAAACTATATTTTTGTATGCAGCTGCCAAGAGTCCATGTTCCCCTACGGAGCGTAAAATAAGCCGTAGCACCCAGTCGTACGGCTCTTTTACCATCACCCCCTTCACCACCAGCAAGGAGAACCTGCCAGTGCTCAACACCCGCATCATCTGTCCAGGTAATTAGACACAAACCAATAAGCAAAAAACGTATTACGTACTTTGATGTGAGAGTATTTTTGGCAGTACGTTGTCCTTTTTGTTTGTTCCAAATACTCAGCATTTACTGCCCTCAACACAAGCATGCAATGACAAGATTACCCACAGCTCAGCTCACCCTTGCGTGACATGTGTGTATTTGTGTAGGCCTGCGGGCTGGACTGGCCGCTTCCATCGCCGGTAGTTCCATCATTAGTAAGATGCTACTGGCTAACATCGACCCATTCGGTGCCACACCCTTCATTGACCCTGACCTTGACTCACTGTAAGACTTTTCTCTCTCCTAAACTTTTGTCCCAGCTTGTGTATAACCCCATGGCTTTCTTATCCAGAGAGGGGTACATGGAAAAATGTGTGATGAACAACTACTTCGGCATTGGTTTGGATGCAAAGATTTCCTTAGAGTTCAACAATAAGCGGGAAGAGCACCCTGAGAAATGCCGGTGAGATAATAGCACATGAAGTTGACTGGTTTAGTAGTTTATTATTTTTTATCTTGTTGTCATTTTGTTTCTGTTATTTTTTTTCAAACAGCAATTATATATTTTCTGTATGCTAATATGTATCTTTTTTTTTTTTTTATCACATATTGCAGGAGTCGTACAAAGAACATGATGTGGTATGGTGTTTTGGGCACAAAAGAACTTCTCCAGAGAACCTACAAAAATCTAGAACAGAAGGTCCAATTGGAGGTGAGACTATAAAATGTGTTTTGTGATTTTATTTTGAAATAAATCAATATTTTTTGCTGAATTATTGTTTTCTAGTGTGATGGTCAGTACATCCCTCTGCCAAGCCTACAGGGAATCGCAGTGTTAAACATTCCTAGCTATGCTGGAGGGACCAACTTCTGGGGAGGAACGAAAGAGGATGATGTGAGTGTTTCTGTGATTAGGCAAAAATTATTTGTTTTATTTATTTATTTGTGTATTTAACTCTAAATATGGTTTATTTTTAGACTTTAATGTTTTAAGAATTGGCTTTAAAGATTGGTTAACCATTCTAAATGGCACAAAACTTTAAACAAATATTTTCTGTTGTGGTGCACAGAGTTCCAGTTCTGCTTTCCCCTTTGGTTAGCCCTGTTACAGCCATGGCTTAGCCTGACCCCGAAAGCCTTGGGGTGCAGGGGGAGGCTCGGATAGAGAGATATGTGTGCTTGTTTGTTTAAGACTCAGAGGACATGGGCTGCTGAGGGACTAGAGTGTCAGTTTGCGCAGACACACACCCATACACAGCACACACACTGATCCCTGGCAGAGGTTACCCTTGGACACACAAATACTGTATGTGCATTCTTTGTTATGTAACTGCTATGCTCAAGAGGAAAAGATAAATCAGGGAGAGGACATTTTGTTCACTCATATTGCTGGGTGATATGGCAAATCAAATTTTGTTCAAACAAATATACCTTTTACAATTATGACATGTAAACATAGACTTCAGCTGAAAGAAAAATGCACTCACGCAAAACCAGCTCAAAAACTCTGCAAAATGACAATTCTTTCACATAATTCTGACCTGTCCTCCACTTGAATATTAAACTATAGGCTCTTGTATGTTATGATGTCACATGAACGCAGCTTATTAAAGTTTATGTCATTAATTTGAGGGCCAACTATTAGTAATGACCAAATATGTATTACTGCCAATTTGCCAAAGGTTTGTACATTGAAACTGACTTAAAATGTTTTGGAAATGTTGTGTTGGATGCAGTGTTGGGAACAATACTGAATACTAGCCCTAAAATTTATTTTGTAACGCATTCCGTTCTTTCGCCCAATCAGAGTACTGTATTCTGAATACTTTGAATGCGTTCACGTTGATTTACATTATTTGTATGCATACAAACGCCGTATGATTAAAAACATGCAGCTACACTTGTTAAGTCACCTGTTACGAACATAATTTGCCACTAATTCAAGTTTAGTTTAGTTTATTTGTTTATTTGAGCAGCAAACACTCTGCTCAAAAGGAGTTGGCCGAAGCAAGACCTTATAAGCGCCCACCCCCAAGCACTTTGCATTTGCCCAAAATAACATAGAGCTAAACATTTCCCCAGCTGTTTTTATCTTTTCTGTCTTATTGTTATAAATATGAAACAGAAATGTAATGATTAAATACTGCAATGTATTCCTTCGATTTTCAGAATGTAATTATATTCTCAATACCCTCAAATGAAAGCGTAACTTTTCCAGAATACAGTCACTATAAATGAGTATGTTAAGTACGTATTCTAAAGTATTCCGTTACTACCGACACTGGTTGGATGTAACATGTTACAGTTTAAAACTGTGGAAATTAGTTTCCCCCTAGTGGCTAAAACCCCACACAGCACAATTACGGTCAAAGTTGATCTCACACTCACTATAAACATGCTACTCTTCAATAGCTTGACTTCTTAAAACACAGGTCAATATCTTCTATCATATTACCTATTATTCAAGTTGCCAAAAACAATTGTCTTAACTGAAGGAAACGATAAACCTATAATATTGCTTATAGATTTGTAAGTGAGACAACTGTAAACAAGATTTGATAGGTTTTGTGTGTTTGTTTGTTTTCTTTTAGATCTTTTGTGCTCCATCTTTTGATGACAAAATTCTTGAAGTTGTGGCTGTGTTTGGAAGCATGCAGATGGCTGTATCCAGAGTGATCAAACTACAGCATCATCGCATTGCACAGGTTTGGTCACATTTTGATAATGCTGTTTCACTACGTCTGCAGCTTCATGTCAAAATCATTCAGAGGGAAAATGTTAATTAATACATCAATGAGGTTGATTAAGCACACAGTGGGTCCCGGAAGTGTTTATACACTGAATCTCTTCAAATTGTGGGTGTTTTTTGTTTTGCTTATATAGATGCTGCCTTTATCATGGGCAATGAATAGAATTTACCATAGATTAAAATGTTCTGAATGTTCAAAAACAGCACAACTAAGATAGAGAGCAATGGAATGGGTCTGCAGTCGCTGTGTACACATTTATTAATGTATTATTGTAGGTTAATTTGTATAGTTAAATTAGCATCTTGTTTTTTCTAATAGAAAAGCAATTTATACAATGTCAGTGTAAGACATGACCTCTGTATTTTGTTTTTGATTTATGACAACATATTTGTAGTACTGAATATATATCAGTATATCAGAGTGAAATCCTGCTCTATTTATGTGTTAATGTGTGATCGCTCTAGTGTCGAACGGTGAAGATCACAATCCTGGGAGACGAGGGTGTTCCCATTCAGGTGGACGGTGAGGCTTGGATCCAACCTCCAGGCGTTATCAAAATCCAGCACAAGAACCGCGCTCAGATGCTCACCAGAGACCGGGTAAGCGCTTCAGACACGAGTAGAGCCCCAAACAGATAAGATACTTTGAAAAGGGCAGAGCTAAGTATATACTATGCTGCTCGGTGCATAACATTTGTGTCCTACTTCGAATGCAGGCATTTGAAAACACACTGAAGTCCTGGGAAGATAAGCTGAAGTACGATAAGCCCCCGCTGCGACCTCACCTTTATTCACAACAGTCGGTGGATTTGGCGACAGAAGAGGAGGCGTCACTGGTGCAGATGTGTGCCCGGTCTACGGAGGAGCTCATCACAAGGTAATTAAAAAATAATACTAAATACATTATTGAAACCGTCTTATATTGAAATAAAATAAATGAATAATATGACATGATTTTTTATTAGGATTTGTGAAGCTGCCAAAACCAATGGGCTTTTGGAGCAAGAGCTGGCTCATGCTGTTAATGCGGCATCTCACGCCATTAACAAAACGCATCCAAAGTTTCCAGAGGTTTGATACAAAGCATCAAGTGTCTTTATTTCAATATTATGATTTACACATCTTTATTTATGTACTACATATAGAACCTTACCAGGAATACAGCTATAGAGGTTGCCAGCACTGTCAAAGCCCTCTACAATGAGACTGAATCTCTTCTTGTGGGAAGAGTTTCTCTGGTAAGTTTTTACGGAACAAACTTATGATTTTTTACCAAGTGTTACCATTAACATGTGTTGCTTACAGCAACTAGATCCTCCAGAGGAGGAGGAGCTGTCCAGTGCACTCCAGAGCGTGGAGTTAGAGATGGGAAAACTAGGAGAGATACCTTGGCTTTACCACATCCTGCAACCAAATGATGAAGAGGTAAATTGCTGCAAAAACATGCAAATAGTCCAGCCTTTAATGCATATACTATAAACTTATGTTTATTTCTTAAGCTTAACCTCCTTCACGGCAGAGCTGAGTAGCTAAATGAAAGGCTATAGGTTGACTGTGCTTATGTACCAGGACCATTCTCTGGGTTACGGCAAGAGGAACAGTCGCTCCAGCATGTTTCGTATAGTGCCCAAGTTCAAGAAGGAGAAAGCTGCCAAAAAGACCAGTCCTCAGTCAGGTACAGCCCTGTTCACATTGACCAACACAGTGAAAGCCATTTTTTACTTTTCTAGGTTTATACTTTTTAAGTATCACTCCTCTTATTGTTAAAATTAAAGTCATAATACATAACAGGGGCAAATGAAATTCAAATTGCTTCAATGAAGCAACTAGGATAATTTGACATGTAGCCCAGTTACGGTTTATTCCTTACTAGAAAAATGTGTTATCTATTTGGGCATTTTGTCCTGCAGAGTAGACCATAGGCGTGGCCTCTCCTCCTTCTGTTTGTCCAGATATGTGTTAACAGTATGCATGCCCTAAACCACTCTGGAATGATCTTTGGCCTCTGTCAAATTCCTCCCGCTGCCAGCGCTGCTTCCCTCTTTTCCCTCTAGTTCCCTTCTGAAGCTTTTCATTGTTGATTTATCACAGTTGGGTGTGAGGATATATTGTCAGTATGTTCAGTGTGTGTGCGTACCTACCTGGGAGGCGGTCTGAGCCTCTCTCTGCTCTACCCTCGTGTGTGTGTGTGTGTGTGTGTGTGTGTGTGTACGTGTGTGTGTGTGTGTGTGTGTGTGTGTGTGTGTGTGCTGATGCATGCACAGTAGAGCGATGGGGCACAGAGGAGGTGGGCGTCTGGCTGGAGCAGCTGAGCCTCGGAGAGTACAGAGAAACCTTCATTCGCCACGACATCCGCGGTTCAGAGCTACTGCACCTGGAAAGGAGGGACCTAAAGGTATGGACATTACAGTTGTGTTAGTGTGAACCTAGCCCTCCGACCAATAATCACTTTTCTCTCTGTCTGAGTATCTCTGTCACCCTAAAGACCGCTTTGATACTTCTTGTGCTGCATTGCTCTGCTTGGCTTTTCTATCGCTTGATCAAATGACCTGTAACTAACACTGTTAAATGGGACATTTTAAAGTCAGAGTAGTGACAGTGATAAAAACACACCCAAAGGTAGGTGGTGAGGCAGGGGTTGTACATTTATATATCAAATATAAAAACTACAAAATCTCACTGAAATGTACTCCTATACATTTTTGTTTTGTGAGAAAAATCATTTTTTTATGGCATGAAACATATCAAAAGTAACATAATGGAATTGCTTAGCAAGGTTACCTTATGGAACAAGACTTTGTAATTAAGTTTTTACATCATAACACATAACAGTGTGTACAATCTTCAATGAAGGTTTTTGAGTCATCTTCTGTACTCTGTAGTTTCAACTGGACAAATCCTGTACAACTGAGAGCATACACAGACAGTGTATACAATGTATAACAGAAGTGAAAAATAGTGTGTAGATGTGTCCTTGAAGTGATGTGTTTGCTTCCTTTAGGATCTGGGGATTTCGAAAGTGGGTCATATGAAGAGAATTCTCCAGGGAACTAAGGACCTGGCTAAAGCATCCATGATCGACCTCTAAACCTGAGCAGAAGCTCCAGCAGAGGGAGCCCAAGAGTTCCCCAACCTCATTGGACGGTTTGCAAGCTAATGTCAGTGAAGATAGAAGATATTGGAGGATTGCATCGCCTTGTGGTGACAACTGTTGTGAAGCAGTGAACAAAAATAGAGTTATGTGTTTTGCTTTGGTGCCAAAATAACAGAAATGGTGTAGGAAAAGAAAGTTACTAAAGTTAATAAACAAGCCATTTATGGTCAACTCATAGAATATAATCAGTTATGCAACAAACCATACAGTGGCAGACAGTGTGTTGTCTAACAACACCGTAGTAGCATAAGCAAGACGTGAAGTTTCCATTCAGTCCAGTGAGAGATGTGATCTCTGCCTCAATATATATTCAGTTCAGTGTGAGTGAATTTGCTGCCTCTCATGATATCATTGCAGGTGATTTTCTGCATATTCTGTGATGACACTGTCATTGAGTGCTGTCTAACACAGTGGGTTATGGCTGCATGCTGTAATTGCGTAATATGTGTAAGTGCATGATTTGTGACTTGATTTTTTTTGTGCAGAGTACACTTGAATATCTTTTATTTTAGGACTTAAGTATTACAATGCCATAAGGTATTTCTGCCAGCATCATCTGTTCGAAAGCAGACGTTTAGGTATTATTTATTTTTATTTGCATGACAAAACTGTGTCAAAGCTCTAGGCTACGTCAAGTGCCACATATCGGGTCATTCAGTATATTGTAAAATGTGCTTTACACCTAGTTAAACTTATTAAAGTTTTAGCATTTTGCTGAGATATAAATATATGGAGTTAACTGTTTGACACGTATCTGTGGATGTGAGTATTCGTACCAAAGTGAATGTCAGCTGGATCACAGTGCGACTCTTTACTCAATCGGCCAGTAGATCCTAGGTGTTATTCCATCAGGGTTGTGTGGGGTTGGAAACAGAATAACTAATGGAAGTAGTGATACAGTTGGTCTCAAGCCAACTTTTTTATATTATATGAATGTTTTTTAAGAAATACTTATGGCACTTTTTACTTCTTGCATTATGCAAGTATCTTCATATTATCGCACACAATTGACAATTCAAACGTTTGGCAACAGTATTTAACACTAACTTTGATGAGAATAAAATTAGGTAGCGGTTTTATCTAATACAGCAGTTGACCTGCATCCTACAAAGGTTTATCCAAGCGCAGCTTTATTTCTTGCAAACTAAAAACCCAGAATAGGCTGAACACTAGTTTCTTTAAAAATGGTGGCATTACAGGGTATATATTTCTAGATGTCACGCTTTATATAAGTATATTTGCACTGTATATAAACAGTACTCCTAGGCCCAGTGTATGCAAATACAATGTTTGTAAGTGTAGTAGTTCTTGCATTTGTACTAGTTTGCAGACATAGCATGCATTGTCAGCAGCCTCCACATTTTATTGTGTATATTGCACCATAACAACTGTGTGTTGTTCATTTGGTTCTAATCTTGTAAATGATGATGCTGTGTGTTTTAATAATGGTGCAATATCTGATCTATTGTTTTGATACGTCTTTGCAGTTTTCTTAAATTTCTCAATGGAGGAAAGGTTTTGTACTCATGCTTCTCAAAAACAGAGGATTCAGAAGCAAGCTCCTAAATAGACTGCTTTTTCTTATCGACACCAGATCTCTTCCAGAAATTCCCTAATATGTAGTTTCACTACTCTGTGCTTCCAATATAATACAGAGGGCAGATTTGACTGTTGTCTTAAAATGTATCTTTATGTTACTATGCCTACGTTATGTGTAGGTGAGTGTGCAGCAGTGGCATATTTTAATAGCAGTTAATTATATTTGTAGAATTTCTCTTCATACCTTTTGCTGGTCCTGCTTTTAATTCCATCTTGCTACAGTTTTTATCAGTGTAGCTCTGCTTTTGGCCTTTTACTATGTACTTTAACCACTTTATAGCATATTCTAATTTCTAATAACTACTACTACCCTATCCTCCCTTTTATAATAATGTGAAGGTCTGAGTAGTTTTGCCATTTCAATAACACATCACTATAGTATCACTTTGTAAAGTTTTGCATTAATATTCATAAACGGAGCCTGTATTGGACCTTAGAAAGCTGACGGAAGACAGCTAAGTATAATCAAATGTTTTACCAACTCATGATAATCATTACATTAGATGCCTTTTTCTAGCCAATAATAAATACTGACATTTTCCTGAGAGGAGCCTTTATAAGTATGTGCTTTATGTGAAGCAGTCATGAAAACTGCTTTGTGCTGCCTTGTTTTGCGATTTTCATAAATGTTAACGTCCACATGCCAAACTTATATCCAGATACATTATTTCAAATTGTCTGATTTTGTTTTGGACGTGTTGTCCAACGTCTGCCAGAGTTTTGGGATCATTTTGGAGGTTATTTTGTAGGTAGTAGAGGTAGCCACCACGCACCCTTGCTGTTCTTTCCAGTGGTCTTTAATGCTGCAAACTGCCTGGTTTTCGAGAAACCAATAAACTCATGCAACAACAGGATAATTACTCATAGTCTTTGATACGATTCCTAAAGTGATGGGAGAAAAGTGAGTTTCATTTGTTTACATTATGTTTACAATGGCACAGTTTAATTTGTAAGAATATATGTGTAAGTAAATGATATTTACATATTTATTGCGTAAGGTTTAATGATTTGACGTGTGTTGTGTTTTTCACGTTTGGAAAATATTGTTACACTTGTCACTTGTAATACTATCTGGATGATTTTTGGAAAAGTAGTTGATCATTTATGACTACTATAAGTGACTGTTTTCTGTGCCTTTTTATTGTTAGAATGCATGGTTATAACTATTTATTACAATTTGGAGTCACCAAGATGTGTATTTTTGTATTCTGGATAATAAATAAATGGTTCAGCTTTTGTTGTACATTTGAAGGTGCCTCAGAGAAAGGCTGCCTATTCATATCTTCTTCAATAAAACAAAATATCAATGCAACATTTTTTTAAGTGACATATCGCAACCATATTTGCGATAATAAATTTTTGCACAGGCATGCAACTTTTATCACATTTAATTGATCCTCTACCCAATTCTAATTAAAAACACAACATGACCTCGAGCAGATGTTTTCTATAGCTTTGGTCTTTATGACAAAGTAATATTCTGCCTATATTCAGAGGTAACAGTATTTGGTTCATAAATAATAATCATATTTATATATAGCCCATTTCTACCTCCACTGGGGGGAAACTAGAAATAAACAATGGCTTGCCAGTCTGATTTCTTGAGTCAGTGGCTGATCATGCAAAAATAACTGCTCACTATCTCATTCCTTGTACCAGATGGGGCAGCACTGCAAGGATTTAGACAAGTAGACTGCTGCACAATAATGACACATTAACATGTGCCTAAAGTTTGTTTTTTCTTTCGATATTAAAATCAAAAAGGCAATACAAATGACTGCTGATGAGGTAAAGAAGCACAAAACATAAAATAAATTAGTTGTGTTGTTGTTTTATTGTAGTGCAATAACAATAATGAGGGCATCAGTTCATATATAGGCTTCTGATACTTTATCACATAGTTTCAAGGCACTCTATGATTTTAAGAGATCAATTTACGAGCAATATTGGGGCCTACATTTAGGAATCTACTGTAAATAAAAATGTACTCACAAGATTCGAGATTTTTTATTTGTCAAACCATATGAATGATTTGAAATTATATTTCTCTCATCCTTGATTGTGGAGGGTGTGGGGGGAGAGCAGGGAGTTCAGCTTCCCTATGGCCTTGTGTATGAAACTGGAGATTCCTTCGGCAGGAGGCAGTGCTGGGGTCGTGCCACACAGTGATGGAGCTGGTCAGGATGCTCTCTATAGTCCCTCTGTAGAAGTTGCACATAATGGGGGCTGGGACTCTGGCTCTTCTTAACTTATGGAGAAAGTAGAGATGCTGATTACTTTTCTTGACCAGTGATGTAGTGTGCATGGTCCAGGAAATGCTGGACCCGTGTTCTTCGAAAGTCCACAGCAATCTGTTTTGTCTTCTCCACATTTAGAGAGAGATTGTTCTGTGTGCACCACATGGCCAGACTGCTCACCTCACTCCTGTAGATTGTTGACACTGTTGTGTCGTCTGCAAACTTGATGAAGAGGTTTGAGTCGTACTTTGGAGCGCAGTCATGGGTCAGCAGGGTGAACAGGAGGGGGCTCAGCACACAGCCTTGGGGAGGACTTTCCGCCGACACGTACAGCCTGTGGTCTCCCCGTCAGAAAGTCCAGCAGCCAGTTGCACAGTGATGTGTTGATCCCCAGGTGGAGCAGTTTGTGTATTAGCTGCTGTGGGATTATAGTGTTGAATGCTGAGCTAAAGTCTAAAAACAGCATTCTAACGTAAGAGTCCTTTGTGTCAAGGTGAGTGAGGGCTGAGTGAAGCGCAGTGGAGATGGCATCTTCAGTTGAGCGATTGGACCGGTAAGCAAACTGGTTTGGGTCCAGGGTGGGAGGGAGAACAGACTTGATGTTCCATGACGAGCCGCTCGAAGCACTTCATAAGAATGAGAGTGAGTGCTACTGGGCGGTAGTCATTAAAGCAGCAGGGTGGTGACTTCTTTGGCACCAGAATGATGGTGGTCGCTTTGAGGCACCTTGGGACCACAGCCTGCTGCGGGGATGTGTTAAGAATGTCTGAAGACTTCAGTGAGTTCATAAGCGCAAACTTTCAGTACACGACCTGGTATGTTGTCTGGACCTGGTGCTTTGCGTACGATCCAACAACAACGTTGATCCAACAACAACAACAACTATCAAATTATTATATAACCTATAATCTTTATTATTATTATTATTATTTTTTAATTATTATTATTATTATTATTATTATTATTATTATTATTATTATTTATGTTATTATCTTTCATACACCAAATTAAACACAGTCTAACATGGGCACATTGTTATTTACCGCCAACCATAGATCATCCCTAAAGTGCAAAGCAGTAAATCTTCCACGATAGAGTCATGGATGTATTATAATATATAGCCTAGATTTTTTTATTTCTATGATCACGATGGATACATGGGGTTCAGATCGATTGCTCTGCCTTCGTCTGTCATCCATATCACGCAGCCGCGTTTGCTGTGTGCGATTAGTGATGCCTAAGTAACACGGTCTTGTTTTCATGGGAAAAGCGCAGGCTCGGCTTTGGTAAATGGCGTGAATTCTTCTTATGTCGAAGCAGTGACATCGAAGACGGCCGGGTAAAGTATGCAGCTACATAATTTAACGCCATGATTTTTTAGGATTATAGACAATTGGGTAGGATTACAAATAAATAATACGGCAGCCAGCCATCGTGCTCGCTCGTTTGCTGCAGCCTCCAACTTGTAATAATAAAGCAGTAGCCCCTTGCCATTTTCTGGCAGTCTGCTGCAGCATCCTACAGCTGCACTTCATTTATACCCAGACCCAGGTTTATTTTGTAGGAAATTACTATAAACGAAAAGTGACAAACATTGTATCCGTATAAAGGTATAACGTTGTTTTTGGTTTGGCGTGATATGATTTGTTCACCGGACAGAATGCATTGATCTACTGTGGGTATCCTGTTTTGACACTGAGTTTACTCTAATACACTCGTGAAAGCTGGATTAGTAACTATTATTATTACATCGTAAGTATTTGTGTCTGTTTTACGCTGAGTGTTGGATGTTGTTCCTTGGTGGCTAAGTTAGCTTTTAGCAGGGTGTATACGTAAGGTGACATCACTGGAGCTGGGAGGCCTTTTTGATACAGCGCTTGATGCAGAACGATTCCAATAATGTTTATTTTTATTTTTTTAATGGTTGTCATTTTGCAGAAATGTATGATTGAGATTTACATTATTGAAATATGTTTGCGGCCCAAGTAGTTCATTATAAACATTGTTCTGTCAGTGTTGGTAAGCGAAGAACGATCAACATCACCATCCAAGGGCTCATGTAAGGCCTGCTTGTTGAAGCAGTGATTTGGGAGCTTAAACTAAATATTTATTAGCTGCTTTTCTTTCTGGATTTGTTTTGCTATCATTGCTGTTCAGTGTTCACTGACTTTACGTGTAATTTACACAACAAAAAAATAATATGCAATGGCCCTTCCCACACTTCTTTGTGCAATAATAAGCCTGCAGATTTGGTGGGACATTTGTGAACATTGATAAGAATATAGTTTGTTGTGAGGCCAGTGAAAAGTCGTAACAGAATATGTTTTGTTTGCAATACAGTCCATCTATAGCCCTCCAGCAGTTTTGAAAGTAATAGTGCTGGTTCTGCTGAAGGTTCAGTGCAATATCCTAGCTGGATTGATGTAGCAGTGTAAATACATTCAGATCTCACAAAAATGTATCAAACTAAATCATTAAACAGACTTGGAAAGTATCCAGTCAGATACCTTTTTATTAGTGGTTTGCACTTTCAGAAATGCATCTAAAGGTTTGCACCAGATTTTAATTGTATCTTTTGTTTGTGTCTGTTGTTGTTTGGTTGCTCATTACATATACAAATTGATGGTGATGAATCTGCATGTGTAATTGTGCTAGTGAAAAAATGTGCAGTTATCTAATTAATTAACCGTTAATAAAGTAAGAGGCGACCATTTCATTGATTTAAGAATTATAACAGAATGTGCATTGTGGTCGGTGTGTGATCCGTGCATAACCCTAGCTAGCATGACCATAGTGTCTTTTAGGCAAACCAGAGCCTCCTGAGGAAATCTATCCAGGCAAAGTAACATGTGAACTCGCAAAGAATTGTGACCACCTTGTGAGAGGAGAGTGCTAACGACTCTACCTTTGTGCAGCCCGTACTTTACACTAAATTGTATTTCTATAACATTGACCTTTGAATTTTCTATTTAGGAAAAGTGAATTGGGAATGAGTTGCTATCACTCATCGACACGTTTGCCTGTTACTTGTTGTCCACTCGTGTTCTCAGCGAGCTGTAGTCATAACGGACGTCACTGTGCTTGCTTTTCTTGTGAGTGAATTGGGATGGACAACATATTTGAGGTTGGAGGCCACTGTTGTTTTGGTAAAGCCCACCAAGGCACCCGTGAGAAACCAGGAGGTCCAGGGTCAGCAGAGGAAGCCTGTGGACTCTACCCTTCTGTTTCACAAAATACCAAATGGGCTGATCAATGTGCTTGTCTGCTTGTGTCTAGACTCAAATGTTGGATCTTACCTCAAAAGCGAGGTTTGAATTTCCTGGGAAACTTTTCCTTCTTGTACATTGTAAATATTTTTGCTTCATTTTCCCCACACTCTCATGCTTACCAACTGTGTTTTCCCAGCTTTAAAATCAGCACACTGATCTCGCCCTACATTTTGATCTCTGGTGCAGGGCAGACCTTACAACTACTATTTATTTGTGATGCGTATTTGGTGTTTTCAAAAGGGGCTAATTTAATTCATTTGAATCGGGAGTCATAATTTAGTCTTTAGGCTTGATTCATTATGTATTATAAAATGTTTTCAGCAGGACTGTGGGACAGAAATTGTAAAGGCTACACTGCCTGACCAAAAGATGCCGCCACCTGGCTCTACCTGTTATTATCTGGGGTAGCTGCAATGAATGAGATCAGCCGAACATCTTGAATGACCAGGTTATTCTACCCTGATTGCATGGGCACATTCCAAATGACAATGCCGGAATCCATCAAGCGCACATTGTTTCACCCTTGGATTGGCCACAGAGTCCAGATCTTAACCCCACTGAGAATTTTTGGGAGATGCTGTAGAAGGCTTTGCACAGTGGTCAATCACACGCTGCAATCATCAATACAAGATCTTGGTGAAATTAATTAGCTGCATTAATTAATGCAACACTCGATCTTTTGACATTGCAGAAGCTTATTGAAACAATGCCACAGCAAATGTGTGCTGTAGTCAAAGTTAAAGGCGGTCCAACAAAATACAACATGTGACCTTTTTTTGTGGTGGATTTTTCTTTTTAGCTAGTTAGTGTATTTTCATTCATACTAATTTTGCACATTTACTTAATTGCATCCATGACCTTGCCTCATGACTATGGTCCTTACTGAAGCGCCATTCAAATTCTCCAAAATAGCTCAGTGTCATCCTAATGACTGTTGCACTTGACATGTTGAATTGTTCTTCTCCCTGAGATAGCTTACATAAACAGTGTTAGTTACAGCTTATTTCTACCTTAGTTTGGAGTGCGGATTGTACTCGTCATAATGGTTCTTCTCTTAACTAATACTGTAATGTTTATGAATAGGGATAGTAAATTGACTGTGTACCTTAATCTATGTTGACTTTCTTGCCTTTCCATTTTCAGGTTAGGAGACAGTAAAAGTGTATTTTATAGTCATGGATGCTTGTGCTCGTGTAAGAGGAGTCCCAGTAAGGTCTCGAGCCACAGTTAGGAAAGAGGTAAGTAAATCATCTACTTGCATAACCACCACTGATTTGGACAAATTGATGCTGTATTATGATTATAATGTTGTTTTTCTTTTCCCAAATTATGCATCACTTAGGCAGTTATGTCATGAACTAATTACGTTATAATAGTACAATGTATTACTTCTACAATCCACTCCTTGTGAAATGCTAGCTTATTTAGGTTATGGGTTACAGTGGCCGAAATCCAATTGAAAGTCTATGGAGAACTGACCAAATACTTTTTTTTCCTCACTGTATCTTACCATTAAACAATGTCACAAAGTAATGATGATTCGATCACGCTCTACTCGCTTTATTCCCAATATACAGTACTATGGGGATAATGCGTAATGTTAAATTTTCTCACAAGGTTGGCTAAAAGCTATAAAAGACTGCAGCACAACACGAGTTCTATTTATTTTATCTGGCAGGATTTAAACCTCACATGCGTTTGTATTTTCAGATTGTGCGTGAGAGTGGAGTGCACAGTGTTAAGAGTCTTTTAAGAAACAAAAAGGAACTATGCAGCATTTGCCTGGAACTGCCCACCAGAGACACCACAAGACTGACAGAGGTTTGGTTCACTAAAATGGCACCCACAGGCAATGTAAACCTCAAACTGTCTGTGTTATGAAATGCCATTTATTTTATTTTCAGATTAATTTTGTGTGCCTGCCAAGTCATTGTGAAGGAGACGAGGCCAGTCAACAGGTGGAGGACAACAAAACCAACGTCAAGCAACTTCTCCCTTACTCTTTGTGTTGTCTTCTTCAGACTCGGTCTTTACCAGTGGGCCTGTGTGAACTCCTTAGGCCACATCACATTCAAAACCTAAAGCAGGATGAGGTTCTGCTGCTCAGAGACTATCGCCAAATATCGGACCACAAGGATGCGCCATCTCAGGTTATTCTTGAAAAAATTATTCATATGATGCATTTTGTGAAATGAATGCAGTGCATCAAATATTCCATACTCATCAGGTTCAAAACTTAAACTCAGATCTCGAGGCAGAAGATAATTTTACCATGGAGCCTTGTGCTTCTTGGCCATAATGTGCTGTGTTGTGATTCACACAAACCCTAAAGCTAAATATGTGGTTTGTCCATTTTAGACATCGAGAGAAATTCCTTGTGAAATGTATCTTCATGTCTTCTCATCACAGGCTTGTTATGGCATTTGTTACTCATCATAACTGACCTACTTTTTGATGCCCCCCCCAGGTTTTGTGTAGAACTGTTTGTGTCATGAGGCACAATTCCACTCCTAGCCTGTCGCCTCAGTCCAGTGTGGCTCATTTCCTGGGCCTGCTGGGCTGTTACGTGTCTGGCATCAGCTATGCTATCGAACAGCAAGTTCAAAGAGGGAGCAGTCACCAAGAAGAAGACGACACCAATCAATCTGTGTCATCAATTGAAGACGACTTTGTGACTGCTTTGGAGCATCTGGAAGAGGATGACACTGGAGACAATCCTGGTATATTTATGAAATGTTCACCTCAGCAGTTATCATGCATCTTGTTAAAGTTCCACATCCGCTTTTGTTAAATAGCAAATTGACTCATGTACTGTGTTAAGTCTTTAATATTTTTCTTTTGTTTTGTCTTAACAGGTGCTGCGTCCTTTCGGTATTTTAAGAAGCGTGATGTGGCATCACAGACAATTCCATCTCATAAGAGAAAAAAGGAGTTGTTGGGTTCTCGAGTTATAATAAGTACTGTTTCAAAGAAGTCGTTTAAACAAAAGTCTGGTGCAGACGTGTCTGTCACTGTGCAGAGGTCAGAGGGCGTGGAGTCCCAGTGGACCATCTGCAGCCCTAGACCACAGTTACCCTCCCCATCTGATCACATCAGTGACTCAGAGGAGTCTAACTGCTCCAGTCCTAGTCCCATAATTTTCCTGGATGAAATAGGTTACCAAAAAAGTCTTTTGGCTAAACTAGACATTCCTCAAGTGCCAGGTGGTCCCAAAGACAGAGTGGAGGACTCTGACTCTGAAGTGAGTGAGTTTTTTGACAGCTTTGATCAGTTTGACGACCTGGACGTGCAAAGTACTGAAGGCTGCACTCTGTCACTGGAGCCTATATCTGCACCAGCTACTCAACATAGGCCGGCTGATGCCAGCACTGGACGAACAGCAACTAAGTATGTGTCAAGGGGATGTTCAACTAAAGGAATGAACCCTCAGCGCTTTGATGCTCCCACCCTTCCTGCTGATGTGAAAAAACCGACGCCCCTTAAACCTGGCTCACCATATTCACACCACACAGAGTTACCAGACTCTCCCAGGCCAGTGCACACACCCTCTGATGAGAATGGAGGTCCTCTGTTCAGCCCTGTCAGCTCTTCAGCCTTCAGTCCTCTCACGGATGGAAGTGGGAATCTGGAATACTTTTGGAAGACCGATATTGATGGCAAGGAAAACTCAGAGCTGCGCAAACCCCACAATGTTTGCTCCCTGTATAAAACCTACTCAGAATTTGCTAACAGCATGTCCAAAGAAATAATCGAGTCTGTCTGTGGCTTCCAGTCAGCAGTCGACATTAGTGACAATAAAAATCTCAGTTGTGTTTGCCACAAGGAGTTCCAAAACCCATTAGGTTTTGTGATGAAACTTTCAGAAATACAAGAGACTGTGACAGTTGCCAAATTGCAGAAAACATCTCACTCTTTGAAGGATGGCATCCAGCGGTTTGCTACTGATTTGGTGGAAATTAGTTTGGGCAGTGCTTTCAGAGATCTGCAAAACAGTGTCTCCTCTTGCACTACAACTTTGTGTCATCTCGCAGCCAGATTAACATCATCAGTGTTTCAAATGGCATTTCATGAAATAGGGATGCGACATGCCTTTGTGTTGAAAGAAAGAGCTATCAATGGATTAGCTGGTTTCCTGGTGGGAGAGGCTCTGTCGGGAGCATTTTCTGAGTTTCTCACAGTGAAAAAGCAAATATTTCACAACACAGTCACCCGTTTTGCTGCCGATTTGGCAGAAGAGCTTGTGTTTGAAGGCATAATGGAAGTGTGTCAATTCTCCCACCCATCAACGCCCCGCACTCCCAGTGATTGGACGTTTGGCCTGGAACCAGAAATAGAGGAAGAGGAAGAGGTAGTTTCCTCTTATGCTTCAGATCTGTCTGAGTCAGTTCTGCAGGAAGCATTTATTCAACTTTCCCAGACTGATGTGACTTTTACCAGTGAGGCAGCTATCAGCGTATCTATAGATAATATGTGTTACGTGAGTGCAGAAAACACCCAGACAAGTAGTACATTTACTAACCAGCAGGTGGTTACCAGCGCCATACAAGGCTCTTCAAATGAGGACTCCACTTGTACAGTAAAAAAAGCCCTATTCACTGTGTCTGGCATGGCTAGCTGTATCCCTGTACCCAAGGCAGGTCATGCTCTTTCTAACATCCAAAATCCAGGAGCAAGTTCATCAGAAAACTCCCAGATTAAAAGAGCATCTTATTGTATCTCAGACACTACCTCATCCACACAAACCCCTCCACTTATGCATGAAGAAGACCAAACTAAATCCTCGTTTCAAAACTTCTCTGGCAACATGGTTGACATGATTGTCACAGAGGCATGTGAATTGATTACTGCCTCAAAAGTGAAGAAGAGTTTTGGCGATTGTGCAGATTTTTTTACTAAGACAATTGGAACTCCAAAGAGTCCAAAGCAAGGAAATACAGACTCTTCTTTTCAGCTGGGGGTGAATAGAGACACTTATCACAATGACTGTAAAGACAACAGCCTTGTGCAACATGTCCCAGGACCCTCTCCTAACTCTTCTCTGTGCCAAGGGAATTCAAGAAGTCATATAGACCCCAGGAACAGAAGTGTGATTGAAACATATCCCATGTTAGTTGATACCCTGAATGTTCCCAGTACAAGTGCTCAAAGAACGTCCCCGGTCCCTACCGATGAGTCAGTTTCAAACCCGGGCCAAAAGTCTGGTGGTACTCCTGGCACTCCGCCATCTACACCTCAACAGCCCAGCGAGGTTTCTAGGGAGAAACAGATTAAACAGTTTTCAAAAAAACTGAAAACCAAGCTAGCCAAGGAGTTTTCCCCGGCCACTCCCCCTCCCACACCACACTATCAACCCCAGCCTGACCCAGAGCTGAAAGATCCTTCTCCAGAGGCAGAAAAGGCTGAATTTATGTTGAAACTCATGAGATCCCTCTCTGAGGAGGCAGAGGATAATGAAAATGAGGAAGATGTACCAGACGAGTCAATGATTTGTGTCAAAAACAGAAGTATGGAGACTGGAAACAAGTCATCTTTCCGTCGAATGTCTAACAAAGAAGCTCTTCATTATGCCGAGCGTTTGGCCTGCCATATTGTCTCCATGGCAACAGAGATGGACACTCTGGGACTGTCGGACCATGAAGGAGAGGTGAGTGGAGAGAGACGGAGGGACAGTGTAGCTCAGTTTTCAGCGCAGACCCTAAACCAACTATGGGTCTATGCCGGGGAAGTGGCTGGGGAAGTTATCAACGATGTCAAACGAATGGTGAGCTCAGGACAGCAATGTCCTTGTCACACAGCTATCAGGAGGAGGAGCTATGACAGGTCAAGCTCTCAGAGCTCCCTACAAACAGGTCAGAGCAGGGCCGACAGACTGGCTGAACAGTGGTCTAATGATTTAATAGCCTCTGTGCTCCGCTCTCCTTCCTCCTCCTCTACCATGGCCTCGAGCTCAGGGCTGGCGTCTGAATATCCCAGCTGTGAGAGTGTGACAGATGAATATGCTGGTTATCTCATAAGAGTGCTGAAGAAGGAAGGAGGCAGTAGGGAGCTTGTACTAGATCAGTATGCTAGCCGCTTGGCATACCGTTCCATAAAGCTTGGCCTTGCACATGCTAGCAGAAAAATTAAGCAACGAACCTCCGGCACACGTCGAAGTTTTTCAAAATCCCTGACAGATGAGTCAAAAACTTCAGGGACTGAAACATTCTCAACCAAACAAAATCCAGAGTCAACAGTTAGCCCTTCTTCTGAGTATACTCAGTGCAGTTGTAAGTCAGAAGGGGAAAACCAGAAAGAATATGTAGACTTGGTCAATTTTGCAGAATCTTTAGCCTACAATATCACCTGTGATGTCACACAAAAGCTACAACGCACGACTGTGCGACTGCCTAAGTCTATGACCGACTCTTGTCTTTATAAAAAGTCCAAACTTGAAAACATGGCTGAAAACCTGATACAAAACTCCTTTTCCTGCCCACTTTTATCCAGAGAGGGTCAGAGAAGACGCCATTACAGTACAGGAAGCCTATACGACAGCAGCTACAGCAGTAGGATGATGCAGGTGATCGAACATTATGCCCGGAAAATAGTAGATGATACGTTAAAGATGAGCCTGGCTTCGATTGGTTCATCCCCAGAGCATCAGAGAATAATGGAGCACACAAGACACACTCATGCACAGAGACTGTCTGAGGCAGCAGTGCTCGGCCACAATGTGAGGGAGAAAGCATGCCATTACTGTCAGCTTCAGGAGCGTTCCTATTGCTCCAAGCTCAGCAGCCATCAACACTACCAGCCTGTGTTCCCGACAAGAAGGGGGCAGGAAAGTGAAGCAATCTCTAGCATGGACATCCCAAAGATTCACATTGATTTGGACCGTAAAGCCGCATTTGCAGACGGAATTGTGTCACTGGCAATGGAAGTGGCCAAACGTGAGCTTAGTAACACCAGTCTAAATGCAGACAGTGGTATAGGGTATGATGGCGCGAGCTATGCTGAAAGCCTGACTGCAGAGATCATGACCTCTGCTTTCTCCAATGTCCACCAGGCTGCCAGCAGCAGGTACTTCAGGTAATAATGGGTTAATTCAGATCATATAGACCTGTTCTATAAACATATTTCTTGTGATACAGCACTCAGGGTGGGCCAGTCACAGAGTCAACAGTGTCACAGCAGCTCAGTGTGGGGGACGACAGTCTGGGCAGCTGGTCAAACCTGAGTTTTGAGGATGAACATGGTGACGACAACAGCAGCTTCTTGCACCTCAGTGACAGGTACAGTGGCCAATATATAACCCATCAAAGCCATTGACATCCATCTAGGGGTCTCCAACAGGCGGCCCACGAGATGATTCAATCTGGCCCACAATTTGTAGAGCACAAATTTCTGAATATGTCAAAAAAGTAAGTCCCAAGCCCATTCCTGTGCGGAATGCTCCCTCCAGCTACTAAGGCGCAGCTTAAATTTAAAAAAGGAAATACTTCTACACATGTTCAGCAGAGGGCACTGACATAATTAGAGATCAAAATATAAACAACACATTATAGCCACATGATAAACGGACAGTCTGCCCCGGGGCAGTAGTGGCCTACCACCACCGAGTGTGGAGTGAATAAATAATTACTGCAGTATAGCAGAAACTTGTGATACGGGCTTGTAAAGTGCAATACAGGTTTTTCATGAGGCTACAGTCCTGTCAGGCTCATTATTATTAATTTATTGAAAAAGGTTTCCTCAATAGTATTTACCCAATTAAAGCATATTTTACTGGAGCTTTTTTGACCCCAGCAGTACATTCCCAATATACAGTGCCTCTCAAAAGTACTAATACACCTTGACCCTTTGCACATTTTGTCATGTTTATAACTATAAACATAACGATTTTATTTTTAATTTAATGTTTTACTGAAAGTTCACACACAGACAACTAACTGTGAAGTGAAAGCAAACTGATACATGATTCTGTTATTTTTCAAAAAATGTAAAAGTGGGGCGTGCATAAGTATTCACACAGCATTTTTGGAGTGCATTAAATTGCCTTTATAACATTCCTAATGACTGCAGAATGTTCACACCTTGCCCTAACCATTACATAGAGGCTACCTGTGCATAATCTACTCTCAGTATAATTCCAGCTGTTCTGTGAGGGCCTCAGAGCAATGGTCGGAGTGTATTGATCACATCATGAAGGCCAAGGAGCACACCAGAGAGGTCAGGGATAAAGTTATGGAGAAGTTTAAAGCAGCGTTAAGTTATACAAAGATTTCCCAAGATTTGAACATCTCACGGAGCACTGTTCAATCCATCATACGGAAATGGAAAGAGTATAGCACCACTGCAAACTTACTAAGACACGACTGTCCACCTAAACTAACAGACCAAACAAGGAGAGCACTGGTCAGAAATGCAACCAAGTGCCCCAAGATGACTCTGGAAGAGCTGCAACGTACTGCCGCTGAGCTGGGGGAATCTGTACATGGGACAACTATAAGTCGTACTCTACACAAATATGGCCTTCATGGACGAGTAGCCAGAAGAAAGCCATTTTTGAAAGGAGGCCATAAGAAATTCTGTTTGAAGTTTGCTAGAAGTCATATGGAGGACACAGCTACCATGTGGAAGAAGGTGCTTTGGTCAGATGAGACAAAAATGTAACTTTTTGGCCCAAATGCAAAACATTATGTATGGCACAAACCTAACACTTCTCATCGTCCTGAGTGCATCATCCCCAGTGTCAAATATGGTTGGGGGAGCATCCTGCTATGGGGCTGCTTTTCCTCAAAGGGGACTGGGAAGATTGTAAGAATAGTTGGGAAGATGGATGGAGCCAAATACAGGGACACAAGAGAATTGAGGCTGGGTCAGAGATTCACCTTCCAGCAGGACAATGACCCTAAACACAAAGCTAAATCTACAATGGAATGGTTTAAAAACAAACATATTAATGTGTTAGAATGGCCCAGTCAAAGTCTTGACCTAAATCCTATTGAAAATCTGTAGAAAGACCTGAAAACTGCTGCTCACAAACGCTCTCCTTCTAATTTGACAGAGCTTGAGTTGTTTAGTAAAGAGGAATGGGCTAAAATGTCAGTCTCTAGATGTGCAAACCTCGTAGAGTCAAACCCCAAAAGACTTGCTGCTGTTATTGCAGGAAAAGGAGGTTCCATAAAGTATTAAGTCATGCTGTATGAATACTTGTGCACGCCCCACTTTTCACTTTTCTATTTAAAAAATAATAATACAGAATCATGTATCATTTTGCTTTCACTTCACAGTTGTCTGTTACTTGTGTGTGAACTTTCTGTAAAAAATTCTAAATAAAATCTTTATGTTTAGGGTTGTAAACATGACAAAATTTGCAAAAGTTAAAGGTGTATTAGTACTTTTGAGAGGCACTGTATTTGGCCCCCAGGGATAATTATTTGGAGAACCCCTGATCTAAACTATTTACATTTGCCAGTAGCAGGTGCCAGGGGAGGGAGGAGAAGACTGGGGCATGTTGGAGTGTCTAGATGAGTTTGTTAAAAGATTGTAAGCTGCGTTTTGCATCAACTCAATTGTGAGGACTGATTGATACCAAAATAGAGTACAGGACAGTAGTCGATGAGTGAACGGATAAAAGCATGTATGGCCTTTTCCAGGGTGCAACGTGATTAAAAGGGCTTGACCTTAGCTAAAATATGCAGCTGAAAAAAATGTATTTCAAATGTCAGCTCCCTATCAAACATGACACCTAAATCTTTGACAGATTTGACTGATCAGGCTGCTCACAGGATTACTAAGCAGGACATTGTACAAAACGGAACCAAAAATAATACTGTGGCTTTTGTTCAAATGCAGAAAGTTGAAGGACAACCATTGTTTCCAGTCAGACAAGCAGTTATGGAGAGAATTAAAGGCAGAACCAGCTTTTGGGAGCACAGGCAGGAACGGTTGTAGATCACACAGGTGGAAGGTTAAGTTCCGTGCCGGTGTCCTGAAGTGCCCTTCTTACTATATGCAATGTATAAGTTAAGTCCATGTGTAATCCATTAGACTGACTTCCGTAGCTAATATTGTATGTTTTACAAAGCGAAAGCTGCATTTGAAGTAATGCAGATTAGTTTTTGTTTATTTTGCATGACCTAAGGAGAGAGTCTAAGGACAGGGGACACCCGAGCTGCCGCTTATTTTTTGACATTATGTTTGCCTGGATATTTGATTCACCGGAACTTTACACTGTCTTATTTACTGCTCTGTTTTATTGCCTTAATGTTTGTTGCAGCCCTATGATGCAACTCCTGTTGTGATATTGGGCTATACAAAACCATTGATTGATTGACCTGGAAAATATTATTTTTAAAGATAATCTGCACAGAATGATGCTACAAGCCATTGTAGTCTTGAAGTCTAATTAATTACAGATCTTCTTTTTTTCTATTTTGCTTTTGTGGGTAAATGGCTTTCAAAGAGCATATACTGATAATATACTGATCTCATTTGTGATATGTGCTGCAGTAATCCGTCTCAATTTAACTAGAGAAGGAACAAATCTCTAATTTTCTTGGTTAGGGCAATGTGCTTTCATCCATTAACACTTGACTGGCATTGCTTTTTTTCCCTCTGCAGCAATGGGAACAGCAGTAGCTGGAGCAGTTTGGGCTTGGAGGGAGAGGCATGTGAGGAGCGCCTGTCTTCCCCCTCAGACAGGTCAGGTCAACCACAGTTTGCTGTTTTTGTAATTACCTTAATGCTGATGTGACTCCCCTGGCATTTAATGAGAAATGTATAGGAATAGTTCATAGAATCAGACGCAAATATTTGCAGCCAGAAGTTTAGTTTATTATATTATCTAGTATTGTCTCATGCTATGAGTTACCAAAGCAGTGTGTGACAGACACAATCCCTATCGCATTAAATAAAAGCTTTACCTGGTATGTCCTGTAAATACTTGTGCCTGTATTCAGATTTGTGCTTACAGATAATCGTGTGTGTGTGTGTGTGTGTGTGGCCAAATCGATGTACTTTGCCTCATAAATAGCTGTGTTGCACAGCTATGTTTGTGTTACTTAAGTGTTTTGTGTACCTCGGGTAATTTTATCCCACAAGTTTATATTCCTGTAATAAATATCCCTGTATCAAGGTCGTCAGAGTCTCAGTGTCTATAGCCAGGGGTTGTGTCCACAAGACTGTCATTATCAGTCTTATAAAGTGGGGAATAATGTTACGCTTTGGCACGTCACATCGCAAATATTTGCACAAGTGACAAAAATGTGTCTTCGGTTGGCTAGACTTGTACTCTAATTTAATTTTAAGTCATGAGTCATTAAGTATAATGTCTTTACTTACACAAGGTATTATTTGGAAGTACCTTTACCAGAACACACTAAACACTATTCAAACTTTGGTTAATGATTGAGCCTTACAGCACTTATGGTAAACTGTAAACCTTTTCATTGTTTAATGCGTATAATACCATGTGCTTTATATCAGCAGTGACCACTTAGAGGACAAGGAGACGGAGATGAAAGAAGAATCTAGCGGTAAGAGCTTTTTACCACTACATTTTTAACCGTTAATGTGAAATATTAGTAACTACTAAGTAGAATTGGTGAAACCACGTCTAAAATCTTCAGTTCTTCAATATTAAAACGGCCTGAGCAATGGTTTCTGCTGGCTGCATCAGCTGTGTGCCTGTCCGTCTGTTATGTGTTGTTCTTGGGGGATTTCTACACCCCCAAATCCAGCCGCAATGTTGCTCATTCATGCCTCCACTCCCTCCTCAGTCACTCCACTCTGCATTATCTGTGGGTGTATAAACCATTACAAGGGGGGCTGCATTGTGGGTATGCTCCAGGAGTGTGGGAAACTAACTCAAAGTAAAACATAATTTCGGCTGTTGTCATGTTGATGGTCTGTAAAAATGACAATAACATTAGATATTTTTTCTCACAGCGACCGTCAGTATAGACAGGACAGAGGTGCAGGCTCCCAGGAATGTGCTGGTTATCCTGAACTCGGAGGTACCGGAGCGTGGGCGTGGCCATTTCAACATCACCCTTGACCCTCAGCTCAGGAGCATGCTGCAGTGGGCTGCGGCCTCCATGGCTGACGTAACCCAGATCCAGCTCAGTCCTGAACGAGAGCTGCATCAGGTAATGAAAGACTACTAATCATTTATTTGGGTGAGAAAGATTGGTGTGGCACAATATAACTATAATCCGTTTACACATGAATAATTATGATTTTTTTTATGTACTTATTTTTTCAGCAATTGTTTCCATGTGGTTTTATTAGACACAGTTTTTAAAGTGTATCTACTATATCTTTCTTAAGCTTTTTCTCATATCTAGGCATAAATTGGATCCATTTGGACCTACTGTATGTTAGCTATCATGTTACTCTTGGTTATTTTCTTTGATTATCTAACTGAGTGATGCCCTTTCAGCTGCCAGCAGTGGTCCAGAAGCTGCGTGAGAAAAGATGGCGGGTGGGAGAGCTGCTCCACACACTGCTGCGCTACTGTGAGGAGAGCCAGAGCCTGCCCCAACCCAGAGAGGAGAGTTTCCAGGCGGGTAGAGAATCCACCCGCACCCCCCTCTTCCAGTGGCTCCTGGAGCATGCCTAGGGTCCATTCTTTTCTCGGCTTTCCTCTTACTTTTAAAATAGGGCTTTGCAAATTCCATTACTGGCTCTAGAGGGCAGCATACAAATGTGTGTGAAAGTATTTTACGTCGCATGTTGTGCCACAGATTTCTATATTCCTACTTTCTGGGTTCTTTTTTAATTATTATTATTTATTAAGCTGTTACCTGTTTTGGTTTGATGAACTCACCCAACATCTAATGCATTTGTATTTAACCCTCACTTCTAATGCAAAAGAAAGAGTTGGGGAGAAAAACAGGGACCCAGCCCATAAGTCTCTCTAACTGTGATGCAGGGACTAAAGAAGTATGTTTTTGTTAGGGAATCCCCATTGCTGTGGGGGCCGATGATGTCATCCACCACAGCTCACCTTTTGTGGTGGTGTTTCCACATGTTATGAGGCCTACAATGCAATCACTTACACACCACACCCTTTCATTATCACCGATAAAACAAGCCCCGTACATCTGACAATAATATCGGTTACCCCCATCGTTTGCCATTGATGTAGTATTATTTTTACTTTCCCAGCAAATCATCATTTGCCTCTTTAGTTTTCTGTAATTTACATATTGTTGTGAAATGCTGAATGCTCTGACACTAAATATATTCTGAGACTGGCACAAGAAGTACAGTGGCCTTGTGATCCTTGTAAACAATTGTATGTTCACTGTAATCTTCTCAACCTTTGTGATTGTTCTGTGACCAGTCATAGGTTATTTTGTCACTTTAAAACCTAGAAGTCGATTTGTTGCTTTTGTAATTGTATTGATTATCACATATTTAATCCATCAAATGAATGAAGAAAAATCATGAAGTTGCCTATTGTTAATGTGCTAATCTCTACTGTGCAATTGCTTGACTAGCAACAATCTTGTTTTTGAAACTTAGTAAAAAACCTGGAGCAAGTGGTGTTTAGTAGTGCTATCTAAAAAAAGAAAATTATATATATAATACATATATATATATATATATATATATATATATATATATATATATATATATGAAGGTATATAGAAACAAACTTAAATGCTGCTGAGTTGAGAAAGAAGCCATGATATAGGCTTAGAGTTGCCAACTGTTACTTCTGACGTGACACTTCTCCTTTCCGGTGAGTACAGTGTGTAAAGTACGTGTATGTGTCAGTGGACTGTATTGGGATGATCCAGTGACGCAGGAAAGTGTGTTTTATCTAATTAAAGACAGTGATCTGCTGCTCTGAAACCACACTTTAACGAACATGTGCATAGCTCTAAGCTGGTCTCACAGGTCACCCACGCTTCACTGTGTAATGAAGGAATGCACAAACTCCACAACAACTGTTACTCACCCACCCCTACGCACTCCTAACTACGAAGAAGCACTTTTCTCTTTATTTCAAGCAGTGCCCAGCTGTCCTTAGACATCCCTTGATAATCCTTTGTGACTGTAAATGCCATCCACAGGGGCTCCCAGACTTTTCAGTTCACGACCTCCAAAATTAATTACAAACAACCCGAGGCCCCCACAGTCAAAAAATAAAAAAAAATATAGACGATATCAAGCAAAAAAAGAAAAATATGCTATTACATTGTTTACTTTTTTATCTTGAAATCATCTTGGGACCATCAGCCCTTTGCTCGTGAACCCCACTTTGGGAACCACTTCTCTATCGACCCAAACTTTATTGTTTATGTATGGTTTTATTTTGGGACCTTCCTATATCATTGATGCACAGCAAAATTCAGGAAGTGGCTTTACAGTTTTTGAAAACTGTAGTATACCACAGCCTCATGTATTATAAATTGTTGTTGGCAGTGTTGACTTGGATGGCCGTATCATCAGTGAATATTTCAAATCAAATTATTAGTTTTATTGTATTGGTCGACACAGTAATTGAGCTGCAACGATTATGTCCATGTTCACTACCCACAATGTCCACACTATTTGCCACTGGATATAATTCGTGTTGAATCAAATCAGAAAGCCTATCAAATGAAGAGACAAGGGGGGGGGGGTTGAATCGTAATGTAGATTTCTCGCTATTATAAGTTCATTTCTTGTAAAGTTATAGTTATGTAGTTTTTAAAAGTACTATATCAAATCAGACGTTCTTTCTTCGTCTTTTAAAACTTTTGGCCAAATTTGTTCTGGAATTCAGGCCCATCTCCAAACTGTCACTGACCTAAATGAAAATCTTTCTGCGTTGGCTTGTTGGCTGTAGAGTTGATGTTTAGCTCTGGTTACTATACGAGATGTCAATATTACAATTTTACCGCATCAACAATAATCTTTTATCAAGTGTTGTTTTATTAAAGAGTACGAGTTGGACGTTAAGTCAAATTTTGTGTTGAGTATGTTTGATAAACTTCTGCTTCCAGTGAAAAAGGTATTCCGAATGACTTGCCAAAATAAATTAGTTTTGTTTTCCTTTCTTGGTTAGATATACAGTCATGTATATTTAACACAAATAAATCTCTACTCAATCCAAAATCTTTACTCTTATCAAAATATGAGGCAGTCAAGTAATTTCACTTCATTCCCTCAAAGACATAAGCAATTTACAGACTGCTGTAAATTGCTTTAATAGTAATTTAAACACACAAATGCATCGTGTGAAGATACAGTTGCATGCATATGGCTGGGCACATAATCTTCAATACATATTGATGTTTTTTTTTTTTTTTATGTGGTCCGTGGCACAAGTGTGGACATCATATTGTTTGGGCTCTTACAGTATGCTCTAGTCTAGACCACTTTTTGTTCATGCTTAAATTTGCAGGGCTGCAAAAAGGTCAAAAGTGTTTGTCCTGTATTATTTGTTTACACCTTCAAATGTGTATATGACACAAAATATTCTATATAGTAAAAAAAAAATAACATATTGAAGAAGTATTTAACTATTTCTTGGTTTACAATGAAGAATGTATTTGCAAAATGGGGACACTATTAAAGTGCATCACGGTGTAAACCCCTGAGTGTGCTGAGGCAGGACTACAGCTATTACTTCAATGGCCTCCCTTGTGTTTCCTTTCGATTTGACATTCCTGTGAACCAGATCTCCAGTGCTACATCGGTGTATTGTGAATGCTGAATGTGCAAAGGCTTCATGTAAAGGCAAATATTGTTTTGCTACTGTTGTAAAAATGTTGGTTTACCTATTTATGACCACTTGGAGTACAACAAAATAAATGTACCTCAGTCACTCGTACATGCTATTTTTTTCCTGCTATTAACAAATCCTGCCAAATGAAGATATATTTAATATATTGTGTAAGTTGTATACTATTCTCTATTTGTCCCTAAAGTGATATTGCTAGTCATTTACACATTCAAGCCTGAAGTCAATCCTGTTTATGTTGAAGCTTGGTGTGAGAATAAAGCTTTTTCATGTTCCAGTTTTTCTGTTTTTTTTTTTATTTTCTTCTACTCTGATGATACGTTTACCTATAGGTCCACATAGTTTGGTTCAATTACCTGAAATGACATGTATCCTACAAGCAGATAATTGGTATAGAATAGATGCATATTTAGGTCATTTAAGTATTATACTTCAAAACCTACCATAGTTTCAGTAGTAGTAGAATAATAGGGAGGCCATGGCTACAGCAGCAGCAGAAGTACTTCATGAACTAATCATAGTAGCAACAATAGTAGTGGAAGTAATTACTTAATAGCAAGAATATCAACCACCAGCCTCGGTCTCTAGTGGTACAACTTCAAAGGGTGTGACAGAAACCGGTGAAGAATAAACAGCTGAGATATCCGAGCCAGACCAGCAGCTAATCTACTCGCTTGTTGTCTGTCCATATCAAGCTGAACTACGCTTGTCTTTGGACTCTGTAAGACTGATGTGTTTTGGCTCAGCTATGATCTGGACAGGGCCCGTTTGTGCGGCGCTCCGGTGGCAGAGTGGACAGGGTTGGCTCAGAGTGAAATACAACATATCCAGCTCACAGCCTCTTCAGCCTACCACAGGGAGAAGACTGCAAAGTCTCAATGCGTGACAGGTTCAACTGACTAAAAGACCGGTCCCTCCACCAAAATGTCTGGAAGCTGAACTCTCCCCATTTTAAGTGGTTGAAAGTAATGAAGTAAAAAAAAAAAAGTGTTACTTTTGAAACATCAGAAAGTAGCTGTACTTTTGCTTTAGTAAAAATATTGAGTACTTCTTCCAC
This sequence comes from Proterorhinus semilunaris, assembly GCA_021464625.1. Classification (NCBI taxonomy): domain Eukaryota; kingdom Metazoa; phylum Chordata; class Actinopteri; order Gobiiformes; family Gobiidae; genus Proterorhinus; species Proterorhinus semilunaris. The sequence continues at coordinate 17,746,509 of CM038353.1, read as the reverse complement.
CATTGCTCTGCCCAATATGAAATTGCTTTAACCAATGGGTTTTAGAGGAACATAATTAAATGATCTATCCAGTGGTTTCCACTTTATCTGGGGCCACAAGCTAATTTTCATCTGTAGCGCCTGGGCAGAGGCAAAGTGACAGCAGGTTTATACCGTGGCCAATGAGCATTCTTACTTAAGTCCATTCACAATATAAAATACAGTTAAAGCACCAGCAAAAGGATCACTTCAACAAACATTCAGATGCAATATTTACAGTATTTACACTTGCAATTACAAATATCTACAGTTTTAAAAAAAAAGATTGTACCTTCTTACATTCTTAACACTCCCCTGATTAACCACTTTTTTGCTAATGATCACAAATCTGACTGTCTTTCAACCACTTCTTCAGGTAAAGTTTAAACTGTTGCACGGTGCTACACATCCCTGCAGCTTTTACAGAGAAGCAATTCTGTCCAAAGGTGGAAGATCTAAAGTTCACAGAACAGTCTCCTCTGGAGGAAGCTCGCATTGTTATTCGTCCTGCCTCGTCACAAGATTTCACAAACATTCTCAGGGGCTGTGGGGCCAAATCATGAAGAATTTTAAACACTAAACTGACATTCGAAAAAACTAAATTACATTTTCAAACGTTAATAATTTATATTTCTTCACAATTTTACAGTAGTGGTACGAAACAGTTTTTTTTATCTAATATTTTGAGTGCCTGTTTGTACAGACTTTGGAACGGCTGTAATGCAGTGTTGGTTGATAGAGACCAAGTTGTAAAGCAATATGTAAGATGTGAAAATATCATCGCTTGCATATAAAGCTTGGCTGCATCTGTGCTCATTTGCTCAAATTCAAAACTTTGTAGTAGTTCTAAAAAACATGTGTGCATTAGTTTAACTTAGTTTAATGATTTGCTTCTATTGTATATTATAATATCTATTTAATGATTCTCAGGTTGAACCAATCACTCACTCACATACACACAAACAGCAATATGCTGGTCAGAATTGGAGTTGAACTGAGTCACTGCCATCTATTATACAGTGATGAAGTATGTCTCATTTGTGACGTTGTATAATGGAGGAATTTTCAATTTAAATTGTTCAATTTTCTTGTGAAGTGCCACAGTGATGTGATCATTTATGTGTATTTTTAGATCTGGTCTCAACCGTTGTCTTAGTTCTTTCTCGGTACTCTGCAAAACAAGCATTGTTGCCATGTGATTAGGCCTCACAAAAGAGTACTTAGGTAATGTTTTGTTTCAGTAGTTAAGCTGTTGGCATGCGGCGAATGAATAGCACTCTCTGTCTAAGTGTTGGGGAAAGGAAAGATGAAAGCGAGAGGGTGGGAGGCAGGTGGGGAAAGCTAATTGTAGCCTCCTCAGTGATACAGCAGGTAAGGAATGTGTTTGACGAGCTTATTGCTATAACATTAAAGTAGCAGACAGGTTTCCAGACAAGCCATGGAAGGATCTGTGGTTTCAGCAATGTTCAGCTCGAATGACTGAAGTCATTTCACAAAGGCTCAAAACATGTATGGATATAATCTTGGTAAATCGCTCTGAGAATGAACAAGGCCAGATAGACATTTATTACTTCCTGTCTCTAAGCCACATGACAAATGGGTTTCAAACGTTTTCCCCTCTTGCATAGTATTTTAGGGCAACTAACTTAGGGCCATACAGTGAAACATTTCACTCAATAAATGACTCGTAACTTTGCTTGGAGTGGGACATCATCAGCTTGTCTCCATGTTCCTGCTTTGCTTCAACTATAGTCAAATCTTAGGTTTAATACATAACGTCATCTTTAAAATGTTTATTTTGATAACCAGTTGCAAAAATAACATTGTCCATGTCATTAGGAGCGTGAATACACTATAGACACTAGTCATCCTCAGACCATCGCACATTCATCTTTTAAAATGTTTTCTCTTGTTCTCACAGGAAATTTTAGATTAAACCTATTAATCATAAAATTAATCTGCATCATGTAAACTGCACACAAAATACAGGACATACAAACTAACATGACATTTGGCAGACTATTGTTTACAGGCTAGATCATGAAACTGAAACAGTAGCTAATTCCATGTCGATAACTATTTTCTTCAAGATGACAACCAAAACCTTGATGAAAGACTGGGGCATATTGACAGAGGTATACAAACCACAGGTATGTCAGTTAAAACAGGGCTGATGTGCAGGGAAATGCTATCCTTTTATTAACGTAAAGTCTCATCCCCACAAACACTGCACTGCATTGTATAATGTAAGTCATTATTATGGAGGGGACCACCAGTCAGCAAGTTGCGCAGACAGTCTCCCACCTCCAGTCTGGCACTCATGTCTCAACCATTCATAATATGATGCTCTCACCATATTATCTGACTATAGGCCCACTTGACGCATCCTTAGCTGACATCACCTCCCTTGCAACAAATGTCAAGGCTGTTGGAAGTCCAGTGAGAGGCGAGTGAAAAGATAGAAGGGGGGGAGTCTGAGTCAATTTACTAGGAATCTGTCACATACTGAACAGGGCTTTGTGTTCAAGAGGGGAAAACCAGCTACATCACTGAGGCTAATCTTTTGTTTTGTCCAGCGTGAAGAGGCCGCTCTTTGTTTTGCTCCACAGATATCGAGCCCCTTTCATCGCCAAACTTTTGATAGGTGTGAGTGGTCAGCAGGGTGAGAAGCAGAATCATAGGTCACTCCCGATCACACAGTCTGCTGAAGTGGACTCAGGGATGTCTACATTCACCTTGCGTTCAGTTTGCTGGAAGCCACTGTCGATGATGAATTGTGTGAAGGTGGAGCTGCAAGAGTCTAAATATCCAAATGTTATGAAGGGGAAAATTGAATTGTCAAAATGGAAATTGAAGGATTTCCTTTCTTTGTGTCCAATTTCCCATTAGTTTAATAAAAAGGGCAGAGCTTTACGAGTTTTGAGTTTCACATACACATTTTGACCATCTGCTCAGTTGCAAAGACATGACTCTGCACTCAGCATCCTGTTATGGCTAACACATGTGGGTCAGTCTAGTGTCCTGGCATTGTTAGGGCCAGTATTTCCATAAGTGTTTGGACAGCTGTTTTAAATGTTTAGCAAATAGATTGTAACACAATGAGAAGCTGTGGTTGCAATAGCTAAGGACATCATTGGAGTTGCGATTTTTTATTAATAATGCTTTGTGTGTGATAATATATAAATGAGAATCCCTGCCATATAGCAATTACAAAAAGTCCTAAAAATTGTGCCATATATAAAACATATGAACGCATAACATTGGGAACCCCAGCATCACCAGAATTACAGCAGACGTGCTCTGCGCTGTTTTTGCAGAAGTCATGGCAACAGGAGCCCTGAAGGACCTCTATAATCCTGTTGACTTTATGAGTAAAGGCAGGCCCAATCACTGATCCCAGAGAGCTACAGTCACAGAACTACAAACACTCCTCGGTCAAAACGTGAGGGAAACATTACAGCTCCTGCTATTGTTTGGCCTGTTCCAGCCAAACGACAGAGCTCCAAAACAAGTAAAATCCGGCCCGGCGTGGGCGGGGGAGGATGGAGAGTATGAGAGCAGAGATAAGAGATTATGTCAGAGGGCGAAGCTGAATCATGTTTTATAAAATTATTACAATGCTTACTGCCTCTGGTGTATTTTGACTATGAGGTTATTGAGAAGCGAAAACCTTGTTGCCAAAACATGTGTTAGACTCACAGAGAAGTGAAATGAAAACAAAGTAGTTGGTCACATATAAACCTGTAAAGAGCTCTGCAATGGCACAAATGAAGGACTCAAAGCCAACATCCCCCAGAGCCCCTATCTGGTTCTTAGAAGGTCTTCCCTGTGTTGGTCATAAATCATTTTATGCAAGACATCAATGAAAAACAAACGTTCATTATATATTATTTAATACAAAATCCAGATATTTTGTTTCGTTTCTCGAGAGCTGTTGACCTTGATAGTGCCTGTCATGTCACGATTCGGCCTTTAGTTACCCTGTTTTGGTTTGCTTTGTGTTTACCTGTCCTTGGTGTTTTATTTTGACATGTCTTTTTGGTCTGTGTGATTTTGCGTTGCTTCCCTTGTGTTAGTTGCCTGCCCCGCCCTGATGTGTTTCACCTGTTCACCGTTTCCTCATGTATTTATACCCCTGTGTTTCCCTTGTCCTTTGTCGTGTCATTGTCTATGTCAGGCCCGGTTTGAGTTTTGCCATCTCTGGATTTTGTTATTTTGTTTTTTTGTCATACATTAAACATCACCAGTTTTCAATGAAGGTACTTGATTCATTTTCTGTACTCCGTAGTTGAGGTCTTCGGACGTTTCGCCTCTCACCTAAAAGGCTTCGTCAGCGACAAAAGTCCCGCTCAGCCCGCAGCTTAAGATATAGACCAACGGTCTAATCACAGCTACCGTCACCTGTAGGTAAACAACCTTTGAAGTAGAGTGTCCCGAAGGAGATTGGAGTAAAGTGACGGGAGATTAAATCTGAGCCCACCATTCCAGTTCATCCCAAAGACAAAACTACGAGCCACAAACAAAGCAATGTGGTTTATTCTATTCAATGCAAAGAAGAAGAATGCAAACAACATTATATTGGAGAAACGAAACAAGTTTTACAGAAGAGACTTTATCAACACCGGAGAGAAAGCACAAGCGGCCCTCAGTCGGCGGTGCACCTCCACCTCAAAGCCTCCAACCACTCCTTTGAGGACGGGGAGGTCAAAATTTTTGCTAAAGAAGAACGTTGGTTTGAAAGAGGAGTAAAATAAGCTATTTTTGTCAAGTAAGAAACCCTCCATGAACCGAAATGGTGGGCTCAGATTTAATCTCCCGTCACTTTACTCCAATCTCCTTCGGGGGAAACCGTCAGGGAACGCCCAGTCCAAGGAGACGGCACCTCAGCTAACAAAAGAACAATAGGCAGGTAATTAGCAGTGATCATCTATGAATAGGACAGGACTGACCGATACTGAGGTGAGCAGATCGTTAGAGACGCTCTACTTCAAAGGTTGTTTACCCACAGGTGAGAGTAGCTGTGATTAGAAAGGAGGAGCCTGGTCAACTCCAACTCCCCCCTGTTGGTCTATATCTTAAGCTGCGGGCTGAGCGGGACTTTTTTTCGCTGACGAAGCCTTTTGGATGAGAGGCGAAACGTTCGAAGACCTCAACTACTGAGTACAGAAGAGGAATCAGGTACCTTCATTGAAGATGGACGACTCCTGTACGACTGAGAACTTACACAGACATCACCAGTTTTGTTCCAGTCCTGCATTTTGGGTTTATTTTCCTCACTCCACCATCAAACCATGACATGTCATAAAAAATAATAATAATAAAAACCTAACATTGTCACACACACAAAATAAGAAAATAAGAAAAAACATTTCAGTCCAAATACTAGTCTAGTAATGAGATAAGTATGTTGAATTATGAATAAAATGGCAGTAATACAAAGACAACACAGGACTCCCAGTGGAACCATCTGTTAAAACTACACATTACGTATCCCTGGTTGAACTGTCCATAACATCATAATCGGAACAGCTCTAATAATGTAATAATGTGATTCAAACACAGCGGGTCTCTCTTTCGTAATCCGGAAACCATGATTAATCCCACCCTTAGAGTAAAAACATTAGATTAAGGCTTCCACTGTTTCATCAGGTGTCTTCACATTGGTGTTGTGTCTTCTGATCTCCTGTCTGGGACACCCACCTATCCAGTGACTCAGGTGAGTCTGAGCAACTGACATCCTTCTAGGAAAAAAAACAAAACAGTATGATGTCATTGGATGTCTTTCGCCCCTGCACTGAGAACTGAAGGGGCTTTGTCATATTGACCAAGCCTATTAGAATCGACCACATGTTATAGGTTAATCACAGGAAGTACGAACATGGGCTTATGAAGCCATGACAGTTGATACTGCAAGGTCTGGTTTTCCTTTGTTGCACAAACGCAATTCAAATTTCGACGGATTTATAGATGAATCCATAGTGTTACATAACTCTGTAACATTCCGTGTTAAATTTACAATATTCATATAAAAAACATGTCCAAATTCTTTTAAATGGCTTAATTTTTCTCAAAATGAACTGTGTAAATATTCTGTCTTCAATTTCTCTATTAGCTGCACAATGTTTTGAAAGTAAATATTCGATAAAGGATTTAACATGATTAATTTTGGTCATCCTGTCATAGACATGGAGTTACTAAATATAGCAAAAATACCTGTGTTGATTAACATCTTGAAACCATGATACCAGATAGCTGATCTGGCAGGAAGGAATGAGTTTGAGCAAGTAGACATGGGCAAGAAGGGGGCACCTGGGACTCAAGAAGAGTGCAAATAACACTAGTACTTTAGAATAAGAAAAACAAAAAAAAACATACCGTAAATTATATATCAATATATCAATAATGGTGAATTGCTGAAGATGTGATAGCATAGTAGTTTTGATGTTTGGGGACTGGAGATGCTCCTCCGAACACATCCATTTCCATTGATCTGGGCTTGGGATCAGTACAAGTATGGGACCGGGGCTTTTTTTGTAGAGTCCACTGCTCATCAACACAACATTCCACACGAGCTGCACTTACATTAAATGAATGCTTAAACCCTTGGCTTGAAGTAGGTCTTGCTTCCTTTTCTTATGTAATTAAATAGTTATTAACCATCAAAGATCAAAGAACCATCAAGCAAATTGACTGTGACAATGTGCCCCATGTGGGGTAGGTTGTCACAGTGAGTTGGGCTGTTTTTCCCTAATCGTGTTTTTGATGTTAACATGAATTTGGAAGGAAAAATTTACGTTTTTGTTTCTTGAGATAAAAAGACAAACTAAGTTTTTAAACTCTATAATACATGCCTGGTGTGTCTCTCCCACTGATAATGAGTGGGAAAATGCAGGAGATCCCCCAATGCAGTAACATAAGTTTGAGCACTGAACTGGAAAGATCAGTGAAAAAAAATCTAAATGTTTGGAAGTCTAAATATTATACACATTTTATAAAATGTACAAAATCGACCATCTGGTCTTGCATTTTGATGTAAAGTAATAAATAATATATTGTATATTATTTTTTGTAAAGTCCCCCTCTACCCAGATCTCAGCAACTAATCAGAGTCTAGTATCTTCCCGCGTTGACCAATGAGACAAGCTTTTCCTGTGAACCAGTCAGGTCCAATCAGGAGGGAGGGGGCGTGATCGTTTACTTTGGGAAATTCTGTTCTTGCTCTCCTCATTTGCAAACTAAGAAGGGCTTTCTGGTTAAAGATGGGGGGATCGATCTATCTATCTATCGATCTATCTATCTATCTATCTATCTATCTATCTATCTATCGATCTATCTAACTATCTCTATCTATCTATCTATCTATCTATCTATCTATCTCTCTCTCTCTCTCTATCTCTCTCTCTCTCTCTCTCTCTCTCTCTCTCTCTCTCTCTATCTATCTATCTATCTATCTATCTATCTATCTATCTATCTATCTTTCTATCTATCTATCTATCTATCTATCTATCTATCCTCACTTTGCAAACTTACAGACTATCACTTTAATTACAGTAAAAGCAAAGAGTGCAGATAGAATGTCAAATGCACGGCTAAAAAAAGCTGTTTTCAGCCTGGATTTGAACATGGTCAGAGTTGAGGCCTGTCTCACATCTTCGTGAAGACTGTTCCAGATTTTAGCTGCATGAAACTGAAACGCAACCTCACCATGTTTATTATTGACTCTGGGAACCACCAGGAGACCCCTCCCTGAAGTTCTCAGGGCCCATTCATATGGCTCTAACTTGTCAAAGATGTACTTAGGTGCGAGACCATGAAGAGAGTTGTACACAAGCTGAACTGTGTACAAGTTCAGCTTGTACACAATTTTAATTGTAATGAAAAATGTCTCTGAGTGACAATTTTAATGAAAAAAAAAGTTATTTTGATACCACAACCATGTGTGAAGTGAAGAGAGATCCAGTGTACGGGAAGTGCAGGGTAAACATTAGGGTTGCCATGGCAGCTGCAAAGTAATAGTTGAAATAAAGGGGCAAGAGCTTTTGTGTGTTTGTGGAAAGAAGACTTGGAGTGACCCTGTTACCACAGAGGATGTGGGAGTGAGAGGGGGAAAAAAGACAATTTGACGCTCCTCAGGCCACGAGGCTTAGAGCCCTTCAATCAGTTAAACAGGCACATGATAAACAACGGAAAATACGGGTGTGCTCTGCTACTTGTTATATGTCCTTAGGAATCCAGAAAAGGCATGGTATTGTTTCACTCGTTACAGCTCAATGCATCTGAGCCATTCAATCAAATATTTATCCCTGAATACATAGTTCGAGTGTTTCCTCATTGTTGGCTTCAGTCAGTCCTGTTTTTAAAAATGGTAAATCAAACCACTCTGGCTTTGAAGTTAAGCAATCAATGGAGTACAATGAGGTTGATTTAGAGTGAACATGCCAAACCACATAGAATCTGGTACTATTATGGGAAATGTAATGTTACATGTGTACTTCAGAATGAGAATCAAATGCAACTGTAGCCAAGCAGCCTCAGTGCTCCATGGATACAGTATATGGTTCACACAGTACAGGCATCTGGTATAATAAAAACCTATGGAAAACCTATTTGCAAATTGTGTCACTCTACAAGAGTATCTACTTTCTAGATTATGTGCTATGTGGTCCTTGAGCAAGTCCCAAGCCCTGTCAAAAGTGGACTGTGACGTACGTATGCAAAAAGACATTACACTACTGTATATACTTAACAGTATACGGGGAGAAAGTCAAAGCAAATAGGAATCAAATGTAATTAACAGTTAAAGTGTATCCTAACTTTGACCACACTGATCCCATATGACAAGTTCAGAAAGGTTGCAGAGTTGAAGCTGAGGCACTTTGAGGACAACTTGGCCAAGGACACAACATCTTGTACTTTATGTTTGCGATGCATGCAATACCATGGACATGTGTATGCTCTGTTTTCTTCTTTACCTCCCCTCACCCCTGCGCTCTCATTCATGCCTTCTCTTGGGTTTCCCTCCTCCTCGGCTGCAGGGCTTTTGGCCGTATGTTATTCTGAAACTGAGCATCAAGTTGCGTTGTCTGGCAGGATGCAGACTGGGAAGCACAAGGGCATGGAGTGGACCCAAAAATGCTCAACCGCACTCGTGTATTAAGAAATCCACATGCAGAAAGGAGGAATAAAATTCAATACAAACCAAAAGAAACAGTTTATCCTACAAGTCAGCCAAAGCAGGGTTCTGCCCTGAGTTACCAACTCAAATGTGGTAAAAAGTAGTAATACTTCACTAAAGAAATTACTCTCTGCATGTTTGAGGAAGAAGTACTCCAGGCCTATACTCAAGTAAACTATGTACTACTAAATTGTACTGCTGCACGGCCTAAACTGTTGTGGTATATAGCATTTCAACACATACAACACATTAGATATTTCAACACATTAGACATATACAATAAATAACATGCCATTACTGCCTGTATTCACCTTGCTACAACTTCTCGTGCTTCAATAACTGCCACCAATGTGACTCCGTTTAAAGGAACAGGCCACCGTTATTCCATACTGAGATTATGTTCTTACCTGAGCTTAGACAAGATGATAGGCACCTGTCTGGTCTTTGTGCGTGCCCGTGGAAGAGCGTGGTCGCTTCTAACTTCACCCTGTTTGGAGCAATAGGAATATACTGCTAACAACATCTTTGGTCTTTTTGCGTGACTGAGCGCACATACAAAGACCGGACAGGTACGCATCAACGCGTCTAAGCTCAGGTAAGAACATAGCTCAGTGTGGAAAAACGGTGGCTTCCATCTATCTTGGAAAAGTGCTTTTGTTAAAGCTTTCAATCTTACACTTTTCCAAGATAGATTTAGACCATGCATTATTCTAGTATCTTTTAGAAAACATTTATTTAAGAAGTAAATATTCAAGCAGTGTTTGGAGTGCCATAATAATGAAGTGATGGTATTTCAAACATCTCTTAATAGATTTTTTAATAATTATATTAGTATTGTTCTATCCTTCTCAGCCATTTAAATGATCATAAATGTCTATTTTCAGCCAAAGATATGGTACTGAAGATAAAGGCCTCCAGGGTCATCAAAACCTATTGGTAAAATAGGGGGCACTGAGAGAAAAAGAGTTTTAAGTAGCTATACCACAGAAGTTGCATAAGAAAGGACAAGGGCCATATGATGCCAGGATATGTTTTGAGGTTCTCAGGGGCCGCCGAATAAAGCCATTGCAAGAACTCTGTCATAAGGAATCGCTGGCAGAATTATCTGAAGTTCCCCTGCTCCATTTTGAAAGAAAAACACGCACAGGGTTGTCCTACAATAGCATGGTACAGAAGTGAGCGCTGCGGTCTCACTACGACATAACCAGAATCATGTGTGTGGTTTTATGAAGTTTGAAAACCTATAATGATGGTGTATTAAATGATTGTAGCGCCGTACGGTTTGACGGCTGGAAGGAAGGAGTAGGAGGAGCGTATGAAAAGCCAGATTTCTCCCATGAACTCCTCTGGCACCTCCAAAATCACAAAGATTAAGCAAACTCCCTCAACCTGGAACCCCCTCTTCTTTCATTGTTGCTGAGTTTGAAAGTTTTGTGCATGTGTGTGTGTGTTTTTAGTGACTTTTTTACCTCATTTGAGAGGGTGGGAACAGAGCCAGCATTTGATTAGATGCAGCAGTATATTTATGGCAGTAACAGCAGTGAAACATTAGTGGCTCAGGTGGTACATAATCTTACATCAGGGAGATTGGGGGTTCAGTCCCATCTCTGGCCAGACACTTTGGGCAGGACTTCACCCACCAATGTATGAATGTGGTGTGTGAGTGTGTGTGCGTGAGTTTGTGTGCGTGCGTGTATACGTGCACGGACAAAGGTCACCCCAAGTGGAGGAAGAATGAAAAATGGCTTTCTATAGTTTTTATCAAGCACAAAACCACCGGGAAGCTGAACTCCCTGCCCTCCCTCCCACCCCTCTTCCCCCACCCCCTGCTCCACAATCAAGGATGAGAGAAATACAATTTCTAACCATGTGAATGGTTTGACAAATAAAATATCTTGTATCTTGTACAATATAAATCCATTCCAAACCTATATCAATAGGCCTATGTCATTTTGTAGGAACAACACCACAGTTAAGAGTGAAAGTAGACTATAGATACTTATACATTCGTATATAGCCTATAGTAATTTAATTTATTTGTAATTGCGCAAATTAAAATTATTAAATTCATAACGCCGGACGCGGACTTTCTGTGTGGAGTTAGCATGTTCTCCGCATTGGAGCCAGGACTCCAATGAGATTCCTGATCCCAGTGGGACTTTCCTGGTTAAATAACGATCAACTAAATAAACATGATACATAAGCCGTAATGACATTTATTATTGCTCACTTGTGTTTGGCACAATCAGCCCTGTAGCTTGTGGCACAGGAGGTGCGGACGCGCAAGGGGTGGACCACGTGACATACTCCGCTGCGCTCTCTTGGCGGGCCAAAAAGGTCTCACTGCTCTTCAGAGATATCTGTGGCACTGCCTCGCTCGGTCCCCCAGTCTCACTCTGTCCGCCCGTGGCTCGTTTCTGCGCTCCAATTGGCTACGGGACCAAAGACGCGCCGTCCCAGCCCACCCACAGTCCGTTTTAGAGCTCCGTCGGTGGCCATCGGAGTTCACAGTGACTTCCTTGCGTTGGGACGGGGCTGAGCGAACTCAGACACGGCTACAGCATGGCAGCTAGTCACGATTACAGAGGCTACTTACGGGACAGCGTCGACTTGGAGGCGACCCAGCACCACCGCTTCCAGCCCGTCCAGAGCTCGGAAACCACGTACCGTCCGTTCCTAATCGGGACTCTTGCTATTATGGGATTGCTTCAGGTGGCTTCCAGCGTGGCCATCTTATTGCACCTGACAGGTTATCTTCAAGAGGTATAGTCAGCCTTGATATTCACATTGTTCTCAGCTATTTTAAAGTTGCCTAAATATTCTGGCACTTATGATCATGGGTAACGTTGTGCTTTAGCAAGTCTATAATAGAGTTACTGCACCAAAATTAATCTTGATTGGTTTTCTGCAAAATGGTCGTGTAGTGGTCAGTTACAGTCAGCGTGGTTCGTGCGGCGGCAGGGTCTCAGCCTGCTCACTTTTTTGGAAGTGTTGAAAGAAATCACACTAACAATATCTCATCTGGTTAAGCAGTTCTCTGCAACCCCCGTGCACGTGCCCTGGACTGGTCTTATCTCAGATACACTGCAGATACAAATGTCAGCATGACTACGTCTTGTTTTGCAGAATACAGATGTTTTCACTTGAGTCTGCAGGGCTGCAGTTTCACTTTATGTTTACATGCCATCTGGAGGTTAGCTATCTGTCTTTTATATGGGCCATAATTTATAAAACTTGAGTGGATCTGGATTTATGGAGAATATGAAGCACTCTGAAGTTTGGCATGGGTCTGTGGAAGCTTAATGTTTTAATTTAAATATGATGACATATCACAATTCAGTGCTTCTTGCTTGGAATCTAATCCCCAAACCCTTCAAATTATTTTACATTATAGAAGAATTACGTTCTCCTGAAGATTGTCTCTCTACCCGTTTGTGTCTTTGTGTGTTCTATTTCTTTGGCTTGTCCTTGTCCTTTGGCATAAACACACTGCTGTGGAGTAGCAGCTTGTTATGCATTGGACCTTTGCCAGACGGGAAAAGCACATAAAAAATGAGAGGGGGGAAAAGGTTGAAAAAAGTAAACACTAAAAGTTTGGGTGCTTGGCAGCCGCTGTGGTCGTGTTTAAGTAATAACAATCCTTCAGATTGAAATGTGAGTGGCTGGTAGGTCTTGTTTCTAGTTACATGTTTTCGGCTGAGCAGGATTAACTGCAAGTGTGCTGACAGCTGTTGCATGTATGGGGGCACTTTCACTGTAAGTCAGTAAAAGTTTGCGGTGGACCATCACCTCTTTTCAGCACCCGTACGATTTCCTGAAGATGCAAAGTGGACATAGCATTCTGTCAAGGAATCCATGGCATGCTTTGTTAAAAAGCTGATTGAATGTCTCAGTAATTTTGGCTATGCAAATCAATTGTTTTGTAAAGACCTGTACAGCTCACCACCACAGTGGAATGCAGGTTGACATGTGGAATGTAATTTAACCTCTTTAAGACTTGTGTAAACATTGAAGTTCTGTCTGTCTTCCTGTGCACTTTGTAACATATTCCTCCCACACAAAATTCAAGGAAACAATGTAAAACTGTTGCAGTCATCACCTAAAACAGACCTATTCTTTATCTCCTAATCTGTGAAACGTTGCTAATAAGTTTATAATTCTGTGTTTGCAGGTAGATTTGTCCACAGCTCCACATCAGCCCATAGAGGTGAGTGCATTTTAAAATAACTTTACTTTCATAAGAACAGATCTCAGATCGTGTCAAACCCAAACCTAGAAAAATGATGTAATACTATGCAGCGTCTTCTTGGACCCTCAAAGACGTTTTACATTGCATTCCTGCACTCTACTCTTGGTGGTGGTAAATTATTATTGGAGCCAAAGCCCTGGGTAGATCGACGAGGCCAGGCTGCCAATCTGTGCCATCAACTACTACCATCATACACACACACTCACACACACACACTACATTCACACATGCAAGGTGGGTACAGTGACTTACCCAAACACATAACAATGTGTACGTTTGCTTTTGAGATGCACCTCACATTTTTTTAAGACTAATTATTATTAGTTTTGTAGTATTCAATCAGAAATAGCTTGATTTAATAGCACATGATTTATTTTGCTGTTACTTCCTCATGTCTTAATGACAATTAGGTTAATTTCATGAACCATATTTAATATTTCCTGACAGAGAAAATTAAATCGTCAAGGGTATATTGTCAAAACATAAGCTTGGTAGCAAAAATGTTTGAAGTAGAGCAATTTTCAATACTAGGAAGATTTCCTGCATAGAATGAGTGACTCATTGGCATCAGGGGTTTCTGCCATCACTGAGATACGAGATGGGAAATCCTTTTAAGTATTTTTTCTCTGTAAATCCTTTCTCAAAGTCACCACCCTTTTTTGGCACAGAGTCAGTCCAGCGAAATCAAATATCCCTTATAACAGGGATCTATTCTGTATTGGTTTTCCTTATACTTTGAGTTCCTTTCAAATCAGGCTATTCTTTATGTATCCCATGTGAACACAAACCACCCAGCATGTCTTGGGCTAAAGCTCTGTCTGCGTTGGCCGTTTTCCATGAAGTGAAAGGTTGATCCATTGTGGGTGTTTTATGAAGTGTCAGGGTGATAGGTTTTTGGCCTTTCTTCTCTTATAAGTCTCCCCTGACTGTCCGAGTGAGTGCTAAGGAGAGTCGTGCATGCATTTGTCAGCCCCTCTAAAGCTGGGCAGTGGCTGTGGTCAGCGACATCTCTAAAGTGATGAGAATACAGTGCTATAGAAACACACAAAGCCACTCAAATGACTGTTTATAGTCTACGTAGATCTTGTTCAACAAAAGCAAGCATCTGCCAGGGTGGCCTTGGTTTAAGTGTGTTGTAAACCACTCCTTAACATAATGTGCTTTGAATGACACATGCGGTGCAGTGTTTAATTACTTAACTACGTGGTGGTGAAGGATGATCACATACAATCAAACTCCTGCACTACTGACTCTTCCTTTTCATGTGATATCTGCTGCACAATATGCAGGTTGTTCTTTCCCAATGTGGCCTAACATTCCTTTTCATGAGCATGAGTATTAATGAATGATGATGTTGTTATTCATTGTTTGAATAAAAGTGACAGTTAGCTCTCTGGTTTTACAGCAAGAATGCCCTTAAGCCAATCCTGGGCTGGTGAGGCCTTTCTGTGTGGAGTGTGCATGTTCTCCCAGTGTCTGCATAGGTTTTCCTTCAGGTGCTCCGGTTTCCCCAACCACTAAAAACATGCACAATTGGTTAATCCTCCCGCCAGGTGATTGTGACCATTAGCCTGGCTCTATATGTGAAGATGGGTCCCCAAGCAGCACTGCTCCTTACACATTGCCCCAGCAGCATGGATGGGTCAAATATTCAACAATTATCAATTTATATTTTAATAGTTCAATATGTCCTCATTCAATACGCAAATATGAATTGATGAGAGATTGTAGATGTGCCGCTAATAGTCTTTAAAAAAATAGAACCTGTATTTCTTGTTTATTTGTTTATTTTAGAACATTAAAAGTATTGCATCAAATCAAAATAGTGACCTTCAAATTTCTGTACGGTACGGGGGACAATAAAATGTACTTGGGTTAAAGTTTACTTTATCTAAAATTAGAAGCATGGTCATAATCAATAGGTAATTAATAATGTCTTAACAAACTTAACAAAAACAACTATTTGAATTAAAAAATGGTTAAATATTGTAATAAAATAATCTATATCAGCTCAATTTAAATTGGTCCAAATGAAAAAGATGATGATCAATGATCATTGATGATGATGGCGTTTTTTTTTTTTTTCGGCAATTAATTTTCAATAAAGATAAGATCGTTTGTTGACTTGCAGAGACAAGACATTTGCAATGTATTGTGCTTATCTTGAATTACATAGACGACAGCAACTATGTAGTTTTAATATTCTGAAATCTGGTTCAAACATTACCTCTGGTTGCACTGCAATGACAGTGCTGCTAAACTACAGCTTAGGTAAAAGGTTATGTTGTATTTTAATTCTCATTTCTGCTAAACTGAAACCATGCTGGAAGCCAGTCGTTCCATCCAATTTGAAAGTATTATTGAGAACTTTGCTGCAAATGAGGACTATAGGGGAGTAATACAGTACTGGCACAGTTTCAGTGGCGCAGCTCTGCAGCATTCAGCTTGTGTGTTGAAGTTGCTATGTTTTTCAGGCATTTCAAAACTTTCATTTGGCCGGTGTTTCTGTTTTTTGTCACACATTCCCGACAATTTAGATCAGAAGAACAAGTCAAAACACCTTCAGGACGCAAAGAAATACTATTAATAGAATATGCATAATCTTTTCCAGACACTTGACTGACATTTATAATTGCATTGATTTTGAATGCACCCATAAATATGGATTATCAAAGCCATATGTCAGACATGTTGAATCTGCACCGTTGGCTCTGTGTCTATAAGAGTGATGTCTCCATCATATAAGGTGTAAAACTGAGCTCGTGTTTACTTGCATGGAAACAGTGTTTGTCTCTGTTGGCTCCATCTTGGCTAAGGTGAAGCGCTTTGCCTTTGAGCGTTGACACTTTTAAATAGAATACTGTAGAATCAAACATGTACTCTTTCAAGTGTCTGGAGCCAAAGCCAAGTCTGAAAATAGATCTAGACAAGGTGGTATGGGACTCTTAAGGGCCGTTCATCACTGCATGTGCAACCTTATTATTATCAATATGATCATTCATTTAATCACTAAGAATCAATTGGGTTTCCTGCTTTTTTACATAATCTTTGTTACTGTGTATCCCACAAAGAAATGCATTCTTCTGAATCAGCCACGCTGAACAGTAACAATAACAAGCTTTTGCTGTGTGTTCCAAAATATATCTAAAACAAATATTTTTGTGTTGCAGGAAATGCAGACAGAACCAATAATGAATGCCTTGCAAGCCACACCAAGAAAAAAAGGATGCAACAGGAACCGATGTAAACCTCCAAAGGACAGTGTGCCGTCAGCTCATCTACCGATCAGGGCAAAGCATGAATACCAGAGTGAGTTCTTTTCATTCCATTTTTTTTACCTTTTATGAATGTCACATTACTGACCGTGTGAACTTTTTAGTAAAAGTTCACACGGTCTTCCTAATTTGCACAGAACTGTTTCAAAAATGTCTTTGAGAGTTGTGTGATTCACTAGTTGTGGCTACTATGTGCAAATAAAAACTTTAAGTAACAAATCTGATGCAAATCCACCACACATTGTTTGCCTTCCTCTATGTCATAAGTTTAGGTCCCAGGTAAAACAATTTGCTGAATGTATCCTCCCACTCATGACCCTCTTTCATGCTATATTGGCCTGTAAAAAAAGAAAGAAAGATGTCACTTGATATACAGGGAGAAGATTTGTTAGCGTTGCCCTAGATAATAAAACATTAGTTCATTTGATTTTTTTAAATGAATATCAAGTAATTGTGACAAATCTGTACTAATGAGACAAATGGATAATGTTGTCTGTCTCTGTCTGTCTGCAGAAGGCAGGCCTCAACCTGTGACTATTGAATGGGACGATAATCAGGGAGACCTCCACTGTATGAAGTACGACAAAGGAAAGCTGCGCATTCAAGAGCCTGGTTACTACTACGTCTATGCCAAGACCTGCTTTAGATACTATAATGTGGCCGAGGATCGGGAAATCTCCAATGTGGATTTTAGCAACATTCAGCTCATCCAGTACATATGTCATGACATCCAGCAGCAGAACACCCAGGTGAGGCTGATGAAGACCGGAAGCACCCTCCGATGGAACAACGCCAGCTACAACATGTACTGTGCACAGCAGGGCAGAGGCGTGCGGCTAGAGCCAGGAGACGCACTGTTTGTTAATGTGTCCAACGCCTGGCTGCTGGACCAGGAGACAGATGGGACGTACTTTGGGGTCATAAAGTTAGCTAACTGACATGCAACTGAGTGGAGTGGACATGCTACTGAACTTTTAACACGCCCAAGACCACTGTTATTGTTATTTTCTTGTCATTTTATGTTGAATTGTCAACAGAATTGTCTGTATTTATTTCATACTTTTTACCACAAAGGCTTGTTAAAACAGGATGAAAAGAGATAAATTGTCACATGTACGCTCACAGAGCTTGTTCAAAGTTACACCCGATATCTTAAAAAATATTTAGATTTGTTGGAGAATAACACAGTTTTTAGGCTTTAAACAATTTTCTACTAATTAAAACAAACCTCTAAATTTAGTGCTGTAGGAATGTAAGAGTTTATCATTAAAATGATCATTGGAGTTCCTCTGACATCTGCTTATACTTGGTGCATGAGCCAGATAAAACTAACAAGCTTCTGGGCCTGTGTCTCTGACCCATGGCAGACACATATGGAGGTTTTCTTAAAGTCTGCTTGATGAGCGGTATCCCTGCACTATGTAACTGTGGTATGCTGTGGAGGATAGTAGACAGTTGGATATGTTTCTTCTGAAACTGCCAAGACATTGTTTAACTGACTTCTGAATGATTAATCATCGCCCTGACTAGGGCTGGGTACCGTAATTTTTTTTCCAATACCGGTACTTTAACAATACTTAGTTTACGATGCAGATACCCAAACAATACCTTTTCCGATAAATATCTGACATCTAGAACCAGAAAACGGAGCAATGATGTACATGTATTCCTTAACTTGGTATATAATATTTTTGTTTTGAATACTTTTATTTTTTCACTACCAGTAGTACCTAAACCTATATTTTGATTACTATACTGGTATCGTTTAACGGTACCCAGCCCTAGCCCTGACATTTTTAATTCAAACTTGTATTGCTGCAAATCTAAACCCAATTACGCTGACGACACAAATATCATTTTCAACTTGACATTTGGCAAATTTGACGATCAACATGCAAAGCAGATAGCTGGACTGTCTTGCCAATAATGACATGAAATGTCTTCTTAAACTTGAACCAAATTGATTTTGGTTCATCATTAACTTAATATTTTTTCATTTGGCTCTTCAGTGAGGTAAATGGGAATATGCACTAAATATTTATTTATTAGTTCTAGAGTTACAGAGATGGGCCACTGTTACAGTGAGTTCTCAGCTGTAGAAAATCAATATATTTCATGTCTGTATGACGTCCATTACACAGCACTTAGAAGATATATTAGACACGCTTTTTGTTACACAGGGGCTTTCTTTTTTAATTGAATATTTATGTGTCTTATTTTTGACAATTGTCTGTGCACTTGCCTTGCCATGAGCAGTATGGATGTAATGTTTCAGATTGTACAATACAGTAAGATTGTTTATGCCATTTGTTATTATTTATGTTTGTGTTGTTAATAAAAAGTACTTTTGTAACAATTTGAGTAAATAATATAGAAATGTCTTGCTTTTAACAGTCTGTGATGACAGCTATAGACAATGATAGTACATTCAGCACAATGTCTGTGTAAGTTCTCAGTCGTACAGGAGTTGTCCATCTTCAATGAAGGTACTTGATTCATCTTCTGTACTCCGTAGTTGAAGTCTTCGAATGTTTCGCCTCTCATCCAAAAGGCTTTGTCAGCGACAAAAGTCCCGCTCAGCCCGCAGCACAATTACGATCTGATCCCCTGACCCTGTGACGGTGAAAACGAAACAAAAAAAATAAGCCAGCTGCTGCTGTACTTCAACTTCACAGAATACATCTGATAAAGCACATACAAACCGTAGATTAGAATTGTATAAGGTTGAATGACTGAGTCTCATAAAACCACAACATGAGTAAAAATAAGAATTAAATGTTCCTATTTACAGTTGAAGGAAAAAAAACAAGGCATGCACTTGGAGATTTGTTGTTCCTTCACAACAACTTTGCTCTGATATAAACAAATGTACTCGAAGTACTTTTTTTTAAGTACGAAGTGTAACATGTTAAATCTAAAATGACTTGTACAACTTCCACAGCTACTTCTACTGGCTGTGATTAGTACTATAATCTTTCCACTTACAACTGTGGTCAAAATCATATAAGAAATTATCATGTGTGCCCCAGGTTCACTTTGTGTACCATATGCTGGGACCTCAGGGGGTTCAATAGGGAAAAAAAGTTTTTAAAAAAAGAGAAGTAGCGAGGGCTCATATACAAAGCTGTTACAATTTTGGCATGGTCTATGAGATTTTTACAACATAAATATCTCCGAGGCAATCATCCATGTCAGGAGTGATAAAACACCAATAAGCAATATAAAATATACATCCCCTATAGCATTATAAAGTTACTTAAGATCAGATATTCCACAATATTCTTCTGCGGTGTGTATTGGGCCTCTCAGTTTCAGATCGAAATAGTCAAAGCCATAACAGTATAAACAGTGCACTTCCGTAGAGTGCCATTTTGAAGTGACTCGGTTTCTCAATTCTTGGCCCGAGCAGAGAAACCATTAAAATGTGTTGTGTCAGTAAACAGAATCGGACAGCTTGGCGTCCACTGTAAGCCCCTTCTGAACCTGACACATTTAACATCAGTCAAATGCAGTACAAAGCATTTCACTTGCACTCGCCGCTCCTTGAAAAGGGCCCGTTTTTGGCAGAGAAGTGCATTCTGGACCAACGCATGTTATTGTCCATGTGTGAAAACACAGAGGCGACGGTAGTGAAAAGAAATGGAGCCAATCCATCTCAAAGTTGACTCTTAACATCATATGGATTTAATGCAGAAGTGGTTGGATAACTCCAGAGCCGGTTCAAGGACTGGCGGCACGGTAGTACAGCGGTTAGCGCTCGTGCTTCACAGCTAGAAGGTCCCGGGTTCGATTCCCACCTGGACGGGGCCTTTCTGTGTGGAGTTTGCATGTTCTCCCCGTGTCTGCGTAGGTTTCCTCCGGGTACTCCGGTTTCCCCTACCACCAAAAACATGTACAATAGGCCGGGATGAATGATGTGAGTGAGTGGTTGGTGGTGGTCGGAGGGGCCGATGGCGCAGATTGGCTGCCTCGCTTCCGTCAGTCTACCCCAGGGCAGCTGTGGCTACAATAGTAGCTTACCACCATCAAGTATGGAGTGAATGAATAGTGCAATGTAAAGTGTCTTTGAGTGTCCAGAAAAGCGCTATATAAAACTGATGCATTATTATTATTATTATTAAGGACTGCACCTTAAAATTAAAGTATTACAGGACCCATTGTCTCCAACTTAAATATGCTGACTGCATAATTACTAATATTGTTTATCATACTACAACTATATGATTAACATTACTATGACTGACTATTTATCTTTATTGCACTTTTCTAAACTCTGCTTTAGAAGACGGTGAAAATGGTCTTCCTTCGGTTCTTTTGATCCATAATGTAATTGAGAAGATTCTGCAGATTTTTAGTATATGCTGAAGGCTCAAGCTGACAAAGAAAGATGATGATTAAGCCTGGAAGGGCATCAGGCATCAATTAACATTCAGATATGAAATCAGTGCACACTAGAAGGGAGATGATACATTATAATTCATTGCTTAAAGGCCATATACTCATTCTTCACTTTGTATATTGTATTTTTTTATTTGTATATTGTATATTTGTAGCATCACAATTATTAACAGGGACTCGTGTATAAGCGCATTTAACAAGTTGCATGTTTTCAGTTTAGCCTCCAAGTTCATGAATGCAACAAATGCTTTATAATTAGATGCACAGTGTTGCAAATGTCTGAATTTTTAATATACTGAAGACAGTTCTACTACAAGAAGAAAATCAGGTATAGTGCTTTTAATGTTCAGATTATTCTAACTCTATAGGCAATGTTTTCTATTTGCATCAGCGCAAGACACCAACTCCAGAGTTGTACCCAGTGATTGAGTTAGATCTGGAGATGTTTTGGAAAATATACTGTATTTGTGTGTTTTTCCCCTCCATAAGCTCCACCGGCGGCATCAATACGTATAAAAAGTCGGCTATTAGCAAAATGGGTGCTAAACTTTATGGGACTGTGGTTTGGAGGAAACAGAATTTGAGAAGCAGCTGGAGGTCGTTGTATAATTGCCAGTCAGGTTAGTCGGAATTTCACACGGCATTTAAATATCCACACACTCACTATCGATGTATGTATCTACACCCACAAACAATAACAAACAGTTACGGGCAAGCTGCATGCACACTCCCCTTTGCTTAGTCAGCACACACAACTATTTTCACAAGCCTTTGTTTTTACCCAAATGTAGCATGCAGCAATGCAAGAAAGCATTGTAAGCGTTGTAGTTTGATTGATGTTGTGCAACTTGTCTTTTCCTAATAGTAATATCATTCAAAGAAGAGAATGTGAAAGGCAAGGCGAGGAGACAGCAGTGGCACTGTTACGGCAACTGGTCTGTGTCATCTGTGTGAGCTGTCAGCATGATTTGAGCGTGGCAGACAAAGCATGAAGTCAGATTGAATAGTCAATAGTTAAAGACTAACGCTTTAAGAATTTCTGGACCAGTAGGCTTTATTAGGACAGTAAAACTTAAAGAGGTGAAGTGCGGACAAGCCATTCGACAAACTGTTGGAGCCTGGACTCAATTTCATGATGCTGAAGACAATAGTGTCTGAGATACGGCCGGGGATCAACCCAGGGACCCCCTGACTGTGCTCCTCCTGTCTCCACCTTTCTGGAATCTTATGATATGTTTTCATTATTGACCATAGCCTGACAAGCCATCCATTCTTACTTTTTATTTCTTTACAAACTGGCCAGGCAGGGGAAGCGACGGCCTCTGATTGGCTGACAAGTCAAACTAAAATAATCCAAAATTGCCCTAAACCTAACCTTAAGGATAAACTAGCCCTAAACCTAACCCTAATCTTAAGGATAGTGGTCTCTACCAAGGGCGTCTTATTGAGATTCATTGAACTGAGCCAGTCGGCTGTTCCAAGCCAATCAGAGGCGTCACTTCCCCTGCTGTCCTGCATTAAAAAAACTGCACCATGGACAGTTGTGTGGGGAACAGCGGGTCTACTTTGAGCTCCTCCTGAGTGAAGATTCACCACTTCTGCTCTTTATGTGGTTTTGATAATGGGACCGGAAATAAATCTAATTGATGTGTGTTCATCCAGACATCTCAGCAAAGAGTGTGAGGGATGTAAACCTCAGATTATAATCCAGTCAACTTCAAACTAGAACCCTGTGCTTTAACTTGAAATTGTTAACATGACAGACGCAATCCTCAGAACGTGATGAACTTCAATTATCATTAGATTAATATGTTCTCACTGTTATATATTTTAATGCCATAGGTCAATTAAAAATGATATAAAAAGTCCAATCTAAAAAGCATGTGATACGTGCTCCCAAGTGCTACAGTTACAATTTGATACAAAGAGCATTAAACATACAATATTACATAAAAGTATGCAACTTGTAAAAAATGAATCTGGGAAAATCTCCAGACTTATACGTTTTTATTGGCAATAAACTTTATGGTGTCTGTGACCTAAAGTCGACTCAATCCTGTAGAACAATGCGGGCAAAAACCTATTACTTGAGAAGCGTATGGTAGCTTTTGTTCCAAGGGTTCAATAATTCTCATTGGGATCAATGTATTTTATATATTTTATAGGCCTTTAAATTCTTGCCTAAAACCCTGGGCTTGGTGTTTAATGAGGCATTGCATGTATGTATACACCCAGAGGTAGAAATACATGGACTGGAAGAAACCAATGTAAATGACCCATGCAGTCTCTCAGAAGAATGTGAGGAATACTGTACGTCATGCGGGGAATCCCCTTTAAGTAATACACAGTCAAACATCGATAATCTTAAATGTAGTCCCTGGATCAAGTGTCTCAGAGGGATCAAGAGTGCTCTTTCAGATGTGGGGACACCTGCAGTGAGTTGCAGATAACAGATTAACTCAGACGAATGCCCTAATCTCTGTGTGGACACCTGCAGCTGGTCTGGTCTTGGTCTTTAGCGTCATTAATGGATTAATGAAGCAGGCTACCAGGTGTCTTCATGATGACTGACTTAGTGCTCTCCAGTCAATGAGTTATAAGATTAATGCAATAAACTGAAATCATAGTGGTATGGTATGTACACATGGGCATCGTATACATACAGATCGGAACACTATAAAGTCAGGCCATAGAGCAAGGTTTTCACTAAAGCAGTGGTTCTCATCCCTTTTTTGGCCACTTCTCAGTCATATGAAATTAAATTAACCATTTGCTCATATAGTTTCTCTTATGACCTGACCCTCTGACAAGACAAGGCTCCAGGGAATATCGGTATATATGTTAAAATTTGATTGAGGTCATGTGCGATGTATAATGAGAACAACCCTGTCCTTTTCTTTTTTCCTGAAGTCAAATAAGAAACTTTCCCCCTCAGACTCATATGGAGATTAATGTATCTCTGTTGACGATCTCTCTGAGTGTCAAACTAGGCCAATGTTAGCCACAATGTATTGTATGAGATCTTTATCTGAGCTACAACAGGAGATTCTGACTAGAGCAGCAGATTTCCCTCCATGGCCTTGATACGACCACAATAGGTGAACAGGAGACTCTGAGCCACTCACTGCCTGTCTGCACTCCACTGCAACACAATGTTCAGGCAATGCAAAAAATGGTTGCATGCAATTTACTTTGTAAATATATTCACTGTAATAGCATTGATTTTGAAATTACGTGGTTAAAGCCTCAATATTACAGCCTGCACGCAGCAAAGGAATCAGTAGCCTGCAGTCCATCATCTTGCAGATGATTTGGCCTAGGCTATATTTGAACATGCATGTGACACGATATTTGTATTGGCAGACAATTAATGCATTGTGCGCTGCTGTTGATTTCACCAAAAGATACCTAGACACATGTTATTTCTGGCTTCTGTAAAAGCACCTCATTAGTCCAATAGTCATTCAACGGACACTGTAAACTACGGATGCTGCAGGAAACTTGTAAAACTCCCACTGTGTTATGGAGATTGAATTGAGCATCTCTGCCAAAGCTAATTTACCAGAATACACTCATCTTTGGGAAGCTGTTCCATTCCTTTGGTTGTTAAACTTGTTGCACTGCGTGAGGATGCACCACCTGAGACGTAAATTCATATTTTGGTTTGTTAATCCCTTCACTGATTGAAAACAAAGCAGCTAGCAGGCCATTTTCCCTGCAGCCTTGGACAGTACGTCTGCTGCTAACCACTGCAGTGGTGGGGGATTAGAGAGAGGAATCCACGAATCAACAAGTGTCTGTCTGACTGGTGCGTTTGAGGTCAGTCTAATGTATCACAAACCCAAACAGTTTAATATGCACAGGAAAAAATACTAACATGCACTAACAAGCAGCTGGTTGTAATCACAGAGTCTCAGGGAGATGAACTCACTGACAGTGCAGCAAATGCAACATTCAAGGACAGAGAAATACATGAGAAAATAAATTATGTTTCATATGTTGGACGACTGTGATGGCTGTTGCCCATTTATCTCTGCTTCGATAGTAATGCGCTGTAGTAATTCGTCTTCTGCATTTGACCCATCCTTTGATGCTGCTGGGGAAACCCGTAAGGAATGCACATCTGCCTAATGGAGCAGATATGAGAAGTATTGTTAAAGGCAAGAGTCATTTTCAATGGAATTTTTCGTTTACCACTAAAATCATCCAGTGTCCTACAGTTTCAGTGCTTCAGCCTTTGCATGCTACTCCTCAGCTTTTCTGACATCAGTGATCATCGTTTAAGGATTTGACGCTGGGGAATCTTTCAGATGCTGTTAATAATAAAGACACTGACAATTCAGCAGCCATTCGAGACAAGTAAAAATGTTTTTACATTTTGGATGAAGTTACACTGAATAAATGAAAGCAGCAAGCCTTAAAGCTATGCAAGGGGATTTCTGTTGCTTGCTTTGTTAAGAGTATTTACGGTATTATGAGAACTTGGCTGCAGAACGTATCTAGGAGCCATCTTCACTCTAAACACAGCCCTTAGTTATTTATAGGGTTTATAAAGTGTTTCACCGCTGCTGTTTATGTGATAATATTCCATGACTTTAGACTCAAGTTGTTTTTCTGTCAGAGTCCGACTTAATAAGAACACGTTGTGGTTAAGTTACATATTAGAATACATGTTTGTGTAGACTCCGAGGCGTGTAGGAGGTATATATATAGGTTTTACAAGTCGTCATCTGTTTGACTTTGGACAACCGAGCGCTGTAACGGTTTCTGTCATAGTAAAAAACAACCTGTGACGACTTGAATACCATTTATACCATATCAGGATACAATAATTGCTTATGCTGGTTCTGATTTTGTTTATTGATGTCAGTCCATAAAGAAAATGCAAATAGCTATTTGTGTTATAATATAAACCAGCCATAGCAGGTTCCTGGGACCCCAGGGGGTCCTCAGAGGCACTGCAGGAGTATTTTGAGAGTACATTTTATCTGTTAAAATTTACATCAGTATTTAACCTATTAGTCTTTGCTATTTGTTATTTTATGTCTAATTTTAAGATGAAAAAATATACTACTAAAATTCTATTTTCGCGTGAATTATTATAAATGGGGACCCCTGTGGGATCTTCAGATAGTTAAGAGGATCAAACGGATCTGTGGACTCAGAATCGAGCAGCATCACAATTGGGATGCGGAAGTCCCCTCGATAACAATCCCTTGGCGGTGCAAGGGAAAGCAGAGTTTGTTTGTTTTTTCCTAATCAGCGGTGAATGACCAAAAACCCATCGGCAGTTGGTGAGTTTTGTGATTCATAATTCTGTTTAAGTATTGACGCAAAACCGCTAATTACGCCACTGACTGCCCTTTGCTGACTGGTTTCCTCCGCTTACCGTTTGCTTGCGTATGTTACGCTGTAGAAATCAAGTTGATGCGGAGTCTTAACAGACTCACACGCTGGTTCCAGACTAGAGAGCACCATCCCTCTGTGAAATACGGGGGTGGCAGCATCATGCTGTGGGGTTGTTTTGCTGCGGGAGGGACAGGTGCACTTCACAAAATAGATGACATCATGAAGAAAGAAACACTATGTGTAAGACATCAGCCAGGAAGTTAAAACTTGGGCGCAGATGGGTTTGGCAAATGAACAAGTCCCATACTGCCAAACTGGTTATAAAGTGGCTTTAGGATAACAAAGTCAATGTTTGGAAGTGCTCATCACAAAGTCCTGATCTCAGTCCAGTTGAAAATGTATGGGCCAGAGACGTTTTTCCTATATGCAGATTACGCAAATTGTATAGGGCCCCTGCAGCCACAAGGGCCCCGCATCTCAGTTAAATTACAATGTTGTTTTGCTGATTAATTCACTCTCCGCCTACCTACTGCCACATACAACACAGAAATGGAGCAGTCTGCTGAAGAGGATGAGCAGGAGAGACCCACCGCCTTCCCCCTGTTACTCCCAACGCCTCTTCGCTCGCATCCTGGGCGGCTTTCTCCCATCTCCCGGCCCGGGCGCTGATCGCCTGTTTACTCTGCTTAGACCAGGGCTGTTCGGTAACTGTTTTTGACCGTAAATGGGTTTGCTCTTCGTCAAATACCCTTAGGGTGCGTACTGTAGGGCCCCCGAGGGTATTTTTGTTTAGGGCCCCAGAAGGGCCAGCATCGGCTCTGGTATGGGCAGAACTGAAAAGGCATGTGCACGCAAGGTGGCCGACAAATCTGGCTCAGTTACACCACTTCTGTTTTTGAGGAATGGACCAAAATTCCTGCCAACTATTGTGAGAAGCTTGTGGAAGGAAATCCAAAATGTTTGACCCAAGTTATATAGTTTAAAGGCAATGCTACCAAATATTCATGAAATGTATGTAAACTTCGGACTTTGTAAAAAGTAAAAAAAAAAAAAGTCTAAATGTCTTCTGGTTTTATGTCAGACAGTGAGAAAAACATGCAAATGTATCTTTTTATAAAGTGTATGTAAACATATGGTTCCCACTGCACATAGCTTGACACCTCCACCTAGTGAATTCATAAAATGGTGACGAGCTTTGTAATCATGTCTGTGAAAAGCACTGAACATACAAGTTCCCTTTTCTTGGTTTTGAGAAATGGATTGGTTGAGACAGTGCTCTGGGGCTTTTAGGTGTGGATATAATTTTTTTTTTTTTTTTTACACAGACACGTTTAATAGACGAGGCAAGCTGACCCTTGGTTTGAAACTTTATGATATGTCTGCACTGACAGCCAAACCAAACTGTTCAGTGATCCTTCACCATCTCTGGACATGAGTCCAGCCAATTCAACCACATTTTCCAATCTCTGCCTCTCAGCTGACTTCAGTTTTTCATTTTAGACAAAGACAATCAGTCTTGTGAACACACCCCTTAATAGGATATAGATGCAATCAACAAACACAAGCTTCATCTTAAAAAAAAAAAAGAAGAAGATTAAGTTTGGCTTCAATGCATCTTGGATTTTGTATTATTCGAATTTACTAAAAATACATGTTCACAGTATCAGCAGTGGTGTGCCGTCAGGGCCAGCAGGGCCTTCTCTGCTAGCCCTGGCCAAATTAAGAAAAAAAAGTGTAAAATATCTTGATAGTATATTTAATTTCTAATTTATTTATATAATGTACAGTTGAGTCGCTTATATTGGTTTTGTTGATGTGTAACTGTAATTTCCTACTCAAAAAGTGCCTTGAACACCTCTGGCGAGCTGCTCCTCCTCAGGGCCTTCTCCACAGATTCTGCAGGCCCTGTGTTGACAGGCCGCACACATGATTAACAGCCAACGTGACTGACAGAATTATCAGCCAATCAGAATTCAATATACATTGACAGTCCGCCCCCCAGGGCCTTCAGCAGCTCAGCAGCGCCCCCTACGGTTTGTTCGCCTGGGAAAACCGCTAATGTAGCTGCGCATGGGCAAGACGACCCAGCCACTCCGAAGAGAACCGGATAAACAGATATTCCTCTTGGAAACGTCCGAACGAGGCAAAATGAAGTGGATTTACTGATCACGGATATTTTGCGGCCCTTCATTATGAAGAGCTTCGAGAGCAAAGGGAACGACAGCGGGACGTAGACGCTTGGCTCCCCGGACAGGAGAAGGGTTTCCCCGCGTCAGCTGCGCTGGGACTCGGGCAGGCAACAGGTACGAGACTACGAGCGCTATAAAAAAAGGTATGTCAAATACCACAAAACTTTAAGTTTAGTATCTTTTATTACGGTTGATTTGCGTTTGAATTCATCTCTGGTGTCCCGCTCTGTCAACAAAACATCTCCTAAAAACAGCGCCTGTTTCCACGTTATAACGCGCTCGTCTCCGTCTGTCATGTGTCGTGTGTTTCCGTATACGAGCACGAGTGTTCCCGAAGGTGTTTTTGTTTGGGAGTGGAGGCACCACTGCGTTAGCATTGTTGACAAATCCTTTAGCGAACAAATGCCACGCAAACAGGCAGTTTTATCCATACGCCTACTGTCGATCACTTTATATGCGTTTGACTGCGTGAATCCAGGTTGCTATTGAAGGCCCTGACTGAAACCCCACGGCCCGGCACTGAGTATCAGTCACGTTTGTTGGATGAAACTGAAATACAAACATCTATTTTTCTTTTCTTTTTACCTGAATTGTCTTCAATCTCACACTTGGACTCTTGGCTCATGTTTAGCCCTGATCCAGTAAGTGTTTGTTCTGCAGCCAGTCAGAAGTAGCCAGTCGTTTTACTGTAAACACAATTATGTTAACTGTGGCAAGATCCAGTGACCACATGAAGGCAGATCCTCTCTCACGCACACTCCTCTTACTCACTCACTCGCTCATAAAGCAGGAGCCGCTCCGCTCCGCACCTGTGATCCCACGAAGCCACCAGCGGCGCTCTTGGACGCACACCTACACACCATAAACAACTTCCTCTGTGGCCGCATGATTAGAAAGCACAGGCTGCAGTGAGGAGGTGGTTGTACTCCACACAAACGCGCTTTTAGGCAACACAGACAAATCCTATTTAACTACTTATTAGAATAGGCAAAATGTAACAATATTACGCGGGTCGTGTGAATAGTACAAGTTGACCTAGAGCAGTTTTATGATGAGAACTTTCAACAGCATCACAGCATCTGGACAGTGATTTTAAGAGTGACGTCTTGACCAGAACTAAATGAAGTTTGTTCTTTAAAAAGTTTAAAGCGGGTGTGCGCTGTATATAGGATTTTTGGTGATTTCTGTGGTCCAGTTGGTGATTTAGGTGGCAGTGTCTATGCCCACTTACCGGTATTTCGACAGTTGTGTCATAATTTCCTCCTTCGTGTCCATTTATCGTGTATTATGTGCAATGTTACAATGCTTATTCATTCATAATACTGACTGTGTAATTGTTTGCCTTTTCGTGTGATGTGGTGGCCCTTATCATGTGGCAGGAAACTGCTGGTGCCACTCCCTATGTGGTTCCCCTGGGGGCCCTCAGAAGCACTAAAGAGGGGCCCCAAAGCACAAGACAAAGGAGAAATACATTTATTTGGACAAATGTGCCAGTTTAAACCCGTATTTAGCCAACAGCCATAGCTAGATTTGTATGTAATTTTAGCTGCACAATAATAACAAATTATTTTGAATAGAGTACATTATTATAATTGGGGGACCCCGAGAGATTTCCCGATGTCCCGGACTTTGGGAATGGGTGTCCTGTGAGAAATGAGTGAGAAGTTTGTATACACCCTAAATATTTTTTATATTTAAAAAAAATAAAATCTTTTTTTTTCTTTAAGTGCCTTGGAGTTTGTTGGTGAGGTTTTTCTGTCCTGGCTGGCCCCCTTTTCTACTGTTTTAACTACTGTACACTTCCAATGAGCACCTGACTGGTTGTACTTTTCAACCTGGGGATATATGAAGTGCTTCTTCCATAATTAAAAGCACCAAAGGTAGGTTTTAATATTTGCCAAGACTTGTCACAGCAATGATTCCGTTGCTGTGTCTGTCTTCCACACTGCTGACACACACAAAGGCCAGCGCCTCACCTAAGGGGGAGCATCTGTTTGGTCAATAGTGTCATTTACAGTATAACACTTCATTCTTTCCAGTGTGGGAGTGGGCAGGGCTTTCTTTGGTTTCAGAGTCACTGTATTCCCTCTGGCCGATGCACGCACAATCATATTCAATAGTATACAGTCCACACCCAATTGTTAGAACTTAAGGGAATCCTCAGTCTCAGACACGTTAACACTCCTGCTTTGCTGTTACCGCAGGCTGCAAAAAGACAGATTTATCTTCTTTCCTATTGCTTTTAACAACCTGCTGAATTAATACTTAAGGAAGGGCCAAGGGAAGTTCACATTGCATGGCGCGTCTATGCAGTGTGTGTCTGTGCCAGTGCTAAGCCTCCCTGTTTGCCCTGTTGACACTGACCAGACCGCCATTCAGCTTGTCTGCTTGTTTATTGAATGTTGGTCGTGGGCTTGACATTTCCCACAAAGCAGGGCGCATTAGTTTTATTATTCAAACCACAGAGTCAAGTGAAGAGGCTGCGTTCAGTCAAACATATGTCGGAGGATACTTGTAAGTGCAAAAGCTGGAATGTACCAAATGAGGTCTTCCATAGCAAAAGAAAAGAGAAAAAGGCGAGCAAAGATGGTACAAATTATGCCCGAAAGTGAAACTTGCACTACTTTACTTTTGGAAAGGTCATGAAACTCAAAAGCCACCCACAGATAACCGAGCTGTGTCCTATCACTTCCTGTTTGAGATGGAAAGAAACTTTTACTCTTCAGGATGTCATTTGAACTGTATCTGTTCAATTATGAAACATGTAAAAATAAATACAGCATTTCACATGTCAGAAAAACATCTGTAATAGGGTAAAGACAAGGTGCTTGCAGACTCTTTAAAACAACCGGGGGAAATATGTCAAACAGAGCAGTGTTGTTAATTTGTGTATGAATGATGTAAGAAAATTTTTTTACAACGTGTTATGAGAAAATCGATAAAACAAATGCCATACAAATAAGCTCCACCACTAAATGAGTAATCAAACCATAAATAGGAATGAAAACAGATTAAAAGAATAAATCTAAATGAAACAGATTAAAAATAAATAAATAAATGTAAAAAAACACGGTTGACGACACAACCCAAGGAAAAAAGTGGGTTTTAAGATGAGTATTTAAACACAGTTTCCTGCCTCTTCAAACTAGACAAATGAGGAATCTAATCATGAGTCCATGTTTTTGTGGTAATTACAGGAATGCATCTGACCCCTAAACCTACAAATCTACTCAGTAAGACCATTTCTCAACAAAACCACTGACAATCTTCATTCGAGTCACTGACATTGCTACGGGTCAGGATGTTTGTGAGTGGCAATATTATTAAACTATGCAGTGTTTGGGCAATCGTCTCCTTGGCTGACAGTGAGCACTTCTCATCTCTCATGAGTATACGCTCGCACCATAATTCAGTGTCCTGCATGAGTGTGTATTGAAAAGCAAATCTAGAAGACCTAAGGACATGCTGGCATTATTCAGAAGATCATTTTCATGTAACATTCTTAGAGGTTAAACACTAGGCTAGCAGGTTAAGGTTCCTACAAAAATTAGCCCCTCCATGTACAAGGCCATGGTTCTCCACCAGAAAAAGGTGGCTTGCTGTCTCCAGGTCGTGGAGAGTTCTTGCCTCAAGTGGAGGAGTTCAAGTTTCTCTGGGTCTTGGTCATGAGTGAGGGACAGATGGAGCGTGAGCTCGACAGACGGATCGGTGCGGCGTCAGCAGTGATGCGGTCGCTGTATCGGACTGTTGTGGTGAAGAGGGCGCTGAGTCAGGGGGAAAAGCTCTCGATTTAGTGGTTGATCTACCCTCACCTATGGTCGTGAGATCTGGGTAATGACCAAAGGGATAAGATCGCGGATACAGGCGGCTGAAATGAGTTTCCTTCGTTTGAGATCGGGTGAGGAGCTCAGTCACCCGGGAGGAGCTTGGAGTAGAGTCGCTGCTCCCTCATCTCATAAGGAGCCAGCTGAGGTGGCTCGGGCATTTGTTTTGGATGCCTCCTGGTCGCCTCTCCCGGAGGTGTTCTGGGCATGTCCCATTGGAAGGAGGCTCCCAGGAAGACCCAGGACACGCTGAAGGAACCATGTCTCTGTGGCCTGCTGTCGCCAGGATCCCCCAGAACAGCTGAGGAGGTGTGCATGGACAGGGAGGTCTGGGCCTTTACTGACTTTCACCTGATGTCAATGGCGTAACATCTGCCAAATGATAAATATAAATATGATAAACATCTTCTTACCCATTTGGTGACGGTTTTGAGGACCTAAATGTGTTGAAAATACAAAGCCTTTTGATGATTCCTTTGTCCAACAGATCGAGTACTTACTTTCTTGTGCTGTTCATATTTGTGCCATGGGTTTGCTGCTTTTTTGCAGATCAGGTGCTTACTTGAGAGCCAAAGTAACATGGTGTTGCTCTCAGCCTGTCCACCCATTTCTGGTCATGGCTCAGGGATCAGACAGAGATCGTGGGAGGATGAGACGCTGGCTGCAGTGGAGGGAGGTCTTACGTACGTCTACAGCCTCAGACGAGAGCTGGATTTCTCGTAATTCTCCATTGGACCAGAACGGGATGACTGGAAACTTGGACAATTTGTTGTTGTGTGTATAAGGATTTAGCTGTGGTATAGATATTTTTATGAACGCCCTGCTACACTCATCTCTTTTTGTGTCTTGTTTTTGTAGATTATCGTGTGGGTTACGAGCAACTATACATTTAAATAAAAGATTTAATCATCGCTATATTCTTAGTTCTACTTTTCCAAGGTGTGGTTGTGCACACTGAGTCTCTGATTCACAAACCACATAGACATTAAATCAGATCACCACAGAAATAAAATGTAGGCTATATGGCCTGTGCTCGAGGTTTCATGAAGCCAAAGTTGTCGTCACATGTCGTCTGAGATCATGAGGAACATATTATTTATATTGTTCATTTCAGCCTGGGATCAAGGATTGCTTTTCTTATATTCAATACCAAGAATCCTGGCCTGGCAACTTCCATTGATGTTTGACTTGAATGACTATGACAATAAGAAGTATGGAGGTTGATTATGGCGCTGACAGCACAGAAAAGCATGAAAACCTTTTTCATGTCATATTTCATATGCTACTGGACTGTGTCTTTGGGGCACTTTGGGACATTGCGTGAATGTAATTACTCATCATAACATTCAAAACCTCCAGATAAACAATACATAGAGACGCAGCAGACTGTTCTTTTCAAGGTAATGTACTGTTTATAAGGGATATGGAAAATGGAAAATGATGTATACCCAATCTGTGCAAGTGCCCCTTTCTCTGGTATCATTCCCACCCTCAACCTTCAAATATGTAATTTAGAGTCCTAATTACATAAACATAAACACAACAGAAGAACACGAAGAAGCTTAAGATTGAATTCAATACTGATCACCACTGGAATTCCTCACAAAATATTAACAGAATGTCTAAAACGGTGACGGTGTGCCCACAGGAAAATATACATCACAATTACTCTGTGACATACCGATTTATTACCAAGAAGCAGAGCCCTTTGTGCACTGTATCTTGGATGGACAATAGCCCTGGAGACCTGTTTTCGGGAGGAAGACCATAATTGCGTTGAATTGGTCATTGTGCAAACATGGCCCAGAGAGAGCAGTATGTGCAGCGCATTCAAATGTGTTCTGCAATCCTTCGGACCTGATGAGATGGGCCCATGCAGCCAAAACACAGAGGAGAATTTAGAGTGACCAGAGAGGATCCTAGTGAGACAGAGGCAGCCACAGATCTGGTCAGGACATGGTCACCAGCGGGTCAGCCCAGGGTCTTTAGGGAATGGCTATATTAAGTCACTGAGTTTGTTTCGGGGAATGTTTTGGAGGAGGTGACCCGTGTTCTTGGGTTCAGCGTACTGTAAGCTGTTTGTGTTATTCTTTTCCATTACTACTGAAGGTATCTGATCCAAACACACAAATCACTTTTGATTTAGCAATTGTTGGAGATGTGTTTGAGCCCGTCTCAAACGCATTTGGCCGGTCTTGAATATGTCTGCATTCAGCTGAAAAAACACTGTTAACGTTACAAGGAAACATTTAACTGCATGTGTTTTTAATAACAAGTGAAAGGGTTTACAATATGATATACACATTTTCATGGCATTTGTTCATTTAAAGGTGACATATGATGCAAAATAAAACCATGTTTGAGTAATTATGCTCACTTTGGTATTTTCTTCTGCTATTAAGTGCTTCTATATAAATATATTATTTCCTCGATTTTGTTGCTTCACAGAAGGAACACAAAACTGTACACATTTTCTGCCACATGATCATCATTGGGCCTCAAAGGGTCTTTATTTCAGCATTATCAAATTGCTTGCATGCTGTTAGTGAAAGTGAAAGCTTGTTTTTATGGCTTTATCACTGTTGCCTTTCCCACCACTGCTTGCAGAGGGTGCTCCAGGCCTATTTGAAAGCATGACCAGCCAAGTCTCTCACACTTTACTGAATTTTCTTTACTAGTATAGACCATTCTCAATCTCTCAGTCATTTTGGTTAGCAATCAGCTATTTGAAACTCCGCCCACCACTACAGAGTGTCTGTTGTTATTTTATTACTTAATTTGTCCATTCATTTGAGGTTCTATTTTAATTTATATTTCCAAACAGATGATTGCCAACAAAATTCACATGACTGAGAATGGTCTATAGAGGTGCTCGTCATATAATTAGAATATCATGAAAAAGTTCATTTATTTCTGTAATTCAATTTAAAATGTTAAACTAAAATGATATAGATTCATTACATGCAAAGTGACATATGTCAAGCCTTTATTTGTTATAATTTTGATGATAATGGCTTACAGTCCATTTTCAAAATATTTAAATTTTATGAGATTTTTTATTTGGGGTTTTTACAAACTGAGCCATAATAATCAAAATTATACAAGATTCGATTCCCACCTGGACGGGGCCTTTCTGTGTGGAGTGTGCATGTTCTCCCCGTGTCTACGTAGGTTTCCTCTGGATACTCCGGTTTCCCCTACCAGTAAAAACATGTACAATAGGCCA
Source organism: Proterorhinus semilunaris (assembly GCA_021464625.1). Lineage (NCBI taxonomy): Eukaryota > Metazoa > Chordata > Actinopteri > Gobiiformes > Gobiidae > Proterorhinus > Proterorhinus semilunaris. The sequence goes on along the minus strand of CM038353.1, from coordinate 17,710,806 downwards.
GGATGAATGAGAGTGTCTTTGAGAGTGCGCATGGAGGACGACGGATGGAAATTAGCCCAAGGCTACAATCTGGTGTGGTGTGTTTACATGCATGAGACCCATGTATGTTCATTAACATGCACTGTCCTGACCAAATAAACCAATAAATAAAAAGTAAATAAATGACGAGCACCTGTACATTTGTGTAGAGATGGAGTGAGGAGCTCAGTCACCTGTGAGGAGCTCTGAGTAGAGCCGCTGCTCCTTCACATAGGGAGGAACTAGCTCAGGTGGCGCGGGCATCTGTTTTGGATGCCTCCTGGTCACCTCACTGGGGAGGTGCGTAAATTAAATTATCCATCCATCCATCCATTTTCTTCCGCTTTATCCAGGGCCGGGTCGCGGGTGCAGCAGTCTCAGCAGAGATGCCCAGACTTAATTAGGGATATTTAAGTCTGGGCATCACTGCACTCGCCGTCACTGCACTCCGTATTCAGGAGTCAAGCCTCTCATTATCCTCCGAGCGACTCCCACTGGACCACATAACGGCATGCCCTCTGGCCACGCTGCACTGTAGGTCCGTGTACATGAAATTCCCAAAGTCGACAACTTTAAAGAGCCCATAGCAACCACCACAAACAGATTAACACCATGAGCAGAGAGGCTTGACAGGTCTGGGAGGACACAATACTGACCAGCAAACAATAGATTTTTTTTCTCTCACTGGCTCTGTGTTGGGTGGGAATGGACAATGGCGCTGAAATGATTGGTGGTTTCAGTCATTTTCATCCCACTGCATGCGAGTTTGTTTGCGCCCGTATAAGCAAGAAACTAGACAAGGGGCACCAGGATAACCATCTTGTGGGTGGAAGAAAACTTAAAACACAAACTGATGATGACATTTACTCTGCTCCTAAGAGGATTTTGGGGCTTTTTGCGTAGGGTGACTTGTTCAGAGCACGTGTAGCAACAAAGTGCATTGTTGCAGTGTGTTTTCTAGTAAAGTTATTCAGGACATTCTGGTTTCCTGAACTCAGCAACCTTTCACCTCAGCATCACCCTGGATCTGCTGCAGCCGGCGGCACTCGATTTACAGAGCTGTGCAGAAACTATGAGTCACAGGCTGATAATTGTATGAATCGACTATTGTATGGCGTTCATATTTTTGAGCACATCTTCATTTTAAGTTTGTTACATTGTTACAGTGTGAGTATTTGTGTGAGCTATGTGCTATTGAACGAGCTGAACGTAGCGTTTTTAGGATAATGATGGGTGTCACCAATAACCCCTCCACACTGGATTGGTTTATGTTCAGCCTGCTGCTAATTTTTGTTAGAGTCAAAATAACCCAGTATAGATAATTGCAATTTTTGCCCACAATCTTGGATAGTATCGTACTGTCAGTATCATTTTTAGTGGCAGAAAGAAGAAAACATAATTTGCTAATAGTTTTTTTTTTGTTACGTTTACGGCAAATAACCAACATATAAATAATAATAATAATAATACTTAAAACTCTTGGCATTTTCCAAATAAACCAAGCTCCACCTCTTTGACTTTATGAGCTACAACTCTTTGTGGCTTGATCTGGAGCCTGCACTTGTGGCCACTTTGGTCACTGTAAACGACATGCAATTACATTCATATTAAAAGACAAATGATTGTTTTATTTCCGTCTGGTCGCTTTTTAGATTTCCTATGGATTTGCAGCTTGACAAAACGGTGCCATGAACAAAGTATAGAAGCCACATCCAAAAGCCTGGGTTGGAACAAATGCGTTTATAATACAAGCCAGTGACATACTTCTGCAGGATGTCTCTGAGTGATAAATTTGCCAATAAATCTTGATTATTAGGGTAATATGTGTGTTGTGACCTCAGTCTGTCTGAAAGAACAGAGGAGGCCTTTGTAATTCTAAGAGCGGACTGAAGCCCACACAGGAAAGAAGGGAAGATGAACTGCAAACCAACAGTCCATATCTTTCTGTTTGGCCTGTGCATCCTACTCTCGATTAGACCTCTTCTTCCATCTTACAGCTGTAAATGTAGGTACGCACATACCAGCTGGTGAATATGGGAATGTCAGTAACATGTGTGGAAAGCACTGTCAGCGCCATCCACCAAACGCAAGTGGGATGCCAATTTTCCCTCAGGAAGCCCAGTGACTCAGTTGTGGTTTGACATTGTTTGCGAGTGCATATAAAAACCATTTGTGTCCATTTGTGTCTGTATTTTCAGGCCATTACAAAATACTGAATGCGAACCTTAAGGAAATATTTTACGATGCTTTGGACAGGCATCACAAACCCACGCCCAAAATGTAAAGTCTAAGGGGATCGCGTTAGGGTGCAATGAAAATAGCAAATCACCCAAACATGATAAAGTTTGTAGGATTTATTCCCTGAACATTGGACTTCTAAGACCAAAGTAAGCACTGTCAACATATTTTTGTCCAGGACAGTTGTGAAATGAAGTGAAAAACATGGAAAAGCAAGTCTCCTTGTTACCTAACCTAACCCCTTTTTTTTTCTTAGGACGAACACAGTATTGTTGCATGATTAATTGCATATATCTTTATCCAAATCAATTGGATTTTTTAGTTTTTGTTTTTTTTGGACAAAGAGAAAATATTCCTTTTCTTGGTGATTTCTCAAACATTAGAGTGCTCTTTCTATCAGTTTTCCTCTCCAGATCTGAGTTATTGTCGGGGCGTATGCGGGTGAAAACTGAAATAGTTTATCATATTTTTCAGTTTTGCTGTTATTTGTGCGTGATCTTTGCCGTGTATGAGTGATCTCATTCTGAGATTGTGAGAACCGCCCTTTGGGATTCCCCCAAATCCACTGTGTTTGTAGGGCTCTGCATCCACACATGTGTTTGTTTCTGTGCCACAGTCTGAGGTAATGGCCATTCTGCATGGGGACAGCTCATCCACGAGTGCAGGGTGGTCCTGGGGCTTTGGGCAGTGACAATAGGAGAGAAATGGATGACCAGCAAGCAGACATAATGTTTAGTGATGCTACACTGAGAATTCAGTGCACTGCTGACATTAGCTCGCGGGTGCTCATTGAGGAGCTCAGTTTTTACAGCTGTGAGACCTGGCAAGGTTATCCTCTTTAATGTTTATTCAAATACATCTCAATCGTATTTGATCTCACGGGAGTCCATTTATCACATACAAAGTGAAGTTTGAATAGAAAGCGGATGTGCAGAGGGTAAGGTATTGGCACGAGTGTTCGGAGTGACTCATCTGGGTTCAAAATCAACAGTTTAGCGATGCTGGTGAGCAGACAGGAAAGGATCGGTATCCCTGGGCCCGCTGGGAGCTATGTGGGTGTCATGTGTGCCAAACATGTGTTTGTGTTGTGCACTTTGGGTGTAGTGTGGATAAACGGTTTCCCACTTTGAAGCTCTGGGAACCAAAAGCCCGCTCTCCTGCACCTGCCCCCTTCTTCCCCTTCTACCCAACCTGACTGTATTTTCTGATTGTCTGTCACACCAGTACAACTGTTAGCTGCATCATGTAGGCACCAAAATCATGCAGTTTTATATCAGGGCATCTGGAAGAGACCTATTTATGACCTGAAGTGTAAAAAAAACCCTTGAAAACTGACACTAATTAATAAAAGGCATAGTACTTCATGATGATAAATGTATTCTATGTTAAATGTAATTAGGATCTGAAAGCTTAAATATACACCCATATCTTTTTTTATTTACATTGTACAGACAAAATCTTTCAAATAATCACTGAATATAAAACACAACAGGCAAACAAAATTCTACATTTAGACAGAGACATGACTCCTCCACACGTGTTGGCACCAGATATTGTTTCCATCTGTCTCAGAATCATAACATTATGATGATAATTATAATTTGTGCTGTAACCCACACCCTCTGTGATTAGACACTGAGAGAAAAAAGAGAGCAAAAATCCCCTTTCCATAGGATAAGACTGGGGAGTAGCATGGATGTGCTGACATACGCCTTATCAGCACATTCAGTAAAGTATGAGGACTCTGCAGCAAGTCTGGGGTTTTATTTAGATTACTTTCAGATAGCTTTCACCTCACTCCTTCTTCCTGATTTTCTTTTCGTGAACTGAATGAACTGCCATAGCCTGATCCAGGTACTAGTGATGTGAGGTTCATGACCCACCGGCTCTTTTGAACGTCTCTTCAAGGTGAACGATTCGAATCGGATCCCAATTTGAGAAAAAGCGTTGTTTTCAGTAAATTTTACCCAGAACAGGCAGGAGTGAAAGCTTTTTGCACTAAATTCAAAGCTAAATGCACTAAAAATGATTTGTCCGACGGTTGCAGCCTCTTTTTGTATTAGTTGGCACTAAATTTTACTCACAAACACGTTTTTTCAAAGTGTAAATATCAGTCCCATTTTATTTTAGATTATTTAAATAAAAAAAGTGTGCCTTTTATGGATTCACTCAGTCAGTTCACTGGCTGGCATTATTAAAATGTTATATTAAAAAGCTCCAGTCTTTTGAAATGAACGGATCCCAAAGACTCGGCTCCCAGTAAAGAGCCATAAATCCCATCACCACCAGGTACTTGTGGTGGAGCCTGGTTTAGTCCAGATTAATTTGATTAATTTGACCAGGATTAGTCCTGCCTTAACACTGATCATATTTATTTATGTTTTAGGCTGGTTTTAGAGTCTAAATGTTCCAGTCTATGTTTAGTTTTGTTTGAATTAGTATAAGGGATCTACAATTAGATATTAGGTCAAGAGATACATTTATTTTAATCTATAAATAGATTGAATAAGGATGAGTGCACCAGCGAGTACTGATAAAAACAATCAAGTGCTTTTCAAGGACAAAAAACATCACATGTTGTGTTTTTATGTTGGTGACATTGCACTTTGAGCTCCTTGCACATTTTTTCCAGTATGGTTTTACACTGCAACTGGCTAATAAAGTGAATCTGAACCTGATAAACGACTTTCAATAATAACAGTCTCAGACCTTCCCTTGCCCTCTTGGTACATTTATTATTCACCTTCTGAAGGGCTTTTCCTGTTGCCCCACTAAAGATTTATAATTTTGGGATTGAGGGGAAATAAATCAGGGAATTAACCGGGGGGGAAAAAACATAAAATAAATAAATTCATCTGTAAACATGGAAGCAGTCCAGTTAATGTGTACATGCTAAATTTGCCAAACGGAGATGTAACAAGGCATGACCATCGCGTTAGCTGAACTCCATTTATTGCCATAAAATCCCAAGGAAAAAAATCTTATCAATGCATTCTCTTTTACTAAATCAAACTCTAAGTGTATATCTGAACATGGGATTCAGATTGTCCCACCCAGACTTATCTCCGGGGAGGTAAACCATCAAAACGAAAAGGTAATTTGTCAGTTTTCAAAATATTGTCTTACATAGAGTTGTGGTACTCTCACTGTTTCCTTTAATCTACAAATTGAGGTTTTGCCAGATGACATCAGCAGGGCTCCTGACATGACTTCATATCAGTGGAAGGGGATTTCAGCTCCCCCACAATAGGAACACCACCCTTTGCTCTCTGTGTGTTAGGTGAAAAAAAAAAATCAAACTCAGCAAAGTAAAACAATTTATAGAGGTGTTGCTTTGAAATTCTGTCCGCGTCGAAGTCCTTTCTTGTGTAATATCATTTGTTGTCCGCATTTTCAAACACAGCGGTTACTAAAGCGATGGTGTAACACATGCAACATAGTTTATGCGCCTGTTTTTTCCAGTGCAAATTATGCATTTACGGATAATGTCTTCGTGCATAGCACAACATCAGGGTTTCTACAGGTGGCGGCATGTCAAATGTAACGCTTTCTAATGCCATTTTAAGGCCTAAATACTACTTTTAATGATGCAAATGCAAAAAATTTGGCACATTTCATTTAGTAAGATTCATTCAATGAAAGAGGGAACATTTTGATATTCAAAACTAAATCGAACACAACTTTTGAGCAAAATAAGGGGTAAAATTTCAGTCAGGACTACAGCTGAATTTGTTTTAGACCATAGTTTTTTGTGCTTTTGACAAATGTATGCTGTAGTAATAGTGTCCGTGAACAGGTTCTGTCTCTAAGGAAAACAAATATTTTCTAAATTTAGTCTTCATGCCAGTGTGAATCCGATTTTATGCTTTTTAAATTACTCTTAAGGCCTAATTCATTTGATGACATTTAATGCTTTGTAATGCCCCGCGGAAACCCTGGACACAGTGTGTGAACATGGACTTTTTGGGTGAATTAATAACTAAGCAGCTGTTGGGTCAACGAGATACTCATTTGAGGAAGTACCAATATGCAGTATGGCCATGAAAATTGCAGCTTGTTATTGTTGAAAAGCAGGTAAAAATTAAGCCAATATCACATAGAACTAATTTCAAACTTTCATAGATACTTTACTATTTTGGTACTTTTTGGTAATATGAAAAGATTTTTGTCCCCCAACACCACTAGTTATTGCTGTGCCTCTTTTCATTCAACTAAAAGAACCTGTCCCATTGGGGAACACATGACACACAAAAGGCAGCCTTCACCTATAAAGCTATTCCAATAGTTATGACAGAGAAATGAGTCCATGAGCCTGTTGATAGTCACCACCGCATTGACTGAGGATATCTCTAAGAACATCCATGTCATAGTGAGGAAAGTTAGACATCAGCGTTATCAAGGCCAGGTCAAAGTCTTGTTCTGAGGCTGGAACAAAAAGGAAAGAATAAGAGCGCATTGTTTTATCTGGCACCCGTACATTTGAACATGACATTAAAAGCCTCCCACTAGCACCAGCACCAAACACTCAATCACACTAAAGTTGCACAACTCAAGTGTGCACTGAGTCTGTTAAAGAAGAACTAAGTAACTTGTTTACCTTAATACATCATTTTCGTAGTCCCTGTGGGGTTAATACAAGTGTTAATGGGACGATTGGGGGTCTTTACGACACATGCAGTGGTGCTTATGGCCTCTAGGGGCATGAGTTACTTAGTTCTGCTTTAATTGCAGGTTGAAAATTAACCTTGACTGGCGAAAACTGTCAGAATACATTTTAATCATTAAGCAGCAGAATCAGGATTTCCTTATTGGTGGTATAATAAAAGATCGCGAGATGCATTTTGAAACAATGCCACCGTGAATGCTATAATCAAAGGTGGTCCAACCAGATATTAGCGCGTGAGACCTGTTTTTTGTGGAAACATTTTTTTAATTGGGCCGAGTATTATTCATAAGATACTAAGTTGGCTTCATTATTTGTATAAAACAACCAGGAAATTGTTGTTATATTACGCTTCTTTTGTTATCAGGCTATTTGTAGAGCATCACATAATGAAAATGCCTGCACTACTTCCTTTTCAGAAGTATTTTAAGCTGACTGCTAAAGCATCATCGCCTAATTTTAGCCTCCCTTTCTTGCATTGACTACATGTTACGCATAATGTCCTCGTCTTTGTTCTTACTGCGTGAAGCCTTTAATTCATCACAGACTAAACAGCCCGTCACAGTGCGAATGAGCTGGGCCACCGGTGTCACTGATCTGACTTGGGCTCGGTTAACCAGCTGCGGGCCACAGTATGAGTGAGAAGGCGTGAGAAAAAGTCAATCGTAGCGTTAATTATATACTGTACCTGTGTTTGGCTCATCCTCTCCAGCTGCGTGTCCAGCGCTGCGAGGTCCTGGACTCATCCGAGGGCGAGAGGAAGACTCCCGGTCAGGTGACTCAGAGGGAGAAGATGACGCTGCACCGCTCATGTTGGAAGCTGCCATCCGACGCTCTAAGTTGTCCAGAAATTCTGCGTTTTTTCTGCAACGCAACAACAGTGTTACAAATTCACTACATCACATGCCTTTATGTTGAGGTTCATGCTTAATACATAGCCCATATACAGATCCTCAAGGGTGGGATTCAAGATTTTGGTGGGGAAATGTATTGTTATTCTGACATATATTGCAATTCAGATAATATTGTTGCGAATGTACTAAATGTTTGGAAGTCAGATCACACAGAACATTTCTACCGAAGGAGCATTAACAGTTGGGAGAAGACTAAAATGTGAGGTGAAAAACTAATTCAAGAGTCAAGTTGAAGAGGTCCAAAATACAGAGACTGTGGGTTTTACACATGATAAATCCTAATGGAGACGGAGCATATTTTCAATTTGCTAATTGCGAAAAACTTCAAGGTATTCAACGCAGCTTTAAGAGTTAAGCTTTAAGACAAAAATGCTGAGAATTTGCTTTAACACATTAACCTCTTAACCCCCACCCTAACTAAGTGCATTTTCTACAGTTCAGCAATACCCAAATCTATAAAGTCACAGCCTATTGGCCAGTGTAACGCCTCACTTGAAAGCTAAGACCTACAAAACGCATCTAAATGGAGCTGTTTCCTCGCATTGTCGTCCCTTTTTTGCCATTTTTTCCCATTGCGGTTTTGTAACTTTGTGTGTGTTTCGTCACACATTTGCATCGCTTTTTGTCACTTTTTTGTCTCCATCACACACTTTTGTCACTTTTGTTGCTCTTTTGTTGCATATTTATCCTTGTTTTTGTCTCATTTTCTTTTGCTATTCTGACACTTTTTCAAAAAGCTTTTCGATTTGGATAAAGCCAAACTGGAGAAATGTGCTCGGTTCAGGTGGGGGTTAAGGGGTTAAAATAAACATTTGTGGCGGCTCCAAGTCATCCAGGAATTATCCATTGCAGTAGATTTACTTAAGCTTCTATCTTCAGAAGTTTCTCCTCGCTCTTGACTTCAGAGGCAAAACCAGGCAACGATAATTATTATTTGAAAATATCTACTAATACTTTTACATGCAAACTGAAAGTGCTCTCCATTATTTCAATGATACTTGATGTAATATTTACAAGTTTAAATAAAGGCGACACAATAAAAAAAATCCCCAAATGACTTCGTGCTCAGCCAACTTTCATTCAATTCCTTTCTTTGCCAACTCATCATGCAATAACTGCTTCCATTGAATCCTCATTTTATATTTTCGATGACAGATGTGTTGACATGTACCTGAGCTGATAATTAATCACGAGCTCCTCGGAAATTACCTTTTCTGATCCTGTTGTATCGCTTCCAAATTTTTTGGAAGAACATTTGGCACGTCTCGCTGAGAAAAAACAAACACAGACAAAACATTTTTACTACGCAATGACATTGTGATCATGCAAGTTTATGAAAAACAATCTGCATGTGGGAAATTTGTAACTGAGCTAAATATAAGGGGCACTGTGGCAAAGCGCTAAGCAGGTTTCCTCAGTGTCGTCCTTCAGGTGCTCCGGTTTTCCCCACCACTAAAAATATGTACAATACTATCCGCTCTGGGGCCAGGACTGAAGTCTATTAATAAATAAAGTTACATCACAGAACTTTTTATGCAAAAAACAAAAACCTTCTTAGTGATTCGGCAGCTGTATGAGGGGTCAGCATGGGGCCTTGATGATCCAGGACCAATTGTTTTTTAGGGTTTCTGGCAGGTTTTCTGGATGGAACCTATGCATAACCATGAAGATGGTTCCATCAGCCAAGAAAACCTACCAGAAACCCTACAAAACAGATTATCCTGGAGCATTATAGAGGCCACTAAAAGGTCAAATAGGGCACCTTTAACGCACACGCACACCTTCAGCAGCTGCTCAGTCATCCAGGTCAAGATCAGTCAACAAAAAGAAACACATGGTGTAAAATGTTGATTATGAGTGTGGGGGTCAATGCAGGCTTAATAAAACAAGACAAAAAAAACAATTTCAGTATTTCAAAATGTTTGTAGAGGACTCAACCAAAGAGCTGTGTAACAAGACCCAATGGAGGGAAGATATTTTTTGTTTACAAAGGACTTTCGCAAAGGAATTTTGCGATTTGGAAACGATTTCCAAACAATGGATTTCCAGTTGACTACTGTCCACAAATCAGTAAGGTCAAACTATACGTCTATTATACGAGGAGGTAAAGTATATGTAGCATGTGCGAGGTAGTTACTGCACATGCTATGATAGTGTAACAAATATAAGACATTATGTCACACTACAAACAAAAGGCACAGTTTTAAAATGTGGCTTACATATTTAAAAAAAAAAAGGTTTAATTTTCGACTCGATTTCGTCTTAAGGTCAGCAGGTTGCTTTTTAGCAGCACCGATGGAAGAAGAAACAGGAAAGCACCGCCCACCTGTGGCAGCTTAACAGAAAATCTCCCATTTACACAATAGACACTGAACACACAGAGCGATCCGTGAGTCTTATGAAGCATTACTGAAAGAACAACACATCCCACAGTCCTTCTCCCAACCACATCAATACGCCTGACTTCTGCTGCCCCTCGCCCCAAACAGCTTTTATCTCTTCCTCATCTGGGACGTCCTACTGAGACCAGGCCCTGCCCCGACAAAGGAGAGAGAAGATGAAGAGAAGAAATTCAGGGGAAGAAAGACCCAAAAGGTAACCATGGTAACTGGATAATGCAAGTTACAGTTCTTTACTTTATATCCGTGAGTCCATTTAACATCTTTTGAATGGTTACAAGTCCTCATCCATACCGGGCATAATTAATGTGACTGAAACTCTCCTCTCTGCAAGACTAATCCCGATCATTTCCACTGACGTTTTACAGGTATTTGCTCTACTTTGATGCAAGGTAAAACATTTACTTTAAAAAAACAACAACTTTGAAAAGAAGAAAAGCCCTAAAGCAATCATTTGCTCTGTCTACTGAGGAAGCTGGCCTCACTTTCACAGGTCACATCCACACTAGACGAAATAACACCAATCCTTATAAAGTGTCAACGTGCTGTTTCCTGTAACAGTGTGTCATTTGCGGTTGGACAGGTGAACTCAGCAGCAGACGCTTCCAACAGTTTCACTAATACAGGTTATACCGCTCCACTAAATCTTACAACATTGATGTTATGTCTCGTCACTTGTAATGCGAACTCTGGAGCTCTGGGAAGTCCCTTGCACTTCCCCATGTTCCCTCTATGAGGAAGCAGGCAGACTGACCGAGAGAGAAAGGCTTAGTGTAGTGAGTTATCAGGTTTTGATACATAGTTCTCACCAGAGCACAGAGTGGTTTTTAAAGTACAGTTTACAGTCAAAGGGCTTTAGCGAGATTAATCTGTGACCAGAGGTTTGTTGGGTAGCCGAAATATTTACTCAGGTAAGAGTAATGTAGGAAATGAATGACATAACTAGGTATTAAGTAGTCATCTCTATAATTACTAAAGCAAATACTGAGACTATAACCAGGACTATACCAATCAGGAATAAATAACACAAATTGTAGGAAAAGCCACTGAGCACAACCAGAAGAAGTCTGCGTTCTACTGGTGATACCCAAACCACATCATGAGTGAGCAGTAAAAGCAATATATACAGTAACAGTACAATCTGCAGTTGCACACAGGGAGGATTATGGGTATCTTAACATACTTTTACTCAGCTGTGAACAGTGGGCCCCAGCCCTGACCAGAACAAATAATGAGGAAACCTATTGAGCTTAACACCAGTCTAATACAAGAGCACATTTGGGGGATAAGACTCAGAGGTATTTACTTAGAAAACAGCTCTCAAATTCAGGCATATCCCATTGAATTACTGCTACGCCTCTGTTTCCGACCCAGCCGCAAAAGTTATGGGACTTGACACTGAACTCTAAGACCAGTCAAACGAGTACCAAGACTTTCCCTCTGAAACAGACTAGATAATTACAGATTTGAAGACATAATTTTACAATAGCCTACATACAGCGTTAGGGATGGGTGCTGGGGCCCTTTTGGATGAGGAGTCCTTTGTCTCAAGCTTCTGCAGGAATTTGTCAGTCGTCCTGCAACAAAAATACATATTAATAATTAAAAAAAATATATAGATAAACTCAAGTTGTTATAATGAAATTAGATACAATAATAATCAATTGAATTTAATGTTTGTATTATTCTGTATAGAGGGGTTCAGTGGCACTGTCTGTTTTATGGTAGTCAGTTGGATACGTGGGCCTTCTGTGTGGAGTTCGCATGTTCTCAGAGTCGGAGTTTCCTCCAGATACTCCGGCTTTCCATCAATCCAAAGCATAAACAAAAACTAAAATATCCCGCAAGGCAGTCCTGACCAAAGCGAGCACAAGATTTGGAAAAGGGTCTTCGGGCGCTGCACTATGGTCTGTTTCCCCAGTGATGGCACTGAAGGTCAGAGGAAAGATTTCCTTATAGATGCTTGATGCTGTATTAAAGACACCTAACACCATTGCCCATTCCAATAATGTACAAGGACGGGCATCAAACATGTAAATCTAACTGCTTTACTGTGCTGACCTCTTACAAAAACGAAAAAACACTCTATAGATAAAGAGATAAAGATTTATTGACAGAACTTTGTGCATAACTATTCTACCCCTTCTCTCAAAGCATTCATTGTTTCTCCTTCGTCTAGCCTCATGTTGGCTTACTGTCTCCTGCTTTTGTTTTCCTTGTACAAGATCCAAAGATGTTCCTTGACCTTGACAATTCATTTCCCTCAGAATCTACCACATGCTGTAATCTAATAACATATGATTTATCAATGCAGAATGACAAGCCAGCCTGGCCAATCTTTTGGTTTTTTATGCCTATACAAACTTATTTTAAGGATATTAATTCACGTCAACGACTATGTATAGGCAAGCACAATCCTTCAATTTTGCACCCTTTAAAGACCCTAATGTCAAAAATGTACACTGAAAATTACCACACATTCATATTTTCTTCTGCTTCTTTTTTTTTTTTTACAAAAAATCCTTCAGTGGCTTTAGGGCCATTTGGATGGGATATGGCTCCAGTGGCTTTCGGGTCGAAATTACCCAAGCACTACACAAGGGTTACGTATAACATTAATGAACTACCTGCGAGTGAATTTGATATTACGGATGTATCCCGGTTTGGGACTGCCACAATGATACTACAGTGGCTTGTGCCCCCTCATGGCAAGTTGATTCATATATAAGGTTTTTGCATTCTTTTAGCAGCATTATGTTGCAAAAACAATTGAAATGACTATTCCAAGAACTCCTTTACTGAGAAGTAAATTTAGTATGTTCATGTACCCAATGCTCCCTAGTTACCCTGTCTCCACTGATATTTGTGGATGGCATATTGTGCAATCACACAATGGCTCCACAAATAATTACAGGTCGTCAAATACTGGACGTGATATGATGCAACTTGCACTGTTAACCTCAGCTCCAGAGGAGGAAAGAATGCTACAGAACAAACAGGGATGTAATGAGGAATTAAAAGGTTTTTAGTGCCACCTTGCGTGATCCAAGTGTAACTGCTCCCTCCTCGTTTTTTCTTCCTGTCGCTTTTTCTGCTCCAGTCGCTCAGCCTAGGAACGTAGAGAGTTTATTAGAGATCAAGGCTGATGATTTGCATATTGACTTGGTTGGTTTTCTCATAGATGGCCTTTGTAATTGACCTATTCAGGCTTGAGATTGGCAGAAAGAGCTTACTGGCACGAAAAGTTGTTCCAAAATGTAACTTATAATAATCATTTGGTATTTACAAGTTAGACTAGACAAAGTAGTAAAGTATGGATTATTTGATTACCAGCCTGTTCATCAATTTAATGTGAAGTATAATTATGCTCCAGAGTCATCAGTGAGAGGCTAGTCAGAGACTCTGCTGACATCTTGTGGCCAACGATTGCATTACAATGTTTTAGCAAAACAAAAACTGAAACTGTTTGATTCCAGAGGTGGGTGACCTTAACCTCTTAAGCCTTGACTGAGTGCACTGTCTCCAGTTCAGCTTGTAGAGCAACAGTGTAATGCCTCATTTGAAAGAAAAGTGATTGTAACTTTTTTGTCACGTTGTCGGTGCTGTTTTGTCACATCTTTGCGGTGTTATTGTCGTGTTTTCGTAGTTTTTTTGTTTTCACCACATTTCCGTCACTTTTTTTGTTGCTTGTTTGTCACGTTATTCTTGCATTTTCATTTTGGTTTTTGTGGCCTTTTTATCACTTTTTTTTGTCACTCTTTTGTCACTTTTCTCTTTTTGCGTTTTTGTCGCTCTTTTGATGTTTTTTTTCAGGAAGCTTTTAGATTTGGGTAAAGCTGAACTGGAGAAAATGTGCTCGGTTCGGGTGGGGGTTAAGAGATTAAGTACACCATTGATCCAAATAGTTACTCAAGTAAAAATAAAAATAAATACTTTGTGAAAATGTACCAGCACTTGAGTAGTGAGTAACTAAACATAAAAGTGTGATATATGTTTTAGGGTTGATATAAAATAACGTGAACATTCGGCTAATTCCGTATGTTTTGCTAATTATAGATTTACTCACAGTTTTATTCAAGTAAGTCTGCTGTTAGTTCAAAATGTTTCTAAAAAGCACTGTGTGATAAAAGTACACACCAAGAAGTACAGTTACTTATGAAAGTTAATGTACTACCCGCCCTTGTGTATTTGTGAAATAATATATAGAATATACACACTGGTGTTTGTATGCAACCCTTACCTTTTCTCTTTGGATATCTTTCTTTTTCTGATTTTCCATCTCCTCCTGTGCTTTCACTCTTTTCTTTTCCTCTTCTATCTTAAGCTGCACCCAAAATGCAAAATATCATTCACCGAACACAGTATTGATAGTGTGTGACTTGTGAATATTATGAATCTCTTTTATAATTAATTTTGATGTATTGTTACCTTCTTTTGCACTTTGGAGCGGGCTTGTTCTCTATATTGCCTCTCACGAGCTTCGGTCTGAGTTGCACTCCCTCCTAAAACACATAGGTTATGTCTAAGTGTAATGTATATGAAAGCACTGTTCTGTATCATAAGAGTAATTTACCAACTCTTTCTGGATCGATGTGCACCGGGACTGATTTTTTTGCTTCTTTCCATCTCTGAAAATCGTCTTCCTCTCTCTTGGCCACTGCAGACACATATGAAATATTAGTGAGCCTACAGAGTAAAATGGGTTCGACATTTCACTTAACTTACTTTCTTTCCACTCGTTTCTCTTAGACTCATTGGGTGCGATCACAGTACATCCACTGGCACACACAAAAAAAAAGGAAACAGCATTTACATAGTAAATTAATGTGCATAGTAACACATAGGCCTAATTGAAATCTGCGTAAGTCAGAACTCTAGGGAGAGAGCCTGGGTTTAGACGAGAAAGTATAACATGTTCCCATTGATCCTTGATGTATCAGTTTCGGGTCCAGAAACGAAAGTGAAACTACACATTTCCTCCTATGCAAAACACAACTCATATCACTGTGACTGAACTAGTATACTGGCCTAATTTGTACTTGATAAATAGACAAGTAAACTTACATGGGCTTGTTAAGTCTATAATATGTAATATGACTTACGATTGTGGCTGCTGCTGCCGGTCAGGAGCGGGCTGGTTAGGGGTGTCAGATGGGGAGTTTGTCGGAATTTGGTTAAGCTGATCTCCTTGTTGCTGGTTTGGATACATCGCACAAAAAATCTCAAATCAATCCTCTGTATCTGTCAAAGTGTCGGTGCTGGTGTTATCCAGGTGCGGTCTCTGTCTCTCCCTACAGCGCGTCTGAAAACAGAGCTCAGGTCTGGTCTACTAAATATTATAATAGTTATTTTGCACCACCTGCTGGATAGCTTTAAGTATAGCATATAGTATTAGATGGTGGCACTCGATTACAATTTTTAATCGAGTTCATTATGGCCTTTGTAATTAATCACAATTAATCGCATTCAAGCATCATTTATATTGTATTATTATTGTATTTATTTTTTCAGAGGTATATTTTAGATGCTTCGCTGTGATGCCTGTGTGATCCTTTCAAACGCTTCAAAGACAATAGCAGTTTGATTTATTTTGTCCTGCCCCAAGACATTGGAGAATGATCTTCCTAAATACGCGTATGTGGCTTAACTGTGTGAACGTTTGACAGTAAAACTGTTTTTGCTTTATTCTGTGTTCATCCCTAAGCAACGTCAGGAAAAAGGAAACTGAAAAAGTGTCTGTGAAGTGTGATTAATTTTGATTAATATTGTAATCGCATTAAATCTTATGTAATTAGCTAATCGTAATTAATCAAAAAAAGTCCCAGCCCTAATATAAAATACACTGTAATACACTACAAATCTCCACTTCTCTCAAAATGTGATTAAAGTAATGTTGGGTAAACATATGCTAGATCATACAAAATGTATTTATTTTCCAAGTTAATTTATCTGTGTATTTCGGATCAGAGCAGTAGATCAGTGGCCTATATTGCAAAGAAAAACATGATATCATTTCAAAATACCAATGCAATATTGTTTAATCTGAAATCACAATTATAGCTTTGTTAACAGACTTAGAGTTGTACAAGAGGACACTTATCAGCCAAGTCATGAGTTGAGAACATACTGCGCGAACACATAAAAATCAAGGACAAATAAATATTCCTTTCAGAAAATGTTAAAAGTATGTTATATAATCCATGTTGTTAATGCATTGTTAATACGGACACATTGTTAAAAACACAAAAACAGTGTTTACAGTTTGCATGTTTATGGCAATGAACTGCAATGTTGCACAAAAAGCAATGTTAAAAACAAATATATTAGTGAGTTGTGGTAAATTGCATTGATGATCAGTCACACTGTTCCTTTGGAACCAGAAAGAAGACATAAAATAAAATATGCAGATATTAAAATCTTCTTTATTATCACAGGTAGTAGGTGTAAGAGGAAGCTTGGTTTAAAATAATCATAAACCTCTCCCCCTTCTTCTGGACAAGGCACTGTGTTTGTGGAATGTGTTTCTTGTCCTTGGTTGATTAGAAAGCGCCAGCGTTGGCTTCAATCTCACCACGGACTGATAGTAGCTCCAGCTGCGATGATTATCAGGATTTTGATGCGTGTCCCGGTGTGAACTGTCCTCTGGTGAGATCACAGCTTGGGATGGTTGGCCATCTTTGTCTTTAGATTCTCAGCCAGTTTGTCCAGGAATTCAAAGGTGTTTAAGTAGTCAGCCCGAGTCACACTGGGAAGGCAAGAGAGGGCACAAAATCAGGCACTTGTTATTACAGCAAATTAGATATTACATAATCAAGCCTTATCTTCATTCTTGTCATTGAAATATTTAATAAAGTAGCTGTAACTCCATGTTTAAGAAGAACTTAAATCATACAGGGCTTAAAGGTGACAGTTTGGGGCTATGGATAATGGGCAACAATCCTTTTCCATTCAAGTTTGTCAAATTAAGAATGCAGCAACTTTTGTTACACGGATATAGAGCTCGAGAATAATGTTGTGAAAACCGCTTAGATTTCAGCACATTCCATATTAATAAACTAATGAAGATTTATTGTTCACATAAAGGGCATTGCAGTGTTACCCGCAGACACCTGGCGGAGTTGTCCTATGGCGCTTTTCTTTTTTACATAGTTTTTGCTACATCAGTCTATAACAGTGTTGGCTGGCTACATCTAAATGGTAGACTTCTGAGGTAACTTTGACATTTTAACATTTGATCCCGGACTCTGTTTGAGGTTGCCAGGATTTCCAATTTTGTTTCCATCCTCAAAAGCAACTTCAATGAAATGATAACAGCTGGGAGCTACTTAGTATCGCTACTTGTGCTTTGAGGATGCTTGAGCCAATATGGTGCTTAGAAGGAGTACATCCTGGAGAGCCACTAATTATATAATTCAACAGAAAGATACTGGTTGCTCCCAAGCTACATGTTGGAGAGCCCATAACTGGACTAATAACTCGCAAAACAACTACACCTTAACAATGTAGTATAATATACTGTACTTAAATGTCCCTACGTAATAAGTTATAATAAGAATACAAAACTTACTTGGGTAGTCCTTTAATGCAAATTGCCAGGTCTTTGGTCATAAACCCAGCTTCAATAGTTTCGACACAAACAGCTTCAAGGGATTCTGCAAAATACTTCAGCTCCTCGTTGCTATCCAGCTTGGCTCTGTGGAGCAACCCTCGGGTCCAGGCAAAGATGGAGGCTGGAAAAAACATATCCACAAACACAGTGGGCTTAGGAAGTATTCATAACCCTCATACACCCAGGCTTATACAGAGGCTGCTCCTTTCTGTATCATCATGGGCAATCAATGGCAATGGCATGGGTCTGCAGTCGTCGTAAGGGGTCTGAATATTTGTCACTTGTTTCTGTTTTATTTGAATATAGTTTCCACATATTTTGCACTATTTGCATGTATAATTTGTTGATGTTTTACATTAGAAAACACATTTACATGATTTAAATAACCATCCTGCTATGTAATAAAACAGTAATATTAAAAAACGTAAATCCACTGTACTTGTACTATCAAAATGTGTAAAGTGAACACCAAATACATTGAATGCAGCTCATTAATAATGTTACCTATGGGATTAGTGGAGGTTTCTTTGCCCTGTTGGTGCTGTCTGTAGTGGCGGGTCACTGTGCCATGAGCAGCCTCAGACTCTACTGTCCGACCGTCAGGACAGATCAGCACGCTGGTCATCATACCCAGAGAACCGTATCCTAAAACGGAGAAAAAACACACACATATTACAAAATTCAAACTAGAAGTGTCTTTTTGTAAATACTCGCATTTTCACCAACCTTGTGCCACTGAATCGGACTGCACATCCCCATCGTAGTTCTTGCAAGCCCAAATAAAACCACCCTCGGACTTCATGGCTTGGGCTACCATATCATCGATCAAGCGGTGCTCATACCAGATCCCTTTAGCCTCAAACTGGGCACGATATTCCCTAAGACACAAAGGTACTTTCTTAGTGAAAAATGTGAGTGCAGTGTATTTTCTAAGGCCAATGCAGTCGTTACTTCTCATAGATCTCCTGGAAGATGTCTTTAAAGCGCCCGTCATACTTCTTGAGGATGGTGTTCTTGGTGCTGAGGTAGAGAGGCCAGCTTTTGGTAATGGCCATCTGGAAGGAGCTGTGTGCGAAGTCCCTGATGGATTTATCAGTGTTGTACATACCCATGGCCACACCACCTGTACCTATAGACAGAGGAAAAACAATGAAGTCTCACAATAATTTGCAATTCGGTGAATTAAAACGTTTTGATGACGGTGGCTTGAAATAAATCTGATCCTCTGCTATATATAATCTCTAACATTTTGTTCTTACCTTGAAAATCATGAATTAAAAACTTGGTTGGCTGTCCTCCAGTGGGCGTGTAAGTCATTTCAACTTTCCCTGGCCCAGGTACCACAAAGTCCGTGGCTTTGTACTGATTGGAACCAAAGAAATTACATTTACAAACAATTACATTTATAAAGAAATACTGTTATATAGTTGATGAAGCATTTTGGCCCAAATTTTCTGTGATAAACGTTTTGTGTGAAAGCTGAATGTAATTTTGTATATGTGAGTCATATCGCAAAGATACATGGAATACTGTTTTACGTAACCAGCCATTCCTATTTCCCCATAAAAAGCTGTTGACTTTGTCACAAAGCCATAAATTCCCTGCATTTGTCCCAGAGGCCAAAGAACATCAATGAACAGATGATAATTATTGACTAAACTACTCTTGACGACACTAAAATGTTTGATGTTTACTCTGAAATCTAGCTATAAACTGGAGACTAACTGAGACTTTGGGGATAGTATGATTTATATGGATAATGTGTTATCAGCAGTCAACTTCGATTTATTTGATTGTTCGAGAATTTTCTTTATTTCATTTCATTTTATGTAATAAAATTGATTTACTGGACTTTCAGGACTAACACGGTTTTGAGATCGTCAGTAGAGATATGTTAATCAAGTAACGGCAGCATACCTGATCTCCATGGGCGTGTCTACCAATGATGATGGGCTTGAGCCAGCCGGGCACCAGACGAGGGATGTTTTTACAAATAATGGCCTCCCTGAACACTGTCCCGCCTAGTATGTTCCTGATGGTGCCGTTGGGTGAGCGCCACATCTGCTTCAGTTTGAACTCCTCCACTCTATTCTCGTCTGGAGTGATGGTGGCACACTTGATCCCCACATTGTAAAGAAGGACGGCCTCCGCTGCTTGGACTGTCACTTGATCATCAGTGGCATCTCGATTTTCCATGCCCAAGTCAAAACTGTTGGGGAAAAAGAAAATATATAAAACTACCACATATATATATATTATTTTTTTCTCTTAAGTCAGCACTTAAATAATACATAATAAGAAACAAAACCGTTGAACATAATGAGCACTGTAATTATCACGCTTAATTAGTTACTGTTCATTAGTTCATTTGCAAAAACATGACGCACTTTCTAATGGACACAATGTGGATTCGGGCGGAACGATATGGACACAATTTTATATCTCGATATTCATGCCAGATATCTCGATATTGATACGATACGATATAACTATGGGTTAGGTGAAAACTAAGCATTTTTCAGAAAAATAAAATAATAATACAAAAGAGTGCAGTTTTGTTGATGAAAATCTATATCATTTATATCTTGCTTTTTCGATTTTAATATTTTTAATGTTCATATCTCGATATAAATACAATAACGATATATTTTTCTTTTGCGATATTGATATCTTGAATGCTCATATCTCGATATCGATACGATAACAATACGATATATCTTTCAGCCCTAATGTGGTCACACACACAGTAGTCTCTTCATTAAAAGCTCACAGCACAAGCTACAGGCAACAGGCCATCTTCTGTTAAGTGAGTAAATAGTAAAGCTTTGTTGGCAGCAACTCATGGGTAGATATTTGAAAACAATCCTGTCAAACTTAAATCATTTGCAATTTACAAGCAAATACGTCACCTCATCATAAGGCAAACCATAGAGTGAGTGTCGTCATTAATAGGTAGCGTTCACGTGACATCACAACGTTCTAAAGATCCTATAGTTTAACATTGAGGTGGAGGGCAACTGAAAATTCCACGGCCGTAACCATAGTAACGCTCAAAATGCAGATTTATAGTCTTAAATCATTGCTAATATCTCTGTAATTACTGGGCCAATTCACATGAAACTAAAACTGACACAAAGTTCAAGGTCATATCTTCCAGCAGATATGAACATATGTCTAATTATTTCTTCACAAAGGCGTCCAAAAGTGGAGACAATATTCTAAAACATGTGCTTGATGTTGGCTAGTAGAAAGGACTTTCAGCCATAAAATTCACATGTCAGGTTTGTGAATCCAATCACTATCAACTGATGATCAGAGAAAACATTTGGACATTTTCTTTTTGGAAATTTCTTTCAAAAACTGTTTCTCTCCCATTGACACCTGCCCTCCAACTGAAATGGAATTCTAAATCGTGAACGCAACCTATTTAGAAGCCTGAACTGAACCATTGCCGGCTTTGTTTGAAATCTGCTGTGACCTTTCCTCCAGATTTCAGTGAAGAGAAGTGTGACTAAACAAACCATAACTAAAAACAATGTATTAGCAATTATGCTTCAGTTACACAACATGTTCATAATGTATTTAGAGAGAGAAAAACATGCATCATTATTTCCTATACATATATGAACTACTATTATACAATAAAAATGCTAGTTATGTTCAGATGTGTGGGGTTGCTCTGTAAGTGATTATTTGTTCCGATAAATAGGTTTGTTACAACATCTACAATCCAACTAACAACATACTTATTTTTCAATTGAAAAGTAAAGTGGTAAGTAGGAAAAACTTTGCGGAAGCTTACACAATTTTATTATGATTTCTATAAATCGAAATAACAATGTTAAGTCATAAACGTTTGTTATGTTACACCTCCAACTTCATTTTTGTCAGATGGGGGGGGGGGGGGGGGGAGATTTGCCTTGAACAGAAGAGACATCTTGAAACCCCAGTCCAACAGGAAAGATCAGTAACATCCAGCCGTTAACAAACAGAGAAAACTATGCATTCCCATTCACCCGAGACTACAGCCCCGTCTGGACAGCTTGTAGTAATGCCAGATGTACGATACCTGTGCATGTCCAGCTCCAGGTAAGGGCAGATGAGCTTCTCTTTGATGAGGTCCCAGATGACCCGAGTCATCTCATCTCCCTGCATCTCCACCACTGAACCAGCCTTGATCTTCTGAGACATCTTTGCTGGGATTTTGCTGCAGAAAATCAAACGTGAATACATGTGCCATTATAAAATCGTAATCTTTCATATTCCTATTTTTGTCTGGCCTGATCACCGCAATCATATACCTTTTGTGATTCGCAGGTAATAATCTGTTTTATTTCAACATGCCAGATGCTATTCTTTATGCAGTTTAAAAGACATAATAATATAATAAATGGCCCAGCAGAAAGAGCAATGACTCTGCACTATATTACTAGAACATCATCGCGTGATCCTCTTAGTAAAAACTGCCGAGCGACACAAGTCACATAGGGCGTGTGGCTGTCTGTAATCACATACGCATATACATATACATATATAAAGGTCGTAAGGCAACGTTGACATGTGTAATACAAATACCAAATGTTGCATAAGTCCAGTGTATTGGAGTGGACTGACGGGGAGGAGACTATGAAGAACCAACAGGAAAAACGCATTATGTCAAGTTCGCCAAGGCCAGCAATCTACGATACTACTGTTGTAACAAACAAAGTGGCTTTTAGTTTTAAGTCTCACATTACAGAATGGATGGAAAATGTCTCTATAAAATGCCGTGACAATCCTGGTTGGTTTGTGCATTGCGTAATAATCAGGCTATAACAATGCTGCTCTGTAGTCTGTCCGAAGCTAACGACAAAAAGATGTGACAGATCAGTCTTCTGCAGTACAATGCAACTTCCTTCCTGGCCATTTCATCTAACTGCATCGGCTACACACCTACCGTGTTTAATGTGTAGCTCCAAATGTCAGCGAGGGCGGAGGCAGGATAGTGTCTGTGCGCCGCTGCAGGTTAAATGCACTGAGAGCTGCTCGAGCTGCGGCTAAAGGGAGCGCCAGGTACCGGCTTCCTCCTCCTGCGGTTACGGATGTGATCCCAGCCAATCAGAGAAGAGGAATAGGCACTTTGGCCAATCAGACTGAAGCTCGCGACATGGGTAGCTGCTGGCCTGAGTTTAACGTTCATCCCATTCATTATGCTGGACAACGTTTACACTTTGTTTTCTTTCTTTTTTTTAAGAATACTTTGCGACCAGGCATCTACATAGGCTTCATATTGCTTAGTTATTTCGTTTTTTTGGTATGGTTTACAACAAAACGTGGAAAAGAAATGTGGGATTTTTTCCGGTTGCCCTGGCTACTAGTGAGGGTGCGCTATCAGTCTATTTTACTAACCTATTTTACAAACTATAGCAACAGGCATACATTATAAAGAGTGGGGATGTGTGAGACACGTCTAGTTTTAGTTTAGTTTAGTTTATTTGTTTATTTGAGCAATACACATTGTGCTCAAAAGGAGTGGGCTGAAGCAAAAAGCTTATGAGCCCCCACCCCCAGGCATTTAAGCACACATAAGGGGGGATGCGAGTAGTCTTCTGCGTTTAAACTTGCAGTAGCACAATGTCAACCAGTAGAGGGCAGCAACTCACTGCTGCACGTGGAGCGCTCTCCCTTTTAAAGTCTGCACGGTGCCATGTGGTCCTGAGGAGAGCAGAGAACAAAGCAGACTCACTTGTCGCGCGCTCGGTAAGTAGCCTACAAAAATGTTGTGGACGTGTTAAGGAAGTTTTCGTCTTTCGTAATTCATGAGATGATGGGGTTTTTCACGTGCCCTGGAGAATCACATGTCTAGGTAATTTCTTTGTTGGCTAATTTATTTCTACCACAAAAGCTATCATACAGTAGTCAGATTTTATGAGCACGTCAGAGGGCTTCTGTTAATAATTGAACGCAGGGGTTTAGTTCAGGGCAAGGCCTCTTGTTCCCTAAAAGCATCCTTTGTTGTCCCCACTTTGAACAGGGCCACAGCATGAAGACCTGAAAGGGAGTCATGTGACTGCGCATCTGCTAATCAGTTGTGGTAAGATCCATGCAACCGGGGAGTGTGTGCATGCATGTGCTGGAGGAGAGAGAGCGACGAGGAGGAGCTTTTGCGCTCTCTGACTCCACGCACCATCAGCACCAAAACTTGCAGCCGTCCAATCCTTCCACCATCATTTAAGAGAGCAGAGCGCACGAACACTGCAATTTGACTACATTTCCATTGTTCTCCCCGTCGAATGATGCTCAGGTGCATCCAGCGGTTGTTACTCGCTCTCTGCTGAGTTGATTATGGTCACAACCCCCGCGGTGCCAAGGTGGAGTCACCGCGCGTATCTCGGATCGGTGCGCTTCTCCAGGGGCTGGGATGCGCACCGGGCACCTCTCGGTTCCTGCCGGGTTTCGGGTCTGACCAGGAGTCCAGCGCTGCCCCTGGGCGCCGGAACAGGAGGACCCAGTCCACCCGGAGCAGGATGCCGGTGATGCGGGGGCTCCTGGCCCCGCAGAACACCTTCTTGGATACCATCGCCACGCGCTTTGATGGCACTCGTGAGTAACAGCAGTTTTCTTATTCATGCTGTTGTTTACGTAAAGATGCAACAGTTGCGCACACAGAT
Source organism: Proterorhinus semilunaris (assembly GCA_021464625.1). Lineage (NCBI taxonomy): Eukaryota > Metazoa > Chordata > Actinopteri > Gobiiformes > Gobiidae > Proterorhinus > Proterorhinus semilunaris. The sequence continues at coordinate 17,686,315 of CM038353.1, read as the reverse complement.
AAATTAAAGTATTTGACCTTGATAGGCTTCTTGATAATACAAATAACATCTGAATCCCTCTGCCGTGGGTTCAGATTTCGCATGTGAAAAAGTGACTCTTCACCAATTTTTTACACTTGCTTTCACCGTCTGTCGCCTCCATCATTCTGTGTGAACTAAACATTTGTGGCAGAATATTCAAGTGCAGAAGCTACACAGACTCTGAGTACACAACAAAGTGTTCACTCACAATTATTTGAGTTATAATAATATTTGTTGCCATTATTTGTAGGCCTGTGCAGTGCATGTTTTGTAATAGGGTAAGTACGTATTTTATAGAGATGTTGTTGTCGATCACCGTAGAGATTGTGTCCCTTGATGTTTGTCGCCATGGGCAAGTTCATCAGCTGCAGTTACAGGTATTCCAGTATGCATTCTTGACCTCCATGACCGCAACCTGTTTGATGCACTGTTCTGTTCCTCGCATGTAAGATTCGCAAAATCAGGTTTCCTTTAAAACAGGCACTGATGTACAAAAAAAGCAGTTCCATGCTGGAGAGGAGGAGGGGGATGCCAAATGTTATGGCAGTCGGACCATGGTCTTGTTGATAGATTTTGTGTGGTCAATATGATAGCGTGCAACTCCTTGTCTAAAAACACCAGGACGCCCCTAAGTATGTTATAATATTCTCTTATCACAAGTGGATCTAGGTTATACTGCTACAATACCAATTTTGAAAACTGTTAACAAAAAAAAAAACAAGGGGCAATGTGAAGACAGCACAATTTTATATTTTAAGATCACCAGTGCACTCTCCACTCCATATCAAAATTGTACTGTGTAAATGATACAATAGCTTCTCAATAATCCTATAGCCATGTATCAGTGTAAGCTATTTGTGCTGATCATTATCAAGCAGGGCATGTGCAGTCCTTGTAATTAACTAGCCTGGGTGTCAAGCATCCACCCTTCTCTTTCTGGTAGTCAGTAGACGAGGGGAGCGAAACGAAGCACTGAGCGGATTGAAGACTTGTTCACTGAGAGAGGAGGGATGGAGAGAAGTAAATAAAAACAAATGTAGCTTTTAGTATAAATAAGGTGACATTGATTTGGCATTAAAGCCATCCTCTGTTGAAATCATTATCCTTTGCAATATTGATTGCTTGGGGAACGATTCTGGTGTATTTAGAATGGGCCTTTTAAGTGCGAAGTCATTATGTCCATTACACTGTGGAGGCTTCAAACATGAATGCTGGTAGATTGGTGGTTGCAAAATTCATAATCTTTGTGCATTTCTGGATTCTGGATTTCGTCTTTTTTAGTGAACATTTTGTAAACTCTCTCATTGTTTGAGTTAATATGCAGACAATATATTCACTCTCGACTGACCTGCACATAATGGTATAATGGCAGTGAAAAGTGAACTTGCATTTTGTTGTTTTTTTATTTTACTTTGTTGATGGCCTTTAGTATAAAAGTCCATTAGAGTTCACCATCTTTTCTTGACAGCATTTTACAAATATACAAGTAATTTTTGCTCTTTTTGTTTTTTAATCAAGCAAACATTTGATTACATTTTATTTCCTTCAACTGAAGAGTTGAATATTTAAGCCACACTGTGTAACATTGCAGGTTGTTTACATTACAAGAGCAACGGGACGGTAAAAAACAACAACTATAAAACCAACCAAGCATCCCTGTGATATCCCAATGGTTAGTTATAGCCACTGACAATGCTATTTTGCTTTGGATGATCAGAATAAAGCCTTTGGAGGACGACTTTCTTTAAGCCTGAGTAGTAGTATCTCCATGGTAACGTGTTGTGATGTCCCAGCAAAGTTATGAGTCAGGTCCGAAGAGAGACGAGCCTGCTCTCAGTAGAGACACATGGCTTTGTTTTTGTAAACCCGCATGAGCAATGAATGTGTGTATTTTATTCTATTTAATGAGTTAGATGTTACACAGTGTGTCTTTAATAACACTCGGGGGTTGTTGTAGGAATGATCTTTTTTTCCCCCTAAATCCTAAAAAGCTCCACACATTTTGCCTGACAACTGACAGGTAAAGTGAATAACAGACACTTGATGATGTTAGAATAATCTAGTTCAAGTTTTGTGACATTTGATGGATACATTAAACTGCAGCTCTATGAGGCGTTCTGAGTGGAGCGTCGTGAACAGGCAACATGTGATTGGGAGCAAAAGTCGGTTTGTGTTTTCAGATTTGTTGTGCAAGCTTAATCACAATCAAATAAAAATTGTAATTTGAACGGTTATGATCAGCAAATCTCAAAGGCTGCCATTTCAACGTAACAAAAGTCCTGACTCTATATAGGATCTTATTTTGTTTGAAACTGGCTACCATCATTTCTGCTAAAAACTTGATGTGAAATGCATGCATGTTCGCTCAATTGTGAATGATCCTAAGAAATAAATCTTGCTTATTCAATCACTACACTCAAGTTAGTAACAGTGCAAATGTTAATATTCCCATAATTCTGTTTCAAAAGATTGAACAGATAATGTTAGTTCAATGTTATTATGGCAGGTAGTCTAACGTCACATAACAACGCTATTAATAGTCACAGGCAGGTAATGAATTTACAGTATCACCGCTGCGTTGACATGATCAGAGCAATTTTGTGCCAGATAACATGTTCATAACAGATTTTATAATCATGCACGTTTATAGTCTTCCAAGTCTCCTGCTATTATTACACTGTCAGTCTGCCTCAAAGGTTTCTGATTCCTTTCTCATCACGGCAGGTTTAGACCCCATCAATAGCACTAATGGCCTTTCTCTCACTCCACTCTTGCTTCTTGGGGCTATTCATAAAGGCCACACAAGATACAAGAGTGTACATTTAGCTGGACCTTAAATAGGAAAGCACATTGTTGCATCTGAGCACAGTTTGACATCACAGCCGCTGAATCATAAACTTGTTAAAAGGATATTATTTATAGAACCTTCTCATGACAAGCGCCGACACCTCCTTAGCTAAGAACCCGTTCACACAGTCTGGTGATTTGAAGAATTGTTGAATATCTAAACACACACTGTTGTCATCAAGAAGACGCAACCTCTTCCTTACAACTATTATGGGATCTTGGATATGACCTAATCAGATCTCTCTCCTCACTCACTTAGTCAAATTCACCTTTGAATGATGTCCCTAATGTTTAATGATAGTCTCTGGACGTCAGAAAAGGTTTTGTGCTAGTCCCAAGCCCAACTAATGCAAAAGAAAGTGCAAATGCATGTAGGAGGCATATGATTTGGTGTGATGGCCTTTGGAAAATATCTGTGTTTACTCAAATACCGTAAATTTCGGCCAATTAAGCGCACGTTACTATAAGCCACGCCAGCTAAATGTGCAGCCTTGTACACATACAGGCCGCACTCAAATATAAGCCGCGGCTTTTCATAGTGCCGTGCATCTGCTCAGAGCGGCCCATGGCGCAGATGAGGAGGAAGAGACACCTCATCCCGGAGAAAGGTGCAGAGGGAGGGCGGCAGGGACGGCAGTGATAAACGCGTAACAAAGGCAGAAATGGCCAGTGTAGCCGAACTCGATGTGGAAGTGTAGAGGCCAACGCACACCAGAACGCAGCGCGCCACATCAACGCACTTCAGAGGCTTTTCTCAAACCGTGCGGGGCTTTACACACGTGATTTATACATTTATCATAAAAAAAAGAAGACATATGTCCGTGTTGTAAGAAAGAGCAAACATGGCTCTGTTTTGCCAGTTGGTGACAGACACGAGTTTCACATGCTTCCCCTGATGCACCAGCCCTGACGATGGTTTCTCTGTCTCTGCGGCTTCTCTCGTCCAAACAAACAAAGTTCACAGCGGTCTTTCTGTCTGTCATCGCCAGACCCGCCTCTGTGACTCTGCAAGATGGTTAAAAGCCTGTTTTTTTTTTCTGGATTCAGCAGATCTGAATGGGGTCCAGCGCGTCACTGCAACCTCGGTGTGCGTTCTCTCATAGAAAATAAAGGAGGCGGCTCTTTTGCCGCGTGTCAAGGCGTTTTGGTGCGTTGGGGCGAGCAAAGCCCTTCGACATTTAGTCTAAAGTGAGCCTTCATCATTTTAAAAGTTACTCATATACCGTTCCTCAGCCAAGAGCAAGTTAGAAGTCCCGTCTCACTTTTGCATTTACTGCTAGAGAGTGCCTCCTGTTGGCGGCTCTTGGCTGCACCGTCATATCGGCCGCAGGGTTCAAAGCGTGGGAAAAAAGTAGCGGCGTATAGGCCGGAAATTAAGGTATATTGGAAATTGTATGGCTAGCCCCATCTTAAATCTTAAATAAATGTTGTTCGAAATTGGTTCGAACTGCAAATTCAACCATTCGTTGAATAAACAATTTCAAAGGTGTACATACAATACAAACCAATAGCAAATACACAAACAAGCAGTCTCGCTATAAATCTTGATCAAGCTAAACGTGTTCATGTTGTAATTTTGTATATATACAGTATTTTAACCACCAAGTCATTGTACTTCTTGTGCAGGTTTCCAAAACTGATGGAGCAGGTTGTCTCAGGTAGAGTATATCAAATTGATGAATATTTAAAAGGTCACCTACACTGTACAGTCTTTTAAGCCCTTTGGTAAAATACCACACTGACTGAAAAGGTACCTATTTATTCACTTCTTTAAAACCAAACTGTTTGCATATAAACTTCAGAATTCTCACTGCATCCATCTCACACATAGCACACTCTTTCTCTGTAAGTCCAATTAACTTCACTTCTAAAACACTCTCTCTTCAACAGCTTTGATAAGTGTCAAATTATCTCCCATCTCTTGCTGCTCGATCACTGTTGTCGGGCGGCCTCCCACCCTCCTCCTGGTGGATCTACCTACATTTATGACAGGAAAATCCCATTTGTGGCTTCGAGCTGCGAGAGGAAGACTGTATTGTACGGTGTATGTGTAGTAGTAGAGATTATGACTGTGCCATTGTGATGTCTCATTGTGTGCCTCCCCACTGGCATAACGCCTACCCCGGAGGCATCAGGCAGGTGTAATGATAGATGGTTAGGCCCTTTGTGCTGCAAGCAATCCACACCTTTTAGTGTTAGCCACAGACTGCATAACTTAGGAGATAGAGTTTGAAGTAGCTGTGAGGGGATGGGGAATCTGGAGGTAAAATAATGTATATATTTTTGTATTTGTCAAATGCAAAAAAAAAAAAAAGAATAAAAAAAAGTGCATAATTATATGGATTTGGGAAGTGATCACTACCATCCCTCTTCGAACCCGCACCCTCAGATCATCCAGCAGTCGGCTCCTCCAGTCCCCTCCACCACAGTTACTTAGAAAACTAACTTCATTCTGATTACTGGCCTGGAAAAAGTAATGCATTAAATTACTTGTTACTGAAAAAAGTTGTCAGATTAGAGTAATGCGTTACTAAGTAACTCGTCACTGGCATCAGCTGGTTGTCTATAAATCTATAAAAGCGAGAAATCATATTCTAACTTGAAACTTCTTTAGGTCACATTTTCATTGTGGGAATTCTGAAATATAACAACAGAAGCATCTTAAGAACAACTAGTTTAGTGAAATAGGACTCTCTGAGATTGAGTTTTATTGTAAATATGGCTAAATTACCACCAGAGAGGCCGTCTCATCACCGAACACCAGATCTATGTAATAACAACTGCAGTCTTAAAACCACTGGTCTGGGTAAATTACAGAACACAGGTCAATTTTTATTCAGTAAGTGATTGATGAATAAACCTGAAAAAACAAAAAGAAATTAAGTGAGTGGAGAAAGGAGAGAAAGGGAAGGACATTAGCTGGAGGGAGTATGAAGTAATGAAAGATGATACAGGTGCACACAAATCATTAACTACATAATATGCCATTGAAACCCCTAATAATATGCCACTCTTTTTATTCCAATAACCATTGAACAGTTGAAAATGTAGACGAATTTTAAATTTGTCTAAAATTCTGGCTTTTAAAACCCCAGTCACTTGCAAACTTGAAAAGTTACACATTTTCCTTGGAACTGTCCTTGATTTGAATGTGTAAAACAACTGAACTGCTTGCGTTTCTGTAATAGGATCTCAGCTTGCGGTGGAGAATTAATCAAGCCATCAATTAGGCAATTCGCTCGGCACCTTTATCAAGTAACGCTCTCCAAGTGTGCTTCATGCTATTCACAAATCACTTGATTACTCCTAAATTTAAGAGGACCATTTTACTCTTAGCACTTAAATGCTTCTCTCCGACTTTAATTATGAATCTGATAATCTTTATTGAGAGAAGTACTCATTGAACAGATGGGTTATTTACACAACCTATGGCATGTACACTGTCTCTTCCCTTCAGACTGGACACTGGATGCTCTTGGCTGCGCCGGGTTTGATTTCTGGAGGAAGTGGGAGTGCTGTGATCAATAGCGATCCAAACACTGGAGTATTGTTTACAGACTGACTGTTTAAGATGATCAATAGGAAAGTCTCCACTGTCTGTTAGTGACCGCAGCAGCCACTCACATCGGTCAGACTGAGAGGCTGCCTTTGTACCATACCAAAGGAGAGATGCGTTTATATTTATTAAGAGGATACCCGTGTTTTAGATTATGCAGGAAGAAAATGAGAGTTTATTGAGAAGCTGGACAAGACTTAAATACTGTATGAGCCTCTCAACTAAGAATAACATGCATTAACTGTAAAGTGGACAGATTTTGTGTGTGTAGACGTTACATGTGCGATGTATTTAAAGCAGTACTAAGTAACTTGTCTACCTTAATAAATTCTTTTTGTAGTGCGTCTGGGGGTAATACATAATAAGTGTTGGTGGGATGATTGGGGGGTGTTTCATCTCCCCCTGGTGTCTCTGGTCAGAAAACCACAATTGCAACTTTGCCTGGACCGGGTCGGAGGCGCAATACAGACTCATGGAATCCCGAGGAAGAAGCTAACAGGCTAACGGGCAAAGCTAACTGCGGGCTTGCGCCACTTAAACAGTATGTACAGTCAAGTTTGAGTGAAAAAAATGATCTCCATTGTGTAATTGGATGTACAATATCCCTCTCTCCCTTTGTCTTTTCTGTCAGCGTAGTATTTATGCTGCGTTTACACATAAGCACGTTACGAATGTCATTTTTCCGTCATTCGTGACGTTCGTGACGTGACTTAACGCATCTCAATGGGATTCTTAACAGAACGCATCAGTTCGTGACATTCGTGACGTTCGTGGAGAAAGTTTTTGTCTGTCAAAAAATCTTCCACGAATGTCACGAATCACCCTCTGTTCGTGGAGTTCGCAGCGGAGCGCGTCCTTTCGTGAGGAGCAGTGGCGCTTCGTAATTCAGCGTGAGAGCGTTCGTAGAGCATTCGTGGAGCAGAATCACTGTTTTTACGCTCAAAATTGACAGAAACCCACGCTACGCCCAAAGTAAATGTTGGTACCTGCAGTAGCTATGCCAAGGAAAAGTGTCACAAAGTCGGCCAATCCGCGCTCCAAGCCACGGACAGCACCTGAAGAAACACTTTCAGCACCCCGAGCCGCTGCCGCTCCTCGGGGTGCTGAAAGTGTTCCTCCGACCATTCTTCCTCCTGGGTCGTACCTGATGTTCGGGAGTTGGAGCCAGACGAGCCCAATGACTCAGGGGAGAGCACGGCCTCTGCTCCGCCTCCAACCCGGTGGAAGAAGATCACTCCACTTTCGCCCAATTCTTGACAGATTTCGGACAGAACGCGAATATTCCTAGTGACCCGTAACAGCCCGTGGCAGCGCGGGACACTACGCAGCACCGCGCAACACCACGCAGCAGCGCGGGACGCATATTCGTGACCGTGCGTAATAATTCGTGCCATTAATCGTAACGCGTAGTAACAGGTCGCAACAGTTAGTGGCGGCGCGTGAAACCTCGACCCCGAATCATCAAATTCGTGATCATTGGCCACGAATGTGGATTTGTGGCATTCGTAACGCATCGTGCTTATGTGTCTCTCACGGACAATTAATGAGTAAAAAAAACGCAACATGCTACAACACCTGCGGTGGCGCTTAGGGGCATGAGTTACTTAGTACTGCTTTAACTATCCTTTTTTCAGTCTTTGTACTTTTTAGTAATATCCCTTAAAGCCTAAGGGACATGACACCTGTCTCCCCTTTGTTGGCAATGTTTGGTTATACTGTCCCATGCAATAAGCAAACCAACTAATACATAAAACGCATTTAGGGAAGACCTCAGGGAGACAAAGTAAGGTCAGTCCATTGTTCGTCTTGTGACTAACATGCAGTTTCTTCATACAATATTTAGTCTTGTTTATAATAAATCACCACATTTTTGTTACCACAATATTAGGTGAGGCAATATCCATATCAAGAAGCCACAACGAGATCTTTCATTTGACTGAGATTTACACATTTTCCTTGGAAACAGTTTCTCAATTGTATCCTTATTTTGATACAATCCAATGAAAAAAATCTAAATTGTATATTCTGTCTTTTTTTCCCCTCACACCTCACAGCCCGACATGGGAGCTTACAGACCGAAAATGCAACAGATTTGTGAAGATGCACTGAGAGATGTTTCAAAAATAGACGGGAAACCAGGTGGGCAGTAGGATGTGCGTAAGAAAAGGCCTAGATGCTGGCTCCGGGCTGTAATGGGGTAAATGAAGGCGATTGCACCAGAGCGACATGGTGTACATTAGGCTGCCTCGAGATAATGTGTCCAAATGAGAAGCAGATGAATCTGGCCTACGCTTTATCAGAGACAGGACTTGCCACAGGGTAACAACGCCGCACACAGGACAAATCACTGTTGAAATTGCCTCAGTTTCCAGGTAAAATGCAGTTTCTATATACAGGCTTATGCCAAACAATCTAGTTCAGTAACCACTCAGGGCCAGAGAGTTACAACCTCACAAATTAGACAGAAGCACTGTAGAAAGTACCACTCGCTAGTGCTGTGTCAGGGCTGCAGTAATTAATGACAATCAATACAACATCGCAATTTGAATAGAGAAAATTACAGCATTTGGAATTATTTCGGTGCATTTTATCTTTAAGAAATCAAATTTTCCTCGCTTATCCAAAATTATATGCAAAACAGTAAAATATTACAATCCTCTCTTGTTGCCACAAACATAAACTGCTTGTATTGAAATTACTCCATTAAGAAGAGAACATGCAAAGATGCAAACATCATCCACATACGCAAGCCTCCCTATGCAACACAAAATCATTCAGCTGAGATATTTCCATTAAGCGGGACAAGGAGAGGACTCATGTTGTTTGGTAACATCTGGGCTCTCCGCATGTGCACAGATTTTACTGGTGCAGTTTTAAATGTCAAACGCTCTCTAAGACAATTTTTCAACAGATAAGGATATGAGAAATGCATCCACCAGGCAGCGAGCAGTACACAACATAGCAAAACTGTATGTCTTCCTTAATCTTTTAGCAAGTGTCTTGCAAGTTGAAGGTAGAAAGAGAATGAGCAAGGACTTGAGTGACAGTGATGGCTGGATGACTGGAGTGTCTCTAAAGCTGCAGCTCTCGAAGGCTCTTCTCAGTTTGCAGGGGTCAATGTTGGCTTGTGTAGAAACTGAAAAACGTTGTTTTTTGTGAAAATGTTTTGTATTATTACAACGCCTCGTTAAGTTTCCCGAAAAATGTGGATATTGCAGCTAAAATGAAACTGAGACTGAATGGTGACATAATGGCCTCAGAGAAGTGAAAGGTGAAGAGTGGCAGCTGGAGAGAGTGCAGTCAGTTTCTCAGTCAGCCTGACAGACACTGTGTCTGAGGCAGATCCCCCTGACAGGACGTGACAGGGGCTGTGTAGGGACTGTCCAGCCGTCTCACCTCTACCCTGTCCCCCTTCTGTCCCATCTCGAACCCTGCTATGTCTGTCTTTCTGTCCCCTCGAGTGATTGATTTAAGAGTCAATTTCTTAAAATTCTATTTATATATCCATATAGAAAAGACTGGTTCATTTTTCTATTGATTTGTTAAGAAGCTGGTTTCACTCAAATTATCAGAGAGCTAAGCACTGAGAGACACAAGCTGTTTTTTGTGTGTAAAAAAACAACAACTTTGTGAATACATACTACACTTTCTTTACCAAATACAGTGCCACTCGAAAGTACTAATACACCTTGAACTTTTGCACAATTTGTCATATTTACAACCATAAACAATCAGATTTTTTTTTCACACAAAAGTAACAGACAATCGTGAAGTGAAAGCAAAATGATACATGTTTTTTTTTTTTAAATAGAAAAGTGAAAAGTGGGGCGTGCACAAGTATTCATACAGCATTTTCCTCAGTGCATTAAATTGCCTTTATAACATTCCTGACCGCAGCAGGAGCTTGGTTCGCATTGCCGGCAGTAAGTCAGACCTGTTCCCGGTGCGTGTTGGTCTCCGGCAGGGCTGCCCTTTGTCACCGGTTCTGTTCATTACTTTTATGGACAGAATTTCTAGGCGCAGCCAGGGGCCGGAGGGTGTCCGGTTTGGGAACCTCAGAATATCATCTCTGCTCTTTGCAGACGATGTTGTTCTGTTGGCTTCATCAAATCAGGACCTCCAGCGCGCACTGGGGCGGTTTGCAGCCGAGTGTGAAGCGGGCGGGATGAGGATCAGCACCTCCAAATCTGAGGCCATGGTTCTCCACCGGAAAAAGGTGGTTCTCCCGCTTCAGGTCGGTGGGGAGTCCTTGCCCCAAGTGGAGGAGTTCAAGTATCTCGGGGTCATGTTCACGAGTGAGGGACGGATGGAGCGTGAGATCGGTAGACGGATCGGTGCGGCGTCAGCAGTGATGCGGTCGCTGTATCGGACCGTTGTGGTGAAGAGGGAGCTGAGTCAGGGGGCGAAGCTCTCGATTTACCGATCGATCTACGTTCCCACCCTCACCTATGGTCATGAGATTTGGGTAATGACCGAAAGGACAAGATCGCGAATACAAGCGGCCGAAATGAGTTTCCTCCGCAGGGTGGCTGGGCGCACCCTCCGAGATCGGGTGAGGAGCTCAGTTACCCGGGAGGAGCTCGGACTCGAGCCGCTACTCCTCCACGTCGAAAGGAGCCAGCTGAGGTGGCTAGGGCATCTGTTACGGATGCCTCCTGGTCGCCTCCCTCGGGAGGTGTTCCAGGCATGTCCCACTGGGAAGAGGCCTCGTGGAAGGCCCAGGACACGCTGGTGGGACTATGTCTCCGAGCTGGCCTGGTGTCGTCTCGGGGTCCCCCCAGAACAGCTGGAGGAGGTGTGCGTGGATCGGGAAGTCTGGGCATCTCTGCTGAGACTGCTGCCCCCGCGACCCGGCCCCGGATAAAGCGGAAGAAAATGGATGGATTGATGGAACATTCCTAATGACTGCAGAAAGTTCACACCTTGTCCTAACGTTTAAATAGAGGCTACCTGTGCGTAATCTACTCTCAGTATCATTCCAGCTGTTCTGTGAGGGCCTCAGAGCTATGGTCGGAGTGTATTGGTCACTAAACAACATCATGAAGGCCAAGGAGCACACCAGAGAGGTCAGGGATAAAGTTATGGAGAAGTTTAAAGCAGTGTTAAGTTATACAAAGATTTCCCAAGATTTGAACATCTCACGGAGCACTGTTCAATCCATCATTCAAAAATGGAAAGAGTATAGCACCACTGCAAACTTACTAAGACACAACTGTCCACCTAAACTAACAGACCGAACAAGGAGAGCACTGGTCAGAAATGCAACCAAGTGCCCCAAGATAACTCTGGAGGAGCTGCGATGTACTGCCGCTGAGCTGGGGGAATCTGTACATGGGACAACTATAAGTCGCACTCTACACAAATCTGGCCTTCATGGACGAGTGGCAAGAAGAAAGCCAATATCATCATGCTATGGGGCTGCTTTTCCTCAGCGGGGACTGGGAAGATTGTAAGAATAGTTGGGAAGATGGATGGAGCCAAATAAAGGGACATTTTGGAGGAAAACCTGCTGGAGTCAGCAAGAGAATTGAGGCTGTGGCGGAGATTCACCTTCCAGCAGGACAATGACCCTAAACACAAAGCTAAATCTACAATGGAATGGTTTAAAAAACAAACATATTAATGTGTTAGAATGGCCCAGTCAAAGTCTTGACCTAAATCCTATTGAAAATCTGTGGAAAGACCTGAAAACTGCTGTTCACAAACGCTCTCCTTCTAATTTGACAGAGCTTGAGTTGTTTTGTAAATAATAAAATCTTTATGTTAAGGGTTGTAAACATGACAAAATATGCAAAGGTTCAAGGTCTATTAGTACTTTCGAGAGGCACTTTATTTTTCTGAGCAAAGTAAATCTTTTATCTGCATAAAAACTGTGCATCACGTCCCTGTTTTGTTCCATTTCTGTGTCTGCTGACGCAATTCTGGGACTGCTCGATTTTGGAAAAAACATTTCTATGCGATTTTTTTGACACATGTTACAAGATTTACAAAATCAAGATTAATTTCAGCATGCAGATTTGAAAGAGATTTGAGATCATCAACATTTGAGAGAAACTAAAATATTGTGTAAAAGTCCAAACTACAGTGATAACAAATATCAAATAACAAAACGTCCAGTTATTTGAAAAATAATTGATTTGCTCAGTTCATCCGCTCAATTGGCAAGTTCAATTATGTTGCAATTAATTGCGTCAACTTACCCAAGGCTCCACACCGCTCAAGTGCACATCATGTTTTTATGTGTCAATAAGCTCATACACGTTTCATTTAACCTCACATTTAGTTGTTTGTTCTGCGATTGATTACAGTTCTGATGCCTGCTTTTGCTTAATTGTTGCAAATATTGACTTTGTTGAAGGGACTGACTTGTGTGTCTTTTGTCTCATCAAAGGCCAGCGGTGACTAAGCTGTGCTCCAATAAAGAGAAATAGAATCGTTGTTTTGCGCACCGGGACTCTGGGAGTGGCAGCTGGTAACATAGAGTTTGTTCCAAAAAGGCACCGTGCACCTGTTACTGGACAAGGCCCATTAATCGTTTTACAAGCCAATTGGATTTTCCACTTTTAAACCACGTCTACACAGAAAGAAGAGTGAGAAAGAACATTGCGTTTTGGCAAAAAAGCTTTCAGGCGCTACCTCACTTGGACTTCATGCATTTAAACCATGTTGTTTTGGATACTGCTTTTTCTCTTTGCTCTTTTGCGATGGAAAATATGCAGTGTTTTTCTCGTTGTTTCTTAGAGCGTTCATTTACAGATCCAAAGTTATTTAGCCCCAGCTCCGACCAGTCCTGTTGGTGTGTCCTTGGGCAACACACCCCACCCACCTCTCCTGGGCCTGAAACCATGATTATTAACCATTTATAGCTGCCAAAAAGTACCTTTGAAAATACTCTTTCCATTGTGAGTAAATCTTTAAAGGGACTAGAAGCAAGTTGGTCATTTGATACTCACTACTGCCACCTCAGGTCTTAGGCGTAACTGCAGCTTCTATATTAAACTTGTGCATGATAGCAATTCGGACCAAACTAACAACTTTTTGAGTGACTGTGCTGGATTTTAGAGGCAGTTGTGGTGAATGGGTCTAGGCTCATTCTGCACCTCAGGACATTGCTGGAACATGTAGTGGGAGGAAAAGCACTGAATATAAAAAAGAGTGGAATTTTTCTGTACCATATCATGACAATTATTTCTTTCATTTGTTTTTATGGTGCATCTTTTGGAAACATGAGCATTTCCCCCCATTGTTTGGGTTTGCTGAGTGTTACATCAGCATTATACATAATTCAGTTTTTTTTGGCCAAACGGTTCTTTTACAACACTTCTTTCCTCTTTCGTGAGTGATTATTTGGGTCACAACTTTTTCCTGCTACTTTGTGTAAGTTTATTTTAATGTTGCATAGCTCGTGTAGCAAATATATCCTGTTGAAATGAAAGCAAGGAGTTTCAAAATACCCATTTGAAACTTCCACTCCTGGGCTTAACGGCTCATATATTGCTGTACGGAGGATGAAATGTGCTTGTTGCATATGAGAGGAATAAAATCAAGACAGAAGTGTGATCAAACTCTATTTTGGGCTCTGTCTGAACAACCCATTCACAGCCGACCTTGAGCACATTTGAAATGCCAGTCACTTGATGAAACAGCATGTCTGGCTCATTCAGGTCACAAATACGTGAATGCCGTTGGTAAAAGCGCTCCTGAGTCGCGCACCATTCGGATGTAGTCTGAGGCTGTCAGCTGTAGAAAGGCCGCGTTGACTGTAAATCTTCTCACTGTCAAACTAATTGGCCGATGGGGCAGATGCGGAAGTGTGGGCACAAGCTGCGTGTATGCAAATGTCACGCTTCCCTTTGGACACTTTGAGCCGAAGTATCATGGCTTTCTCAAAATAGCCTGCCCCGGCGATGAGGATACGCACCTGCACAGCTCGCCACAATGGCCTTCGTAATGTGCATTTCATCGGAGAGGGGATGATGATAGTGATGTGTGATATTTAAAAAGGATTCATTGATCAATTGATGTTGTGTAAAATGGAAGAAAGACAAGTACAATTAAAAACATGCTCTGTCTTTATTATGCTGATGTTGAATGGATGCTCATGCCCAAAAGAGAAAATACATCACTCTTTGACAAAACAATTTATTTCACTTGTTGTATTAAGTGAAATTATTTGATTAAATGCAAATGAAGGTGATGTTTTTCCAGTACACATAAAAACATGAATACATGCTGATTACAGAGAAATGCTTTTACACGCTACTCATAAGCACATTTTCCACTTCACTAGGCTCCTTGTGCTATTCACCATAAACCATTTCACGGACTATGGCCTTGGAGCTGGCCATGACTGAGTCCTACAGCTGTGTGCTTGTCCTTGGTTTTCTCAATTGGACGAAGAGTGTTCTATCATCCCATTCTCGTAAACCTTCACTAAGAGTCAGCACATTTCTATAATAAGGATAACTCTTATTACTACTACTGCTACTACAACTATTAGTTCTACTTTTCAGGATCCTAGTCCAGAGTATCCAGTGCCAGTGAGAATAAAAGCTTTGCCTTGCGGCTGACTTCGGCGGACTGCTGTTTGTCAGAGAATCCCGTCTCGCTTACTTGTGTTCGATGGTAAACTCAAAGGTGCGAAATTCATGGCAGATCGCCCTGAAGGGGGGCAGCGACCCGATCGTGACGATGACTGCACGGCTCGACCTAAAAGCCTTTTAAAGTGACCACACCTCCTTTGAAAACCTCTCTGGGCTCTGGAATGGCCACAGGGATAGGCCTACAGAGGGCAACCGTAGGGGAAATATCCTCAGAGCAGGTCGACATGTTGGCATTTACAGGCTGTTGTACTGTAGAAGTCGCAACAGCCAAAGCACCTGTTAGTCATCATCTGTAAAGTAACACCCTGCATGGTTCATTTGTTTTCTGCACACACTACTACTACTACTACTACTACCACCACCACTACTACTGCTACCACGAATGCTGCCATTACTAAGTATCAGAGCTTTCAATTGCTCCTAGAGGTATTTTCTAAAAAGTTGCAAATAATTTGAACACAACTTAGTCCCTATATAGTAAAAGAAAATGACAGTACTTGAAGTTCTTGAACAAAATACTGCTTACTGAATGGCCTATATCCTCAGAAAGTGTAAAGGTGGTTGGCCAGACTTCCAGAGACAGATGAATTAAACCAAACCTGAATGCGCTGCTGACAGATAGGTCCTGATAGGAACGTGAAATATTTAGCAGCGTTAAATGAATGAGGAGGCAGTAGGTAGTACTCTGTCAGCCTGTTTGTGTCTGAATACATGAATATAAACATGATCGCTGGCCTCATCTGTTAAAGAAAGCATTTATCTTTTCACGGCAGCTTGTCCAGCTTTTTGTGCCTTTTGAAATACACCACTGTTTCCCATCTGCTGCGTGTTTCATGTCTCACTCTTAAATATTTGTTGTGTTTAATCACAGCATGTTCAAAGTTAGCCGCCTATTTAATTGTGAGAGTGGAGATTTTCTAGTTTTTTCTTACCATAATGCAAAATCTTGAAAATAGTGCGTTCAGGTTTAAAGTCACTGAAACATTTGTAAATTTTACTTTTGGACATTTCTAGTAAAAATATGTAACAAATCGATTCCTAAAAGGCGTTTACAACCCATGAATCAGATTTAACTGGTCTTTGACCCCCCTCTGAAGAGAATATTGTCATCACATTTAGCCAACAGAGCACCTTATAAGGCATCTGTGGTAAATTGATTTCTACAGTAATGTTTACTTTATAGCATTTGATTGCAAACTCTATAACTCTATAATTTATTGTCTCTTTTTAAACCATGGGACGATAGATTTGATTGAGTTGGATCTTTTAATTAACTCCAGTCCTTTGTGAAACCGTATTCATTAAGCCATGGACTGATGGTTTTCATTCTGTGCCGTGTTGGTTCCGACTGTTTCCTATAAGCCTGAATGTAATCATACTTATCAGGCTGCCTGCATGTGAACAGGGTATTCCAAGGCTTTATGAGCGTCTGTCTGTCTGTCTGTCCATGTGCCCATTCGAAGCATGTCCTGTTGATCCACCTGTCTCTACATCTGTCTGACTGTAATTATGTTCTGTCTCCTACAATGGGCCAGCTTTGATCAGCAGCTGTTCTACAGTACACAACTCTGCACTGTGGTCAGTATGTGACTTCACCCAGCAAGTGCTTCCTGTTGAACAGGAACAATCTGAATACTCAAAGTAAAGCTGCACAGTAAGAGGAAAAAAAGAAACTAAACCATAACATTTGTTTTTTCATCAGTTGTGTCATACAAGATAAAAGGTTTTAATGTTTAACTAAAACTGAACTTTTTATATTTTTTAATAATGAATATTTAATTATTTAATATTTAAGTACTATCAGTTCACTGCGAGTGTCTCTTACATTATGCTCCTTCAAAACAAACAGAACAACCTCAGCATCTGACTTTAAGAACATAAGACACATTTAAAAGTAAACCACAAGTGACCTGAGTCCAATTAATTACATGATGTGTGTCTATTACCCCAAAATTAAACTTATGTGTGCATGTTGAGTTAGAGTAGTTATAGTATAGTAATTGTAGCAGCAGAAAGGATTGTTGTAGTCGGGCATAAACTTAATGGTTCTTGAAAGTTATATAAGAAGTCATACCAGGTGATACAACATGTAGTAATGTATGTAGTAGGTAAGAACATTTACTTTCTTACAATTACAATTGAACTTGGGTTTGCCAGCTGCATATAAGGACACAAGCGCATGCCACTCCTCAATTGAAAATCCTCCAGAGTTCAGTGACTGAGCTACTGCACTGCACTAATTAGGACTTGATTGGGACAGTTTTCCAAGCTGGATCATCATTTGGTAACCCTAAGTGTGGAGCTCATTCTTCTCTCTGATTGGATAATTATCTTGAGAACCAAAACACAAATGTCAACATAAACAACTTTTACATCATGTAAACATATTTTTGTAATTGAGAATAAATCAACATTACCAATATTTGATTTGAACTTGTTCACCTTATATCTCACAGCAGTGCCCATACTTGCCTGCCTAGTACTTCTATCTGTCTGTACTTCTATCTGTGCTTTTGGCTTGCAGCTCATGCCTTCAGGACTTACTGTACAGTTCAGTAAGTCACAGACAACACAAACAATGCTCAGACGCTGGTGTAGTGGCAGCGCAAGTGAGTGTTGTGTGTTTGCTCTGATCTCAAGTCTGTTGTTTAGCGTGAAAAGCCAGATCTCAATAAACCACACTTAGTCATAGTCTTAGTCTTAGACGCACACTCGCCCCAGCTGGAGTGCAAGTACAAATACTGTTCGGTGCAGAGTAGCTACTGCATTGTTTTGTCTTCTCAGGCTCTCACGTTGTGCCGTGTGTAGTTTTTGAGATGATGCGGAAAGCTAACAGATACAGACGAGGCCATATTTGATTCTGCCAAACAAACGCCTATGACCTGTCAAGATTATATGTTTATTTGGTTGGGGAAATGCATATTAATGGACAGACACATATGCATCATGGACTGTGGCAAATTTGCATTCACTGTCCCACATTTGCGTGTCTTGCTCAATGACACAATGCGACTGGCTGGAGCTGGGATTGAACCCCTAACCTGTGGATTGGTGTTCGAACTTTCTGCCACTGTGAGCCATTGCGACTCCCAAGCTTACAGCACCTGGTATTCCCACAATGATTTGGTTTTGGAAATTGGACAATCGAAAAGTCTGATTGACTGTGGCACTGACAATCAACGACACTTATTTTGTTAAATGTTCTATGATCACATAATCATCCCGTATGAGAAGACAAATCATAAAATGCATTATAAAGAAAAATACATATATAATTCATTTTTAATTCACTGCTTTTGGAATCTGACATATTTTCATCCAGGTTAAGGAACATTGCTTTGGGAAACCAATCTACATTAGAGCTCAGGGGCTCCTAAACTTTTCAGGCCGGAACCCCCAAAATGACCATGTAAACAAACTGGGACCCACTGTTAGAAAATAATCAGTAATATTCTGGTAAAACATTTGAGGTAAAACAATATTTGTATGGTTTTCTTTTTACCTCAATTCATAAATATGTATGTGTGTGTGTTTTATTATTATATTAAATACAGCGTCAATATTTATCTATTTCATATTGAAATCATCTTATTACCCCCAGTAATGCATCATGGGCCCCTTATGGCTTACCTTCAACCCTTTATTTTAGGTTGGTCCTGTCAAATCAATGGAAAAGAAACTTGGTACTTTTGGATTTTCTTTTACCACAACAAAGTGCTTCAATAGAAACGCTTACATAAGAATAATTCTCAACGTTATCCCGAGTGTGGCCACATCAGGCAGCCACAGAGTGTTATTACTACTAACACCAGTTGACATGTCGGACATACAGTGGGAGGAAAAAGTATGTGAACTACAGTATTTGGAATTTCTTACACTACATTTCTGCCTAAATTGAAACTGATTGAATAAAATCGGGTCTGTGTTAACATCACAAGAATGAGTAAACAGTGTCTGCTTAAACTAATACCACCCAAACAATTACATGTTGTCATATTTTTGTTGGCCATAACATTTAAACATTCACAGGAGAAACTCCAAAGGGTTCACATACTTTTTCCTCCCACTGTAAGGCGAAAGGCGTGTTCCTAACCCTTCTGCTGCTTCCAACACACATGCGTACACACATATTCATGACCAGACAAGTGCCCAGAAGTAGTGCTTGGCTTTCCCTCCCTCACTCCCCCTGTGGAGCATTGGAAACCGCCCATGCTCAGAGGAAATTTCTAAATCAATGATCAGAGTAATGAACAAGCCTCTCGAACATCCAATGATTGGTAGGATCAATGCGGCAATATGCACTTCAGGTCGATGGCAGTAGCGCCGATACGTACCGGCTGCATATATTAATTTGAATGAACTAAAAGGCAACACCAAAGGACATGCAACTTGTTGGTTTCTTACAAGCGAGGCGCGCCATCAATCAAAAAACACAGGCGCCGTTGTGTATCATTAGGAACATGGCGATTGATTTGTCTGCAGTTACTAAGGAACCATTTTCCCTTATCAATTCTGATTCGGTCATATTCTGTGCTCTTCAGGGATCGTGGGTGATAGGAGCATGCAGCAGCCATTAGGTTAGCACTGCCTATAAGTAAAACATACAGAACTATACTAATGCATCTTTGTATCTATTCACAAAGCCGTAGTTTATAGACATTGATTAAAGTCACTGTACCCAATTGTTTCTGCAACATAAGGAAGTTGAATTCAGACATCTCCTTTCTTGCTCATACCCCTCAGCACATGCCAATTTTTCACAACTATACAACTTTCAGATGGACATGTGGAGTTAACCGTGGCAAAAACATTTCTCAGAACATCAGTGTGTCGTTCGGGATTCGCTGTCGATTCAAATGTTCGACGCACATAGAACATTTAATGGTATCCTAAAGACACTAAACCTAAAGATTTTTACTCTACTATGACAAAAAGTTCAGAAGCTTTACAGCATTACATTTGACGCCCAAAGTTAAAAAATAGCTATAAGCAGAGGGGTTTCGGTAAAATTGCCTGTAGGTGGAGACTTTGCAGGTTGTCATAATGTTGGAGCTCATGCAAAAACAGAAACACCAGCATACCATTAATTATTATTGTGTTACTTGGCAGTGTCATCTGCTCTGCTCTGTTCCACGCTGGTGTATGAGAGGGATGGAGCGGGCTGGTCTTTTGTGGGATAATATATAAATGATTACCTGTGGTGGCAGCGTGACAAACTCTCGATGTTGACTCTATTTGGTGAAAATCCCAAATGAGCCGCTCAGATCCATTATCAGAGCCAATAACTGCCAAATGACACCTTGGGCACACCGCTGGCTCTGCAGATGGGATAACAGATGAAATACACGAGGTGTGGAAGAGAAAAATATTGTGGGAATACGGAGTAGAATTGAATGAAAGTTTAATGAACCTCTGAGAGCTGTTGAGAGGAAATGCATGTGTCGCTCTGAGCTGGTTTTGTGATTTCAGTGTAATTAGCTGAAGCCCTGCACAATGTGAAGTTACATAAGCGATTAGAATCTGGCTATGTCTTTTTGGGGGAGGTCAGACTATTGTATACTGAACAGATTATTTCTTTATCGCAAAAGCACAAAAGAACATGCTGCAACCCAACAGTTATTACATTGAATTGCAAGTGAGCCTTTCCAGTAATGTAAAAAAAAAAAAAAGTGTTTAAATGGTCTCAATTTATATAGCACTTTTCCACCTACATTAAGCACTACAGCAATCTGCAGCCAATTCACACGCCAATGTACGCAAGGAGGGTGACTTTATATATAATAATATATAGATCATGCTACACATTGGGGGCTGATTTCTGAGCAATTTCAATATATAACGATATAGAGAGGGGCAAGACCATTTAAGACTTTAAAAAATTATTCACACATTCAAAAACAGTGATTTCCTGTGAATAAACTGATGAAGAAAGCTCAATTCCAATTATCAAAAGGTATAAACCACATTTGAATCTGACATTTGGTGAAATACAGTTGATGTGGCCTACAATCCTGTGCTCGCAGAATTCTTCAACTTTTTTCCTACACAAACAGTATTCTGTGGCTTTGCGTCCACTTTGCTCTGGGCAATTGTTGCAGCAAACAGTATATAACTTTATGCATTCATGAAGCCTGTCCTTGGGGCTAAAAAGACATTGGAGAATTTAAACCTTTGAAGAGAAAATAATTTGCTTAAGGACTTTCCTCACGTGACCCACTGTTTTTCTCTCATGGTTCACTGATCCTCTGAGGAGCTCTTTATGTGAGAGGTCAAAGAAGTCACCACAGAGCACCTCCTGCAGCTATAGGATGAAGGCTAAAGAAAAAAGCCTATCAAGTTAAGTCCTTGTAGGGCCATGCCAGAGGCCACTTGTGTTAATTAAAGGGATAGTGTCAATAGTAAGTGCAGTAGTCAATGAGACACACAACCCTGGGATCTATAGTCAGGCCTGAGGCAAGAACAGAACATTCTGTGTTGTAATGTCTTGCAGTTGCAGGTATCACTATTTCCTTTCATGCACATTCATTCACATGTTTTTTGTTTTGTTTTTCATTCTTTTTTAACGTGTTGTAATGTTGCCTTAATCTTCTCAATTTCATTTTGTGCGGAAGATCATTTTCACCATTTCAATACAATAAAGCTTATTTGTAAATAAAGAAACACATTGTACCTTAACCTCTTAACCCCCACCTGAACTGAGTACATTTTCTCCAGTTTGGCCTTACCCAAATCTAAAAGCTTCTCGGACAAAGCGTCAACATAGCGACAAAAACGAGTATGGAAATCCAACAATAAAGCGACAAAAACACAATTAAAAAGTGCTGAAAAAAAGCCACAGAAGAGCGACAAAAACGTGCCGGAAAAGCAACAATAATGCAATAAAAAAAAAGAGTCAAAAACACGTCTAAAAAGCAACTGAAAAAGCGATGAAGAACTCAACAACAAAACACAAAAAGAGACAAAAACGTGGCAAGAACGCAACAAAAAAGTCTTGTAGGTCTTTTAAATGAGGCGTTACCCTGGCCTAAAGGCTGGAAGCCCCAGTCGAGAAGCTTTTGGATTTGGGTAAAGCCAAACAGGAGAAAATGTGGCTTTAAATGAAAACAATTCTTTACTTTCCATGTTGGAATTGCCCATAGTTTCCGTGATTCCAAAACGCTGCGATCCCTACATAAATTAGCTGAAAAACTGAAGGAAGAAATTATTCATTATATATTTATTGGATCTCTTATACGAATAATGACATTGTGGTTCTAATCATACATTTTTGATAATCAATTGTGGACTTCATTTAAATGAGAATAAAGCACTCACTGGCAATTTATCCCTTTACACTGACACTTCAATCACTTTCCATATTGTGCTCAAATTAGATGCTGCGGCATTGATTTCAAGCCCTGGTCGATGCGACAAACGCGCGGGGCTCCAAATAGCATGGCGATGGCGGGATGATGTAAGGTTAAGAGGAACGGGCTGGAGTGTTGAATATGATGCGTGCATACTGCGTACCTTGGAGGGTTGAGTGTGCCTGTGCATTGGGCTATCTGGGGGTGGAGGGCTTTGAAGATGATCCGAAGCGAGCGGTGTTTTTGAACAGAGGTGACAATCCCAGCAATGAGCCCTGCGTGAATCTGTGCAAGACTTCACCACGGAGATCTGCACCTTTTAGGTCAAATCAGCGTTCTCCTGGTGCAGTGTGTTTCAATGTGTCTAACAAACGCAGCAGGGCAATGAGGAAGCCTCTCGACTCGCTTTCAGCTTGCAATTAAAGTTTATTTTATGTGTTTAACTTCTTCAAAACAAGGGATCGGCAGGTCTATTCAATTTGACTTTGTGGTTGTGAGCAACAGGTCAATTATCGAACCACAAACATTGGGCCTATGATGGTGTAACAATTAGGGAGCTGAATACAATGCTGTTTAATCATAGTGCTCACATTGTATATATGTTTTTGTGCTCCTCCACTACAACAATTAAGCTTTTACCTTGTGTGGAGATAGTATACTGATGGGCGCTCTGGATGGCACAGTGGCCCTAGCCTGGAAAAATCACCGCTGCGTCCAATCCATTTCCCACAGCGGTACATACGCAAGCAAACAGGACGCGGAGTAAATATTAATTTAATATTTGCGCGGGATTATGAATCACGAAACTCACCAATACTGTCGATGTGTTTTTGGTCATTTACTGCCGACCCCCCCCGCTGTACACAAAAATACAGAGGGGAATCATTCTGGTCCCACCGGGCTACAGCGGCCCAGTGGTTGGATGAGAATGTTTGCATGGGAGTGTGCACGAGACAACAGATGGAAATTAGCCCATGGTTACAATCCAGTGTGTTTACATGTGCGAGTCTCGTATTCATTAACATGCACTCTCCTGACAAAACAAACAAACGAACAAAATACACCAGCTGTAAATCAGTTTCACCAGGTGCACATCTTACCATAGCGTTTTTTCATCTATTCAGGTTCAGGAGTTTTGTGCCAGATGACAAGAAGATTATGTATTGCTTTGTTGTAGTCATATTAATGAGTCTTCCCCACTGAACACTCGACATCTTTACAACGTAGTTATTCAAAGGAAAATGTACACTCCTTTTATATAAATTCCTCGGACACTTTAAAATATTCAACAGGCTGGCTTATTTATCAAGTTTGACAAGTTCAAGCACTAAATCATCCACACCCTCTGTATTAATGTTAGATAAGTCAAAAGAACCCTTTACCCTGTATGTACAGATACAATTGTCCAAAATTACTATAAGTCAGTTGCAATATTGGTCCCATAGCTGTAGCCCATTAATCTTAACACTCATAGTGATTAGTAGTTTTTAATGTAATATTGGAACCTACCTGAAAGAATTTAACCAGTGATTAATCTCTAATTACATCTTTAAAAGTAAGATTAACGACGTAGTAACCCTTGGGCATACTTCGTCCTATCAATTGTCTCTTTTTCTTTTGGTTCATTCTATAAACATCTGTAACAAAATGTAACAAGCTGCTGTGTTTTTAAATGCTCTTCTTCGTAAATGTTGCTAAATCTAAATTTAACACGGATGATTGTGTTGTTAATAATCTATATCCGTTCAGGAAGGACTTGTTTGTATCTAAAGTCAACGTAATCTAGACCTTATCATTTTTTATGTTACCTAAATGTATATTTAATGATTATGGGGTAGGCACTTTATTGCTTTATTGCTTCAGCCTACTCTATTTTGAGCATCCACAACTGTATAATTTTGAAAGACAAATTGAATGTAAAATTGCTCACATAAACTAAACTAAAACTAATTATCCTTCTAACATGGCTTAGTCATGTGTTACTCATGCAAAACTACAAATGAGTATTTCCAGTTAAATCATATGGCAACAAAATAAAATAAAAAAAAAACACCACGTGCAACTAACAATCAACCAGTGGTATTGGCAGTACCTCAGTCACCCTGTAAATTAATAAGGAAACCCGAGTATTCCCTAAAGGCCCTCGGCAAATCTAATGAGCTAATGAAGAGTAAAGGTGTTGGCAAGGACGAAGGCTAATGCTAAAAGTGTCTGCCAATAAGACACACTCAGACCTATACGGGCCTGCTGCAATTAGTTTTCACAGAGAATAGATTTATGACTATTAAACGTGTGCCAGATGATGCACGACTGCACGAGAAGTAATGTATCTGGTTGTTCTAGACCTTTTTTTCTCTCCCTTTTGGACACTCAAGACGTTTTACATCGAGAAACCATTTGCATTTACTGTATTCATCAAATCCATCCATCTGTGTAAACAAAGGAAGCTGGGATATAGAAGTGTCTCTCCTGAGGACTCAGCAGTAATTGCGTAAAAGGACAACCACTCCACATTCATCAAAAGCAATTCTAATCACTAATACAGTATGTAAATTGCATTCTAAGAAAAAGTCTTTAGCTGTTTATTGTTTAAAGTTACAACATAAAGCGGGCGTGAAGAAAAGCTATAATTCTGGGAGTTCATGCCTACCACCTTCCGGAGAAACACACAGAGACTGTAACCAAATGTCTGTCTGACTAATTTGCATCAGCTTTTCAAGTTTGTAAATTGGAAAATATTTGTTTATTTCCGATTTTGAGTTACTTTAGTGTGCCATCTTCACTTTTTGTCATTGTCAGAGCGGAAAGTCTAGACTCAGTCACAAATAAAATGTCCCGTGGAGCTAAAGGGCCTTGATGACGGTAGTTTTGTGGCAAACGCGAGAGCCGCATTGATCAGCCTCATGCGGGCTGAAAGTTTTCGGCGTCTGGACACTGCGCTGTTTTTCTCCTTCTCTTTATGGTGTAATCTTTTCTCTTTTTTTTTTCTACAAATGATCGAGCCGTATAGCAATCCCCGAGCAATCAAACAGAATGGACAATGCAGTGTTTCATATTTGATAAGATAGTTGCTCACGGTCATTTTGTTTTGGCGAAAACTTTGTCCCAGAAAGTGGTCTTCGCCCCCGATAATTTCAGGTTATTTGTTTGAAATGAATACTTGCCGACATAATTTTTATGTTGCATACATTTGTGGGGGCCGTGGTTTTGGAATAGGGGGACTTCAAGGAAAAAAGGTTGGATTAAAAAAAGTTTGACTTGGAGCATGGAGGTTGTCATACTTTGGGCTGCATCCGGTCACTTCCTGTGATGAACTGGGCGTGGCCGCCTCCTTCTTTGGCCAAACCATTGATAAGATTGCATAGTATTTCCATGGGGAGCAACCAAATCTGATCAGTCGTATGAATTATTTTTTTCTCCCAGGTGAGTGAATTTAATTTTTACTTCCGTTGGGCCAAACAAAAGGATAAGGCAAATTAATAGATCTTCAGAATTCAGAGGGCAACAGTACCTGCTCATTCCCAAGGTAATACAAGCAGAATATCAAAGGTGCACTACGCAACTTTTCTTTGCGAAAAACAAAGTTGATATTTGTGTGTATGTGGCTTTGTAGTGACCCAGCGACTGTTTGAGTGGTCAGCATGGCGCCTTTATTTTCCATCACGGGGGTTTCTACAAATCTTCAGAATCGATTGTTTCGTAGGTTTTCTGGTAAGAGGGTCCGTCAGCAGAGAAAACCTTCCAAACAATTGAGCCTAGAGCATCCTAGAGACAACCGTGATGGAAAGTAAAGGCATAAAGACCACTCATACTGCTGGGTCACTACATGGTGAAACACACAAATATAATTTTCCTTTTTACATTAAAAGTTGCATAGTGCACCTTTAACAAGACATTTTGCCTCTCATACACCCTCCTCAGCTCTGACCTGTAGGAAGGGTTTAGACCCCCATGCCGTTCACCCTAAACCTAATTTTGGTTTGTAACATGAAGCCTAGGCGGTAATTCAACCTGGTAGACGAACACAGCATCATCAACCTTCAGCCAATGATCGCTCCCGAAAGGTCCACACCTCCACATCAGCATCAGAGCCGCACCTCCGTAGCAGCCAATCATCGCCATCGGTCTCGCTTTTAAGCGCCAGTAATCGTATACTGTTTGCTTCCGAGCGCGCTGCGACCCGCCTCCACCCCATCTCCGCTCTTTCATCTCGGCGCTACCCGAGCATTTCGATGATCTTCTACACCACCACCAGTGTTCAGGCTCCGGGGGAAGACATCCCTAACTCCAAGCTGTTTAACTACACTGACTTGTACATCGATGTCTAACGCCGGGGTCTGATCGCCAAAACTAATACTCATCAATAATCTCCCTAATCACTGCCTTCATCTGTGTGAGTCTATTCAGGTTTAAATTATAGTAGAGGTATAAAAGGTATAGGCTTCCAGCAGTTATCACATGAGGTAAGAGTTAGAAGAAGCTTCTGCAATGGGAAGTGAAACATCCACAACTAAGCAACCATGTCCAGTAAATGTGAAAACCTCGACTATGATGAAGATTTCCTGGACAACTGAGCGCTTATACTCAAACAATAGAGCACCTGGGGCACTGTACTATTCGCTTCACTTGGTTAAAATATTTGTAATTGTTACAATTATGACGCGTTCCCACGTACAATACTTCCAGGCCGTTAGACGCGCGTGCACACACTTGTTCTTCCTCCTGATCTGCGGTTGGTGGGTCGTTCTAGTGCGAAGACATATGGCGCTCCTCAGGCTGACTTCACCTGATTCTTCAACTCCTTACGCGTTGCCAGCGTTCCCGCGCGTTTTCTCTGTTCGGCTACAGATCGTTGTGGGTGGATGGTGTTGCATGGTGCGAGAGCAAAGCATTATCAAACAGGCATACATTCGCGGTTGCGCCTTGGTCTCTCTCTGTGTGTGTGTGTGTGTGCGTGTGTTTGTGTGTGTGTGTGTGTGTGTGTGTGTGTGGTGCATCATTGTATTTTTCCATTGAGATACTATAAAGCCTTTCGTAGAGACAGAATGCATACATTTT
Organism: Proterorhinus semilunaris; assembly: GCA_021464625.1. Lineage (NCBI taxonomy): Eukaryota > Metazoa > Chordata > Actinopteri > Gobiiformes > Gobiidae > Proterorhinus > Proterorhinus semilunaris. The sequence goes on along the minus strand of CM038353.1, from coordinate 17,658,884 downwards.
ACACCCTATACAAAAGCTACAAAAGGTTTTTCAATGGTTTTCTGTAGTATCAGGTGCAACATATTAAAAGTCTACCAAAATCTGACCACTGGAAAGGTCTAATTTTCAAGATGGCATCCAAGAAGGTCGCCAAATCCTTTCAACACAACTTTACATCGCTTCCCAGATTTACAAATAGTCATTGTCACACTCTTCCTCCCGTAAAAGTTCATTATGTGAATTGTCACAATTTTCCACTTGACACGGTCCACAAGCAGACGCGCGTGGTAGTCCATATCCTCTGCAACTACCCTGTGGTGTTCGGCAGGCAGTTGTGCTATTACAGTGGGCTATCTGCAGGAGACTTTTCAGTGCAGCAGTTTTTTTTATTTGTAAATCTAGTGCAGATCAAAGGTATTTTTTTCAAAAATAAATAAGAGATTTGTAATCACTTTGCTATTGCAATTATTTCACTATAATCTAAATATGCTAATTGCTAATATGCTAAGATAACAGAGATTAAAACCCATCCAGGTCTACATGTCAGGGCAGACATGGTCGCTCACCTCGCAGACTTTAGCAAATATCTCTGGGAGTAAATGTCGTAGAGACTTCTTTTTATTGCATTGGGAAGAAGAGGGTCGGGGCTTTAAAATGAGCCCATCCATGTCCCTCTAAGCCTCTAGGAAGCGATGTAAAGTTGTGCTGAAAATGTGTGCCGTTGCCGTGACAACCTCGCTAATATTAATATATAGAGTATTGTCCACCATTTCTATTTCACAATTATGCAATCATGTCACTACAATTTGAACAAGCCTATTGGATTCCTAGATACCCAAAACATGGGGTTAGACACCAACATGACTTGTCTAGGACGAATAATAAAGGAGTAATGGGCATGTTAAGGATTTGGCGACCTTCTTGGATCCCATCTTGAAAATTAGACCTTTCCAGTGGTCAGATGTTGGTAGACTTTTAGTATGTAATTAAGCACACCTGATACTACAGAAAACCATCGAAAAACCTTTTGTAGCAATTTTATGGGGGTCAAACCATATTTTCAGCCGACTATGTCCTGTTTTATTCTTTGGCATGAGATAAGGTGCTATACAGTTCTGTATCTACTCTGAATTACAATGACTACTTGTGAATTATTTATAAGTAAAGAACTTTAGCTATGAATGAAGTTCGGGACACATTTTATAGATATTCAATTTATCTCACAAACGTCAACGATTTGTACCTGGGGCAGGTAGAGTATATACTACATTATCAAGCAACTGTATCCAGTGCTCTGAGACTGAAATCAATGATTTACAAGTTCTGGGATAAATTCTCAATGCGCAGAACCACAAAGGCATCACATCAAGAGCGTAGGTTTGGTGTCACTATTGCTTTCAAAGTTTAGAAGTAAATGTTTTATTTAGTAACTCAAACACTGCATCTAAACAAACAAAAAATGCCAAAAAATGCCTATCATTGGGCAATGTGTTCTGTTGGTTGACTTACAGTAGTAACAATATATTGTGAAAAGATACATTGTGCCTTTGTTATTTTATTGCCCAAATGATTGAGATGAATTGCCAAAAAAAAACAACAACGCGACTTCAGTTGCTTAACAAAGTCCTTTTAAAGCTCAACAATGAAGGCAAGGCGACTTTATTTATACCGTGCATTTCGTACACAAGGCAACTCAATGGGCCATTGAAGTGTGCCATTGCACTTGAGAGTGTACTGATATTTAACATTGTCTCTCGGTTTGGTCATTTAACTGTCAAAAACAACGCTAAACTTGGCAGAGTTGTTAAACAGGGCAATAAAATCCCAGGCCAACAACAAACCAATTTGTCTCAGCATTACAGTAAAGCAGTGCATCGTGTCCACTGTCCCATCACTTTGAGCTCCTTCCATCACGGCAGAGATATAGACTTCCTTGTGCCAAGAAAAATGTGTACAATAATTATTTTGTGCCCTTTTCCATCAAGGAGCTGAACAAGTTGTAATGTCGCTCAGTCTGTTTAGTTCCCTTTCTGTTCTTTTTTTTTTTTCATGAGGTGAATCTGTATTTTTTTTATATAGATATTTGAATGTATTTTATGATATTGCTGTGTGTGAGCTGTGTATGGGCAGGCCATCAATGTGGATGGTAGATAATACCGTTCTATTCTACTCTTGCAGTGATTTTTAAACCCTGGTGTTGGGACCCAAATGTTGGTCGTGAGAGCAGTTTCAGTCAGTCACAGCCCTTTGCCAAAAATGAATGTTGATACATTGTTTTCATTGTATTGAGAGATCTACTGATCAATGTTTGAAGCAACACTGAGGAAATACTGCATGTTTTATACGCGATATTACTGTCGAAGTTACATAACCCACTTTCGCCCTGTCATGATTTGGCTTGTCATAATGGGTTAAACGTGGGCTCTGAGGCTGTACCAATTGAGCACCAGGCGTGCATTTACAAGACACACAGCTAGAAATGTAAGATCCAAAATGAATCTTTGACATCTGAGACCTGCCTGAAGCATTTGTGTGATTTCGCTGCCAGCTGCGAAACACCCCTAGCATATTTATACACGTTTTTAGTAAAGCTTTCTTAAATATTTCTTTTTTGCCTCCCATTGTGGATTTGTCGCGTGGCTGCTTTATATTTTCTGTCCCAGACAAATTTCTAATATGAAATCAATTTTTATTACCCTTAATTGTTTTGTGGCGCTTTAGGGACAGTGGCCTGAGAAAATGGTCCACGATGAAAACAGCTTAACTGCAGCAGCAGAGACATCAGTCAGAGATCTTTAAAGCTGTTCCTTCTCTCTGTACGTCCTCACTTCTCAGTCACTTCTTCCTAACCCTCAGGACTCAAAACACTGTTGAAAGTGTTCACAGTACGGTCCAGACGGCTGTGTCTGTGCATAAAATAAGTGTCTTTGCCAAGTGTTGGTTGTTAGTGTTGGTCAAATGAAACATAATGTTTGGATTCTGTGAAAATGTCTCAGTAAATTCTTAAAGAATTCTGTAAGACGAGGTATAATCCGAATATTAGTAAAAGACGACACTTTACCTTTAAGATAAGACAAGATAGGACTTTATTGATTTCAGAATGGAGAAATTCACTTGCTACATCAGCTCTCAACAACACTCAGGTATCCAATGAAAGGATTAACTGACTTGTGTTACATGGTTGTCAAGTCATTGTTGCTTTATTCCACTTTTTTCCATTCGCTTCTAACAATATAGATTTACCGCCTCTCCTGAATAGCTACTGAGAGAAAGACACTCTAAAATGACCTCTGAGCATTCATTCTTAGTGCTTTTTCCGGATGTTCAAAGTTGCTTTACAGTTTTATGCATTACTCATTCGCTCTCGATAAAAGGTTGTGGTATAAGCCTCTACTGTAGACTGAAAGAAGAGTGGCTGCCAATCCCTTCAACCACATTCAATAATATTCCAGGCATGCAAGTGATGTCACAGCTTGGCCACAGCATGGCAACATAAACCAAACGAGTGTCCACGCTAACTACTCTAAAAAGGAGGCTAATTAGGCCCGAGCGGCCTGCCGTAGCAAGGGCCTATTGTAATCGCAACGCAGTGCGCGCAGCGCACTGAACCGAGGTGCGCGGAGCGCACGAAAACAGCGCGAAGCGCTGTCCCCATGTCAAACGTAAACTCACCGTGTAAAACAGTGACTGCCCACACCTCTGGTGTGGGCCCTTATACTTATAATTGCAGCAAAATGAATGGGGGTATATGGCCAACTGTCATACGGAGGTGGATGACGAGCGCGAAGCGCTCGTCATCCACCTCCGAGCCCCACGGGTGCGTGGGGGACTTCGAAAGCTTTCCAAAAATGTATAATATGTTGTAGTCGCGAAAGCGACTATATTGTTTTTGCAAGAAATATTATTTTTTTTTTTCTTCTTCTTCTTCTTTCTTTCTTCTGCTCTTTGAGCAGGAATTTGCACCCCTGAACATAATCAAAAACTCACCAAACTTTGCCCAAAATTCAGATCCGGCGAAAAATTAATTAAAATGTGTGTTTCGTTTTGGGGAAATAAAAAATGGCGCGACAGCGCCACCTACAAAAGTGAAAATACATTGCGCCTATGGGGAGGGGGCCAACATAAACTTTGTCGTAGAGCGACGAGATTCGGTACAGACATTCGTCATGTGACGACAACCAAAAAACATTATTGTGGCCACGCCCCCTGACAAACCGGAAGTCCGCCATTTTGACAGGAAGTCGGGAAAATGGTGAGTCAGCGTTTTCGCTGACGTCACATTTTAACGAACTCCTCCTAGGGCGTTTCACCAAATGAGCCCAAAATCGCTCCAGCTCATCTCGAGATGTGGGGCATCAAAAGTTTTACGGTTTGTTTGCGGCGAAGCCGCAATCCTTACGAAGAATTTTGCGACTTATCGAAAATGACAAAATGCTCCCATTCACACAAACAAAGTCCGATTAAAAATCGGAAATATACATTTTATTGACCTTTCACCCCCGGACACAACAAATGTGAAAAAGTGAGATTTGGCGCGATAGCGCCCCCTCTAGGCCGAGAACAAAAAATGCATTATGGGAAAAAAATTAGTTTCTCGGAAATGAATAAAATTCGGCACAATATTAGCTGATGGCATCCCGATCCAAAAAGCCAATGAGACCCATACCGTATTTTGTACGGTGTTGCCATGGAGACGACCGAGGCCCACCATGTTATTCCAATGGGACTGACCCGCATATCACACATTATACACAATTACAGCTCGTTAGCGCCCTCTGTCAGGAGCTTGTGGACAGTAGTCATTGAAGTTCGGCCCGTCAGGGCCGTCCGATGCTGCTTGTGAAATAAAAAAGATTTGGGGCGCGCTAGCGCCCTCTGCAGGTTGGAGCCATCATTCACATGGAGACGTGAAAAATCTCGTTTTGATGTTTACTCACAAAGATTAATGGCACATCAGGGCAATAAAATGTAGTGTGGCCACATTGGCGCCCTCGGTAGGGTTATGGCGCGGCAATGGAGGCACTAAGGGAGGTCTCCATTACATGGTTGCTAGGCGACCAACAGGTGGTCGGCCATTTTTGGAAAAATCGAGTAATCAGCGCCGAAGGCGCCATTTCTCGCCTTTGCTCTTTTATAATCTCGTCCTAGGGTGGCAGCGACATTATAACCACGTAGGGCGCGGCAGCGCCTCCCGGTTATTGCGGCGGCGTGCGTCAACCGGCGTCAACCGGCCAACGAGACCCGCGAGGGCCTCTCGATGCCGCTTGCGGCTTTAATTATGTTTGCAATTGCCACAGACTTTGGGAGCAATCACATGGAAATGATTAATTTGGCCACACACGAAAAGGAAACCCGGTAATTCCCATGGCCTTCGCTACAATTACTCAGAAATAGAAGGAGCTCCAGTTTAAGAACTCATGTTATTGTTCGTTTAGTGTATTTTGTGTGTTTTTTTTTTTTTTACATTAGGGGTTGTGTTCAGGAAAAAAAAGTAATAATGTCAGTGCTTACCCTCTTACAGTCTGCTGCGCTACCAATAAAAAATCTATGTATTTTTAATGGTGAAAAGTCATCCAAATTCAAACAGTGACCTTTGGACCTTTATGCATAAATGCTCTGACCACAACGTTGCAGTAAGACCAGGATGATATCATTGATTGTCTTTATTTGTTAGCAGTTACATCCTATATGCCCTTTCAAAACATTGACCTGCTGCCTCTATGACATACATAACTTGACATGCACTGTGTTATTGTGCAGCATCATCTCAAAAGGCTAATAGTTTCTGACATCAGCCTTTTTAGCCTCCTTCCCTGCCTGCGAAAGTGAAACATCTATCACAAATATATCGACCAGCCAGCTTAATCCTGACCCTAGCCACTAACCTTAAGGAGAGTGGGCGGGTGCCTAATCTTAACCTGTTAACTGCCACTTTAGGGTTAGGATTAGGTTTAGGGTTAACAATTATTTATATCCAAATCTCAAAGCGGATTGCTATGTGCCGGTGTGATAACTCATTTGAAAGCCAACACCTTCTAGTTTCTAAAAATATGTGTGAGATCTGTGTGAGTGAGGCACAAATTGCATTACATTTGCTGTTCTTAACCCTAATCATATCCTGATTAGGGTTAACTAACAACACTAACCCTAGGGGGAGACAGCCGGTAACATGTTAATACATCTTTGGTTGGATGATGAATGTCCACTGTTTACCAACTTACCTACGAAAAAATATTTAGCTCCCTGCCTCATACATGCAGTTGCCTTCGTGCACAAAGCTCATGGGCTCTTCAGTCTTCAGCAGCCTTGAGGGTCAAACCAGGAAAAATGGTTGTATTAGAAGGAATGACTATTGATCTGCCATTGTACGCTGCACTGGGACTCCCGGCGATACACTAATGGCACATACCAGCTTGCATAACCGGCCGTACGTTGTAACGCGTACGTGTGGAAGTGTCCGGTGAGGCTCTTATTGATTTGAATGCTTCTGTGGTTGTAGCCAGAGCGGCGGGGTGATGAAAAGCCAGCAAAAAGGTGCTGCTGTCTCACCTGCTCTGTGCCTCTCTGCTGTCTAACCTGTCGGAGCCATGAGGTGTGAAACCTGAGCAAATAATACTGCAAGTGTCTAGGGTAACTGTTTATGAATCATTTTAAATTTATCTGCAAGATTGACAGGTTGAAAAAATAAACTGGGTTAAACAGTGTTGCCTAAGCCGTCCACACAACATGATTTATTTTTTTAAGCTTCATTACATACTTTTGTACCTGTTGTATCGTGATTCAAATAGAAAACTGGATGCACGGTCAATATGTGCCGAAAATATGCAGTCCATATCTCTCCTGTCTATATGGGTATCTCACTATATAGAAAAATGTATCGAATTATGTATGTATCTATTTATTTTAATGTTTAACCACATGGGGCAGTGTTGTGTCTTGAACCTTTTCCATTAGTTTCTATACAGACCCTTCATTTCACCAGATTGTCTTTACAAAGCCTTCTGTCTTTCATTCAACTTGTCAAAGCCAGTGAGATACTCGTTTTGCCTTTGTCTTTGCCTTTGAGGGACACACCTGTTTTCCACAGAAATGTTCCTCATCAGAATCATTTATGTTTTGCCACGATTTACTGACGTTTGACCTGAAAACAAAACATTAATAGCAAATACAAATGCTTCTGTTGTATCAGGGCATTGGTTTGCAAAGAGCAGACACTGATAATAACAATAAGTTCCCCTGTACATCAAGTGATCAGTAGTGAGCAGTGTTACTCTTTGCTCAAATCCCAAATGGTTCAATAAAGAATGCTGCATAAGGAGTACAATTGCTCATTTTTATCACTGCATGCTGGAGGTGTTTGGTTTGTGGCGATTTTCTCAGAGGAACCTAAAGAATAAGAAGGAAAGTGCTTAATCAAGCTCAAGATAAGGATACAATAGACACAAACAAATACATATATGGATAAGTAAGCATTATATTGTCAGCTTCAGACGTATGATTGATAAATATACTGTATGTTTGGAGCCAATACATTCATTCATTACATTTATTTATTCATTTGAGCAGAAAAGTATTTCAAACATTTTTACAGAAGAAAACAAAACAAGAATATTGTGCTCAAAAGAAGTAGAAAGAAGTTCAAAGCTTTACTTATAATAAAGCACATGTAAATCTTCACAGATTGACGACACCTGCCTCTGCAAGATTTGTGTTACTGATTTGTGTAATTACACTAATGCAGAGGTGACGCTTCTGCGGGTTTAAGCGACAGTGTGTCACCTTATGTAGACGGAAATTATTTTTGTCAGTCCTTGCAATTAAAATAAAATAAAAATGCCTCAAGCATTGCAGCTGCAGGCATCAGGAATCCATAGCAGCTAAATTCATCGCATATTGATTACTCTAACTACAGTATTTTGAAATATCAGCAGGTCTCATCTCTGCTTCTTGCACTTTCTGACCTTTCTCTTTAGCATGAAGAGAATTGGTGTAGATCAGATCCTCCAGATTTCGTCCCATTGTGCTTCATGCGCTGTACCTTTTAACTTTTCTTTTTGGCTGCTGTCACCTGTGCGTCACCTTTATTGATCCCTCAGTCAGGCCTCTTCCTTTGTCACTGTCTCAATCTCCCACTGTGTTAGCTTGTGCCTTACTTCTTTTATAGTCTTTTAACATTCCATCAAAAGGAGGCAGCTGCTGTATTGTGCTAAATTTCTTTAGCGCCTTTCACAGACATGGTCACAAAGCGCTTTACATGAGAGCATTGTACATTCATTTAAGCCTTCTGTGGTAACATATATCTCATTAAGAACAGCTCATACGTATTCCACGCCATGTACACGCCACGTCCTTATCTCTGCTGCCGATTCACCACTTACACCGGTACAATAGAAATTGCACTATATAATTTTATTGTGTGTGTGATTTGTGTGTGTGATTTGTTTCTTCCAAATATGAATTCATTCCAAGACGCTATGTTGTTATGCAAATGTGTGGTAAAACGGCATTTTACAATTCTAACAAATGAAGTGTTCTGAAATGGCAGAACAAATTCTTACGTTTAGTCATGCAAGTCATGCAATGTCCTTGTCCTTCTAGAGCAGGGGTGGGAAAACTAAGGCCTGGGGCTAAATGCAGCCCGCCTTTCAATCTTTCAATCAAAAAGATGATAAAGCCCAATAAGCATTGCCTAAAATGAAGGAAAGACCTTTATTTTCATTGACATGAAAAAAGCTAACATACAACTGCAGATATTCTGTTGCTCTTTAAAATGTGTTTCGTAATTACAGTCTATTTGAGAATAGTATTTGTTTGAAACAAACCAATTCTAGCCCTGGTCTGACCCACTTGGCAAATTCATAAACCCAACGTTGCCCGTGCATCAACGAGTTTGGCCATATCTGTTCTAGAGTGAACAAAACAAAATAACTCTTTATCACTCTTTATTAAAAATTGTTTGAAGAAAAGTCTAAAAGAACAAAATTAGGTGTCACAGGCTCAACAGGTACCTATATCGCTTAGTAATCTGCTGTTCTGGTCATGTCTAGGCAGAAATAAATCAGTTGTTGACATTTTGCAACCTCACATTTCACTGCAACTGTTTGATTGGCCCTCAGGTTATGGGGTCACAGTCCTGTTACTGAGCCGTGTCAGTCCATTCAAAAGTCATTTGTTACACATGAGAGACGCTGAGCTTCACATACAGCACTGCCTGTGAATTTTAGTTTATTTCAGTTCAGGTTTTGACCATGTGTGAGTCCATTTTTATTTCTTTCTTTCAAGCACATAGAACTGGAAAGTGTGGAGGTCTTTTTGTACAACGACTTAATAATGTACACACGGGAGGACCGTTCATAATTTCATGGACATTGCTTCGCCCCACCGATGGAACAACTTCTAAACAATGATGAATGGGAAATGCTGCAGATTGGATTTAAAGCGGTGCAAGGCGGGCCCGGAGAAATAATAATCATAATTCATTGAGCTGCCTTCACAATGATGTCTGTGTGAATGAATGGAGAATGGGCACTGTGCACTTTGTCACCTGGGCGCAGGACAAATGGAGTGTTATTCTACGCACATGATGAGATGGCTTGTGGTTCAGTGGTTAATCACTACATGGTGGCGCTGAACTGAATGGGTTGCATATAGAGCTATAAATACTGTATGTATATTATAGTGAATGCTTTTATTAAGTCGCCTTCCTTCTTGACTTATCCCTGTGGATAGGAGAGGGGGGGCAAACTCAAGAATTTCTTATCTTCATGCTCCAGGTATTTTGGGTTTCTTTTTAACATGGATTCAGCAGTTGTTTTGATGGGAAAAGCAAGGCATTTGTGGCTTGATACCGTTATAGATTTCAAGACCACTGCATGTATTTGAGTTTTATTTCTTATTTTTTAGCGTTACTTTTCCTTTCTCTATACGACGCATCTTTGTGATAATGCACCTGGCCATGTGTTTTAGTTTTGTCATATTGTTCCACTCAGAACACAACAGAAGCGGTCGTTCCAAGTGAGTTTGTTCCCCAGAGAGCTAGATGCCAAAGTGCACAGCGCGGGGGCAAATTACCACTGGCACTGGCACAGGCTGGGCCCGGCTGTCCGACAGAGAGAGAGAGAAAGGGAGAGAGAGTGATGGAGACGCAGATACAGGGAGTAATGGAGAGGGTAGTGAGTGATAGACAGGAGGAGCACAGAGACACGAACAAAGGGAGGATAAAGGGCAAGCTTCTGGTACGGCTAAGTGCTTGCCCCACTGAGTTCAGAGGGTGCCACACATTTCATAGGTGTCTGTTTTCAAGATATCCCACGGTGACTTGGATTTAAGGAGTTAGAGAAAGACTTTTCTCCAAAGCCCAGTGGATTTGTAGATTTAAAATTGCCCTTGGCGGAAAGAATTGAGAAATAACTAAGACATATAAAATGTTTTAAGTGCAAATAGCAAGTGCTCCTCAAAATTGATGTGAAAACACAACATTGATGATTAGCTCTTATACCTCCCTGGGTTAGATTCCCGGACTACATATTTTCATATACTTTAGTTCAGTTCAAAATGCCATTGAACATTAGGGAAGGTTTTTAAATTCTGTGTGTTTTTGTGCTCTTTCCTGCTTGAGTCGTCTTTCAAAGCAGTTTATTTAGTGGTGCGAGGTGCATTGGTGTGAAAATTATATCCACACATGGCTAGTTTATTCACCATTCTCATAGCAAGCTTCGTTTTAATGCTGTCCTTCTGTGCCATCACTGCCTTTCCCCTCTTATAAACCCTCCTGATCTTATAATTGAATTAGCCCTCTTTGCGTGGACCGTGCACATCCAGCAGTGCATGCGAAACTTTAAACCCACTCTCTCTCCTCCGCTGCTCCCCATCTGCCTCGGGAGTCTGGCACCTAACTGCTGTTTTCTTGGCATTGCTTTCTAACATTTGGCTCTGAGTTCAGTTAACAACATTGGAATGAGGAAAAACACCTACAGTTGTTAAGTGTTATTAGCGTGTGTTATTAGCTGTGATTTTATAGGGTTTCAAAACTTTGGCTGCATGATAAATGAAATGTGATACTTGCTGACTGTCTTATCATTCATAACTTAGCCCCCCACAATTCAGTACATTTTATAATATTTGTTTGTTGTTGCTTTTCTGATGATACTGAGATACACTGTGGCTGTGATGTGGATATTCCATTATCTAATATAATAATGATGATAATTTGGCAATATATTGTACAGCCCTGATATGCGTTTGCAGTAGAACTGGCAAAATCTGGTATTTGCTGTATTATTTTGACAAAGTATCTGCAATACCAAGCGTCCCCAACTTTGTATTGCATTGATTCACATGACTGCGTAGATGACCCAATGTTCCCTCAATTCTGTAGAAGCCTCCACTGTGGCGGCTGCAGCGACACAGAAGGTGAGGTTAAGTAGGGTTCAGCTTGTCTGTGAAATATGCTGCACGTCCAGAAAAAGCTGACGGGTCAAAAATTAAACTCACCTCTGAGCTCTGTGCATTGACTTTACTTTCACCTTTCCTCTGCTTCTATTATGAACTCACAGCACAGCTGCTCTTTTACCAACTGTATCTGGAGTATAGCCTCTTATCAAAGTTTATTTTTCTGTTAGGCTTTATTCACTCCAGTGGCCGAGTCATCGTGCAGCTCAGGGAAAATTTACAGTTTTGTATTGCAGTGTGTGCAGCAAGTCTTGTCGACTTGTCAGCTGTGTTCCTCCAGGCCGTGACTCTGAAATTGCTGCCTCTGTGCAGGTCAATGATGAGCGCGGCCCCGTTTGAGGTAGAGAGTGTGGGTGAGCGCTGACCGAGCGACAGGGGCCACTTTGTACTGGTGGCACACAATGGAGCGCATTTAAAAACAAGCTATCCCGTTTGTAAATAAACAAAATAGTTAAAAACAATCTTTAAAATAACAATAATGTGTCGCAGAGGGAGGGAAGGGGACAGTTCAGTTTCTTGATCACCGGTTATACTCAGTTGGACACAACATGGATTGAGACTGCAGTCTTCTCCCTAACGGCATCTGTTGAGACAACCCTGTCCGCTCGGCCGCAGGAGAGTTGGGTGAACGGCAATGTCCAGATCATTGTGGTTCTGCCATTTCTTCATTAACAAAATAAATACATAAATGTCATATACAGATCACTGAAAATGTAGCATAGTCTAGCTTGATACAGTGTGCTTTGGATATTGCTGCATTGCTTTTATTTTATTTTATTTTACGTATTTGTCTCAAACAGTAATCCACATAAATTTGGTAATGTTAGTTTAAAATGTTTTCCCCCACAGAAGTAAGTCAGCAGGCAGTGTCAGCCTTGACCCTGAATAGGTAGCTGTAATTCATTTTTTTCTGTTCCGTGTGTGTCTAAGCATTGACACACACAGGTAAAGGTCAGAGGTTTGTTATTTATTTATTTCATTTGGACTTTTCCTATAGTATGACCTTTCTTTGAACATCCCCCAACAGATCTAACAGCTCTAAGGTCATCAATGAGTGCAGGTAAGACCGTTTTGCAGTTATATGGGTGCTCAGATTTAGACATAAAAACTGCTTGCTTCCTTTCTGTTAATTGTATATTAGTAGTGGTTAAGGTTTCTTTGCTAGTTAAAGCAGTACTAAGTAACTCGTGCACCCTAGAGGCCATAAGCGCCACTGCAGGTGTCGTAGCATGTTGCGTTTTTTTACTTATTAATTGTCCTTGAGAGTAAATACTACCCTGACAGAAAAGACAAAGGGAGAGAGGGATATTGTACATCCAATTACACAATGGAAATAATTGTTTTCCCTCAAACTTGGTTGTAAATACTGTTTAAGTAAGGCTAGCCTCACTAACGGGCAACGTTAGCTTTGCCCGTTAGCCTGTTAGCTTCTTCTTCGTGATTCCAAGTTGCAATTGTGCTTTTCTGGCCAGAGACACCAGGGGGAGATGAAAGACCCCCCAATCATCCCATTAAAACTTGGATTACCCCCAGAGGGACTGCGAAAATGATTTATTAAGGTAAACAAGTTACTTAGTATTGCTTTAACTTATTAACGTAACTAACTTATTGTCCATTCTGCTACACTTAAAGCACGTGCAGAGAAATGTAGTTTATCTCAATCCATTGATGCGAAAAGCAAATACAACAGAGCAATAAGAAATACATATGACCGTGGCCAGCAGAGGGAGGAAAGGGAAGAGTTCTTCTTCCTAACAGCCTGGTGAACGAAGTAGTCCTTCAGTCAGTTGGACCTGTCACTGATGGAGACTCTGCCGTCTCCTCCTTGAGGCAGGACCAGGCTGTGAAATGAGTGTGGTATCTCCCTCTGAGGTAACCCCCTTCTCTGCCATGCCTGTATATGAAACCTCGTCAAATGGGCCCTGTCCTGATCATTGTTGAACCACAGTAGAAGAATGATATTCAGAGAGGGGTCCAGTTGCTTCAATTGATTGGGATTTATACTGGCTTGTTCCTGGAGCTGTGCTGCTTATTATCTATGACTAAATGTGGCAAGCCTTATACTCTATGATGCACTTTATATAAATTGCAGTTTGTCATTGAAATCCTCCACCATTTTAGTCTCTGTGTTCAATGGTGCTTCAAATGAATCAAGTTAACTCTTTCAAACAGATAAGTACATGCTCTTTTATTTTCGCATCAAGCAGTGAAATGCCGGCTTGTAATTATAACGCTGCAATTTCAGAGTGCATCACATTATTCATTGAGTATGCATCAGAAGCGGTGAACTGCTCAGGACAGTCGATACGCGGTTAATGACACGAACGTGCTCAGATGAATCCTTTGAACTTTAAAATGCGTAAAAATAAAGGCTAAGGGTTGGACAACAGAAAAGTAAACAAACCACTCAAAACTCAAGCATGAGTATTCTTTTGTGCCATATATGGAGGGTAGAACATACTGTAGCATGGGGTAAAAAGACAATAATTTGCAAGTCTTCACATGTCTCCAGAGCTCGTCCCATGTGAGCTTCGGTCGGGCTGTTTTTGTCACAATCTCCTGTGGTTCTGCTCCTCAAATGGTTTCATGCTGATTCGGCAACTGTATCTGTCTACTGTATCTCAAATCTCTTCTGTTTGGTGTTTATTGCCTTTTCCCAATTCCTGTGCTCCTCCCTATAAGCCATTTCCCTAATTGAGTTTTTCTTCAGTGAGTTACAACAGGTAACCTCATTGCACGCTCAATTTGTAAAAGCTGAGTGTCTGAGATGCCATGCGTCGCTTTTATGGCTTGTGTCAAGCTTAAAAAGGCGGGTAAGGCTGAGGTGGATAAAGTCTAATTGGATTCTCTTGATTGGCCTTTCACTCAACGTTTGAAGCTGCAGAAATTACAGAGTATAAGAGCCCATTATTTTCTTACCTTTTCTGAATTGATTTTCCCGTCTGGGCGCAATTCACGGTGAACTAAATGAGCCGAATGTTTATTTTACGGAGCTACTGTTTCTTTTATTCTTTGTCTGTTTCATTTGTGTAACCTCACAATGGACCTGAGAATGTTGTTTTGCTTGTGTTTATTCGATTTGCAGAAATGTTCCCTGATTTCTCTTAACTTTCAATATCTAAATGTCAACAAGAACAATTAAAAAAACTCAAATTTGATCGCCACAATTTTTATTATCATTGTGAGAAAAAAGAAGGATCACAAATACTAAGCAATGCCACAAGTCCATAACAAAGATATAAATGTCTGGTAGGGCTTTGAATGAGTGAAATGAGTGACATCAGGTTTGTGACCACTGGTATTGCAAGGTAGCGACAAAGGTAGGCCAAATACTGTACATCCAGCCAAAGAGGCCAGGTCAAGAGAATTATTACTATTTATTGATTGTTTTGTTTTTAGTGTTCTTCTCCAATTAGATTTGAGCCATATGAAGAGAGATCAGAATTGTGCCATCTCACTGCTCCGAGTTCTCACTTCGATTTGAATGTAAATTACGCAAGCATCCACATTAACGTTTTCTGAGACATTATAGCGATATTGACAAATTACTGTTATCAAAAATGAGCCACAATATTCTGCTAAGACCCCCATTTAGATTAGAGATTTCAACAGCCTAGTTATATAGTTATGCTTTTCCTAATTAAGTTGGATTTTCCCTTGTTTTGGCCCTGACCTGATTTAGTGTCTTTTCAAGTCTTGTTTTGACACAATTTGATGAAATAAACTAGAATGCTTCTAACTTTGGTTTACTGGAACACAATTAATGTGTCTAAATTGTGTATTAAATATAGCTGATTCACAATGATGAAGCCTAGGTGTAAATTCAGCCTGGAAGACTAATTTCAGCATCACCTACCTCCAGCCAATGATCGCGTCTGCGAGGGTCACAGCTCCACCTCAGCCTATCAGCACAGAGCCACACCTTCTTCGCGGCCAATCATTGTCCGCAGTCTTGCGTTTAAGCCCCAGCGTTCATGGCTCCTCAGTTTCCCGGCTGTGCTGTGACCCACCTCCACCCCTTCACCGCATCTTCTGTCCGTGGCTTCACCTGCTACATCCTTCACCGGTCTTCCATACCACCATCAGTGTCTAGGCTCCAAGGGAAGACATACCAATAAATCTTTCTAATCGCTGCTTTTGTCTCTGTCCAGGTTGAATTATTGTTATCGCAATGGTCCAGACAGGTATTGAATATTGCAGTTTTTCTTATACTGTGCTGCTCTGTGCTACATACTGTGTTAGATGTATTTACCAGTAGTGACCCAGCAAGTGTGTCCTTTGACTCTTTTGTTGACTGTTTTATACTGTTTTGGCAAAAATACTAGAACATTGTTGGCTGCCAATGGCATGCTGGGTAATTTGGAGAGTCAGGACACTTTTAGGCCAGCAGAAAAAATATTAATAATGAACTCTCACAGTGCTATTACAGGGCTAAAGGCCTTAACTGGGCTGCCGTAGGAGCCGGGTTTTTTGTTTTAAAGTTACATACTGTAAATGTGTTGTCTTGTAAATCTATCCGATAATGTGCTTTCCATTCATTGTGCTGTTGCCTAAAACAGGGAGATACCAATTGACGTTGAACTAACTCTGAGGGGTGTTCAAGGGTTTTCAAGTTGAACACTACCCCTCCGAGTTAGTACAAGTTGGTGCAGTCCCATCCAGCGGCGATAACAGAGAAGTGGTATCTTGTGAGTGTGTGGACGGAAGTGGACAGAATAAACAGAAGAGAAAGATGCAGCAGAAAAGAAATATTTTATGTATATAATATAAAATATATATATATATATATATTTATATATATATTTTCTTTTCATATGCATAGCTGACTGTTGACTGTGGAGCTGCATCAGGCCCAGCTTATGTGTGTAGCGGTCCATGTGAAAAGAGAAAGTGTCATCAGCTGAAACCTATCCTGCTATCTTTGATTTATAAAGCTCACACCGAGGTGAGCTTAAGTCCGGGAGTGAGTGGGTCCAAATCATAAAACTCCCGGGCCAAAATGAGGTCCCAGCACGCCACTGTTGGCTCCAGTCAACAAACACGGTGGATTTTGTCCATTCATTTTGAAGTTCAATCTCTCTCTCTGAACTGTAGCCAGTCGGTTTCTATCAGCGGCAGGTAAAGAGACGCGGCTACAAATGTGTGACAGATGAACTGAGGTACAGTATTTACAACCTAAATTGCTTCTTGGAAGGTCTGTTCATCATTGTCAGCATGGCGTTTGTATTTGACAGACCCAATCTTGACCTTTGCTACCGCTGTGCCCTGTTACTATGACGATGGCTACACTCCATATTGGGTCGGGAGGAATGGGGGTGTTAATCATCAACTTCCTTTTATAGCTCAACGCCCTTTAATGCTTTGATTGGGTCGGGGCCAAAATATGCAAAAAGGGCACAAGCTCCAAACAGTGTTTGCCACCAGTGACTCATGCTCTATTTATTTCTTATTCCCATGGCAGTTTGAGCGGCCATATTTAAACACTGGCCCGTGAACGGCCACATACACACTCTACGCAGAGGGGCAGCCAAACACTAAATGCATAATAGAGTGAGTCGAGATGCTTGGCCACAATTATTATTAGCCTTTTTCCAAGATGCATTAAAATGAGCAGAAGTTTGGCAGCCCATGATTAGTGTGTGCAAAGAGCAGTGTAGATGTGTAGAAGATATTTTGATCCTTTGGGAAAATGTCTCTGAGGTGTTTAAAAAATAAAATAAAACATTGTCATGAAAGCCACAAAGTAACAAAATGTCTCTACTTAACGAAACTTCAGGAGAGACTCGGGGAACTCAAATCTTGGATGTGACGTGTTGGCAGTACACCACTGTGTTGGAATAAACACAGCCTTTGATTTGTTGTTTACACCACGGATTAGCCATGACAGAGGGTGCCGTCCAGAACACACAGATGTCTCCTAGCACTTAAGATGAACGTGGTCTCACGATGCTAAAGCTAAGGCTATCCTTTTTGGTCTGGGTTATTTAGTCAAAGATGCTAATATAGTCTAGTCTTAGATGATGACTTTTAAAACCTTTGTGACTATGGAACCCACTGGGATGATTATTGATGAATTAATTTATTATTTAATGAATTAAAGTCCACCAGTTTTGTTGTTTTTGTTTGCTTTTGTATGTCCCCCTAAGGAAATGTTCCTATAGGACTAGAACTGGGTGTTTTTGGGTTGGTGTTTGATTGGCCATATGCTGTCCCTCATGTCATTTTGGCTGCAGTCTTCGGACATTAGTCAACAGCATTAGATCAAGTCATCAGCTGTTCTCATGTCTGTGCTTTGCACACACACAACAAATGTATAGACATGATGTTGGTCTATTTTTATGTTCACACAATAACTAGACCAATAGTAATATATAGATTCAAGTGAAGTTCACGCTCACAAATTTCAATCATTGAAAGTCTATTGATTCATTCCAGGCCACAGTATAGTATAGAATTGTATATTTTTATATAGCTGGTACTCAAATTATGTCTATTATCAATAATCAATGATCAATAATAGTGTGGCAGCAATGGCCTATTCACTTCACCTTCATAAAGCGGGTATATGAAAATAAGAAACGCATAGTCGAAATGAAAATGCACAAGAAACCATATCCTTGTGAATAGTTCTGTAATGTGTTTTATTTATAATTTATTTATTTGTAGAGAATACTTTTCAACAAATATTGATTATTTGATATAGAAAAACACGTCACCCATAGCATTACATAAGGGCTAGGTTACTTATTTATTCAGTCCATACTCTGTGTTAGTAAGCTACGCAGCCATAGTTACCCTAGTGCAGACTTAGCGAGGCTTCCGGGTATTCCCACAAAGTCTCCCCCCTAATACCAGGCTTAACCCTACATGATAACTGGTACATTTCTAAACTCTAACTTGAAAACATTCCTTGGAATGCTGCTCGAAGTGGTAAAAAGAACTTGCAAACTCGGTGATGCAGAGTTTTTTTCTGCTGGAATGGTCTCAGATCGTCAGATCTTTATACATAATTTTTAATGATGAAAAAACCCAGTTACCACTTGCCAGGAATGTAGCATAAATCCATTAAAACCTTTTAAAGAAAGCTGATAGCTGATTGGCATAGCTCCTAGCACTTGCCAACAACAATGTAAAAACATTACTTCACGGATACACAAAGAAACATTAGAAATAAAAGTGCAGTGAGGTGGAGAAAGCTGAAATTTCAAAATGCTGCAACTGAGAATAAACTGAGCCCAAGAAGAGCAGAGAAGAAAAAACATAATGGACTGAGGATTGCTTTCACATCCATCCATCCATCCATCCATTTTCTCCCACTTGTCCGTTGCCGGGTCGTGGGGGCAGCTGTTGGAGTTGCCCAAATCACATAGCACCAGCCCCTATGGCTCCTCCTGCAGGTGGTGGGTCCACAGAAGGACGGCCTCATGGTTCCAAACGGGCCCGTTGGTCTCTCATAAGGGGCTTCACCCATTCACACTCTCATTCATACACCAGTGTGCGCAGACACTGGAGGCAAGGAGGGTGAAGTGTCTTGCCCAAGGACACAATGACAATGTGCAACTTCAGGAGAGTAGATGCTCTCTAGGTCGGGGGGATTCGAACCCCCGACCTAGAGAGCATCATGAGACGACCCGCTCTACCATCTGCGCCACCGTCACCCCATTTTGCATATTGCTTTTACATACAATATTATAATGTACTGGTTAGATTAACTAAAGTACAAATTACTGAATAAAGTTTCAGTAAAGTAGTCTGTATGGTGCCTGTAGCTGTACAATTGTCATCCTTGTCCACTGCAGATACAGATTTTCCACATTAATCCACTTATACAGTTTGCCGTTTACACCCAAGAGCATTTAGTAACGCAGCCACGTCTTCATGTCTGTCAACAGCGGGTCACTGTACGCCGCCCGTTATGCAAGAAGGCAGCAAAGACGAGCCCGTCGTTTAGCTCAGCCTCTGCTCCTTGTTTATTTTTTTGTATAAGTTGTGTGTGCAGTGGCTGTGAGACAGCCTGTGTTCTTCTCATCAAAGTCCCGCCCTCTACACGGTCTCCACGGAAACCGAACACAATTGGTACCCGTTTCCTGGCAACGTGGCGCGGTATCTTTGGGACAGAGCCGTGGCAGAGAATAGCGGCTGTCACAGAGGTGGCTTGTGTGCGCTATAACCTCCAATTTACAGAAAGAAACATTTTGTTCGCGCTCTTTAAACTTCAACTAAAGTGTTACTTTTCTGTAACATGCATTAATCCATCATTTATTTTAATTGATATATTGAGTGAAAAATCAAGAAGCATAATTCGATTAATTATGAGACCCTTTAACAACTTATTTTGACTGTTGTTGACAATTTCATATGGGCTGCCTGTCACAAGCTTTCACGTACGTATAGGCTATTTAGTTTGAGCTGCATAATTGTGTTGTCACCCCGGTCGGTCCCCAATGTAGTTCTCAAAGCACACATCAAAGTCAGCGAGGATTTCCCTAAACTGATTGCATTTTCAAAGTCACTATTCAACAATTTCACTTATCTGTCACTTTATACAATTCCTTGGCAGTGCCTCTCAGTAAACTGCAGGAACCTAAAATACCACAATTACCAATTAGCTTCATGTCATTTTCACATCTTTTTAATCTTGACACTTGGCACATGAAAGTTTGAAATTGGTGACTGAAGAAATTATGTATTAGGACAACTTACTTTTTAAAATGATTGTTATTATTATTTATACTGTACACAGCCTCCATAGTGGAATTCTCGAAGTCTTTTAATGCCCACTTTGATAATCTGTCTTTTAACACGGAAAACGTTTTGTAGTCTTCTGCTTAGTCTATTGCTTATTGCCTGTAAGCATCCATTCTAGATGTTTGGCTCTTTTAATGTGTTATTATTATTTTGATAGTTGAGTAAACCTTCTTCTTACATGCAGCTCTTGTTTAGAAAATGTGTTATGATTTAATGTGGTTAATGGATTAAAGGTTTCCAGTTTCCTGGCTTTGAATGTGAATTCTAGGGCAGGAAACAGCTAAAAAGAGGTGACTGACACCGAATGAATTGACCGTAAGAAGGTCCTCTGATTGATGAATAAATTGAATCGCTATGGCGTGATCCAAATCCACATTAAACCCCATGAGCTGATGATACCACATGCTCCAGACCAGAGACCAGAGAGTTCAGGTCCTGGTCAGAGAGTTCAGATGGAGCCCGCTCGTCTGCCCCCTTCAGACCGGGCACCATTAACTTTACACTCGCTCTTATATCACACGCCCCCTGTACCCTCCCACTACACTCACACGGACACACAGCAGATACACAGGCCTGATAGGGGCCTATCACACGGATGGGTGCCCTCACCACCGCACAGACGCCGAATTGATTTGCAGCTCCTTCAATCGTTCACACCTTATCTTCTTATATGTCCTTATGATCCAGCGCTAGATAACGGGATGAGAAACAGAATTTAATTAATTCTAATAAATGTGTTTCCATGTTTTAAGGAAACTGTTCCTTGTTAGGATTTACAGGACTTGTGAATGGTGTGGTGTGGATTTTGCAATGGGAGCAATTAACAGTCAATAACAGATCGCAATTTGGGATTGAAAGAAGTGAATAATGTGTTTTCACCAACCTGAAGCAAAATAAGTTTAAGGATTTCAATGAATTTGAGCTTGATGATGAGTTTTTATGCCATACTGTCCGGCCTGACAACAGGGTCAGAGTTTCTCTGTGTGTGATGTGCTCCTGGTTTGCAAAAATCTGTAAGTCAAGTCACATTTATTTATAAAGCGCATTTAAAGCAGCGACTGCTTCCCAAAGTGCTTTACACAAAATTTAAAACAACAATGTCTGGTCAGATTGTGTCGAACACAAATACAAATGACTTTTCAATTAATACTTGAAAGTGTCCAAAGGAAGGACACACGTCAGTGGCAGGAGGAGGAAGGTAAGTTAGTTTGTCTCTTCCAGTTACCCAACATGTTTTGTTTCTCTAAATGAAGCTCCATAAATGCAGTTTTAATCTTTAGACAAACCTGTTTTATTTGACCTATGTTGTAATAAGTTACAATTTCAGATTTTACATATTTATTTTATGCTTCTTGCTACTTGTTACTTGATTTTAAATTTTCTCACAGACAGGAACCAGCGTGTGTTCTGTTCATACTTTACACGGACAGTTGTCGGGTCACTCAGAAGTTTTCAGACGACACAGTCCTGATGTCCTTACTTTCAGGATCTGAAATGAACCATGGCCCTGCATTCACAGTTTGTCCAATAGTGCGACAGTAACTATCTTGATTTAAAAGTCTCAAATACAAACTCCATTTTTAAACAGAGAATCTCAGCAGAGAATCTATCTGTTAAGGAAACTGAACTCTTGTAAATAAAAAGATTCTCTGCAACTTTTACTGCTGTTTCATAGACAGCCTCTTGACTTTCATTTGTTTGCTGATTCAAGGGTTTGTCTGTGAAAGATAAAATACACTGCAACACATTGTCAAAACCTGCTCTAAAATCATTGGAGTTAAGCAAAGATACCTACAGTCTCTATGGGATGGGCAGGCGCTAAAGAAAGCTAAATGTATCTTGGGTCAGACTGTCCATGCTATGTCCTCTGAGTTTTCGCTCATGCCTTCGGGACGTCGTTTTTATGTACCATATCGGAAAACTCATTGTTTCTCCAACGGTTTTGTCCCCTTTGGCACTGAACTGTTGAATTCTGAAGTCAGTGTGTTTATTAAGCAACACAGATCTTTTGAAATGTGCCCTATTTGTTATGGACTATTGCTCTCTTGAGCATCTACTCTTGTGAACTGTTGGAAGTGACAGACAGTGAGTGACTGTTTATGATGTGATTGTGCAATGTTCTGTTATGAGGTTTGCTACACATTCATGTATTCATTTATTTCAGGCAATGGGCAACAAAAGAAAGAATATACAGTATGTAAACAAGATGATCCATTTCTACCTGAAAGGGAGTGGGAAGAAGATCATTTATTTAATCCCACCCCCAGTTCCCCATTCGGAGATTCAGCTTCACTGTTACTTTGTTCAAGGACTATTATACAAATGTTATATCATGGTGGCGTTACCGCAGGTAACAATAATTATTACATTGTAACAAAATGTATACCAATAATACAAGGTAAATGAACAATACCAACAATGGTAATGGACAATATACTAGTAACGGTAAAAGACAAATTATACCAACGATGGTAAGGAACCTTGAGCACTTGTTAACACTATGAGACAACAGTAATTTAAATTAAAGACCCTCATCTCTATATTTTGACCAGACCCAATGTTTATATAACAGTTTGAATGGATGGACAGTTTGGCATTGCTTGTGCTGTAAGTCCAGTTTGTTCGAGAGTTTCACTCCGCATACAGACATACAGAAACGTTTACGAGTGTTTTGAGCTCTCGGCAATGAAAAATATCCAAAACCTCTCAAGTCATAAACTCGCACTGGAGTTATAAAAAAACATTGTAGGTTAGGTTAATTGCCCTTTGGAACCAATAAAGTTTTCTGAATCTAAAAAAGGGTAGAACCAATAACATTTTTGAAGGTACACTGCTCCTTATATATTCATTGTAAATCCGGCCTGTCCCTATATGATTGTTAGTTGCTGACGACACATCGTGTGGTGAGAGGCGAAACGTCCTCAGCACTACAACCTCCCTGTAATGATGACAGCTTGAGAACCTTTATCTACATGGAGCTCACACAAACATGCTGTTAGCTATACTTGGCTGTTTCAACAATTTTCACTCACAGCCACATCTCCCCCCAATGCAATAGGGAAAAAAAGAACTGCACATCTCCCCCCCCTCTGTCTGTGCTTTTAAACCTGTTGGCTCCTGCTTGCCATGTGCCCATTAGTGAACTTGTCCCCAGTGCGGAGCGAGACTCTTATATAAACTTGCGTCTGTGAAGCTCAAGCCGTTCTCACCCTCCACACAGCAGCCAGATTGTAAGGTCCCCGAGAGCTGATGAGATACTGCGGCTCTGTGGAAAGAGGAACATACAAATCAGGGGAGCTGAAGTGATTGGTGTCTCTGACAACAACAATCAGTGGAGGCCAGAAAGAATTGTCCATTTCTCTCATTTGGTCTATAAAAGATTAAAGTTATCTTTGTTGTCAGTTCATCCACATATTATGGTACACAACATTTGGGAGAGGGGCTGAGGTGTACCACAGTTTGTGAATCCTGGAGGGGGTAGAGTGAGGGAGGGCAGGGAAATGAGATAGTTCAGCTCCCTGACAGCCTGGCCCTTTCACAGTAGAGTCAGGGTGAGGATTTTGTACATGTTTTCTTTTTTTAATCTTATAATTCAATACATGCCATACAGCCAAATTGATGGTTTTAAGTCTAAATACAGTTTAAGGCTTAATCTACAGTTTTTAAAACACTCCGGGGATGATTTACCAACTGTTTTCTCAAGCGCAAAAAATACTACTTATTTTCACGCTCTAAAGTGGACCAGAGTCATTTGCTCATCTTCTGCTCACACAGCATTCTCTTATCTACATACCTGTTTTGATTCTGTTGCACTGCAGAAATCAGGTGATGGAAATGCAGCATGACCTGTTTGCATCTTCGCCGCAGCATGAGATATTTCCATATCCTTCTGAAGACCCATGTTCTTTTGATCTGCTCTGGCCCCTCCCCTTAGCTCTGTTCCCTTAGATGCCAACATGAGGCGCGGATGCATGTTTTCTACCTGTTGCCAGCCTCCTGTGAGCTGCTCAAACTGAATGCAACACACATGAGCCTTGGTAATAATTTGCTGTCTGAGCCGGGTCGCTGACTGGAGGGCAAAAGGAAAGCGCGGGCCTTCGTCCTCCGTAGTAAATTTGCTGAAAACCTTTGGCAAAAGATCGTGCTAAATATGGCTAAATATAATACAGTCAATGTTGTGAGCACACACGTCGCTGAAGTCTACACAAACATATGAAGGAAGGAGAGGAGGTTTCATAGATTTCAATCAGATTAAACATGAAGAAAGCAGCAGCTTACAGCGATTAGAATGAGACTGAATCACCGTCCATCTGAGTGAATTTGCTCACTTCACATTATTAGAGGTGAGAAAATAAATATCTACTCCGCATGCACAGACACAAAAAAGTGACTACCATCAAGTGCCTACATCGTGTCTGTTTGCTAAGCCTGGCGTAGTAGATGTCTCCATCCCCACGGTCGGACATCCGGGCATTCCATGGCCACGACCATCAGCAACCTAGCAACGAAGGGGCAAACAGTGGGGATGGTTTAGCCGCCTTCATCTTCTTTGGTGAACCTTGGTGATTTTAATTATATTTAAGTGCTGATTATGATAATAAATGAATAGCCTAAATGTATTTGTTGAACTGATTTAAGCGAAAATGTAGATGCAAGTATTAAGAATAACTTTAGACTAGTTTAATGTTATGTGCACAGAGTTTTTTTTACGACGTTGTGGCTGTAGTGTTTGGCACGAATGAAATGGGCTTTTCTGTTGCAGCAGTCCGTTTAGCGCAGTAGCGTTTGTTCTGTACATGCTTCCATTGGGTCAACTAATATCCAGTAACAACATGTCCGATAGATCACAACTACTCAGACAATAGATCTGATCTCAGATCTATGTTTCACTGACAGCAGGTGTACATGGGCCTGTAGATACACTGTGTCATTGTATCAATCAATCAATCAATCAATCAAATTTTATTTATAAAGCGCTTTTCATAGCGAAATTGTATCAAACAGATCAGTTTGTGGATGCAAAATAACTTCCTACAGTTGAATACGGATAAAACGGAGATAATTGTCTTTGGCCCACAACAACACAGAGAGATTGTCATTGGTCATTTTGAAGCTCTTTCACTAGAACCTAAAAATCAAGTTAATCTTGGGGTAATCATGGACTCAGACCTGAATTTCAACAATCATATTAAGTCAATTACATCAACTGGAACTGCTGCAAATGGAGTCCTGACCATAATCATATTAGTCCAGTGCTCCGGTCTCTGTACTGGCTTCCTGTCGCTCAGAGAATAGACTTTAAAATAGCTCTGCTTGTGCACCAGTCTCTCCATGGTTGGGCACAAGTATATTGCTGACAATTACATGTTATAATTAACCACCTCGGGCACCTCAGGGAGGGGTCTGTTGGTGGTTCCTAGAGTCACAACTAAACACAGTGAGGCTGAAAAGGTGCAGAAAAGGTGTGGAACAGCCTCCGTGAGGACATGAGACAGGTCTCAACTCTGACTAAGTCCAGGCTCAAAGCACACTTATTTACTGCTGCCTATGGTAATTTATCATATTTTAACTCATTTTAACATTTTATTGTGTTTATGTGGTTTCGGTGTTGCTGTGAGACACATTGAGTTGCCTTGTGTATGAAATGTGCTGTAAAAATGTTTGGCCTTGCCTTGCCTTACAGCACAACACAGAGATGCACAGTCACCACGGATTGCATTTGGCTCCACCGTCGCTTCAAACGGTCTTTGAAGGCACCCTGATCACTGATATAGTGCAACAACATTGTGTATTGCTTCAGTCAAAATATAAATAAGTATATGAATAATATATAAAAACTGTATAATGCAAAACACAAGAGCAACAGGTCTGACCTTCGTGAAAAATACATGGCCCTGATAATGTTTAGTCCATTTTGTTTATTCATTGGTTGCAATGTGTTTCCGAGACAATGGCGCTTTTCATTTGATGTTTGTTGTCTTTCTTATCCTCTTTGGTGGATGCAGTTGTTTTCCCTCCTTTGAGCACTTTAGGTGTTAGCCTGCCTCCTAATTGTATAACGCAGTAGCCTGACCAGCCTCACTTTTCCTCATCGTTACAAATACATGTTGTCAGGGACCTTGTGTCATCCCACAATGGCCCTGCAACCCATGATTTTAATCATTTGATTTGGATAAGGTTTTCATGATGCTTTTCCTGACCCAATCCTCCGCATTTATCCTGGCTTGTTGCTTCCACAAAGTGTATAGTGGCTTCAGACTCCTTGTAGCTAAAGTTAAAGAGTGGGCAATGTCCACTTATTTTCTGTACTGCAAACAGAACAAGAACTCTGTTTCTGTAATAATCGGAAGAAAAGAACGTTTCGGTCTGATATAAAGCATTCATTATTAATAGTATCGACTTTTTGACTACAACACATTTTTGATTCAGGCCTTGGATCTTATCTGTGTACTCCATCTTCTGATTCATCACTCATCCTTTCTCGAAGCATTTTAAATCTGTTCAAGTATTGCGTGCGATACTCTGAAGTCACACTTGAATCTAAATCAATTATTTTGGGGCGACAGCTTTGGACGGGGGATAAACATCTTTTAAGAGAAAACTTGAAATGATAATCTTGCATGCATTTCAGAACAGATGTCTGAACTAGAATATCCAGATGGGAACGGATTATTTTGTTCTTTCTGAGCACTATATCTAGAAATATTTAGCTTTTGTGATTTGCTAATTGTAATAATTAATAGTTCAGCCCTACTCAAAGCTGTTTAGTACGCCTCCAGCAATATGTATTGTTTTGAATTTGGTGGGTACAGTGCATGTTAATAAACACACATAAGACTCGCATGTAAACAGGCCAGATTGTAATTACTATCCTTTGTCCCACACTCCTGTGTCCAACCAGAGCAGAAACCTATGCAGGCAGAACATGCAAATCCACTGGCCCAGGCACCCGGGAACTTATTCCTATGAGGCACTAACCACTATGCCACGTCCCATTGTTGGTTCCTTGTGTCCTAAACGCACGTTGAGAGTTATTGTGTACTGTATCGGTGAACCTGCACAATCAACACAACCCACTTAAAACCATCTGATCACACAGAAATATTTCTTTATCTCCAGATTTTCTTGAGTAATGCTTTTCTGACATTAATTTTCTAATTCTTTTTCCACCATCCCCACAATTTGGACATTTAGAAAAGTGCCCGTTCAAAAACCTGATGGTTGGACTGTCCACAGTATTTCCCACCTGTTCAGCAGGGGAACATCTACTACTCGACGCTTAGTAGGCACTTGTTGGTTGTAACTATTTTGTGTCGGTGCATGTGGAGCATATATATATATATATATATATGTATATACACTTTATGCTGCTCTCCCTTCTGTATTTATTTGTGTAGCCTTCAGCGGCATGTACGATGACCACATTGATTTGATTATAATTAGCCCGATCTTTTGTGAAAAAAAAGAAAGAAAACTTTTTAGCGAATGAATAATGAAGTACCAAGGGCTGCGCTTTCCTTTTGCCCTCCAGGTTCATTGTCATGTGCACGTTACGTCACTCATCAATGTGCGTATAATGTGTGCTCTTGAAAAACAAGGCTGAAATTTTACGCAGGGCAGGAATGACCAGAGCAGAGGGGAAAATAGATGCACTGAAAGAAAAATAAAGTGTACTTTGTGCAAACAGCAGAGCCAGTATTACAGAGATGGAGGGCTAGTATGTACTTCCCATTTGTCTGTTTACACTGTTCTCATCCATTTGCGGTGAACTTTAGGCAGTGGAATATTTTAGGAAACAAAAACACTCTAAAACACTACCAAAACACAGGATTTTTGTTTAATGTTAAGATTTTTTTTTTTATAGATGCAGTTCACTCTCCACCGATAGTCACCAACATTGCGTATTCATTGTATTATAAAAATGATGTCCTTGATGGAAAATTGGTGTAAAACATAAACAGCTGCTTCATATGATCTACACATCTAAATGATCAGTTAGCCTATTTGTTTACAAAGAAAATGTACAGCCAAAAGAATATATGCAGCCCAGCCATTCTTGTTTTATTATCAGATCAGAATCAGAATCAGAATTCGTTTATTGCCAAGGTTTGTGAACAAGGTTTACAAACTAGGAATTTGTCTTGGTGCAAACGTGCGACATAGAACATATAACACAGAATTAAGATAAAAAATAAAAAATAAGCTAAGAACGTTAAACTATAAGGCTATAAGGGCATGCATAAAAAATATTAAATAAATAAGATAAAATAAAGTGACATATGGTAAGACAACAACAATTTGACAATGAACAACAGCGGGATTGTATATACAGATGTGTAGGCATTTAAAGTGATATTAAGTGTTATAAAGTGATAGCAGCGGGTCTAAGTGTGGACACACCGCACAGTGCAAGTGCAGATACATCCATGAGTCTGTGACTGAGCTACAGAGACTTGTTTTTGTTCATGAGTCTGATGGCGGAGGGGAAAAAACTGTTCAAGTGGTGGGAGGTATGGGTCTGGATAGACCGTAGCCTCCCGCCTGAGGGGAGAGGGGTGAATAGTCCGTGTCCAGGGTGAGAAGGGTCAGCTGTGATCCGACCCACACGCCTCCGGGCTTATATTTAAATATTTAAATATTTAAATTTTTCTGAAAAAGTTGCGGCTAAGCTTCAACCTTGTCCTCTTATTTTAATGGAAATATAAAAACGTAGCATTGTCCACATCAGTGTAATTTTTTCGCCTGCTGTGCTCTGTGTCCATTATGTGCTTCAATCTTACAAAAACACAGTGAGAGTGCGTCTGCAGCTGTGAAGTTGAGGAAATTATAACCGAGGAAGTGGTGACTTAATTGCGGATCAAATTGCTCGAAGAAAATCAGATTATTTCTTGAAGCAATTTTTCTCGTTCCAATAAATGCTATTATAGCAGTAAGTGAGGAATCGCCTGTGCATTGTTGTATTGCTGTATTTTGTTTTTATAACTAGATTTTATATTGGGTTTGTAGCAATTACCTGCCTTGTTTGGTACTAAAGCAGCAGACACAATCATCCATGCTGCTTGGTTTACACTGTCTGTACTACGGGCTTCTTTGGAAATGTGTTCGATGAAAGATTGAACAGATTTACCATCACACAGGCAGTGGGAATTTATTGACCGAAATACTCCCTATGGCAATGCAACCCACCATGGTCGGTGTAGTCAGTGCTTACAAGTTGTAGTGATAAAAATGTGGATTAAAAGACAAGTCAAAACAATATAATGCATTTTAACCATCAACAAAAGTTGTTATTAACACACCTAATCACCATTTTACTGTTGAACGGTGTATTTTAAGATAGGAACAAGATATGATTAAACCAGCCATTTCCAACATCCAGACAACAGCTCGCACTCAACAACAGCAAAAATACATGAAAAATACAATAGAGGAGAAGGTGCAACTAAGGCGGTGCTTGTAGTGTCAGCCTAAAATGATTTAGAAGTTATTCGTTTAATTAATGGCCTGTTGCTTTTGCAGTTTGGGGCGCGGAGCCTCCCTGACATGTCATACTCTTGAGGACAGTGGATGCTGAAGGGCAGCCATGATTTTCCTGCCTTCCCTTAGCACAAACCTCTTGTGTATGGTCTATAATGGTTCATACTCCTTCTGTTTTGTTTTAATACTTCTACTTTAGAATAGCATATTGTCCACTGCCCGTTGTTACATTTCTCACAACTTTCTTTGTCTCATTAACAGCTTTAACACATACAAAAACATCTCTCTGCCCACGTCTCCATGTTTCTACCTGTAAACAGAGTCTGACAGGCTCACAGGCCAGACCCAGAATGATCCTGAGCTGATGCCAGACTGATGCTGTGGATTATTCATCACAACTGTACATCTGCTCCAGGCGGGATTTGAGACAGCCCCTCTCCCCCTCTCCACATCAGCTACTGCCCATCACGGGGCACCCAAAAGCACAGGCATCTGATGGAAATAAAAATATGTTCTGGTAAATACTGGCAACCAGACAGAAAACTCACAGATTAGATGCTGCTGAATTTAGTTTATTTTGCAATACCAATACTTAATAATAATAATTATAATAATAATAATAATTCATCCATCCATCTTCTTCCACTTGTCCGTTGTCGGGTCGTGGGGGCAGCCGTCTGAGCTGCCAAAATCACATTGCACCAGCCCCTATGGCTCCTCCTGCAGGTGGTGGGTCCACAGAAGGAAATAATAATAATAGTAATAATGCATCGGTTTTATATAGCACTTTCTGGACACTCAAAGACGCTTTACATTGCATTATTCATTCACTCCATACTTGGTGGTGGTAAGCTACTATTTTAGCCACAGCTGCCCTGGGGTAGACTTACAGAAGCGAGGCAGCCAGTCTGCGCCATCGGCCCCTTCGACCACCACCAACCACTCACTCACTCACTACATTCACTCAGGCTTCGTGGTGTTCCCAAACGGTGTCCCATCCAAGTACTGACCAGGCCCTTTCCTGCTTAGCTTCCAAGGTCTGACAGGATTGGGAGGAGCAAAGGCCACTTATTGAGTTCATAAGCACACTTGATAAGCAGAGTGCAGAATTTGTTGACAGGTGAAGCCATGCTGTTAGGTAAACTACCCAAAATTGATTTCCATACAGCCTAAAATAAATATAGTTTGTTCTTATAGGCGGCGGCGGTTCTGGCCCATCTGGCACCCTGGGTGAATAATCTCAAAATGCAAAAGTACGACAATTTTGATGGCAGTTAATTATCATATTTGTTTCCCTCTCTGCGTATATCCATCGTATATCTATGCATGTACTTTTACATTAAAATATATTTTTGCACTTTGACAGTGTAAACTACATTATTTCCAAACTCAACAAGATTTTATGCTAACGTGTTAATTTCAGAAGCGCAGGAGGCATAGATTTCCTTGAATAAAACACTCATAAGGCTGGATCAAATACAGCAGCTGGCTGTGCTCTTAGTGCTGTTCTCAAAGTCTGTTGCTAGACAAAAGGCACAGAGGAACAGCATTGAACAGGTAAATATGTGATTTTAATTAAATCTATAACAAAAAGATTCATTCAAACAAGCTTCCATTCCATTCAAAGACCTAACCTACTTAGCGTTCGAGAACGGATCAGGCAATATTACAATAAGTACAATATGAAATATACAATAGATTAAAAATGACCACATCAATTACACTTAAAATAAACCATGCAGTAAAAACAACTTGACTAAAGATGTTGGTTTGCTCCAGGCTGGACCTTGGATAAATGCAGCTTGAGGCAAACTCATTTTTTTCACCTTTTGTGGCTTTATAATTGGAGCATAAGATATAAGAAAACAGTGAGTAATGTGTATTGCTTTGGGCAGCTGTCGCTTTGTTTTGAAGCTTGCCTTCATTTGAGGCAGTCACTCCAATTATGCATCACAGTTCAGATCCCGTTTCATCCATCCATCCATTTTCTTCCACTTGTCCATTGCCAGGTCGTGGGGGCAGCTGTTGGAGTTGCTCAAATCACATTGCAGCAGCCCCCTATGGCTCCTCCTGCAGGTGGTGGGTCCACAGAAGGACGGCCTCATGGTTCTAACTGGGCCTGTTGGTCTCTCATAAGGGGCTTCTGAACCGCTCTTTGTCTGACCCGTCACCTAGGACCTGTTTGCCCTGGCAGACCCTACCAGGGGCACAAAGCCCCCGACAACAGAGCTTCAGGATCATTAGGGCGCTCAAACCCCTCCACCACGTTAAGGTGGAGGTTCCAGGAGGGGAGATCCTGTTTCATTCTTGCGTAAAACATTTGGTTTAGTTCATAACAGGCAAACAATGTGGAGTGCATATCATATTTTAGGGCCTATTATATGTGTAAGTGCTTTTATTGATTTTTAAGATGAGTAAGAAAAAAAGAACACTTTTTAAATTTTAACCAAATCACTCACCGAATTTAGTATTTATGTGTTGCTTAGGACCTTCTGTTTAAAATCTGCCTCATTATTTCTGTGCCTTATCAAAAGCATGTGCCTGTGGTTTTGTCTCATTTGTGCATGTCCTTCTAAGCATTGATGTCTTCTTCTTCTTCTTCTTCTTCTACTCCTCCACCACCACAACCACAGGACATTAGTGATTGTGCCCTCAAAGAAGTCTTGTTGTTTTTCAATGTGCTTTATCATGGCGCTGTTGGGACACATAGCCCAGGGTGATCAGGTTTAGAGGGAACAAAATGGTGAGTGTAGTCGGTGGGTGGGAGCACGGAAAATCCATTTGGTGATGCTGCCGGACAAATTGGCCATGTGGTTAGACCAGAAAAACCAATCATTTATCATTTTGAAGATGTATCAAGAGGGTCAGAACTTACAACATGGAATTAGATAAAGAATAAAATCAAGTACAACCATCGACTCCCAAAGACTATTAGTTCAGCTTCTTTCTTTAAAGGCTGTTCAGCAGTCATTTATAATTGGCTCTTTAATTGTTTACTTAATTATTGAGTATTGGTTACTCAGTGCACGGTAAGATAATATTTCCAATACATTTTTCTTCACAATTATAGACTTGAATGTGATGCAGGAATCAGACTTTTTGTTAATTTCTTCAAAGAAAATGTTTGGAGGATTTGCTCTTTGGTTTAATCTCTTAACCCAACCAAGCATATTTTCTCCAGTTTCTAAATCTAAAAGTTTCTTTAAAAAAAGCGTCAAAATAGCGATGAATATGAAAATGCAACAAAAGAGCGACAAAAACGTGCCGGAAAAGCAACAATATCCAATAAAGAAGCGACAAAAACACAAGGAAAAAAGTGTTGAAAAAGCATTAAAAAAAACCCATTAAAAACGCAAAAAAAGCACAAAAACGCGGCGAAAACACAACAAAAAAGTTACGATCAGTTTTGTAGGTCTTAACTTTCAAATGTTACACTGTTGCTCTCCAGTTGAGAAGCTTTTAGATTTGGGTAAGGCCGAACTGGAGAAAATGTGCTCGGTTAAGGCTGGGGTTAAGCTAATCTGGAGACATCAAATGAGCAATGTTTTTGAAATACAGTCGAAACTCTGAATATTAGAATATCGTGAAAAGGTTCATTTATTTCTGTAATTCAACTTAAAATGTGAAACTAATATGACATAGACTCATTACATGCAAATAGCATATGTCAAGCCTTTGTTATAATTTTGATAATTATGGCTTACTCCATTTTACAAACTGTGAGCCATAATAATCAAAATTATAACAAATAAAGGCTATACATAATCTCACTTTGCATGTAATGAGTCCATCATAGTTTCACAGTTTAAGTTGAATAACAGAAATGAATGCACTTTTTAATGATATTCTAATTTTCCGAGTTTCTGTATGTACAAAAAGTCTATGGTCGTAATGTGTGTCATAACTTTAAATTGTAGACTGCGCCGCCTTTTCCCCCCATTTAACAAAAAAATCTAAACAGTATTGTCTAAATCTGACCAAAGCCTGCTGTGTATAGGTCACTTGTATAAGGTGGGTGGGTGGCAGCGTGTCACATGTGGCCTGCAGACACTGTATCTCTCTGACAGCTTGATGAGATTGAGACAGTAATGTCAACAGCTCTGGCTCAGGGTCCACATCACAATCTGTCTGGGTTAGGCCTAGCCCCAGGCGCAGGTGTCCATAAGGTACAAGTTGGTTTGTCCGTCTGTATTGCTTTAATGTGTAGAATGGTTAACATCTTTTTACAAAGTACAAGTGTACTGTACGTGCATGTGTATAATTCTTCATGGGAACTGCAGTAAGCAGATAACGTAATTGCGTGGTGGTGGAAGTTGTAAAAGTAGTAACTATTTAGTTTAGGTTTAATGAGATACTGAACTTAGCACTTTCATTATCTGTAAGCTATTAGCATCATTAATTAACCACATTATATTCAAATGTACAGACGCACTTCATTCTGCCAACTGTATATGTGTTACATTCATCAGATATCTAGTAACAGTTGTTTATGAAGTGTAACCAGTGCCTCCTGGACTGCTTTGGTCTCTGTCCTGGCAGCATATCCAAGCACCGTGCACCCAGTGACGTCCCCAAAGTCCCTGCAGTCCCCAAAGTCCCCACAGGACAAGCAGGGAGTGAGGGATGGGCTTCCCGCTATGGGGAAAGAGGGTCATGTTACTTCACTGTGAATTCATAATGTTTTAGGCGGATGTTTTTTTTCCTGTCCCTGAGGGCCACACATTAAGAAGTGAAAGAGGAGAGTGGTGGATTTGTTCAGACAAGTGAGCAATTAGCTTCCAAAATGCATGTTTCTTTCTTGTGATGATTGCTTCTAATTTAAAGAATTGTAGCGCCCAATAAACGGCTATGGACAATCGTAAACCACACCTCTCCGACGAGAAAATTAATTGGTGGTCCCCAGACTAAATATCATTTGTGATTTTAGTCTGGCATTAGCCAGGCTAACTAGAAGCAGTTTCCGTAATAAAATTTTAAACTCTTAAGCTATTGTCTTTTTTCTATAATCTTCTCATCGAACTTTAGAGAAACCAAGAATGAAAGAATGTGAGTCCATAAATCGGCCTCTAAGATTCAACCACCAACCGCTCTTTCTTTATCATTCATAATTTAGGACAAAAAGTCTAACTTGCATTAATATCTTTTCAACACAAGGACAAACCTCATTACTTTACAAATCTCATAATCAAAACCTTTCTTGGGAAAATAAAATGTAAATGATCAAACCTGCATATTGTCTCTTTCTCATCTCTCAGACATTTCCTCTTATGTTTTGTCTGTTTCTAAATTGAGCTCATAGCCAAACAGTCAGCATTAAATATTTAGGATGGAGGTCTGGAGGGCCTTCAGAATTGATGGATCAATGAAAAAGCCTGGGCATAAAGTGCAACATTCTTTATTCAAGTTGTTCACACATTTATTTGCCCAAGGCCATT
This sequence comes from Proterorhinus semilunaris, assembly GCA_021464625.1. NCBI lineage: Eukaryota > Metazoa > Chordata > Actinopteri > Gobiiformes > Gobiidae > Proterorhinus > Proterorhinus semilunaris. Next base: position 17,623,794 of record CM038353.1, on the reverse strand, counting down.
AGCGCTGCGCGGCACTGAAGACATTTTCCACGTACTACTTATGCACACGCACACATCTGTAGTGTTAATCATCAGTCAGTGGTCTGAGAGGAGGGAAGTGGATAAACTGCCTAAAGCGATCTCCTTCACTGTTCAACCTTGAATTCTGATACAGTTCCGCCATAACCTGCAATATCTTCTATGTCGGTGTGAAACATGTATTTGTTTGTTTATTTATATATTTGATAGAGACAGATGCAACAAAGAGAACTCCCTGAGGTAATCCCGTGCTGATTACTGCACAATGCGCTCATTGTTATTGCATACAGGAAAAGTCTGTTGAAGTACTAAATAAAATATTACACTGATTATAAAAACTAATACAACAAAAGGCCACATAGCATACACATACTCTCTCTCTCTCTCAAATCATTGTACTTGTGCCTGTCTTGCCTGCTTATAAGGCGTGACAACATTTCCTGGTATTCATCTTGTGGGGCGACGGTGGCGCAAATGGTAGAGCGGGTCGTCTCGTGATCGGAAGGTCGGGGGTTCGAATCCCGCCTCCTGAAGGTGCACATTGTCGTTGTGTCCTTGGGCAAGACACTTCACCCTCCTTGCCTCCAGTGTCTGCGTACCCTGGTGTATGAGTGAGTGGCAGGTGGTGGGCCGATGGCGCAGACTGGCTGCCCCAGGGCAGCTGTCGCTGCAACAGCAGCTCACCACCAAGTATGGAGTGAATGAATAATGACGACAGTGTAGCGCTTTGAGAAACTTGGTAATACAGGCTTGTAAAGCGCAATATAAGTGTAAGGCATTATTATTATTATTATTATCTGACACCGGCCATCAATAAGCGCTGTATGTTGAAGAGATGATCTGTGTAAATCGCTTCACAGCTGTTTGTGGTCATGATGTTATGGCTGGTTAAGATAATGTTTGTGGGAAACAAGCTACTACATGTACTACCAACTGAGCCTACTGTATACGCAGCATATGAGGACATGTGTTCTGTATATGTGAACCTGCCATTCCTTATTTGAAAGCTTAGAACCTCCAAAGTTCAGTTTTCGAGCTTTAACCACTGAGGGCCTGTACTGGCACTAATGAGGGTTTCATTGGGGACAAGCTTGAGAATATTAAAGTAGAGTCCCTTTATGTTAATTTCCAAAATGGTTATATCCAATGCATCTGGCTCCCTGTTCTTTCTGATTAGATATGCTACCAAAAAAAAAAAAACCCAGCCGAATCTCAGAAACGTTAGACAGTAGTTGAATGATGTGTCTCAAATTGTTATGAGAGTCGAGGCCTAGCTGTTGTTCCTGCAAATAATATGTATGCACTGTGGGAGAAAAGGCTTTTCTTTTTGCACATCAACATAAAAAGAAACATTTATTGAGTTGACATCAAAAAGAATAATGGAGAAAAAGGCCATCGCTGATTAAGTGCTTCATTTTCTTATTGCTAAGAGAAAGAAATGAGCACATATTTTTATGTTGAAATACTGAGGAATATTGTGCGCCTACTGATACGTTTCTAGAGACACTAATCAGATAAATATATATCCGCAATTTTATTTTCCATACTTTTGATGTGCTCGGTCTGTTTTATCATATGAATGTCCTTCTTGTCTCTTCACAGACAGTAACTTTGTCCTGGGAAACGCGCAGGTGCAGTCGCTGTACCCCATCGTCTACTGCTCAGACGGTTTCTGTGAGCTGACGGGATACGCCCGGGCCGAGCTCATGCAGAAGAGCTGTGCGTGTCACTTCCTGTACGGCCCTGAGACCAGCGACAAGCTCACGGCTCAGATCCAGGGGGCGCTAGACGAGCGGCGCGAGTTCAAGACGGAGCTGGTTTTTTACAAGAAAGAAGGTAAAGAAACGTGTGTCAGTGCTCATATCCCTATAGGTGAGGATTGTTAACGTACAATCTCATGTCATTGATCTGAACAGTTTGCAAACAACTTATGCTCACTGGTGTCACATACTGTATGAATTGGGTTATATAGTAATTGGATTGGGTTATATAGTAACCCAATTCCATTAAACATAATTTTCATGTTTAATGCCTCCAAAAACTCTCTCGAGGTGTCCCACTGTCCTGTAACCCCACCTCACAAAGCAAAGAGGTGCTCCAGAAGCTGACGTTAACCTCTTATGCCCTTCCTAATGACCTAACCTGTCCTGAATGCAGTTTCTTAGAGTCCATCCAATCAGACAGAGCTTACATGAGCGGCCAGGTGTGAATGAGACACATTAGCAGCGTGAGAAGAACACTGTGTGCCAGCGCTGCCTTAGAAAACCTCCTGCTTAAATGACAAAAACACTCCAAGGCTGATCTAATACTGTTCTCTGGATATGCAAATCATTTGTATTGCTCAAATTTTTGGACGTCACAGATGCTATAACTAGCTTAAAGTCCATGGACCTTGTGTATATCAAGTGCAAAATTGCATTGCAGATTTAAAAAGGCATATTAAAAAATGCACATTGCCGCTGCCTCCTACACACTCATAATGCGCTGTGCGTCCGGCATCAAGTGCTCCAAGGGGCACCACATTGAGGCCACTAGATCAAATGGCATTGCACAGTAGCTCCGAGTGACAAAGCAAAGAGAGGAAAGTGGAGAGAGGGAAAACACGTCTGAGCTAAAGTATTAATCCTCAGACACGGAGAGAACATGCAAACTCCACACAGAAAGGCCCCACACCCGATGTGGAGTACCTTATAAATATACAACCTATTATATTAACCAGTCTCCTATTCTCAGGCTCTTTATGGCGGCCTACACTCACTGCACCTCTGACAAACGCTCCCACTCCTAATACTCTGCCTTCAGTATCGATTAGAGAGTTCAAAGCGCTATTTATTTTACCCTACAGCCACTTGGATTTCCTTCTACACTCATTATACCTGAAAACGTTTCACACTACGTGATGGCCCTACTCCGCTCTAGCGTCTTTCAACTGTAGCTGCGTCTTCGCCTCTATGAAGTAAAAGCAGATTTACGCCCTGAATTTAACCAACAAGTTTCCCACAGGACAAGTTTGGGCTCCCTTTACACTCCTAAGGTATGTCACAGCATAATACTCACTCTGTTCCACGCGTAGACCTCTATGTAAGGAAAAGCAGCATCCTTGTCTCGAGGGTGCCCTAGTAGCAGACGGACCCCTATGCAATGAAAACTTTCCCTTTTATAGGCAAACACACAAAGCATTAGTTCAACCCCCCGTGTTCATCTTAAACACCAGTTTGATTGTTATCCATACATGACATACAAGTAGTGAAATGAAAAAAGAGAAGCGACGCACACCAGAAATAGTCTTCGAGGTGCAGATGTAGGGGAAAATCTTCATAAATCAAAAAACAACATCGCACACTCATGAGCCGGTGTCTTTCTTTTTTCTTCTTTAAACCAAAATGTGTGTGATCTGATGAAGGCTAATGCCGAAACGTAATCACTATCATTAAAAATTTGGACATCGGCTCATGAGTGTGCGATGTTGTTTTTTGATTTATACAAGTAGTGAAACCCATAAAAATGGAAACCCCCCGATAAATGGCCGACCCCCCTTACGACCAATTGGTCATGGTTTATTTTTATCCCAATTCATCTTATGGCCTCTAGGCATACATCCTGCTCCTCACAAATCACACAAAAGACTAAGGATTACCATATTGAAGGAAACTAGTTAAAACATAGTACAACAGTTGTAATTACTCTTACAACCGCTAATACCCACTCTACGCTCTTAAATGTAGGACTTTTCCAACATAGCAGCGCGTTTGTATACAATTATTACATCATCATTATTATTATGTCATAACATATATCACTACCTTCAATGTCATTTGGTTGCAAATATGCACAGCTCATATTTATGACATACTAACTTGGTCATTATGTACTTCAGGATTGTATATTGTTGCTTGTCCTATAGCCTTATGTTCCTTATGGACTGAAATCTGAACAGAGGACGTGCTGTACGGGCTGTTGTTTACTTCTTTCATTTTAACAGAGACCAGATTTAATATGGCTGCTGTTTGTGTAGGGCTGCCATCGACTCATCTAAATGTATTACAGTATTTACACACTGCACAGTGGAAGTTGTACAAGGTATGTCATTATAACAACCCAAGAATAGAGCTTATGTGTTATGAGTGCATGCTATATGTTTGAGAGATCATCAGTGTATCCATTAAATTAGAATATTAGATCAAGACAAAGAAAATCCACAAAGCCTATTAAACAGTTAACAACCCCAAACCCAGAACAAGTGACTTTCTGGTATTAGAAACATGTCAAATTGAGAAGTACTTAGAGTTTCATATATTTACATTTTAAACAAAGAAAGAATTATACATTTACTGCTACAATGTTGTTGTTTTTTTAGTCGTTTAAATTCACTCATGTTGTGTTGTAAAATGACTTAACCACACAATAAGGCTTCAAGTAAAAAAAGGAAAATCTGTCATACCTGATAGAGAATTGTATGAAAAAGGTGTAAGGTCAGGAAATATTTGTGAGACATATGTGAAGGCCAATTTAATTCTTTACATCTCTATCAATACCCTCTTGTGTCATCAGTATATTGTTTACATTTAGTGTTGAGATAAGTCTGCTGACCATCGATAACTGTTAATCTGTTGTGAAATCACTAGCGAGCCCACCATTGTTAAAATTATTTTCATGTAGTCAATAGGGATGTAACGATTCACTCAAGCCCCGATTCGATTCGATTTCCGATTTGAAGTTCCCGATTTCGATTTTTCCCGATTTTTTTAACCCTTTTTTTTTTTTTAGAAAATAATGACTCCTTCATACCAATGTTTCTTTTGTTTTAACATCTGTATTTTTGTCCTTGTAACAAATTGCAACTGTCTCAGTAAGAGAACTTTACATTACAAAAAATACATGAAAATGAACTATAATAATTTTGACAGAGTGCTTGTAAATTGACATGTTTTCAGCATAAATAAGATGTGTAGCAAAGCAAACATTTTGAGATTATATTTATTTTACAAAACTTTTTTTTTTTTTTTTTGCAGTTTGAACATAATACTACCACTTAGAACTAATTTTACAGTGCAGTTTTTTCCACACTCGAACGCCTCACTGCCTCCGGTGCAGCCTTTGTAAACATCCATCCATCCATCCATCCATTTTCTCCCACTTGTCCGTTGCCGGGTCGTGGGGGCAGCTGTTGGAGCTGCCCAAGTCACATTGCACCAGCCCCTATGGCTCCTCCTGCAGGTGGTGGGTCCACGGAAGGACGGCCTCATGGTTCCAAACGGGCCTGTTGGTCTCTCATAGGGGGCCCATTCACTCTCTCATTCATACACCAGTGTACGCAGACACTGGAGGCAAGGAGGGTGAAGTGTCTTGCCCAAGGACACAACGACAATGTGCACCTTCAGGAGGCGGGATTCGAACCCCTGACCTAAACCTTTGTAAACATAAGGAGGAAAAAGACATGACAGCTCCAGTAGCTATTGGATTATTTGACAAACGGACATTTGATGAGGATTTCAGCAGAATCAGAGCAGGTTGGTCAGATGTTTGTCAGTTTACGATCTTTGGTAAACTTCTGTCAAAATGCTAAACTCTGCGTTAGCCGCTAACGCTAATCTCGTAGCCGCTAACGTTAGCTGCGTCTGCTGCTTCCATGCCGACACGTGTTTGTGTTTACATGGTGAGGCGTGGGTTGGGGGTGAGGCGGGGAAGGTGTAGCCTGGTGAGACCAGAATGATTCCCCTCTGTATTTTTTTATCCAGCGGGGGATCAGTCATTATAATAGATCCATGGGTCACCCAGTCAACGCTCGCCCCTTCCGCAAAATTAATCCGTTCACGTCCAATCTGAATCGTTTATTTGCCGTGACGTGTTGTTAGCGAGCAACGTCACTCACGGGACGCGGAAGTCCCCTCAATAACAATCTTTTTTTTTTTTTTTTTTTTTTTTTTTTTTCCCAAACAATATGGCATTACAAATCGTTATTATAACCTTTTACACAGACTGAGCAAGAGTACATTACAAAAGTGTACAATAGACGTACGACATGAGGTAGAGAAAAAAAAAATAATAATAATAAATAAAAATAAAAGAAAAACAATCACAAGAGGTCTGTTATCATACTTGAGATTGTATGAAATTAATGAAAATAGTAGCTGCTTTAGATTTTACATGACATAAGGCTTTCCTAAATTGCAAAAATTCATTCAAATAAATTTGGAAGAGTGGTTTAACCTTCAAAAATTTACATTTGTGAATATATTGTTTAAGTAAGAGTATACAAGTATTGTAAAAAAGATCTTTCTTGCTATCTTGCAAAAATACTCCAAATTTTACATCTTTGTACAGTATATTGGGTGCATCACTAACATATTCTGATATCCAATGTTGAAATGAATTCCATAAAGTTCTGGTATAACGACAATCAAAAAATAAATGCTCCACAGATTCAATATCACATTCACAAAATGAACACAAATTTAAATCAATATTGAAACGTTGTCTCAGAAATTCATTACTGGGATAAATATCATTTAAAATTTTGAAATGGGTTTCTTTAGCTTTAGGATAAATTGGGAGGGAGAGATATTTGGTTCTGATTTTTATTTGTATATCTTTTGGAAAATCTTTGAGGGTGTAAAGTCTTTTTAGTGAAATTGGGTGAAGTTTATTTGTTATTACACTTCTTATTATTTTGTTTGAACATTTTCCGTTTTTAAGTTCTATGTCATCTATTATAAGCAAAGGAAATCTAGGTATTACGACTTCATACATCAATAACCCTTTCACTAAATTTAACATTTCTAAAGGGATAGCCTTAATTATAGTATTATACTGTTTTTTGGTACATTTAAGATTGTATTTCTCTGTAAGAGCAGAGTAATTAAGGACATTCCCATCCGAATCCATAAGATGTAAAATAGACCAAATACCTTTTTTCACCCAGTCATCATAATAGATAGATTTTCTTTTGAACAATATGCATCGATTATTCCAAATAGGCATGTTGTGTGGAGTAAAGTTATGAGTATAGGACATTTTCCAACTTAAGAGAACCTGTTGATGAAATTTAGATAACTTGAGGGGTAATTTAGAAAGAGCAAAGTCACAGGCTAATAGGAATTCAATGCTGCCACATTCTAAGAATATTTTTGCTGGAATACGAAACCAAAAATTATTAGGATTGTTTATAAAATTTTGCAACCATTTTAATTTTAGCGTTCCATTCATAGCTTCAAAATCAATTATGTTTAGACCACCTTCAGCAATGGGTTTAACTGCATCATTTTTCCTAATGTAGTGATGTTTATTTTTCCATATAAAATTAAAAATGTTTTTGTTTATTTTATTAATTAGATGATCAGGGACAGCTAGAGAAAATGCGGGGTAAATAAATCTTGATAAAGCTTCACTTTTGGAAATTAAAATTCTACCAAAGATTGATAAATCTCTTTGTAACCAAGAATTTAAGATCGGTTGTGTTTTGGTTATATTGTTTTCAATGTTTAGGAGTTCTCTTCTTTTCCAATCTTTCGACAATATAATTCCCAAGTATTTTACTTCAGTTTTCACAGGGATTCCATGTAAATCTGAATTGTGGTGCTCATGAAGGGCCATCAGCTCACATTTTTTAAGATTTAATTGTAACCCAGAAGCTCTGGAAAACATCTCCACTTTCGTGATTACTAGAGGAATTTGATCTGCATTTTTTATAAAAATTGTCGTGTCATCGGCTAACTGAGTGATAATTAGAGGCCTGCCCAGGACATTTAATGGTTTCAAATCTGTACTGTTTTTGATATAAATCGATAATATTTCTACAACTAAAATAAAAATCAGAGGTGAGCACGGGCATCCTTGTTTTACCCCTCTATTTATCTTGAATCTTTTGGTTGTACCCGCAGGTAAAGACACTGAACTGTTTATATCTGTATACAACATGTTAATCATGTCAATGAACTTATCACCAAAGCCGAAAAATTCAAGAGTTTTCAAAATAAATGGATGCTCAACCAGATCAAAGGCTTTATAGAAATCAAGGAATAAAATGTAACCTTGATCTTCAATTAAATAGTTGTAATCTAATAAATCCAAAACTAATCTAATGTTATTGTGTATTGATCTATCTTTAATAAAGCCCGACTGAGTTTCACTAACAACATCGCCTATCCCAGCCTTCAATCTATTGGCTAAAATTTGAGTGAATAGTTTATAATCTACATTTAATAAGGATATGGGTCTTAGATTTTCAATATACCTTTTATCTTTTCCTGGCTTTGGTAAGAGAGTAATGACCCCTTGCTTCATCGTTGTTGTGAGATTATTATTCTCAATACATTCATTGAAAACTGAAAATAACATTTGTTTTATATCTTTCCAGAAAAATTTATAGAAATTGGATGTTAAACCATCTTGACCAGGGGCTTTTCCCAAAGCCATACGCTCAATAGCAACATCAAGTTCTTTTAGTTGTATTTCAGCATCACATAACAATTTAAAACCCTGTTCAACTTGAGGAATATTGTGTCTTATATTCTCGAGAAAATTTTCAGAACTTTCAGGAATGTAATTGGATGAGTATAAATTTGAATAAAATTTGTACGTCTCTTCAGCTATTATATTTGCTTGGTGACATTCTTTGTCATTAATCATTAATACATCCAACTTATTCTTTTCCTGTCTTCTTTTTTCTAAATGATAGAAGTAAGATGAGTTTTTTTCTCCTTGTTCTATCCACTTGGCCCTGGACCTTACATAAGCACCCTGTGCCCTTTGAGTGAATAAATCATCAAGATTGGATTGTAAATTTGAAAAAGTAGCTTTTTCTTCTTCTGTAAGATCATGTTTCTTACACAATATGTTAATTTCTTGTGCTAGGGTATATTCTTTTTCCCTTAGGCGTTGACTTCTGATTTTACCCTGTTTAATAGAAATACTTCTCACTTTAAATTTAAAATATTCCCATTTTTTACAATAAGTGTTTAGTTCTATATCATTTTCAATTTCCATTAATGTATTTCTTACTTCATTGACAAACTCTTCCACCAATAATAAATCTGAATTAAATTTCCAATAGCTCTTATAGTGGTTGATATTAACATTTGGTTTGAGAGTTATACCAACTAAACAATGGTCAGTTAAAGGTGCTGCAGCTATTTCAACCTTAGTGACAAATTCCAGTATTTCAGGGGATAATAACCAATAATCTATTCTTGATTTTGCACCACCATTAGGTTTTATCCATGTATACTGGCACTCATTGGGATTTTTTTGTCGCCAGATATCAGTGAGAGAGTGAGTATCTGTAAAAACCTTAAGAACTGTGTTATACTGGTGGTCCTTATAAAATGACGGGGATCTGTCTAACCATTCATCCGGTGCAATGTTAAAATCCCCTCCAAACATTGTAAAACTAATATTATAAGAAAGTTTGAAATCTGTGATTATGTCTGATATATCATCAAACAGCCTTTTGTTCTGGTTTAAATTGTTATACCCGTATATATTCGCAACAAGACACAATGATCCCTCCAAGTTAGCAATAATTATAACCCAATGTCCATCTTTGTCAGCTTTGTAAGTTATTACTTCTCCAGGAAATCGTTGAAAACATATAGCCACACCCCCAGATCGATTTGTCCCATGTGAAAAATAAATCTTCTCTCCCCACTGGTTCTTCCAAAAAGTCTCATCCTCTTCACAGGAGTGTGTCTCTTGTAAGAAAACAGCATGAGCTTTAAAACCTTTGCAGAAAAGAAAAATAGCCTTGCGTTTTACATTTTCTTTCAGACCTCTTGCATTTAAAGAAATGATAGATAGTTCGGATCTTAAATTGAACATAAAAAGGTTTAAATAAAAATAAACTTACCCCAACCGAGGTAAGAGACCAGTTCAGTTTATAGAAATAATACAGATAATCTGAGTACCTTTAAACTGTGAACATCAAAACAGTTCCTCTATTTTCAAATTCACTTTCCTTTATATGTTGAGCATATTTAAATTTTGGTGATTAGATTTGTTTACCGTTTATGTATCCGTAAGGGCCACGAAAGAATGCCCTTTTTCCTGCTTTTCTTGCCTCGTCGATCTTCGGCCACAGCATCTCCCTTGCCTGTTTAACAGCCTCCGACAAATCTTCAGTGAAGAAAACCCTGGCTTCCTTGCAGACAGCTGAGTCCTTCGTAAGAACCCAGATGTCATCCCTGTCCTTTCTTTTCACAAACCGGATGATGACTGATCGCGTCCGCTTCTCTTCTTTCTTCCCGACACGGTGAACCACATCCACGATGTCATCCATTCTTCCCGCCATGCGCGGTGCCACTTTTTTCAGTAGGTCAATAACATCATCACGTATGTTTTCGTTCATCTTTTCTTTCATTCCCTTGATTCTTAAATTCCAACGACGACTGTGGGCCTCCTGATGAGTGACTTTCTTCTTCAAATCACGGTTTTCTTTTTCCAGCGACACAACTTTTTCTTCCAAAACTGCCATATTTGTCTTGCATTCTTTTATCTCGGCAGCATTAAACTCGAGTGTTTTAGCTAGGCTGCAGATCATGGTGCTATTCTCTCTGATTTTGGACTTCACGTCTTCCAAACCACTTTCTTGTTTATCAAAACGGGAGTTCAGACGAGTTATAGCCGTCATAATAGATTCAAATGAAGCCTCTTGATTGGGTTTTGCCCTCTTTTCCATCGGAGCTCTTTCCTCCGGAGTGTTCAGCGGAGAGTCTTCAAGCTGCCGCTTGTCCGCACCTGCACAAGTGGTTTCCATGGCGGCGTAGTCATGGAACAGAGGCCCGCCTTTTGCTTTCACCAACCTCCCGTCCTTGGTAGATTCATCGTTTGAGGTCATTTTCGTTCTATTTTCCTTCAAAACAGCTACTTAACGTTTTGAAAACGTAAACAGTTCCAACCGACTTGTTTGTTTGGAAAGTTTTGTCTTTGTTCGTTGTTCTGAGGAACTTTACGGAGAAGACGAAAAAGTTTCCCCGCTCAGTCGGCCATCTTGCCTCCAACCTTCACCGCTGTGGGAACTTACTCCCTCAATAACAATCTACGAACGATGCACGAAAGAGAGAAAGCGTGTCTCCAGTCGGCGGTAAACAACCAAAAAACACATGGACAGTAGGTGAGTTTCGTGATTCATAATCCTGCGCAAATATTAACGCAAAACCGCTAATAACATCACATCAACAGCAGAGGCCCGCCCTTCGCTGATTGGTTTACTCCGCTTCCTGTTTGCTTGCGTCTCTACCGCTGTGGGAAATGGATTCGACGCAACGGTGACCAGACTCACCGGCTGGTACAGCGGTGAGTCTGGATTTTTCCAGGCTAGGGAAGGTGTGCAGCTTGTCTTGAGAAAAAGTTAACGTCGTTAGAAACAACGAGCTATGTTCCGGCCTGTTTCGGTTGCGCAAAATGGAGTAGCTGAGGGTGGCTTTAAAATCGATTCTTTAATTTTTTACATCATTCACATTTTATGAATATTAAATCGATTTTAAATCGATTTTCGATGAATCGTTACATCCCTAGTGGTCAATGAAGTATTTAAATTCAATAAGAAAAACTCAGGTACAAGTTCATATTGGCGCTTGTCGTTGAGTGTAATTTATTTCCATTTCCCTTCAAAGACAGAGAGAAGCCAGGCCTATTTCCTTGGAGTGATTCCTTCCGAGGGTATGGGAGCTCATCTGAAACACGCACTGAGGTTGAGGCAGGAGACTGAGTTTTTCATATCACACAGATTCAAACATGAGGCTCGGTACATTCTGTGTTTCTCCACGATGTCGCTCAAAACCCCTCCACAGCATTCACATGGGACAGTGTCTGTAGATGGTCCCTAGGTTCAGTGAGGGCACCCATGCTGGTATGTTGAGTATGTGTATCACTCTGGCTTAGATAGAACTTAAGAAAGGTAACTAGATATGTCTTGGTATGAAATGTAATAGTCAGTAAGTTTAAGTAAAACCGCAGTATATAAAGATCAGAAGTGATGACAGCAGTTTGCCGGATCAATTGAAGTGATTAACGGTGCGATAGCAGCAGTTTAATGACAATGTGAGTGGAAGCTGAAGTAATTACATGTACTGTACTTCCTCTATTCCCCAGATAAAGCGTACACAAACCCCATTGTTAGGTGCTTAATTCTATGAATATTTAGCAAATCTCAACCCATATCAGTCTGATTATGCATTCTACATAATGTCTGTTATTGTCGTTTAGGTACCCAGTTCTGGTGTCTGTTGGACATTGTGCCTATTAAAAATGAGAAGGGAGAAGTGGTTCTGTTCCTCGTGTCCCATAAAGACATCACAGACAAGAAGAAGGACCAGAGTACCGAACAAGGACCAGAGACAGGTGGGAGCAATACTCAAATATTAAATCAATATATTTTCATGTTGTAATCTTAAAGGTGCGTTATGCAACTTTTTATGTGGAAAAAAAAGTGTATATTTGTGCGTAGTTGACCTTGTTTTGATCTGTATGAGTGGTCAGCATGGCACCTTTACTTTTGATCACAGTGGTGTTTAGGACGCTCCGGGATCAATTGTTTGGAAGGTTTTCAATGCTGACGGACCGTCTCACCAGAGAACCTATAAAACAAGTGATCCTGGAGCGTTGTAGAGACCACTGTGATGGAAAGTAAAGACGCCATGCTGACCACTCATACAGCCACTGGATCCCTACAAGGTCAAATAATCACAAATATCAACAGTTTTTTCCGCATAAAAAGTTACATAATGCACGTTTAAGGTGTGAAAATTACATTACTTTATTTCTGTCTACTTATTAACATTATAGTTTTAAATGCTTGAATATAGATGAAAGAATATATATATTGAAAAAAAAAAGGACTGCTTGAAAGTCAGAAATCAAAGTAATTTGATATACACTACAGAACAATGTTGTCAAAATACATTAATCACTTTCGTTTCCTTCTATCATTATGTACAACTACAGAAGTAAAATAAACTGGGAGGATATGTGAAGTATAATTAGTTGACCGCTTTTGGATGGGTTTTGGTCAAATCAATTCCTGTTATGGGCACATTTTAAGGACAATTTAACAATTCAGAAGATGATATGTTATGAATTTAACTTTATGGGCAAAATCCTCCGTAGGGAGCAATGACAATAACAAATATGATAGTAAAAAGTAGGAGCAGCTTGTTGACCTGCTTTAAATTATTATTAGGATTATTAAAACTAATCACTATCAGACTAACTGAGAATTCAGTGTTTTTTTTTTTCAATTAATTCAAACGTTTATTTAACCAAGAAAAGTCTCATTGAGATCAAAAATCTCTTTTACATACTCTGGCCCATCCCAATCGCTAAAGGATTGAGATACAGCAGTTAGACCAATCGTTTGGATGTTAGCCCAAAGGTTAATTGTAAGAAACTTCGATCAAAGTGCAGTGCTTAGTCTTGTTTCATTATCAGTCTGTTTTATTTCCTGCTACAACCACCTGCTTATATTGCTGTCTCTAATGCAGGAACTGTTTTTAGCCCCACATAAACACCTCTGTGATTGACGGTGGCTGTGGCTCTGTTTTTGTCACAGCCAAATCTGGATGCACTTCACATGCACACAGCAGGGGTCTTAGACACCTACGAAAGACAAACTTAAGAATTTATGCCCAAGTGTTTTTTAGGTCCACGTCGTTGTAACAATCAACACAAGTGATTTGGAAAAATGTGGCTAAAGATTAGATTTTCCTAAATTTTAGACATGAAATTGGAAAGAAAAACAAACCTTTTTCTACTAAAGAAAATAGGACTTCTCGAAGTCTACTTATTGAGAGCTTTGTCCACTGAAAATTGTGCATTGGCATAAAATGAAAGATTTGTAGCTTTGAAGTCAAATCGAATTTCCCGTTTGTGTAATGGTAAACAAATGGACATTTGAAAATGTAAAATACTCACATTAGTGTTCACAGTTATTCTTGTCCCTTACATTATGTTTCATGTATTTACTAGTTGTGTCCCAGGATGTTGTGATAATTTCTTTATTTGGTTTTAGCATGAATTAAACAGTTTATTTATAATATGTATATTGTTCCTGACACCTGGCCCTATACGCTGGAGGGATATAGGGACAGAGGGGATAGAGAACAGAAGTGAAACAAGGAAAAAGGACATAAGAGAGAAAACATACTGATCATAATAAAAGTCACAGAAAATGTGTCAAAAAGAATTGGCGAGATGTCTCAAGATTTCAGTTTTTGTGTTCAATTTTCCCATATTTCATTATACACCATCATCATCTGTGACCCAGAACTTACTGTTTACTTTTTTATATTGTTTTGGCTCATAACTCTAAGGACGTTTTTGCCTGCAGTCAACAAGCAAGGCGGATTTTAGTTCTGTTCCCTTCACTTTATTGTGAGTAAAGAAAATCAAAACTGCATTACTCTCAAACTCTCGGTGGAAAACAAAAACAAGAGTTGAATACAGATATCGACATGTACACAATAGCAAATTGAGGGAAAGGAAGAGTTCAACTTCCTGCCTTGTGATGTCGTCAGTTGGACGCGGACTGATGAGGCTGTGAAATGGGCGCGTGGTATGTCCCTCTGAAATGACCCTGTCCGATTTGCCACAGGAAAGTCAGTCAAGCTGGCCGTGTCCATGACCATTAAAGAGCCAAAACACAGCCGTCTCTCAGGTTCACTTGTGTTATAAATGTGGTCACTTAATCATCAGTCCACGTATGTTTCCTTCCGTCACCGCAAGCCTGAGTAATTTCCATAGCATGACCCTTTTCTGGGAAAAGTCTCCTGTCGCCATTGGTAACCATTTCCCATCAGTCTCCGTGACCTTTAGCACCATCGCTTTAATCTTTCAGAGTGTGCCTTAAATCTTTCCTCACTTTTATCTCCTTGGTGTCATTATGTCTGGTTATTTAAACCTTTCAACTTGCCATGACTGTGCACCTGTCCTTTCCCACCTCGTCTTTAACTTGAAAACACAATGGGTACATAGTCATCGCAGTAGTTTATAGGCAACAATAAACCCAGTTGCCAGAGATTTGCCCTCCCCGAGTTTTGTCTTCTGCTGCATCAAAGCAATTTCAAATATCCGGTTCGGATACAAAGAGCAAATTGGATTTAGTGACCCAAATGAAAATGATTAGGTTACAATGAGGGAGGATATTTACCAAACATGACATCGTAATAAGTGTGGAGCAGATAATTGATAAATGTTCAAATGGAAAGAGGACGGTACACCACCCATTTAAATAGGAATGAATGGTCAAATAGACACAGGCCACTGGACAGAATCTGTATTAAACAAAGTGCTTGATTGTGAGCAGTGTGTGTTTGTGTAGAGAATGAGCCAAGGGCTAAAATAAATGGTGTTCTCTAACTTCAGAGATCGGGCGGCACATCCCCAAAAGGGTTGGTTTGTTTTCTCTCATTCATGTCTTCCCCTCACGTCTAGCCACTTCCTCTCTGTCACAGATTTTTATTTTTTTATTTTTTGTGCTCTGGTAAGTGATGAATTGCTGCAGTATTGCATATGTCAGTGTATTTTTTATTTTTTTCTATTGCCCAGATGAGGAGACAGGTCTGGAGGTGCACCAGGTCACTCGCCCTCCAGGGTTCAACACGAACCGGCGCCGCAGCAGAGCCGTTCTCTACCACCTGTCGGGACACCTGCAGAAACAGGACAAGAGC
This sequence comes from Proterorhinus semilunaris, assembly GCA_021464625.1. NCBI lineage: Eukaryota > Metazoa > Chordata > Actinopteri > Gobiiformes > Gobiidae > Proterorhinus > Proterorhinus semilunaris. The sequence goes on along the minus strand of CM038353.1, from coordinate 17,608,117 downwards.
AAGCTCAAGATCAACAATGTTAGTGCTTCTCAAACACTGTCGCTTGTTTATTTGACTTCATATTTGACTTCATAAATCGAAATTGCTAGTGAATGTTTGTGTTGTCTAACTATAATAGTTTAAAAATAAGCTTTGGAATTACAGTTTGTCTTTTGCCAAAGAATTGTAAGAAAGTGAGCTGGGATGATGCAGAAACAAGGGTGAAGAACAAACCAAGGTTGAGCGGGAGAGGAGCTGTGATTGACAGCCTGGTGCCGTCTAATGGACAGCTTACATAAAACAAGATGTCGAACCTGGAAAATGTAAATGCTTTGTAGTAAAGTGTTGCGACAGGAACATTAAAAAGTGCAATTACTTCGTTGTGATGGGTCAAAAATCCAAACATTGATATTTCTATATATTTTTGATGCAGGTGCTAGTTTAATAAGTATTCTTTATTTTTCTTTAAAATTACTTTGTTCATCAGATCAAAACTCATTGCAAATCCCTATTACTTTGGGTTAGAAATGTACATTTATATTTTTGCTGCCGATTTGGCCATGCACATTTGAATAGACGGCGTGAAGGTCATCGGCCTTACTCACACGGCTTTCTGACTTAAGGTCATGTGCTCTGAATTTTGCTGATCTCATGTGTGAAAATGCAGACACGGCTTTTCTGAAAACTATTAATATTAAAAGTCTATCATCATCAATTATAATACAGTGAACAAAAGTTGATTTTTAAAAACCTAATGAATTTTTAATCCACATATCAACCAAAGTATTAACAGCAAAGTTCATCCCGCTGATGCTATCTCGTGACACATTTTTACTAAACTTTTTCTGAGACATACAATTGTAAGATGAACGTGCTGTATCGTTCATCATTCATTGTTCAAAATGGTTTTGGACTGGTTTAGACTGGGCTTTGCCTGGTTCAGCGTTGGTTGTCTTGGTCTGGACTTTAAGTCAGTTGTGAAATGAAAGGGGATGCCTGATGTATGTGTATTTTGTATTTTTCCAGAACATGTTTGGAGAGAAGCCTCCCATCCCAGAGTACAAGGTGGCAGCCATCCAGAAATCACGCTTCATCCTCCTTCACTACGGGATGTTTAAGGCGGGCTGGGATTGGCTGATTCTCCTGGCCACCTTTTATGTGGCTGTCACTGTGCCCTATAATGTGTGTTTCACTGTGGGAGGCGGGCGAGACGAGGGTAACACCAACGTCCCCCGCAGCCCCCCCAGCGTCAGCGACATCCTGGTGGAGATCCTTTTTATTTTAGGTCAGTGCATACAAATCTCAATCATTACAAGATTACATACTGCACATACATATTTAAACATGCTTTTCATATTTCATTTACAGAAATGCACCACATACTGTATAGTCTTGATGTCATATTCTAATTGAAAACAAAACATGGAGTTAGTGGAGACAGTCATTATCAACGTTTTTTTTATTATTATTATTCTCACGCAGCAGTAAAAGGATATGAGCCATCACAGCAGACAATTACATTTGATTACAGACTCATTTCCCCTTTATTTCCTCTCTTTCCACCTCATTGTACACAGAACTTATAAGTGCACTTTAAAGAATCATTTGGCATAATGGATGAGTGGACACAAACAGCAACAATAAAACTATACAGTCGCCCTCTGTAAAGTTGAGAGTTCTGTGAGTCCATTTTTTTCTGGAAAACATTTTAGCCTGTTAGAAATAGTTGTACAGTAGTTATCTGGGCATGGGGGGGTGCCGCATTTGTAGTTTTGGTATGTGTGGTAACAATTGTTAAATACTTTCAGCAATATTCACAGAATTCCAATCTAAATAATTGTTCTAGTATTACACTAAGTAAAGTAATTGATTGTTATCCTCTACTAAACCACACACAATTTAGTTTCTAAATTATAAAGACCTACAAAAACAGAAAAGAACGTCTATATTTCTATACCTAGACTTGGACAGAACAGAGGTTGTCTCTTCCACTTTTGCCTCATGATGTATTTGTGTCATTAACTGCAGACATTTTGCTGAACTTCCGCACCACTTTCGTGAGCACGTCTGGTCAGGTGGTGTACGACGCCCGCTCCATATGCGTCCACTACGTCACCACTTGGCTCTTTGTGGACCTCATCGCTGCTCTTCCCTTTGACCTGCTCTACGCTTTCAACGTCAGCGTGGTGAGTTTCCCTCTGTGCACCTCTACGGGGCGTAACATTTGTTTATATTCTTCAAGAAGCCTACCTGACATCTGTGACACTCCACGGGGGTTTGACAAATCAGATCCTCCTCAACTTGCATCCACCGCGGAAAGGATAATCTCATGAATTTCAATAGTTCAGTTTCCACACTGACTGGGGCGATCTGCCAAGTTTTGTGGTGAAACACAATTGAGCATAATGTCACTGTCTCCCCAGAGACTCCTGCGTCCACTCCTCAGACAAATGCCTCCATAGCAGCCAAGCAAAGATGGTGCTGACATTGATTTCCCCTGTGCTTAAACTTTGACAAGCTCTGAGCGGAATTACATTTGAGATCAGAATCACACGCAGACTAAACACATTTTTAGTTGAAGTAACATGCAAAGCAAAAAGCTGGGGACAGGTCAATGGTTCCAAAATTGATCTTAAACTTGATCTACCTTCTTCTTAACAATTGATCTCATTCATGATCATGTCGCCTTCTACTGCACCGCAATCGCAGCGAAGGATGATTGAAATGCAAACAACACATTTCCCTACAGAGACAAGAAAGTGTACTCCACTTCATCCCCAAGGCACATTGGAAGTAATCGGCCGTGTGTCTCTTGCAGTACTTTGGAGTGAACCTATTGAAGACGGTTCGGCTCTTGCGGTTGTTGCGGCTGCTGCAGAAGCTGGAGCGTTACTCTCAGTACAGCGCGGTGGTGCTGACGCTGCTCATGTCCATGTTCGGGCTGCTGGCTCACTGGATGGCCTGTGTGTGGTACTTCATCGGCCGCAGGGAGATCGGGAGCCCGGTGTCCTGGGATATTGGTATGTACTTTTTGTACTTTGCCATAGTAACAGTACAACCACCGGGTCAAGAATAAAACAAGGAATATCTTTACTACTGTTGCAGGTAAAAATAGGTTTTGGAAGGGAGTAGTTAATACATCATTTAGGCTCTCATCCATGGTGCTCCTTGGTTGAGAGTCTTCCACTCAAAAATAACTAATGCTTAAACATTACTATACAAGGGAAAAGTAAGGAATTTAAATACGGATTTTAGGGACTTCACATTGTTTTTCTACTCTTGACTGCAGACAGCACTATTCCCTAATGCCATGCCTGGGATATGAGTGTCAGTTTTTATTTATTTGTTTAGTTTATTTTTGATCGGTGGTCCTTATTTTAGCAATGAATCAATGCCTCAGATTATTTAGCAGATCAGAACGCAAAAGAACATTATACATATTATTGGCAGCTTGAGGCAAAAAAATCTTGGCAAAATGCTTAATATCTCTAAGTTTATTTTGCTTTCTTTTAGAACAGAAACAGAAGGCTTTGATGATTTATTTGATAATCTTTCAACCTTTCTGATACAGCAGACAAAAAGCCCAGAAGGCATCATAACATGTATATATTTTTACACACAAAATTCCTCCCGTATAGCCATAAGATGCAGCAATATAAATCACATTTACAGCTAATCAATAATGGTTGTTGTTCCCAAGAACATTACTGTTTTTTATGGTGTAGTATCTAACGTGATGGCTATCTGCTGCATATTTACTGATGTCTGAATGTAGCCTGTGTAGATGGGCAGTATTACTCCAAAGAGAATTGTGGCACATTTTTCTCTCTGCTCAGAGTGCTCTTAGTGTGCATTTGTTTACCGCCACCACATTTTACTGCTACTCACATGTGCTCTGAATATATGGAGCTCACCGCCGATTAGATAATAAGAAGATGAAACCGCAGAGAGGGAAACGTAGTACTTTGGCTTTCCTAATTGTATTGTTCCAGGATTAAGTGTTCCGTTTGCATATCTGCTGACTTGCCTTCATCTAGCAAACTCAATTAGGCGGGATCATATTTTACTGAGGCTCTAATATCGAAAATTAGTTTGAGAAAGAATGGGAATAAAGATATCATTTTGTGCTTACTTGTTATGCGTGGTTGGTCAATTGGCGTAGTTCATACACATACTGCTGCTGCTGCGGTCAGTGTAGCTTTACCTCATCAATATTGCATTCAGAAAGAAGGCTGCAGTGGACATATAAGACAATGCTGACCTATTAGTGACACAGGCTCTCTTTCACAACACTGTTCATATATTGGCATGTCCATACAGTTAGCGCCTCGTTCTCTGCCAGGCACTTGGACACTTGGACACAGTGCGTCTGCAGGGCATCAATATTTAAAATGGAGCCGAGCTGGAGCCGTTGATGCAGCTGCTGCTGTGAGTGTCAGGCTTCATAGAGCATGGAAAAAGAGAAAGTGAAGAGTGACAAGCGTTACACCATATCATAGCACAAGTTAGTGCCCATAATAGTGGTGTCCATTACATAAAGATGTCAGCCATATTAATTAATTGTGGTGTTGATGTGAAAAGTTCAAGAATTGTCTTGTCCACATTTTTGGGGCCACGGCATCTTGTGTACAGGATATGTTGTTTTATAGTTTTATATCAATTTATCTTTATATTTTTTGGAGTGCAACTGAACATTTTATTGTATTTTTTATTTTATTTGATCGAGGACAATGCACAAAAAACATTGGTCTAAAAAAGAAGAGGTGACTTGTGCCAGGTTATAGCAAAAATGCTAATCTCCACCCACAGTTCCTGGACAGGTTGATGTTATACTTACAAAAGTTCATAAAATGTATAGAGAATAATAATACATAGATGTATTATTTCACTCACATCATAAAAACACTTTCCACTTTAGGAAACTCACTCCATGTTATTGTCAAATTGTTGTTGTCTTATCATATGTCACTTTATTTTATCTTATTTATTTAATATTTTGTATTTTATGCATGCCCTTATAGCCTTATAGTTTAACGTTAGCTTATTTTTTATCTTAAATCTGTGTTATATGTTTTATGTCGCACGTTTGCACCAAGTAAAATTCCTAGTTTGTAAACCTTGTTCACAAACCTTGGCAATAAACGAATTCTGATTCTGATTCTGAATTCTGATTCTGATACCGTTCATATCACATTCATTCAGTGCGTACAGGTTTGCATTTAGTGTAGACTTTTGATAATATCCTTAAGTTAAATGATATGATCAAATGCAGTTAGACTTAAGGGCAGCCTCCTTTTGCACATCGGTGTCCAGGGCAACAGGAAAAATTACGGAGCCCGCCAGGGGACATGAAAGGAAAAAAAAAAAGGGGAGGAGATTTTTTTTTATATCAAAATCCCTACTTATTATCTCGGGATCCCGACTTATTATCCCGGGATCCCGAAAAAGTTTCACGGAATTCTGGTTGAAACTGTAGATGGCACGCAAACACCAGAAGTATGATACTTCAGTAAAGTTAGAAAGATATTCACAGATTCGGCTTTTCCGGATCAATAACTCATCATCGTAACATTGCTTTCACAAAAACGACACTTCAGTGCGATCAAGGTGGACTACTACCTACAATCGTATTTTCCTCAAAACAAGCCGCACTCCCTGCTGGGAGACTTGCATTGGCCTCTACGCAGAGCCTGCTGGTGCTCGAATGCGCAGGGACCACTGCGCCAATGCTCCACCCCTAGTCTGAATGTACCGCACCCTGGTCTCAATGTACCGATCGAGTGGTCTCAATGTCCCGGGCATGGACCTATTATGGTCCCGGGGCGTTGAGGCAACGGTACATTCCGACTAGCGCCCTCCATGTTGAACTGACAAACAAATGATGAACATAGGTAATTAATGCCATTAAAAAAATGTTTTATTAATTTTTACGGGATCCTGACTTAATTATCTCGGGATCCCGACTTATTATCCCGGGATCCCGAGATAATAAGTAGGGATTTTGATATAAAAAAAAATTCTCCTCCCCTTTTTTTTTTTCCTTTCATGTCCCCTGGCGGGCTCCGTAAAAAATGAATTACTCTTACACTACGCAAAAAAGATTTGTACCGGCAAACATTTGAATCAGCGTGAGGAAGAGAGTTTGGCCATGTACAGAGTCAGGTGTCTAGAAGTGCCACAGAGGAGCTTTGTGGAGGTTACCCTGTAACGTTCATCAGAGAGCTGCGGTTTTGAGCACAGAATGCATTGAATATAGAGGATCACTTTAAAAAATGTGTGTGATATCTATGAGTGTGTGTGTGTGCGTGCTGACAATTTAATTAATGTAATTTGTTTTTTACTCCAAAAGCCCTGCAAGCATTTCAGTTTGCTGTTTGTTTGGAAAAAATACAATAAAATGATACACAGTTTTGCCATGTATATTTCCTTGTTTGGTTGTCAGCCCATAGACCATTGTTCCTGTGATGTCGCTTTTCATCCCTTGTTTTTATTTTTTTTTGCTTTTAAGATCCCAAGTGTGGCAATATTCATAGCCAAGAGTGAATTTTTGAAGCTTTAAAAATAAATGTCTTCAGATCTACACTGTGTGAGCAAATCTTTCATTTCCACTTAAAACCTCTTCAATCTTCTTCATTCCTCGCCTGTATTAACCGGAAGTACACGGCAGGTCGGACAAATGTCACACATGTAACGTGTGGCGCTGTGGAGTGATTCAGAGACTAGCACCATGGACAGCTCCTGATTGTGAATTCAGCACCACAGCACCAGAGACCAGCTTCCCTGTGAACATCAGTGAAGCGTCACATGTTGGACCTATCTCAAACCCGGCTCTCCATTTTTGCCTCAGACAGGGCTGTTTCATACCCCGAGCATGAAATAGTTATGATTCCTTCATAGTACATATCATTATGTGGAGGCCTCCATTTTGACACATTCAGGACCATGTCTTCAGACAGTGAGGCAGTTTCATTGTTATATTTTTCATTTTCATCAAATACTTGTTTACGATATAACAGCTGTACCTTTGCGAGATACGTGTGCTTTCTATTTACTGGTGAGCACAGTTTTTCTTTTATTTGGGAAACAAGTATTGTTGGTTAGTTGAGCTCCCTACATTTATCTGGGATTGAGACTGGCTTGATGTGTGGGACTTATTGTCAATATTGACGTTGTAGTATTTTATTATACATTTTATTCATGGTCTTGAGTTTGTTAGATATTTCCATATCATGCTGCAGATTGAATGGAGTAGTTTATCTCTGTATGTAACCCTTGACTCCATTATCATATGACAGCCACTTAAGTAATGTACTAGAAGCCCTCTGCGGTTCCTTTACAACTGATGGGATAAAAGGTCCTTGTAGCGTATTTGTTATCAGTACACGAGCAGGTTCAGCCTTCGACTTGTCCATGGCTCAGCAGTGCAGCGCAGGTTAAGAGCTGCTAATGACAAAGTAATTAGAAAACTACTCAGGTGTTAAATCCTCTAATGCTGTTTGTTTGGCTGAGACTCCACTCCCAGCTCAGTTGTCAGAGAGTGCAGGCAGTGACACAAAACAGCATCAGGTGCACGTACACACAAGGTCGCACACATCTGTGTTTAGATTTGTGAGTAAAGCTATGCATCCTCCGCTCAATTTAAACATTTTCTGATGCTGTTTTCCTTTGGTCTGGCTCAAACCTTATCCCCCAATGTCTTTCAACTTTTCAATCGACTTTCTGTTCCATTTCCTTTGGTCCTTGGCTGTCCGTGTCTTTACTATTTTCTTTTGTAAAGCGTGTATATTTTTCCAGGTATTTTGGCAACAAAAACAATTTTATTTAGTTTACAAGAAACAATATCATTATGATTTTAATAGCAAAAATAGAGTTAAAATATACTTGAAATGTATATGTATAAGATTTGAAGAAATAGTTTGTTTTTAGTTTAGTTTATTTGTTTATTTGAGCAGTTAATAGTCTGCTCAAAAGGAGTGGGCTGAAGCAAACGCTTATGAGCGCCTACCCCCGAAATCAATACAATAAAAACATAAACAATAATAATACAATACAATCATTACAATAAAAACATGTACAAAACAATTATAAAGAACAGCAAAATAAATGGATTATCTACACCTGCAACATCTGATCATGGCAGAAATGTAATCACAATATCAATCATACAATCAGCAGCATCATACCTTGACCTGCCTCATGTGCAAGAAAGAACCCGCTACACTTCAAAAGCGGCTATTTCAACCCAGACCAAACTTATAAAGCACTGTTTGAAATGTTGAATATTTAACAGAAACGAAGCACAACTCTTGTTTCATGTCTAGTACAAAGCAAGTAACAATTAATACATTTCTTTCAGCATGTTACCAGTGCCAAACATTGTTAACATTACCGAAAGTCACTAGTTTTATGTTAAAAAGGAACATTAATATACATATTATACTCCGTGATCTTGCTACTTACCAGTTGTCATTACCATCCTCAGTATAATATTAATTTGTGTACAATTTTCCTTACTTTTTTATTTTGTTTTTTGTATGCCCTACATAGGGCATACAAAGCCCTATGTAGGGCCTGGCATTAAAAAGCCAGGGTGTAGAGCGGGACAGTTGAAGAGGGCAGTAGTTCCCCATCAACAAACCCCCACCCAGCTGCCCCAACAGCTGATGTTCCTATGCTGAGTGGTGCATTAAAAGACAAGGTTTTGAGCCTGTTGGGAGGGTCTCTCTCAATAGATCCATAACCTGCCTACCCTAATTGTCAATTTGTAAATTTGAGCAATAGAATGACAACCATCCAAGCAGTAACACTCTTCCCTGATTATAGAGGAAAAAATACACATAATTGATCCCTCTGCCCCCCCTAGTAACAACGCATTTCTACCTCTCTATATATTTCAAGTCTTTAGTTTGTATTTATATTTGAACAGGTTGATGTATGGACATCGTTTCAACTCCATCTCCAGTTTATTCCACAATTGTACACCATTAACTGTTAGACTAAAACTTTTCAAAGTTGTGCTGTGTTTCTGAATCCTAAAGTTTAATTCATCACGTAAATCATAACGACCAGTACGTTCTTGGAACCTTCTTTGTATTTGGTTTGGTAACGATTTATACCTTGCTTTGAATAACATCTGTACAGTTTGGAACTCAACAATGTCACAAAACTTCATGATCTTTGATTTTAAAAATAATGAGTTTGTGTGGTCCAAAAACCCAACTTTATGAATTACTCGGCTAGCTCTTTTTTGCAACAATACTATTGGTTTAACTGTTTTTAGTACTACCCCAAACCACAGTGCAATAATATAAATAGGGCAAAATCAGAGAACAGTATAAGATGTGTAGAGCTTTAATGTTTAAAATGTGCTTTGCTTTTGCAATTACTGAAATGCTTCTAGAAATATTTGTAGATATTTAATATGAGCGTTCCAAGTAATTGTATCGTCTATTATCACATCACACCCTCTATCTGAATTGCTTCCTGAGCATAGGAATTACAGTTACCGAATATCATCATTTTGCTTTTACTCAGATTTAAAGATAGTTTGTTTTGTTTGAACCACTTATTGACACTCTTGAGTTCTTGCTAATCAACAAAAATATCCCTGGACGAATCAATGTTGGGCACTCTCAACTCTCAACTTCACAGCTCGGGACCCTTAACTGTAAAATGTATGTGCCACATATAGTAATTTCAAGGGGAAAAAATAACCTCCCTTTGGAAACCTCTTGACTAGTATTTTAAATTGTATATTCTATAGTTTAGAGATGCCAGAGATAACGCGATATTTTCAAATCTCTTTTAGGTTGGCTGCATGAACTGGCCAAGCGTCTGGGCACTCCCTACATCCTGTCCCCCTCCTCCACTCTGGTACCGGTGACGGTGAGTGGCCTGCAGTCCAACAGCAGCCAGTGGAACATGACAGGGGTGGAGGTGGCGGGGCAGGCCTCCTGGAACTCCTCACAGTTAGGAAACCTCTCAGGGGCAGACGCTGTGTCCGGGACGGGAGCTGGGAGCGGGGGCATGTGGGCGCTGGCAGGGGGTCCCTCCATGCGCAGCAGTTATGTGACCTCCCTGTACTTCGCCCTGAGCAGTCTGACCAGTGTTGGGTTTGGAAATGTCTCGGCAAACACAGACTCTGAAAAGATCTTCTCCATCTGCACCATGCTCATTGGAGGTCAGTATGAACGCTTCACTCACACAGTCCAGCAAACTCACTGAAAAACTTTTTTTTTTCTTTTTTTAATTTAATGAAAAGCACATAACACATTATGGGGAACAACTCATGAGCACTGTATAATATGTAAAGTAGGGTAGGAATCACGCTTACACAGACTTGGCACTTGGGGCTTTACTCAAACTTACTGCACTGAATGGAGGGTGGGATATATGTGAACAATTCTTTTTTATCCATCTCTTTTTCCTAAACTGCATGAAATTGTCTACAGAGAGCAGGAGATCACGATATAGCACAGTTTGTTCTGTCCCAGCTTTTTTAAAAGCTTTGTTGTTCACACAAAGGGCACCTGAATTCCTAAAAAACTCGTTTCTGATCTTATTCAAAATGTATTTGTCCCTTTTTTTTTATTTCATATGGATCAATCAATCAATTTCCACATAATTTTAGAAATTGACAAAAGAATAATCTGACAAAGAAACAAAAATGTGAAAAGCACATTCATTCAAGTCTTTGATGATATTCACGGCTATTAACCACAGCGTGAATTATGTATACACAATACAATAGAGTTCCAAGTTTATAATGAAGTTTGTCATTTTAGTGCTGTGCCCGTCTTGGGCTCTGTGCATACTTGACAGCTGTGGAGTATTTTGCAGAGTTTGGATATCTGCTCTGTTGGCCACTGCGCCGGAGGGAACAGCCGTTCAGATGTAAAGACATTAGTCAGGGATTCACTGGGCTGTGTAGGTGGCCCGTGTCAGGCTGCCTTCTCAGCAGGTTTACATTTAACGGCACATTGTCACTTTGCAGGTGATTTGAGGTTCTTTTGGGTAGTTACCTGAACAGCACCATTATATTAATGTATTATTATTGAGTTGAAAGAATGTATGACTCTTCTACAGCTACTTCTACATTTCTATTCTGGTTCTAATACTTTCAACGTCAAACTCTGTGGAAAAGTGAACATAAAAGTTTAAGAACATTTCTTTATACCTCTGGTTTAATCATCTTTCTGCAAATAATGGGTCAACATTACACTACTTAACTCTTACGCAGTTTGTTCCTCATAAATATGATATAATTTAAATTGTATTTTTAATAATGTACCGCTGTTGTGTTGTTGTATTTCTGGTATCTAATTGAGGACGATTTGTGCAGGATTTGACTGAACTATAATCACTATTTTTGGCTTTCATCCTCCTTTCCAATATATTATGGACTTTGAACGCTTTTCAAACTTTTTAGTTTTGCCTGAATTGTTCCTTTTTCTTTGTGTTATTATAGCCTTGATGCATGCGGTGGTGTTTGGTAACGTGACTGCCATCATACAGAGGATGTACTCACGCCGCTCGCTCTACCACACTCGAACCAAGGACCTGAAGGACTTCATCAGAGTGCACCGCCTGCCCAAAGCCCTGGAGCAACGCATGCTCGAATGTTTCCAGACAATGTGGTCGGTCAATAATGGAATAGATGTCAGCGAGGTGAGAGTGCAGCTCTGCAGCGCTGAAAGTGAACTACATGTACATGGGGGGCTCCTGTGCTTGTCAGACATGTCTACTTTACAAAGGATCAGAGATGTTTGCTCTGTACTACAAATGGATGTTTAATAAGGTTTTTGTCTTATATTTTATGACATTTTGATCACTTTAGCTAATTGGTCAGTTCAAATTAACACATTTTTCAATTACATATACTAGATATATTTTTCCCATCCAAGACTTTCAGAGGCTTTATTCAAGCACTGTAACTGCAACTCTGAAATGGGCACAATTCAGACTGGACAATGACAAGACCAACTGCAGAGAAGCTGAAATGCTATAATGAAAATGTTCAAAGTGAGTTTCTTTTTCAATTGGCTTTTTGCTTTTTTTTGTCCAGTTAGCTAAAAACTGTTCAAGATCATGGAACTATTTTTTTGTATTTATTTATTTATTTGAGCAGGGACAGTGTACAATATACATTAGCCTCAGAAAGGAGAGATGCATTGTACCAGATTATAGCACTTGTGCTAATTTCCACCTGCAGTCCCTGGGCCTATTGTACATGTTTTTAGTGGTAGGGGAAACCGGAGTACCCGGAGGAAACCTACCTACCATAGGGAGTCAGAAGTCAGAAATATAATAAAAAAAAAAATATCCAATAAAAAATATCCAAAACTGGATAATTTACCAAATTAATACTGTTTATCTTCCTACTGCTTCTGATTAATATTAATAACAAATCTTATTAGTGAATTCAATTGTCACTACTACTGTTGATTAATGCTTTTGTTTATTATCAGCCACAAATCTGGATGAATGAAGAGGGTTACATCAGACATCCAAAATACTGTGAGGCTTTCTTGGTATTTAACTCCATGCCTCTCGCCTCCAGCTCCTGAAGGACTTCCCAGACGAGCTACGAGCTGACATCGCCATGCACCTGAACAAGGAGCTCCTGCAGCTGCCCCTGTTTGAGTCGGCCAGTAGGGGGTGTCTGCGCTCATTGTCCCTCATCATCAAGACGTCATTCTGCGCCCCGGGGGAGTTCCTCATCCGCCAGGGGGACGCTCTACAGGCCATTTACTTTGTCTGCTCCGGGTCTATGGAGGTCCTCAAAGACAACACTGTGCTGGCTATTCTGGGTATGTCTAGCTTTTAAATGTCCACACAGTATATACATGTCAGAGAAAATTGCATATTAGACATTTTTTCCCCATACTCATTTAGTCTTCTGCATGTTGTCTTGTGACAGTATGTATGCACACATACATGGTGGTTAGATTAGATGTCAATGATTGAATCAACTTCAGCCACAGCAATTGAAATGATCAAACTTATTAAAGGGAATAAATAAATGTGTTGACACGGGGAGGTAGGAATCTTTCAGGACATTACATTTCAGATTTTAAAACTTGCTTTTCTTTCCTCAACAAGTTACTCTGATTTTATGTTTGATTTCACTTTTCACAAATTTACATGCTTCTAGCTAATTATCCCGAGTGGCTACAGGGGGTGACAATTATTTCAAAGAAATTATTTTTAAAAGTGTTGATAGAAAATTGGATCAAAGTGCCACTTTCACTCCAACAGACAATTATCTGTCAAGCCAGAGCTTAATGAGACGAAGTGGCATCATTATGATGTTGAGATGTTGAGCTGCATAGGTAATGAGGGTGAGGAATGACATGTGTCTGTTTCACTGCAAATATCATGAATCACTTACAGAAAGGCACTGACAAGACACGTAACAGGCTTGTGACGATAATGAATGATCATTACGACACAGACCAGTGTGTTAACGTATTATGTTTCTGGACACAATATTTTTGTATTGGGATTATTGCATTTCATTCTGTCTGTGTAAGCTTAAGTGTAATGGAACGTGATGCCAGGCTTAAATGATTCAAGCACTCAAAATGTGTTGAGTGCAGGGATTTTTACGCACTGGTGAGCTTGCCCAGAGGCAGGGCATGATTGATTGGTTAAACATAAAAAAATGAACTAAATGTGGCATGTTAAGTGTACTTTTTTTGTCAAGAGAATTTCAAGATCAAACATTTGAGGTATTTCAGGACAGGTCTGTTCATTTAGAAAGTAAGATCATGTTATGGCAATTATCAATGGCGACATAAGAATCAATGTTTACACCATATGTCTATTTATCTATATTCCAATCTAAAACAAAATAACAATCATAACATAGTTTCTTCAACAGAATTGTATCCTCCTGGCCAGAAGTAATAAGTGCAGGTGCTGCTGGCCTCAGTTTTATCCAATCCAACCTGTGGAAACACTTGATGTGGATTTGAGCTGAAGAAAATAGGATCTCAATGCGTGTGAGGAAAGATAGATGGGATATCTGTATCAAACAACGGGATAGACAGAAAGGGTTGGGGGGGCATGCTCGACAAGTACACGGGCATGGCGTCCTGCAGAGTAATGCCTTGTTCGACTTGAGCAGTGCTGTAGGAAGCCCACTATGAGCCGTCACAAATGACAGAGCGTGCATGAGGGAGCAGAGGAATTGATGGAAAGAGGAGGCTTCGAAATGTAGCCACAGCAGGGTTGGGGTCCAGATATCACAAGCTCAGTCGGCAATCAATACTTTAAAGGCTTCATGTGATAGATAGATAGATAGATAGATAGATAGATAGATAGATAGATAGATAGACAGATTATTATTTATTATTTATACTTTTTGCCCCTTAAAACTGTTTTACCCATTGTACATAAGATATTTCTATTTACTATTTAATTGTTTGCACATTTCCTGTCTATTTAAGTCAATTTCTCCATTGTGAGATCAATAAAGGATTATCTTATCTCATCTTAAACGTGTGAAAAAGAGGTGTGTTTTTAGGAGAGATTTAAAAGCAGGTAGAGACTGAGCCTGTCTAATCTCTGATGGCAGCTGGTAATAAACAAGATTACGAACGCTATTTAAGAATACATACAAAACAGGATTATACTATTATCCCATACTTTATTGCATTTATATACTTAATATAACTACTCTATACATTATGATTACACTACCTTTTACATTGTACCTAACTAAATTTAGTACAATGTAATCTGCTTTGTAACAATCTGTAATAACCTACGTAGTATTATTAGTACATACACAGTGGAATAATGTGTATTAGTATTTTGTAGGTACATAATGTAATGTAAGTCATAAGACCTTTAAAGTTTGGGCTAGAGTTAGGGTTTTATGTCTTATTGCATTATGTACCTCCAAACTGTACATATCATTCCATTATGTAACCCAGGCACAAGTTATTAAACATTGTTACAGAGCACATTACATTAAATTTGACAAGTACAATGTATCAAGGGCAGTGTAAAATAAAGTGTTTGAGCCCCATGAGTGAAGGCAAAGGAATCATATTTTTTATAGAAGATTCACAGACACAAGTAACCCATAGCGCTCTACAAGGGGGACGTTTTTCAATCACTCCTTACTCAGTGTGGTAGACTGAAGTGCGGCTGCACCAATCTGTGCCCACGGACCCCCCTGACCATTAACGACCACTGACTCACGCGGGCTACCTGGAAACATGTCCTCCCATCCCCGCTCCACCTGCTTATCCTCGGAGATAACAAATTATACAATTTGGTTTATCCATGCCATTATGAGGTGAATCTATCTTTATCAATCCATACCAGAGGCAGTACATAAAGCCACTCTCTGTTGTATTTTACTCAATGAGTAGAATAAAATACAAGCATTGTTTAACTTGTTTAGCATTATTTATACCTAAAACCAAAACGTCTCCTCTGCATTTTGAATGAGCTTGCCTCTGCTAGGACCTGACATATCAATGGAGATACTGTTTATTTTTACTTTTGCTTTATTGTCTGTACTGAACCTTTAGATTCTCTTTTGTGGAAAATGACCGTAGTTTCAGCACTAGGGAACAGTGTCAACATCTAGTAATAGGTGTATTCTGGTCATGTTTTCTCAATATTTGCATGAACTCACAGTGAATGGTTTTGTATTTGCTCGTGGATGCTAAAGATAGTTATTAACCCCCCTCTGAATGAGACTGTTGGACTATTGCCATGTGGCACAAAGGCACACCTGTACAAACCGTTTAGTATAATTGCTTTAGCGGGCCGTCTTGCACGTTCAAATCTAATTTCCTCCCGAGCAATGGCAAGACTAATCCAGCAAACAAGACTTCCTGATGCGTGTTATGGATAGACAGTGGATGAATTCTGCTTTTATGCAGTTGACAATGACAAACACATATGCCTGCCAAGAGACTTTCTCTAAAGGTCAAGATGGACCGCACTGATGGTTAGTATCTCGCAATTTGTGTGTGTGAGAGAGAGGGAGAGATGAAGAGGGTTTATGTGGAAATGCCAAGCCCCCAGCCCCATGTATGAAGTCGATCGTAACACACACGTCAATAGGCTGAAGGCAGTGCTCCTGGTATTAATAATAAATATGGATATTGCATTATTTAGAGATCTGGATTATTAATGCTGAAATGTGGATGAAGCCAAAGACCCCCAGAGCACCAGTGGAGTTCACATGGGGAGTCTAATTACTGTTTACCCCACACATGACACTCTGATATAAAATGCCTGAGTTTGAACATGTTGTCAGTGACTGTCCATCAGTAACTTGCTGTTCACTATGTAATCTTGAAACATTTATTCATTATTTGTGAGAGACATGAGTAATAAATCCTTCTTTTTTTTTTAATAATGAGAGTAGAAGACCAGCAGCGGTTTGAAACTCCTGTAGGAAGTCATGTGTCGCTTTTGTGCATATAGCCCATTATATATATCGTTTTATAGTGTTCTTTACTAGTGGCTTACTACAACTACATTCGTTGCTGTCCTCTCTACAACTTCTCTCCTTCTTCACTTTTATCTTCCATCCCTGTTGCTTCTCATCTGTGGTTTTGAATATTTAGGCATTAAATATCTAGGTCCTCATTTGTTGCAGTTTTGTTGTTATGGCATTGATTTGTGCTTACAGCTTACTATCGCTTTTCGCTTTCTTCTTTCCATCTCCGCTTCCGTCCTTTTCTCCTCCTTATGTTGTACACAAATAAATGCTCTTACTGGCACTTAACCTTGTTCTGCAATCCATTACGGCCATCTTCCAATTGCCTCTTTACCTCAGTTGCTTTTTGCTGCCCTGAACCTCACTGTCCACAAATAAAGATATCCTGAAATGTAATGTTGTTTACTAATGACTCTATGATAGCCACCGCTCTCTGCTCTCTGTTCTCTACATCCTGCCTCCTGTTGTTTCTTCTACAGTCCGGTCCTCCGATCAAATGGTTCTAGACGTGCCCAGGTCCAAGTACAAACAGCTAAAACATAGTTAACACGATAATATTTAAGATTTTGCTAAAGACTGTACCCAGCTTTCTTTAGTATGGCCATTGTTGTGATGTTTATAGTTATACTTCCTTATTGGACACTGACAGGAAGTGACATGGAGCTGTGCTGTGTGAAAGCTTTGTTTTATGTATCAATAAAAATACAAATAAATCGCTGCTTCAGTGAAATAAAATGATAATAAGGCAACTGATGTTATCCATCTACATAAGTTATATTTTTAAACACATTAAAACCTGTCATATGCAGGATGTCTAGGATGCAATTATGTTGTTTGTTTTTAAATTGTTTAATCTTTCTGTGAAGCACTTTTGTCTTCCTGGTGTTGTTGTAAAGTACTATATAGATGAAGTTTGATTGATTTATATAATTTCTATAAACTAGAGATGCACCAATCCATACTTTCTGTCTCAGGATACTTTGGACTTTAAGTATCTTCTGATCCCAGAAGTTCTGACACCAGAGTTCCTTTAAACAATGTGAGCATTAAAAATGATGCAAATGTGCTCGGATTTTATACTTGGTATGAGTAACTCTGCAACAGTGTTATATAAACTAGAAAGCAAACATTATAAGGCATTCAGCGGTGGCAATAGTGTAATTTATTTGCCAAAATGCTGAACTGATCCAGTCCAGATACCCGTATAGATTGCGTTCTCATGACATCACAACATCCTAAAGAGCTTATACTTTAAAATTAAGGTGATGGACAGCTGAGAATTCTATGGTGGTAACTATAGTAACCGTCAGAATGGAGATGTTTTTGGTTTATCTCTCTCATTACTAGACCAATCCACATGAAATGGTTCCAAAGCTCAATGTCTTCTCTGTCAGTAAATGTAAACCAACCAAGGTCGTGTCAGCAGCATTACACCATCCGGTCTCTGCCAGCCTTAAGACACAACCTTCTTATGGCGTTGGGTCACCAATGTGCAGACACTAGCTACTTTCTGCGGTAGATTCTAAGTTTGTTCTCTTGGGAACTCTACTATAGCCTATAATGAATTGGACCCAGGAGTTTGGGTGTTTTTTTGGTTTGTTTCCCCAAAACCACTAACAAGCTGTCATTCACATTCAAGGAGCTCGTGGAAATTTTACTCAAACTTGTGTTGCACCAGGTAGTTTATTTTTATATATGTATTTTTTTTTTCTTCCCCTGCCTGCTTTTGTGGAGCCGCTACTTTGATCTCTAGCCTTTGATGATCCGTGGCTCACAGTAGGTGTATATGTAATTGATTTTTTACCAACTTCAGTTGCGTTTATCTACTTCTGAACAAGCCCTCTTCATAAATTGATGTGGTGCCGATGAAAACGTAACAATGTTCTAACCCTAAATGGCTCCGTGTCCTTTTGTCTCCACAGGCAAAGGAGACCTGATTGGCTCTGACTCACTCACTAAAGAGCAAGTGATAAAGACCAACGCCAATGTCAAGGCGCTGACCTATTGCGACCTTCAGTACATCAGCCTGAAGGGACTGAGGGAGGTGCTGCGCCTGTATCCGGAGTACGCTCAAAAGTTCATCAGTGAGATCCAGCACGACCTCACCTACAACCTTCGAGAGGGCCATGGCACAGACGTGAGTAGGAATACAAATAGGAAAATACAGCCGGTGCATGAATGGACTTTATGCAGCAGTCAGAAATACTGTATTGCTGTGTTAGTTGTAGAGGACTGCACTAGAAAAGATGTTTGTATGGTTTGAACTACACAGTGAGCGGGTTGTTCTTATTACAGATGTTTGTTTTTTTCAGAGGGCATTATATTACCCAAATAATTGTCGTCTTAGCAGTGATTTTGATTTGATTGCAATTGAATGTGCGACCGTGAATGCCACCTCTCACTGGTGCATGGTGTTGTTGTGTCCTGAGACACTTTACCCGCCCTGCTTCCAGCGTCTGTGCACATTAGTGCATGTGTGCATGGGTAAAAGGATTTTGATGTAAAGCGGGATGATATATAAAGAAATTTTATATTTTATCCATGAAGTAAAAATTATTCAAATTGATTGCTAACTTGAGACATCAGTACCTAGTCTTCTACCTTATACATGTTGCAGAATGTCACTTCAGAGGCTGGTCGCATATTTGTCACATCTGATATGAATTGCTTGTTTTTTTGTTTTGTTTTTAGACAATTCTCTCCTCTTGTTCGTAATTTAACACATCAGTATGACCTTTGTCCTTGATGCATTGCACATTGAGTCATAGTTCCCCAACTGAAAACAACTTATGACTTATCAATATAGTGTTGACCAAAAATGTCAGTGCAGTGATCAGAGAATTGGTCTGGGAGTTGGAAGGTTTCCAATTCAAGTGCAGCCTGAGCACTTTATACAGTCCCTGGGCAGGCACTCCACCTCCCAGTCACAGTAATTTAAGGTAACTGGTAATGTAGCAGCTGGTTTGTGACAGGAAAGTCATCTGATATTTAAAAAAATATGAACAAATGAAAGAAAGATGGAATCTGCCAAAATCACCAAGCGGCTGGTCTAAATAATATAGAATGTTCTCTTCTTATTGGCCAAATGTTCGAATGCATGGTAAAACTGCCTGTACTTATATTTATCTCACTGGAGTCACTGTGTAAATATATACAGAAGCAAAAGTGCAGCCTTGAAAATGCACATTTGTAATTCAATTCCGTATGCCTCGAGTATGTGCCCTGAAGGCCTCACCTTAAAAGCCGCATAAAAAAACGCTATTCACGGCCTTCATTCTCACACTCAGCTTATTTATAGCTTGTTGTGCATTTCACATTGGAAAACGAACTCTCAGCCCCAGCCTCGACTGGTGCGGCACGAGATGAAGCGACCAGAATAGCTTAGTGCTGCTGTTTGAAGCTGTCCTGTTACTAAAAATAGCATGGGGGGGAAGCACGGGCTCTCCCTGACTGGCTGTCCCCCTCGCTGCTGCTGCTAAGATTGGATCCTGCTGGATATAAATAACCCAGCCAGTCGGGGGAGAACAGTTGAGGGGGGGAGGAGGTAGCAGCGAGGATACAGGAGGGATGGGGCTGTCTCATTTTCTTCTCCTTTATCCCTCCCTTTCTACTGCAGTGCTCGATGTTCCTCCGGGGCAGAGTACACTTACTGCAGAGAGAGTGGTCTTGGACATGTATGTGTGTGTGCATGTGGGGAGAAAAACACACACAGAGTGGTTGTGTGGTGTCTAGAGGATGGCCCATTCCAAATGCACAAACAACTGCCAATATCTTTGCTCCAGGTTGCAGTGGTCCAGCTTGGTTATGCATACAAAGCTCCTCTGGTTCTATCTGTTGGTCAGGAGTGGGGTTGCATATGTATGACCAGCAAAACGGCAAAGTAATGCACAATGGTGGGTCAAAAAAAGATGGAAAAGTCTTGGTTGACGGGGAGCTTACACGAACATGATTTTGACAAAGGTTTCACTCCAAATGTCCTTCCAGATTCTCCTTTTCTCCTCTCCTTAGGGAGTAACAAAGTGAAATTGCTGACTGGCTTGTGGTCTTTCTGAACTGGGTGGTTTTCAAACTTATTTAGCTGGTGTTTTATGCCAACCCTGTGGCTCCTCAGTCTGGAAAGGTGTATGAAAGTGTGTGTTTCTTTTTAATAGCTAGAACTGCAGCTGCATATGAAAATGTTAGTCCCAAAAAAACAAAAACAAAGTTGTTGTTTCAGTTTTTTGTTTTTTTCATATTGCTGCAGACAGACTGTTATGACTCTTGCGCCTTGAGGAACGCGAAATAAACTAGTTGACTAAGCTCACAGTCAACAACAAGCCGTGTTTTGTTTCACTGTCTCGCACAGCACAATCTCCAAATGGTCTCTGCCGTTTATATCCACGTTAATGCTCGATAGGTGCGATATTAAGAGATGTCACGCGTTTTTATATCCACACTTTTCACATGTATGAGCACCGTACTTGAGATGCTGCAGTCGGCCCGTGGAGCATTCAAACATGCAGTCACACGTTCACAGACACAGCCTATCTATCACACCCCCGCATCACTCGCAGCTCCTTGGATTTCTTTTCTTTTTTTCTTTTTTTTTTCTCAGGAGCTCTGAGCTAAGATTAGAAACAAGAGGGCTAAAAATAAATTACACCGGCACGAGATGGGGGAGTTAGAAACAAGGACGGGGGGGGGATGGAGGGAACGCTGAGCAGGCACAGACGCTTGATTAGACGGTTCGAGGGGGAAAGCAGTGGGAAATGGTCTGGAAAATAAATGAGGCAAAACATGGGGCGTTGGTGTCTCTGCATGATGAGATGTGACTAATTGTTAATGCTGCATATGACAGTGTTGGGAAAAATTATTATTTATTCATTATTTCATGTCACAATGGGAGAATGTACAATCAGTTAGATGTGCATAGTTTTACGCCTTTACCATGCACTGATAAATAGGAAGGCCAATCTACATTAGGAAAGGTTTTATATGTTAGATAGGCCTATGGTTTTAATGCAACTTTAATGGATATAATATGTAATTTCACTTTGTATGTATATCACCAGAAAAAGAGCACAGAGAAATTGCAAAATTGAAGTCTGGGAGCATAGCTGAAAATGACTGCCGGCTGTAGACTCAAGACTGCAAATGTCGAGTCAGGCTTTGCTGCTGAAACAAAAACATCAAGAACTGATTTAACTTTATGAATCAGTGTATTAAGTCGAATCTTTATGGACGACAAAATAAACATACCACATTTGGACTTTTTAGTGCTAGTGTTATTTGGCTTCATATTTAGAAAATAAAACGCAGAGGAACCACAATGAGAGTTGGTCTTGGTGGCTTCGGGGGTGGTCAGGAGTCAAAGACAATGGTGCAAAGACAAGGACAAACTGACAGTATTCCTCACAGGAGTGTTAAAAAAAAAAAAGAAGAATTCAAAATGTAAAAATATCTTTCTTTAAATGCTTTGTTTACAATCAGTTGATGCCAGGACTGTTTGGTCTTTGATTGCCCCCTAATGGTGAGAGTAGGTACATTGTGATCCTTGTGTTTCAATCGATACATTCAACAGGCTTTCATTTCAACAGGTCTTCGAGGCCACAACTTGAAACAAATGCATCAGATTCACTTGATTAAACCCAAGTTTATTCTGCTCGCAGGGCGACTGGGAGAGTAACGGAGGTCTTGTGAAGAAGTTGCCTTCCATTAAGGAGGATGAGGAGGGAGATGAAGAGCAGAACTCTGTGTCCCGGGCCCCTCGCTCCCCTCTGCGCCTGAGCAGGGGCCTGAACTCACCCCTGCGCTCCCCCCTGCTGCCCCCCCGGCCCTTCCGCTCCCCCTCTGAGCACTTGCGCCCCAGCACTCTGCAGATCCCTGTGGTCAGCTTCAACAGTGCGCCGCCTGAACTCAGTCCGAGGTAAAGATACACCACAAGGCAAACTCACGTACAGAGCTCTACGTCTCAAAGTCTTTCAAGAATGCATCTATCGGTTGTGTGTCAGGAACCCCCCCCGCCTCCCTTTGAATATATTTCAGGGTGCTCAATATGGGTATTCTATAGCTCTGATAAAACAGTCCAGCCACATGCCTACTGCATCCTCAAAACAATGCCTACCAACAGTGGAGTAGCGCTGGTGTGTGGGGTCAGTAGCAGCACGACTGACTGCGGCTCGCACTGCAGCTGTCCGTGTGCCGTCGGTCGGTTTCCATGGCAACTGGATTACGCCGGATTACAGTGTTTAAAGGATGTATAGGTTTTCTCACTGTGAGAAGGCGTGTGTGACGAAAACAAAAATTGTTACCAGAACTGACCAAGGGAGACCAAAAGATGCAGCTTGTATTTGATATTTTTTAGGTATCCCAGACACATACTGTAATTACCGCCTCAGTGCCTTTTATCACCCGCCGATCTGATTTGCATTCCTCTCTCAAGGCCTTATTCTTTAATCCTGTTTTCTGCAAAGATTCGTGGACGGCATCGAAACAGAGAGCTTCTCCAACTTGTCTCAGAAGTTTGAGTTCAGCCCCAGTCTTTCCCCTTTGGGATCTTCTCCATATCCAGGTAAAACATTAATGTTATGTGTCATGTCTATATGCTTTGTGCATTGTCTTTATGTCAGAGCGATTTCTAATAGACAAGATGTGCGTTTTAGGAATGAGGGAGCAGGCTGACATCAAGCATAGTGTGTCCAAACTGACAGAGGAAGTAAGTCTTTAACATATCATTTTCTTATCAATATGTTTGCATCTTTTTGATTAATGCTACTTCAACCCATGAAATCAATGTTAAAAACAAAAAAACAAAAAACATCAACAACATACATATACATATTACTTTTATCCAAGTCTAGTTTAGTGCAAAGAGGTCAATCCACAGATAAAATCACTGTGTGTTTGTAGACCACGAATCGCGCTCACAGCAAGAAGGTCCAGGGTTCGATTTCTGGACCATGTGATGCCTATGTACAGTGCCTTGCCTTGACCTTTTGCATATTTTGTCATGTTTACGACCCTAAACATAAAGATTTTTACTGAACGTTCACACACATGTAACAGACAACTGTGAAGTGAAAGCAAAATGATACATGATTCTGTATTTTTTTTTTTTAAATAGAAAAGTGAAAAGTGGGGCGTGCACAAGTATTCATACAGCATGACTTAATACTTTATGGAACCTCCTTTTCCTGCAATAACAGCAGCAAGTCTTTTGGGGTTTGACTCTACGAGGTTTGCACATCTAGAGACTGACATTTTAGCCCATTCCTCTTTACTAAACAACTCAAGCTCTGTCAAATTAGAAGGAGAGCGTTTGTGAGCAGCAGTTTTCTGGTCTTTCTACAGACTTTCAATAGGATTTAGGTCAGGACTTTGACTGGGCCATTCTAACACATTAATATGTTTGTTTTTAAACCATTCCATTGTAGATCTAGCTTTGTGTTTAGGGTCATTGTCCTGCTGGAAGGTGAATCTCCGCCCCAGCCTCAATTCTCTTGCTGACTCCAGCAGGTTTTCCTCCAAAATGTCTCTGTATTTGGCTCCATCCATCTTCCCAACTATTCTTACTATCTTCCCAGTCCTCGCTGAGGAAAGCAGCCCCATAGTATGATGCTCCCCCCACCATATTTGACACTGGGGATGGTGCACTCAGGACGATGAGCAGTGTTAGGTTTGCTCCATACATAACGTTTTGCATTTGGGCAAAAAGTTCAATTTTTGTCTCATCTGACCAAAGCACCTTCTTCCACATGGTAGCTGTGTATAACTTAACGTTGCTTTAAACTTCTCCACAGCTTTATCCCTGACCTCTCTGGTGAGCTCCTTGGCCTTTATAATGTTGTTTAGTGACCAATAAACTCTGACCATAGCTCTGAGGCCCTCACAGAACAGCTGGAATTATACTGAGAGTAGATTATGCACAGGTGGCCTCTATTTAATGGTTAGGACAAGGTTTGAACATTCTGCAGTCATTAGGAATGTTATGAAGGCAATTTAATGCACTCAGAAATGCTGTATGAATACTTATGCACGCCCCACTTTTCACTTTTCTATTTTTTGTAAAATAACAGAATCATGTATCATTTTGCTTTCACTTCACAGTTGTCTGTTACTTGTGTGTGTGTGAACTTTTAAAATCTTTACGTTTAGGGTTGTAAACATGACAAAATGTGTAAAAGTTCAATGTGTATTAGTACTTTCGCAAGGTACTGTATATGTGAAAAGTTTGCATGTGCTCCTCGTGCCTGCGTAGGGTTCCCCCACCACTAAAAAAAACATTTGTAGGTTCCTTCTGTGGCAAGAAGTGATTCTGAAAGGTCAAAATTATGATAAAAATAAGAAAGTATCTTTTCCTCTAAATGTACTGTTCAAGGTTTGTAATTGTATTCAGCGGGCCCAGATGCTTGGACCACATAATGATCTAATATAATAATGTATTAATTAATAAACTATTAAGACGGTTCTCCTCAATTTGACATCTGTCATAACTGAAGTGAAAGATGTTGGCTGCTAAACAGTTTTTCCTCGTGTTTATTCTCATGTTCCTGCAGATGAACAGTCTCTCCAAACAAGTGTCCCAGCTCAGTCACGAGTTGCAGGAGATGACCCGCCTCCTAAAGCCCCTCCTGCAGGCCTCTCCACAGTCGTTCCTGGCCACAGCAATTTCAAACTTGACCCCGCCCCCCAGCAGCGCCAGCCAGCAGCCGCCCAGCCTGACGGTGCCTCCCTCCATGACTCCGGTCACCCCTGTCACCCCTCGCTCTTCGCAAAGACCAGACTCTCAATACTTACTGGACTGTACGGTCACAGAGGACGTGGATCTGCCTGGATGTCTTCTCCCTACACCAAACACGCCACACAATTCCTTGACATCATCCCCTCTTCTGCCGTCCAAATCTAACAGGTTTAACTGTAAGACTGATGAGGGACTTCCTGAAGGATCACCTGTTATCCGGAATCTTCACATTTCATCCAATAACGGGATAGTCATCCCGGCACATCAGGAAGCTCCACATACACCTTCCCCTTCTCTGTCCTTTTCAATGTCAATGTCCTCGTCACCATCGCTGTCCCCTTGCCAGGGCCCCCACCTGTCCCGTCCCAGTAGTTGCAACAGCCGAAACCTCCTACAACACCCCCAATCGCACCATCCACCCCTCTCCTCCCACTGCTCCGCTCCCCCCTCTCTCACCTCGTCGCCGGGGGACCGCAGGTTAAAGCAGGTTCTACCACACACCTTCTCCCCCTGTCCCTCAACGCTGTCCCTACCAATGTCTTTGGACTCCAGGACAAGGCACGGAGACTCCCCACAGACTGCGTTTCGGTGTAATTCGCGACAGAGTCAGGCCGAGGGGAGACCACCCTGTTGTCCCCAAGAGCTGGAGATGCAGGAGAGAGGACACACAGACTCTAAGCAGTCCTCCACGGAGCACATAAGCTTCATAGACGAAGAATAGTGTTCTGAACCTGAGTAGCACAGACACATTGGGCTCAACAAAAATGAAGGACATGTTCAACTCAAGGTGTGTCCAGAACGTAATTACAATGATATTTTAAATTAGTTTTGTTGATAGGTTTTTCATTTGAGTGAATCTCCAAAGTTATCAATTGTTTTACCCTGAATGGTATAATCAGAGGTGGGTTGTTTAGCCAAAACATTTACACAATTGAGAGTGATGTTACTTTAAATAATTTTACTCAAGTAGCAGTAAAACGTTTACTCAAGTACATGTACTTGAGTCAATGTAACTACTACCCGCCTCTGGGGATAACCGACATTGGTGAGATGATGTTGATTATATCCACACTACTTTAAGAAGCCATTGTCTCACCTTTCTTGACATACCCTGTGTTGTATTATGGCAAAAAGAAAATGCAAACAAACAAAAAAACTATGATTTTTACAGATAGTCATAGATCAGGTTTGTGCAGAGTACACTGAAATTGAAGCACAAAACCTGCTCTCTGCAAAATCAGAGTTACCAATTCAAAGCCTGCACTAACCAGCAACAAGGAACAACTTACACACAGCTTACTATCCACAGTCTTTGCCTACAGGACAAACTCGACTCTGCAAACACAGCTCGTATATCACACTGCTATAGCAGTCAATGCCTCTCTTCAATAAGGGCAAGTATTCTACACATATCTCAAAAACAATATTCCAAGCAACAGCGCTAGGACTGAGAATGTAACCTTTTTTATCCAATGTCACTCTTTATTTTGCTTCATTATTGGAGTTATACACAGGCATATCATTATAATTAATGACAAATTAAGTGAATCTAACACACTTCTTCTTGAAACCCATTTGGGGGATCTAAGAAAGAACATAAGCAAGTGATTATTTTTCAAGCAAGGATTTAATTTTGACAAGGGTAAAATGGTTAGGGTCAGTGCATATTAAAAACTGCAGCTCTTGAGTGTCATTCTTAAGTGTTCCAGGTTGTGTGATCTGACTTGCATATATTAGGTATGTGTTTTTTTAATTATATTGCAATCATCTGCAAGATATTCAGCAGCTGGGCTTATCCTTTGCCTGACCAGTGTTATTTGAATTAGGTAAATCCTCCATTTGGTTATCATAAAATCATATCCAAACAAAAACAAGTTATAGAAGGGGTGAATTTCAAAGAAAGTGAAAATGCCAAGTCTTGCAGGTTGTGAACCAAAGACAAAATAAAATAACGCAATAGTTTTCACACTAATTATTACTGCATTAAACTGGTCAACAACATCATAACTGTTTACAACCAGCCAACCAGATTGTACAGCAAACCCCCCTACTTCACTCGAGCTTTAGCCATCCAACCATCCGTGCCTTCTTCATCTAAACTCCCCGATAGGCCATTGTCTACAGGTAACTATTTGGAACCTAACTCTGAAAAGCCATCACCAACAAACAAACAAACACGCACCTTCAACTGAACTGCATTATATTTTTGAGCAGGGCAATGCACATTTGCAAGATTACTTTCTTATTCCTTTCTCTGCAAACATGATCTATTGTGTAGCCTTCCCAATTCAAATGTAGCACACATGCATTTATAGACAAATTCACTCAGTATAGTCGTCATCAATTCCACTGCCAACCGAACTAGCACAATGGAGGTCCCAGGACTTTCATGTATGGATATATTGCTGGTGAAGTGCTGCATAGTGCAACAAAAACTCCACCAGACATTTGTAACATAGGATTTTCAAAACGGCCTCTATTTTCAGTAACTACTAAATTTGGGAGGGTATAGGGCAAACACAAAGGGGTTTTCAAATAAATGCATGTCACTTTAATTTTTATTGCATGAGGAACGTGCCTGCGATAACAATGTCAGGGGTGGGAGTTGGTGAACACCCTGCCCTGTTGTTGAGATGTATTTTAATATTGCAGACTGCTGTTACATAATACCAGGATTACATACTGTGCAAAAATAAAGTGTTGTTTTCTAAGATGTCTGTGTACCATTTTATATTTATATATTTTTTTTAACAACAGTAGGTCCAGAAAGGACTCATAGTAGCCTACATCTCTTCTGTTGATTCTAAACATTATGTGCTCAATCTTTTTTTGACTCTTCCAGGCTCGTATAGAGGCTGTAGCTTGATGTAATATGCACAATTAACATAATTATCAGCCTTCATGCCTTATGAATATTCAAAAACAACTATTCTGGAGAGCAAAGGAATGGGTCTGCAGTTGTTCAATACTACTTTTTTCAACAATAGAAAAACAAGGTAAACAATTTTAGTGTCAAACTTCTACAGAAAGAAAACTTTCAAGTCCCACTGTATATCAAAATGTTCCCCTAATGGCAAAGGGTAGATCAAATACAGGAATCAACTTATCTGACCTATAACCTATACATCTAAACCATAAATAAGACTCAGCACGACTGCATCCATCAACATTATCTGCATATTCTCCATGACATTCATTCTGCCGCAGCTCAAATTAACATCACAAGACAGAGTAAGAGGAAAAAGGAGAACTCTAACAGAGGCATGAAATGCAATGTTTCTTTATTCCAATGCGTTCAAAGCACTTGGGGCTTTACCCTGCGGTGATCTGATTCAAAAAACCCTTTCAAATATTTCCTCCTTGTCGACAGACAATAACAATCAATCCTGGAGATCTACCATTTTTACTCATCACTTTGGACAAAGCTCAATAACATAGTACAGAAGAGTTGATTAATAAGATTGCATTCAAAGCTTCGGTCGTACATGTCTCCTATTCTTGGTATAGAATGTGCATACTTAGGAGGTATGTAAACACTATTTACTGTGTATGTGTACTTCCTATTGAGAGACTGTTGTGATTGAAATGACAAGCTCCTGACCAGATGTCTGAAGAAGCACAACTAGTAGAAAAGATTAACTAAACCTTAATAGAATCTGTTGCAAAGAACGATGTTCAAAAGCCAAATTCATAATTGCATTAGTGGACCAAAAAAAACAACAACCTAGTGTGCTGAAAGTTAAGGTTAACAGAATGACAACAGAGGGGAGGAGGAAAATAAAAATCCAAAAATATATATTTATATTTATATACATTTATATATTTACGAGGTATGTATTCACAAAAAAGAAAAGAAAAAATACATCCAAATTTTCAAAATAGGCAGTCTGTTTTTACAGATGTCATTATTTATGACATAAGAAGGAAAAATATTTATCTTAGTTAACAATTAAAAAAGTGGAAGGAGTGAAGTCCATCAATCAATCCAGCTCTTCAACCTTTTGTATTCAAAAGGTTCAGAGTCCTGAGTCTCCTCTGTGGGTTTCCCAAAAGTGTCCCGACCAACTGTCACAGGCCTGGCACTGGCGACTGGCTGCTGCACTCAAACAAAACGTCTAAATCTCAAAGCCCCAAGAGTTTACTTCATTGAAAGAAAAACCATCAGTGTCTGACGACCTCAGTCATAAAATTGAGGTTTGAGAACAAGTTGAGGTGGTGGTGTCCAGTATTTAAGTTAAAGGGAGGCCAGTCACACTTTCAAAATAGGAGATGTTGTGCAACAAACAAAGCTCCAAAATATACTAGAAACTATAGCAACCACAGGTGTCCCCCAAACAAATGTTAGTAGATTTGTCTCCACAGTAGTCATGCCAGGTACTGCTGCATAGCAGTCTTTGCCCTGTAAAATACAATGTGTTACCATAAACGTAAACATTAGATTAAATCAAAGCCATATACTAAAGGTTATTGTACCCACCGGTCACTGAGGTTGGGATCAGAGGACTGTGTGAGTTTGTGCAGAATGTCCACAAAGCCCATTTCTCTCAATTTGTCCTGACGGCCCTGAGAACCTGAGAGAATCAAGGCAAGCTCGGTTATTATTTCCAGCAGAATAAGGATACACAAAAATATATTGTTATAAGCCATGTTTAATTTAGGAAAAGTGCCAAAATTTCAGCTACTTATCACTTCTCTAATTTCCAGATGACCATACTCACCATCTTCTTCATTCCAGATTAAGTTGGAAACACTAAAAGTGGCAGCAAGCTGCAGCTTCACATTTGAATGCCCCTGATGTAAAAATAGAAAATAAAAAGTCCATGAAAACTACAGATGAGATTCAAAACGAGATTCTATTAATTATACACTGCACCATGTAGTATTTGACTTTCTGAAGCATGTCATCATTGGTCATGATGAGGTCTTTGGCTGTGTTGCCATCTGCGATGTTAGCAAGGATACACAATGTCTAGGAGAAAGGGGAGGAGATGCTGAAGTTGCATGGCATATGGTCCATGAATACACATCGAACAATACAGTATTCAGCTCATACATACTTGTTCTTTGACCTCAATGCTCTGCTCGGCCTCGAGAATCAGGGTCACTGCCTGCATGATCTGCTTCCCATGAGAACTCATGATTTGGTCTATATGCTGAGAAAGGTATGTGGAAAACAAATCATAATAAGTATCTAACTTTGTCTAAATTTTCTCCACATGTGTTCATAGCACAGGTCTCACAGGACGAGTTGAGAGTAGATTTCGTAGCAAACCGAGTGTCTTCATTAGCACGTTGGTGTCAGGGTCTGACAGGAGTCGAAACAACTGTTCTGTTCCAAGACATCGAACAATCTCCACTTTAACTTTCTGATCTGCCTGGAAAGCCATGTTCTGTAAACACAATGGGACCATAAAATCACTGAAAAATCTCCACATGTGCAACCGCAGAAAACAGACAATCAAAGAAGTATGAGCTGAACAAAGACAAGATCTTACCATCAGTGCCCAGATCCCATTGACTCTCAGAGCAGGACTATCACTCTGAGTCAAACTGCATAGTAATTCTACTACCCCCGATTCCAGGATAGGCTGAGGACATATTAAAACTCAATTAAAGTAGCATATAACAAGTTGCGTATATGGGTATATGTGGTCACCTCTTTACTGGGTGAAAACTCAAGCAGTAGGTTGCATAGTGTAGATGAGGCCATAACCAGGACTTCATCTGGAGCATTTTGTAATAACTAAAAAGGTAGAAATATTGGATACGAAGTCAGATTATTAAAAGAGTTTGAATCCATTAAAACAAAAAATAAAAGTGATTCACTAACTTTCATAAGAGGTTTCCACACAGCGTGGTCATGGAAACTCGTTCTAAGCTGTTGCACTGAACGAGACAGACTATGAAGACACCTAATGAAGATGTTTAGAAATATTACGATCCAGTAATGTGAGCTTGTGAAAAAGTGAAAGAAGTTTTACCTGACAGCAGCCAGCCGAACCTTGATGCTAGATTCTGATAAACCACTGACTATCCTGTCCATCATATTCTCCGTT
The DNA here is from genome assembly GCA_021464625.1 of Proterorhinus semilunaris. Lineage (NCBI taxonomy): Eukaryota > Metazoa > Chordata > Actinopteri > Gobiiformes > Gobiidae > Proterorhinus > Proterorhinus semilunaris. Next base: position 17,576,895 of record CM038353.1, on the reverse strand, counting down.
TCAGTAATCTGAAATAGCAACAATGATTAAGTTAGAACAATGGCTAATAACTTTTGCCAAAAAGTAATTTATCAAAATGGAACATACCTTTTTACGAATATCTTCATCATTTGAGCCCAAAGAGGCATAAAGTTTGAAAGCAGCTTGCCTGAGCTCATGTGCATGTTTTAGATCATGGTCAAGCTGAAGATGAAAGAGAAAATGATCGTGACATTGCAACTAATAATGAAAAACACAAATGCGGCACCACCGTAGTTTTAACAAAATCACCTCACTACTTTGTAGATTCTCCCGAGGTTTAAAGTTTGATTGCTCATTTTAAATCAAAAGTCAGGAATTATAACGTGCTTAATCATACCCGCTTGATGTCGGTGATTGCAGAGACAGAGCTGGGGTACTTGAAGTAGTCCGCCAACATGGCCACAAGGTGGTCTGTGGTGCTGGCAATCCTCTGCAGCTCCACGTCAGGCTCCATCAGATAGGCTAGAGTCTCCGCACCCTCTACCCGCTCCTCCAGCAGCTGTTCTTTACTACACATCCGAACCAGGCATGGCAACGTCTGAGAGCAGTTATATGAATTCACAAGTCAATTTGATATTGTAACTGTTTTTATTCCAATATTGCACAGTATATGCAGAGGATCTACCTTTACTACTACTTTGTTAGATGAAATGTATGAAAATTGCTTTATAAATAATGTTTGATTGATTGACCTTTAGAACTATACAGCTGTCATCAGTCCGGATGGCACCCGCCCGACACATGTATGTTAAACTGAAAGCAGTGGAAAAAATAAGGAATAAAAAAAAAAAACACTGATAAAACAAACTATGAAAAATGCTATGACGCTTCTCACCATTTGGCTGCGGTTAGCTGCATTTCAATGGGATGATCCCTTTGCATCATTTTGACAAATACCTGAGAAAGCAGCTCACCATCCACCAGGACTGTGACCAAAAAGCACAGACATTGTTAGCCTCACTAAAAAGCTCAGCTTAAAAATCTGAAGTTCTTACCATTCACTAGTGTCATGGAGACCTGAGTGTTCTCATACGCTAAGACTGAGAAACACTTTAGCGCCTGCATCCGAACCTGCACACAGTGTTCATTTGTTAAATCCAACTTAAATAAAATAACTACCAACTACTACAATAATTAATTTACCTTGTATGAAGGAGAAATTAATAACGGAGCAATGTTCTGAATGGCAACATGATTAAAAAGAACTGTTTGGTGCTCTGGAGTCTAAAACATGAACAAAAATGTTCATTATAACAGAAATGCAAAGGTTGTACTAGGGCAGCACAATATGAGAAAAGATAAATCAGTTCCATTAAATTTAAACAGAGATTGTAATTTGTCTTTTTTTTAAATTGTGTTAAATTAAGACAAATACTAAATCATGATGACCTAGTAAATAAGGCTAAAATAGAACTGAATTACGAATATTGTGTAATATTGTGGCTCCTTGAGATTTGGATTTTGAGTTATTCATATTGTGCAGCCCTCTAATTATCATTCTGATTGAATATACTAAACAAACAAGAATTACCTTACAACAGTGGGAGAAAATCTGAGTGATGTATTCTTGTGTTCTTTCTGAACGACTAAGAAGAGACATTAAATGGGGAATCACAGTGGGGTCCTACGAAAAGAGTAGGGAGGTTTTGTGAAGGTGGATTATTTATGACTAGTGTCCAAAATGTATGTAAGGAAATTAAACAGTGGGTGTCATACAGTGTACAGCAGCTGAACAGGGGTGACAGGACTTATGAAAACCGTTCTGAGACATCGAAGACAGGCTTCAATGAAAATAAGGTCGGGGCACAACAGGCCTAGGCAAAGATCCAAAAAATGTAACTGCAGTACTGTATTGTTATGTATTAATGTAATTTATGTCAGAACTGACCTTGAAGAAGAGCAGGGATAATATGACAGTCCACTAGAGACTTGATGTTGTTTTCCGTGCCCATGGCCAGGCTGCCCAACACTATAGCGCATTCTGTTCGTAGCTCCAGACTGGACGAGCTCTGTTGTAGTAGGTATAGTAACCTGGAAATCAGAAGAGAACACATCATTATCCACCTAAACACACAGAAATACAAATCAGAGTTTTAATACTTTGCTTTTTGTACTACATACAGCCTATGTTCATCACTCATGTGCAAACGTGTATTTAATGCAAAGGTTCGAAACTAGGACACATAATGTGAGATTGATATGTACAGTAACATACCTTGGTACAGCTCCAAGGACAATAAGATTTGCTTTTTGCTTGTTGTTTCCAATAACAGCATTTTTCATGTCACTGTAAGAAAAAGGACAATCGGTACATGTTGCATTGAGTTTTATAAAAAAAAGAATTGCCATATTATTGTTTTATTAAACATGAGCAATAACTTCTAATAGTTTATTTACAACTACTTGGGTTCATTTACTGTAAATATGTAGCCGTAGCAACGCTGACCAGAGGTGTTTGCCACCACACCATATAACAAGATTAAAAGAGCAAGGTTTTAAAATAGACACAAGAGACTTGATACCACATCTTCTATATATCCCTATATGATTGTTAATAATTTGAGCTTTTTCCTGTTACGTTGCTATGCCCTACAAGAGCCCCACAGGATATCAAATAGCAGGTGAGAGAGTGAAGTGGAAAAGTACAGCTGTAGCCGGGGCCCAGCGCAAGTGAAGCGGTAACTAAAATGACCGGTGGTTAAAAATAAAGCTAAACTTGAGTAGGTACAGGTTACCAGTGAAACATGGAACTCGATAAATGAGATCTCCGAGAACATTTGAAGAATTAAGATATCGGCTTGTAAAATCAATACATTGATAGATAGCTGTACATTTTCTTTCGGGTCGTTTTTTTTTTATTTCCAGAAAAAAAAAGGACAACATTTCAGTACAAAAACAAACTCAGAAGGAAAAGCATATTGCGATAAAATAGGACTTACATTACACCCTGCAGTACTTTTTCTGGGTCTGGATCAAATAGCCGGTCAACATAATGCCGACTAGTGGCAGTGACTTCCTGCATGAAAACACACAGACGATTAGTAAGTACGATATGTTCTGATGCATCAACACTTGCAGTAATTAATGCATAACATGAAGACAATGCAGCAGTTTCAATTAGTAATGCCACCGGTTAACTAAATACCTCTGAGGGGCTTGAAGACATTGAAACAACAATATTCATGCCATCTTGAAATGGTACAAAGCTTGTACCCAGAGGTGGCAAGTGACGCCAGAAAACTTATTTCATAAATGGCTTAACTCGAACTTTCCAAATGAGAGGAGAGTTCAGATAAACCACTACTGCTCATGTTCTCGACCAGCTGACAGCGCCAACAGTCGACTTTATACGAGGGTACAATAATGAATGGCTGAACCAGCTTTGCTGAAACATTTAAAACAAGTACAAGATCTACAGAACCTGCAGAAACAAGGTTTACACTTCGCACAAGTTTACAACATATCAAAATTGAATGTACTTAATATGACAACATCTAGCTTAAAACTAGCTTCATTGTATTTCCCACCGCTTCAACATGCAACATATCAGTGACCTTGCTTGTAACTCTAAAATTATTGTTGTGCAACACGTTTCAGTAATTAGAGATTACTGAATTGAATGGCAACTTCACAAAAGGTGATTCAGATACAACATTCGATTAGCATTTAGCTGCTAACTCATTCACTCTGACACTGACAGCTATGTTTGTTTGGATTTACTTCCTGCTAACACCAATGCCCAAGGGACTACGCAACACACACAAGTCTTTTCATTAACCTTAACTTGTGTCCGCCCGCCCGGCACAGCACAGTGATTAAACCGCTCCCACCAAAAGGAGCATAGGTACACCGCTACAGAGCTGCATGTTGAAAACTTAGCACGCCGGCTAACAGAGTCAATAAAATATTGTCCATTGCATTACAGTTATGTATATGATTACATTTAAAGTCCAAGAAGTATACAGTTCCCCAATGGGTGGTACAAGTATTTAATGTTTTCTTTAAAACTATCAGAGTGGGACTCACAGATAGCACACTGATGCGGAGTGGGGCCTCCAACAAGCACGCCATCTCTCTTCCCCCGAACAAGCGCCCCAATCGGCGCAGCACTTAGCAAACACTCCGCCCCCAGGGCAGCTGAGAGTCTTTTTAAAAAGCAAAAGCAACACATATAATACTATTTAAGTGTTGAATAAAAAAAATGCATTACTGTTATGAGGTGTATAATTACGAGCATTAAGTAAATTCAATCACAATCAAAGGCGCTATTGTTTTTCTAAGTTTAAACGTGTCGAGCGTAAACAGAAACGTCGTTAGCCTGATTAGATTCAAAGCACTAGCTTTTAAAATATAGACGTTCATACATTAATATGAAAATACACAGAAAATACAAAACTGCTAATTCAAACACAAATGTTTTGAAATGATCGCCTAAAGTTTAATTTAGTTAAAATTATATTGTATTGAATCTGCTGAGCGTGGTCAAAAATTATATCCGATTGCGGAAGGTGACGTGTGCGCATGCGTGTGCAATGGTGGCCGTGAAGTGGGAAAATTAATTCATGTTTTTAAAATGTGCACGTCTATTGGCAATTCCAGTTTAGCGAACCAGTCTTAGTCTTAATGAACGATATCCTTGGTTTTAAACGTACTATGTAAGTTCTTCTTTAATGAATTTTTTCTCTTATTTCCACATGTTTTCACTAAAATGTTACTTTCCGTAGTCGGCCAGTCTTCGTTGTACAGCATGAAGATCGCAGTTGAGGGCTGCTGTCATGGAGAACTGGACAAGATTTACGAGACTCTAGCTTATTTGGAGCAAAAAGAAGGGATACAAGTAGATTTGCTGTTATGTTGTGGAGACTTCCAAGCAGTGCGGAATGAGGGGGATATGAAGTGTATGGCAATTCCACCCAAATACAGGAGCATACAGACTTTTTATAAGTAAGTTCCAACTATTAAAAAAAAGCATCAACAAATGTACAAATACTCATGTGGTTGGTCAAAAGCTTAAAGTTCTTTTTAATCTAGATATTACTCTGGGGAGAAGAAGGCGCCTGTTCTGACCATTTTCATTGGTGGAAATCATGAAGCGTCAAATCACCTACAAGAGCTCCCTTATGGAGGCTGGGTTGCGCCCAACATTTACTACTTGGGTAGGACCTCCCCAATATATTTATTTAAATATTTTGTTTGTGTTCTGGAGGTTGATCTGAATGTCTATGTGGCTTGTTTATAGGTTATGCTGGAGTTATTCGATACAAAGGCATACGAATTGGAGGTGCATCTGGGATATTCAAATCCTATGACTTCAGGAAGGGTGAGTTGATTGAAAAGAAAATGTTTTCTAATGCGTGCAATAATTATATATTTTTTTTCTCAGGGCACTTTGAATATCCCCCATATAATCCTGAATCACTACGAACTGTTTACCACATCAGAAATCTTGATGTTTTTAAACTAAAACAGGTACAATATTAAAGTACAATTTGGTATGATTGCTTTTTTTTTAAATATATATATATCTTAAGAATTTTTTTATATTTTCTCTCAGATCCAAATGCCCATGGACATTTTTATGAGCCACGATTGGCCGCAAGGGATTTATCACTTTGGTGATACTGAGACTCTCCTCAAAAAGAAGAAGTTTCTGCGACAGGAGGTGGAATTTAACACTCTTGGAAGTCCTGCTGCTGAAGAGCTTTTGTCTCACCTCCAACCCAACTACTGGTTCTCAGCACATCTTCACGTCAAATTTGCTGCGGTCATGCAGCATCCAGTAAGAGAACTAATATATTAATGCTTGCTAGACATATATAATAAATACATATGTGTTATACTTCATTGTGTTGTTTTTTTCTTTACTAGGCTAAAGGTAACTCTCCACCACGTGTGACAAAGTTCCTTTCATTGGATAAATGTTTACCCCACAGAGACTTCTTACAGGTAATTAAAGATTTCCATTTCATGTTAAAGTTAACATACGGTCCATGAAACCTTTTTTTTTTTTTTTTTTGTAAGATTTTAGATATTCCAGATAGACCAGGCTCATCTGAAGATGGTCTGGAGTATGATCCCGAGTGGCTTGCTATTTTAAAGTCTACAAACAGTCTGCAGTCAACCTCCCGTCAACTTTGGCATTGTCCTGAAAACAATGGTCTACATGAAAAGTAAATACTTAGAAGTTCAGTGCTGATTAGCAACATATGATATGGTATCTATAATTACATTGAAATTGTGATCTACTTAACAGATGGGACTTCAGGGTTTCAGAAGATGACATGATGCAGGTGGTTGAGGATCTTGGTGGCAAACTCTCCATTCCAAACAACTTCAGCCCAACTCTGCCAGCCTATGATCCTGCAAATCCCCAGCCACACATGAGCCCAAGCTATAATATCAACCCACAAACCACTGAGCTGTGTGCCACTTTAGGCCTTACAGACATTTACGCTCTGGTTGGACAGGGAAGAGGTGAGTTAGGACAAAGTTTTGGTGATTCCAGAGGGGAGGAGGATGAGGCCCACGGTGTAGAAAGTGGAGATGATCCCAGTGAGTATCCGACAGACACTTCAGTATTGTCAAGCTCTTTCAATCCTGATGAGATCACTTTAGAAGATGAATGGGAAGAAGAGGTAGAGGACGTTAAAAATTCAAAGGGTTTTACCAAGCCTCCTGCCAGTAGTGGAATCCACACTCCTAACCGCTTGATTCTGCCTGAGCCCAAATCTTTGACATCGCCTAGTGGAACAAGTGACTTGATGGACATGCCTCCCCCATCACACTCTACCCCAGCTCGGATTCACAGTCAGACCCAAAATGAAAGTCTTGACAGTAATAACGAGGATACCTCAGCAGTTCGTGTGCTAAAGCGTAGCAGTGATGAAGGGGTAAATCCTAGAAGGTGTGGTACCACGCCATTGATAAAACGTAGGAACCAGGATATCTACACAACAGTTGATGATGAAGATAAGAATTAAAACTTTTTTAATTGTTTTTTATGGCAACGTTTTTAGCTTTAGTTGGTGAAATGAATTTGGATTTTTTTATCAGAACAAAATTGAGCCGTTGTCATCTGTAAGTTTTATATTGTGATTAAATACTCATGGGTTTATATTCCACTATTTAGTACCTGCTTTTGTTTAATGCTATTATATTATGTATATACATTGAAATAATCCAATTGGAATTTTACTACATGATCAGAAGATGTTTAAAAATAAATTTGTTGTACATTTGTTGACTGATTTCAAATAACTGGAAAATAAACTCTTAAAGCAGAATAATGGATTTCTTATTTCTTTATATTCATAACTGGATGGTTAACTTGCAAAAATTCAAACTGATTAAATGAAATGGATTATATACATTTTTGCCGCTTACAAGACAATAAATCACAAAATTGTAACTATTTATTGCCACCGTGATTCCGTGTTCACAAACAGCTTATCCAAAAAAAAAAAAATGACCATGTGAGATACATTATGAGTAGGGAGTCTCCCAATAGACATTTATTACAACTTTATTACAGATTTTTCCCAGATTTTATTTTTGATCCGAGTAAAAGCTAAAAGAACAAAAAATAGAAAAAAATAAGCTAGTAGTTAGTAGTCCAGTTTGCACATTGATAATTACGAGTGAATCGTAATTTTATTTTTAATCATTAAATTTTCATAACTTATGATAAAATAAATTAATAATGTAATATATTTTTTTTAGGTTGGACATTTCATATGGATATTTTTTGTAAGTGAAGTTGTTGTAAGTGTTGTTCTGCGTTGTATGTGTATAAGCACACGGCCCTCTAGTGCTGGGAAACAGGCAGCAATGCAGAATCTGTAAGCAAATGTATTTTGGCCTATTAATTGATGATTTCTTTCAGTTAACTTCAGATTCTGTCTCTTCAACATGGGATCACTTGATGGTCTGCAATTTGCGCAATCATACTTAGCAATAAATTAACATAACAGGATAACTGTATAACATATATTGTTCGCAATTAGTGTTATACATCGTGCCATGTCTTTCAGTGATTTCAACAGTCACTGTTCATACCTCATTGCATTACTTCAGTTAGATGAGGAGATATAATGTAGCTACTTTGAACTTCAGTCTTTTATAGTTTTTCCTCTAAATATGAATTATTTTGGTGTGGACTCAATGATGAACGTAGGTTTCAGAGGGTAAAGAATAGAGAGGTTGACACATCACATCCACTGTTAGAACTTGACTGCTGAAGGATTGTGGTAGAGCAGCATGAACAGTGTAATGCTGCTTTCCATCAGAGAGGTTTAGTTTCCTCCACAACATGCCCGAGTTGAGTGCGCGTCTGGATCCTGAAGATTCACTCCCCGATGCCGTGCTGCGTGTGTAGGGTTCTGGGTGTCTGTTTTTGGCATCTTTTTAGCTGCATTGGAATCAAGCGTACATGACATTAACATCTATAATAACTGCTATAGCGCTTAAGGCTAAATGGGACACATTTTGTTAACTGAAAAACATCTTACCAATTGCCAGGAATAGTTCATTAACGTTCATGGCTGTCTTGGCCGAGGTTTCCATGAATAGTAAACCAGTGTCTTCAGAGTAGGTCTGGGCTTCCTATACAACACAGCAAAACACCAAAAATTGTTCAGTAATTGCCTTTTTCAAAGGTAAAAAAGAGCAAGTAAACAAAGAAATAAATTTTACCTCGTATTCAACTAGTCTTTTTTCTGACAAATCAGCCTTGTTTCCAGCCAGGGCAATCACAATGTTAGGGCTTGCCTGTCTCTGCAATTCCTTAACCCAGGCCTTGGCTCTTTCAAATGTTTCCTGGAAAGCAGTCAGATGTTCAAATGTGCGAAAAATTAATTTTCTTACAAATAAAAAGATCCTCAAGACACTTATCCTGTACCGGTTTGGTGATGTCAAATACTACAATGGCAGCCTGGGCTCCACGATAATACATGGGTGCCAAGCTGTGATACCGTTCCTGTCCTGCAGTGTCCCAGATCTCAAACTTTACAGTGGTATCATCTAGGCACACAGACTGTGCCAAAAATGCAGCTGAAAAGAATGAATGATTGACACATGATTGATGACTTGCTTATTACCGTCTAATTAAAATATGTGAACATTAATTATTCCAAATGTTTTTAAACATAAGCAAGTATCCACCTCCTATTGTTGTCTCTTGAAATTCATCAAATTGTCCTTTAACAAAGCGAAGCACCAGACTGGACTTTCCCACTGCCATGTCCCCTAGCAGCACTAACTTGAACTGGCAGATTTTGGTCTGTGGCAGTGCGCCATTGGAGCGGCCTCCACTCCCTCTGGAGCTCATACTGACCAGAGTAAGAGCCTCCTCCTGGGGTGGAGACAGGTGCTGCTGTGCTACTGCTCACTGGCTATTCTTCCGATGTGACGAGCCACAATAATATTTCTTTCTCAGCAGTTTTGTGGCTCTTTTTCAAATCCTGTGGGAGGAATCACAAATATGTATACGTTATATGCTGATCAAAGTGTGTCAACTGTTTGTAATTTGTATATGTGTGACATTCTGGTCAAATAGTGATGCACAGTCTACCACCATCATCAACGATGGCGAACACATTCAACGCTATATTAAAATTCTTCTTAAAATATTGGCAGGAAAATAGACAAAAGTAGTTTGCCATTACATAGCGGCTCCATTAAAACATAAAGATTTGATGCGTCTTACTGTTATCAGTTATTCAATCCGTATCAAGCCTGATTGTGCAAAAAGGACGCGATGACAATTCCAACAACAGCAGGTTGTTTAAAAGCTAGTGACATCCTAAGAAAAGCAAACCTACAGTAAACCAGTCATACAAATATAACGTAATTGTAAAATAAAGAACAGTGACTCGGGCACCTTTTATGAATAATTCTTTCAGGAGCGAAGATAAACCTCACTTCTCTGTTGACAATTTCGCTGTCAGCTGGTGAACAAGAATGCTACTTCCTGAGAGAATGCGCATGCGTGGTGTGTCCCGAATCATCCGGGTGAAAATCAAAAACACGAGTTTTTATTTTGAAATACGTATATTTTATTAACGGATAAATATGTGCCTTTGATCCATTTATTTTAATTCATTTATTTTAAGGGCCTTTGATCCATTTATTTTAAAAATCCTATCGCCTCCATGCCACTAGAGGCAGTCGCGTCCTTACTACCTTACTACCATGTGAGCAGTAAACATGTATGATCCATAGACATCCAGGCTTACTCTGAAGTTCCACGGGCTACAATGCCTGTAACAAGTAAGAAGAAACTAGGAAAAGACACTGCGGTGAGTGTTAGCATTTCACGTTTTTTTTTTTTTTTTGAGTAACAAAAGACTCAGACATTGAACATATTGAGCTTATTAGGCTGAATAATGAGCTAAACTTTGAGCAAAAATACATTTGAGCTTGTACCAATGTTATTACGTTGTTTTTCGTCCAAAACATGCCTGGAGTTGTGTTTTGTTTCATCAATGCGTGTTTACTCTGTTCTCTTCCAAACAAGTCTGATCGGACATAATGAATGAATCACACGAACATTATCATAATGTAATTTTGCCACTGATGGTGAGAGGTGTCACTGCCAAAAAACAGTGTTTTCACCTGAATATTGGGTAATACCTTAATAAAAAACTTTTAATAAGACGTTATTTTTATTTGTTGTTTTAATTCTTGCCTATAGGTGCAAGGGACCAATGACAGTAGTGTAGTGAGCAAAGTGTCTGCTGCTGCTCAAGGCTACTTTCAGGATGTCTACCTACAGCACTTTGTGTGTAAAGTGGCAAGAAGATCTCCACTCATCAACAGGTTTAAGAGATGAATGTTATGATGAAGGTCCTTGTTAAATGTATTACTCACCTAATAAAAAATGCAATGCAGGGGCTACTATGTCCGCTGGAGAGCTGTGGACCACTGTGTAAGAAGATTTCTTGAAATAACTGCACATTGTTCAAAAAGACAGGCAAGTTGGCTAGCCTTTTTCTTTATTGTAACTATTGTCAATAGTAATAAGAATATATATATTTTTTTACATGTATATTTTTTTATGTGTTGCAGATTTTGTCCTTAGGTGCAGGATTTGACTCTCTGTATTTTAGGCTACATTCCAATGGAGCTCTCATTAGCGCTATAGTGTTTGAGGTTGATTTCCCAGATGTTGCCCGACGTAAATCTGCGCTGATAAACTCAAATAACATTCTTAGAGAAAAGCTTGATTCTGATGGTCAACTCCCTCAAGGTTTGTTAATGCCTTAATACAGAGAAGCTGTTATTGTTCACCAAGATGTATTTGCTCACTTATCAAATTGATTTCGCAGAGCCTTTGTATTTATCCAGCTCACAATACAGGCTGCTTGGTGTGGATGTGAGAGCAGTTTCCCAAATGGAAAAAGCACTTGAATCATCAGGTTTTGAATGGAAGGCTCCAACACTCATTTTATCAGAAGTTGTGCTTACATATATGGAAACTAAGTGGTAAGTGACAGCAGTATAATGTGTGTTTTGTTTGTTAAAATCAAATAAGAAGGTTTGTTTTAGGTCAGACGCCGTCATCAGCTGGACAGCAGATCATCTACCTCAGTCAGTGTTTTTACTTTATGAACAAATTAATCCCTCTGATCCATTTGGTCAAATCATGCAAGATCATTTTCGAAAATTGAATTCAACTCTCTATGCCGTGCAACAATATCCAGATGTTGAATCACAGCGACGCCGCTGTCTTGAAAATGTAAGTATGCCAGAAAGATTCTTCATTCTAACCCTGTTATTAATATTTTTTGTTGTCAGGGCTGGGAGCAGTGTGTCTGTTTGGACATGAATAGCTTCTATTTTGGGCTGGTGCCTGAGGAGGAAAAACTGAAAATAGAAAACCTGGAGCCATTTGATGAATATGAGGTGAGTTTTTGTCATATTTTAATGTACAGCTTTTTACAAATTACACAATTTAAAATGATAATATACTTATAAACTGTGTGTGTATTCCAATCCCTTTCATTGTAGTTATGTTGGTGTTTGTCCATGCATATTTTAGATTGTACAATAATGTAATAAAACATGTTTCCCTTAAAGGAGTGGAACCAAAAATGTTCTCATTACTTCATCCTTACTGCGTCTCAAGGGTCTGTGGCAGCTCATGAAATACTGTCACAACCAGGTACTAATCCCAACATTACTATAGTTTTATTAAACATTCTTGTGGTTTATAAGGTTGATATAAGTAGTTTAATTTTGTTTGAATTTTTTTTTTTATAGTATCTCCTTTAGCAATCACTGGCCTTTCTTTTAGTCCCATATCCCTACCTGTGAGGACTGTGCCTGTTCACACAGAGGGGCTGGGGATGGGATCTGTTTCTCTTGGGCCAAATGTTATACTTTTGACTGGAGGATCCAGCAAAGGCGGCAGGGAGGCACGTACAGGATTGCTACTGAAAAACAAAAACAATTGGAAATTTATCAAAGTGGCATCTGAGGATTTAGGTGATTTATTTTTATATATTGTGTGTAAGGTTTCATAGTGTATGTGATGTTTTTCTGTTTTAAAAAAGATGATTCAATTTTCTTACAGGTGTCCGTCTATACCACACTGTGTCAGCTATTCCAGGAAACGCTGCTATTGTACTAGGTGGCCGTACCTCTCCTCTTAATCCGGTCAAAAGCATATACAAATTGACTATGGATCCATGCTGTACTCTTGACTTTGAGGGTCAAGATGATAATATAATGTTCAAAGTAGAGGAGGTTGTGTGTGGTGGTAAACCTTCTGGACCAAGATGGAGACACACCATGACTTTGCTCCACCATAAAGGTGAGATTAAATAATTGTATTTATTTGTTCAATAATGCATTCATTTACTTTTATTATTTGTTTGATTTTAAAAGTTGATATTTCCCATTACAGGAAAAGACTACCTTTTTGTTTTTGGTGGCAAGAATGGCTCACTGGAGGTACTTGGAGATGGCAGCTTCATGGATCCAAACCAGAATCTATGGACTGAGGTCAGATCAGTTTGTGTGTTATGAAAATATGTTGGCCACTATTTAAAAGTTTAAAGTAAGATTGCATTCTCAAAGGTGGCAATTGAGGGAGCAGCCCCAGAAGCACGTTTCTCTCATTCAGCGTGTCCATTTCAAGGAGGAGTGGTGATATTTGGGGGTTTGAGCAGAAGCGGACTTCCACTTGGTGATACAACACTGCTAAAACCAACTGACCATGGCTTTTGCTGGGAGCAAATAGATATAAACCCTCCTCCTGCTGCAAGGTTTGTTGAGCAGAGACCTGTTTTGATTGAAAATGTTTTCAACACACGGTATGTTGTTTTCTAGGTACTCCCACTCTGCCCATGTAATTGGAGATAAACTACTTGTGGTTGGTGGAGTATGGCTCCATTCACACGTACCAGGTCTAGCAGTGATCGACCTCAAAACACAGAGCAGCATGGAGTATCGCCTAGACACGGTATAGTACTCAATCTTACACAGCCTCTCAGCATCAGGCCACATACACATGCAACGATTAATCGTTTTTTTGTGTAGACCACTGTGCCCTGGCCTCTGATGCTCCACTCATTCTGCTCTGAGCTTACGGGCTCGAAAAAAGAGTTGCTGCTGATTGGAGGAGGAGGAAACTGTTTTTCTTTTGGGACTCACTTAAACCCACAGCCTGTCGTTGTGGATCTCAGACCTATTGGCAGCTTGGACAAATAGAATATGGTCTATATTAGACAAAAAAATATATACTTTTTAAGTAATAAATTACCACACAAAGTAATTATATGCATATTGGATTGTTTTATTCTTTTATTTCTGCAAACACAAATATTTTTACAGTCATTTGATTGAACAAAATAAATGTTTTCGGGAAGATTGCTCACTCTGTGAAGCGCCTGAAAGACTGGACCACAGCACTGGCAGCACCCCAGTCAACAGGTTTGCGATACTCCCCCTTTTCAAGAAAGTATTGACGGCCACGGTAGTTGGAGTGCTCATAGAAAACCCACCAGCCGTCAAACACCTTGCAGGAGTTGACCTCTCTCCAGCGGAACTTCTCGAGAAGTGAGGGGCAGTCGTCTGTGGCTTCGAAGGCTTGGCCCCCAAAGTCTGCCTTCTCATACAGCTGCATCTTGTAGGAGGTTTCACTGGTCTGGAGAGGCCATTTATCATGGAGTGGTAAGTTAATGCAGAGCAGTAGCAGCGATGGTAGACAGGTTAAAAATAAGATTTAAATGGGGAAACAAATATTTATTTGTATATATTTTCATTGTTGCCTTGGCTCAAAGTAAATTTGTCCATGTCCATGTATTTGTCATAATCAAGAGCATTAGCTTTGGACCAACAATCAAACTGATTGTTGTCAAACACTGATGACCACGCAGCTCTAGTAATCATATTGATCTTTGTTAGTCAAAAGTTGCCTGGGGCTGTAGGTCAGATCATGTTTGCCTGACCAAAGCAACATCATACAGATTGATCCTGGCAAATGGGAATCATTAGAAGTCATCACTTCCACAACAGTGTTTTTCTAAACTAAAGAATTACATGTATGCATTTTTATTTTTTTAAACTAAGATATACTTGACTAATAGAAATTTTAGGCACTTTAAACAACATTACCATTGCTTGACTTACAAAGTGGATCATCTTGCAGGAGCTGATGCGGTCGTTGACACCCATCCAGCGCTGGTACTCAGGATATTCCCCTCTTTTCACTACATACTGATAGCCCATGTAGTTCGGCCTCTCATACACCACCCAGGCTCCACTCTCCACCCGGATGGAGTTGCACCGGCTCAAGTAGGCTTGGAAGTCAGAGCAGTTACTGTCACACTCATACCGACGTCCCTGGAAGTTTTTGTCCTCATAAAAGACAATCTGGAAAACAATACCTTTTTGTTAGTATATTTAAGTTACAGTAATACTAATAACCCAGTTAATTTGCTCATGTTTAAAGGTAAATTCTCCAATCACTTTTAACTCACTCTGCCCATGTTGAGATATTTTAGGATAACGTTGTCAATCGCGGTCCCCTGAGGTCTCAGTATTGTCCAAGCTCGAGGCCAGTCCCTTTTATATCCACGCTTCCCCACATTTATAAACAGTTAAAAGGGAGGGGGGGGGGGGGGGACAATTGCTTTGTCATGAAAATGAGATCCAAAAATTGAGTCAGTGATTCTAGTGCTATTCAGTTTTTCCAGAAACGCGAGGAAGGATTATGGCATAAAGGCCAGGCATGGTGTGCGTCTACTGACCCCACTTCTGTACTGGCTGGTACAGAACAGTGCTGGCCAACCCCGCACTTTTCACCCAGCTGCACCAAAATGCCCTGGCACCACACCACTAAACTGAGTCATGACTCTAGCCTTTTGATGAAGCGATCATTTGTATTATGCAACTGAGGCTGGCCGTTAACCTTTTTTTTTAAAATATTTATATATATATATATATATATATGCATGTGTGTGTGTGTGTGTGTGTGTGTGTGTGTATATATATGTTTATTTTTTTCAATCACAAATAGTGCAATCATCAGTTTAATACAATGTTAAGGCATAAACAAAAATCTAGATTGTAATTGTTTACACAGTGCAACAGTAATTTTGACCAGGTTGTTCGAAACGAAGAATGCACCGTCTCGACAATGTGCAAGACCCACCTGAGCACAAGAGGTTCTTGTCTAGAGGGTAGTAAGTGCTCTGGACATTGAAAGGCAAAAGCAAAGGTGTCAATGAAAAGTTGGGGAACAAAATAAAAATATGAAATGCAACATTGGTACAAAAGGAAGTGCAATTTATTGTAGAACATAACACTCAATTTAAAATAATATGGGGGTGGGATGGAAAATGTTGTCAAATTGCCTTTACTGAAAAGGATATTGACTACTGTTAAATCCAATACAAGCGTCAGTTGGGTGGGGGAAAAGCCATTTATTTACCTGACCCTTAATAGAAAAAAATATAACACATTACAATATTTACTTACACTCCATATCAGCCAACTCAGAATCTTCTTTATTTCTTAATCATTGTAACTATCTTGTATACATATTTTAATACTAAAAACAGATCATACATTTTTTTCTTCTATTTTTCCCCATATTTGTTGTATGTACAATTTAACAGAGACCAATTACACTTGGCATAAATATGACAAGTTTGTCCACTATTGAAAACATGGTATATTTAAGAAGTCTGTGTCTATGGTCTATACCAACCTTTAATAACTACAACAAAAGAGGATTTAACTTCAGCAAATGTTTGGAGAACTGGGTGTACCACGAGAGAGCAAGGTAGTGGTCATTGTACATTTTTAATAAGTTGCAGTAGACTGTCTGTTTGCTTGACTATTTCTGATAATGGTATCACCACTAGCTCCGAAAGAATCCGTTTCTTTAGTGTTCAAAATCTTCTGTGTTGTTAAGACAGATGGTATGAGGCCGTCCAGTTCTTGTCTGTGTCCTGTTTCTAAGAGCCACTCGTGAAACTTCATTTCCACCAGCTCCTGGAACTGACCCCTCTGCTCCCTTAAAAAACAAAACAAAAAGAGGCTCAAGGAGGAATAATGAAATATTAAACAGGTTTAAGTCTCATTTGACTCTTGCTTGGTTTGTTTTGTATTATCTAGGTTTTTTACTTTACTTGTAAAATGCTCCAATAAAAAAAAAATGCATGTTTCTCATTGCCTTTTTTTCCTGCAATCATAACCTTTTCATTTTTGTAATTTGTAACATGTAATCTTGTAAAACGTGTATGGCCGTGTGCTTGTTAAAGGTATATATTTACATGACAGAAGTGGTACAGGAAAACATGGGGACTTATGACTCTAAAAGCACAGTAATTAAAAGTCTCCAGTTCGCAAGTATAGGATTAATTGGTTACCTGTCCCAATTGAAATGAATATATGCAATTTGCTCTGAAATCAGGTCACTAAAAAACACCCCATGGATATCTTACTTGTTAAGTTGGGCCTCTGTCACAGTCTTATGCCATGTCCGGCTCCTCTTGTTCTTCTCATCCACTGTTGCCTGGTACAAGGGTGGCAGTCCTCCAGGAATCTCGCATGTGTCCCCTTCCATTTTAAAAGGCACAACCAGTGTGTGAAACTCCGCTTGAGGAATCAGGCGGTAGCAGACTGACTCCATGTTAGTTGTCGTATTGCATTGTGATGCATTTAAAAGGCCTTCAGTCCCCAAAACCAAGGGTTGATCCCAGACATTTGGGACTACAGCTAAGCCCACACTGGCCATGTGATCCTCCAGGGAGGGATAGAAAGTATGATACGGCCCAAATGTGATGTTCGTGTTTCCAGGAAGTAGCAAAGGTCGTGTCGGGGTCAAGATAAAAGCAGTGCAATGCGAAGATGCCCCAAAGGCTACTCTTCCAGCTACACACACCACTTTCACATTCTCACAACTATGAATGTGAACTGTCGTCTCAACTGGACCAAGAACAACAGTGCAGTCGCGGCACTTGTCCACCGTCACAGACCTTAAAAAATAAATAAATAAATGCAATTCTTAAAATTGAAAATTACAAATGCAAACTGCTCATTTAAATAGTGACCTTTACCTTAGAGGCGAGAGGAGGTATATGAAGGACTCCGCACATCGATGTATCTTGATGTTTGTACCCGTTAGCTTTTCTGAAGTTTTGGCAAGTGTTTGTTTGAGCACCTGGGACATCGAAATTATTTTACTGCCAGGAGGTGCAGTGTGTGTATTTCGGGCGATTTTGGCTCTCTTCATAGCTCCATCAACTACAACACATAAATACATCTATTGTTTGTAAACCCACATACAATATTAAATAAATATTTATATATATAAAAAAATAAAAGATCACCTTGTTGGGCCCATGCAAGTTTTTTCCCCGAGTGCTGGCATGCGGTGACTCCAAAAGGGTTGAGAGCAAGGTTTTGTTGAAGACACGAGAGAAGCTTATGAAAAGGGAAAGAATGGCTTTTGGCACAGTAACCAGATTGTGCCTGAAGAGGACCCTTTGTCAAAAGTCGATAAACAGGCTGGACAGCTGTGCCTTGAGAAGTAGAGCCTTCTAAGAGCAGACTTAAACTTCGCACTGCGTCGAGAGATATCTGCAACAACACATCCGATATTCTGTAAATGTATCATTTGAAAATAATTACTTTGTTTAAAAGAAACATTTTGAGCTATCGAACCTGGCAATCTCTCTGGGCCTGTCCAGAGCGTGGCAGTTGACTTGGCTCAACTAGCAGCTCCAGAATTTCAGCAAGATGGCTATGCACAAATGAAAGGTGTGCCTGATCATCCCAATTCTAGGAATAAGAATCAAAAGACATTTAACATGTTTATCAGCAAAAGTTAGTTTAGTCAAAAATGGGCTAACCTTGTTTTGGGAGCATGTCTTGCCCTCACGTTCTGATGCAGATGGAGAGGGGGAGCGAGTTCGTTGACTGGGCCACTCTTCAACAATTAATGAAGAACGCAAAGACACACGGTTTAGTTGTTGGATAAAGAGAAAGATGATGAACTGCAGTGTGTCCACTGACAACTGGAGAGGAAAAATAGTTTGTTTAACATGCATTACTCTGCTTAATCAGTTAAAGTCAGTGTAGTGTAACAAGAGCTGCCTCCAGATCAATGAATTTCACTCCAACCAGGCCATACTTCACCTTGTTCCTTTGTTGGTCCAGTTCACTTTTCGAGGAACATTGGGACAGACACTCAGCCCTTTCAAGTCTTTTCTCAGAAGTATGGCCAATCAGAAGATCAAACGTCTCGAAGTAGAGCCATGCAAGGTCTTCTGGAAGTTGTAACTTTCCACAGGCAATATGCCTCCACATTGGCCATTGCAAAAAAGGACAGCAACCATCCCTTGTCCGCACATACATTGCCATCTTACGAAGATAGTGTGAGCCAAGCTTGGAAGAAGGCGCCACCTGAAACAAAATTCAGTGTAATTCAATTAGTCAGTAGACCACTTAGTAGAGGAACATTTCATGAACAGATATTGGGGATCTTAAAGAGCACAAACAAACCTGTAGAGCACCCAACATAAAGGGTTCCATGCGTGGCCAAATGCTTATATCTTCTTCGGTCTCCATCTCTGTTGTCAAAAAAGTAGGCAATGAGATGAATATACACAAACAGATTTAATAAGATTACATTGCCTTCATACGGGTGGGATTTCTGGTTAAAATACTACCTTTAACTTTAACAACAATGATTCTGCTAAACCAACAAAACAGAGATCAATGCCTCTTCAGCAATGATGTATACTTCCTTGGTAACTATAAATAAACCCGTGTTATTAACGCACGGTGATGACAAATCGGTCAACTGCGGGTTATTATTTGGAGGGAAAAACCTCTGCGGAATATAACATAACTAGCATGGTTAGAAGGTTTAGAACTTTTAAGTACACTTTTCATTAGCAGGTCGCTAGCATAGCAGCAATGGGGAGTGAACAACTTTTATCTTTACCTCAGCTGATCTCGCGTGCCTCGTTCCGTGTGTTTTTCCCCCCGAAATGACTATTTTAATTTATAAGCGATAGCGAATCATTCTGATGGTTTGTTTTGGTAGGGCGCGTAGTCAACCGTGCACATATGCCCTTCTGCCTCCTTCCTATTTGGCGCCCTGCAGCTGGCCTGAACTAAACTGATGCTCTCAAGTAACTGCAGTGGCGCACGTACACCACAGGGGGCGCACTTGAGCACACGAGTGAAGCTCTGGTGAAAGCTCTTGATGCGTTTAAAAAGAAAAGAAAAGTTAAACCGTATAAAGTTGTAATCCTCGTGCAATAATAATTTGCAGTTGCAGCAGCTTTGATAGGCCGCGTGAATGGGTCTTGGTGAAATGGCAAGTGTCTCTTTAAGTTTGTGTTAGACGCTGTTTAGGGGGCGGGACTGTTTTGACAGCAGGAAGAAGGTTTGTGACTGGTAGCAGGAGCCAGCTTCAAAAGCCGGTGGATCGGTTGTGGCCCTTTCGTTGAATTGTGTTGGATTGGTGGATCTATGGCTTCGAAAGGGATCAGTCTGCGCTCGCTGTGCTGTTTGCTGCTCTATGTGGTGACAGTGGTGATCGCGGGGTGAGTGTTTTGCGGTAGAGAAGTGAGCTAAAGGCGATGAAACATCATCTCCAGATGGTACACATGTTCCACTGTGATTGGTTTAGAGGCTCTCCTCGTCTGTGCAGCGGCTACTAACACTCAGTGTCCAGCTTTAAACTCGATAATCAGTGATAGTGTTGAAAGCGTGTCTTTTAGCCATTAATTACAACTGCAAGTAGAGTCTAAAACACAAGTAAAAGACCACCCTGAATGATCTTGTTAGCCTCAGCTAAAGATAGCAATTGGCTACTGATGTTTGATGACAGGAAAGGCAGACAGCTGTTCAAGTCTGAATGAACTCTTTGACAGACAGTTTTCGGTGTTCATATTCAGACAGAGCTCTGATTATTTTCATTTTATTTTATTATTACTTTTGTTTTCAGGCGAGATTTTTACCAGATTTTAGGAGTGGACAAGAGTGCGTCCATCAGGGACATCAAGAAGGCTTACAGAAAGCTGGCTCTTCAGTTACACCCCGACCGAAACCAAGACGATCCAAAGGCTCAAGATAAATTTGCAGATTTGGGGGCTGCGTATGAGGTGAGTAATATAAAGAGGTTTTCGTGCAATGTATTGCACGTGTACTGCTTTTCCATCTATGCACTTCTATTAATGACAATGGTGTTAATCTAAATCATTACACCGAAGTCTTTGTTTCGCTGTTTCGTTATTGTTGATAGAAAAGCTACATTGGCTGCTATTGGCTGAGTAAACTGTGTGGCTGCTTGTGATTGGCTCTGTGCTTGCACACTGTGGATTTAGAAAACCCGGGGTGGGTTTGACAAGGGAACTGGATTACTATGATCATGGTATACTTACAATATACTGTGGAATACTTATTAAAGAATGTGAAATCTAATTTTTTTATGGCTTTATCTAATGTGTGTTTAATTTAACCACTGTAGGTGCTCTCGGATGAGGAAAAAAGGAAACAGTTTGATGCTTATGGGGAAGATGGACTAAAGGAGGGTCACCACGGTTCACACAATGATATCTTTTCCAGGTTTGTGAGCTATCTATAATATATTATATTATATTATATTATATTATGATTTTTTTTTTTGTACACTCTGTGCAGCTTCTTTGGTGACTTTGGGTTCATGTTCGGAGGAAACCGGCAGCAACAGGACAGAAATATCCCCAGAGGGAATGACATAATACTGGATTTGGAGGTCACACTTGAAGAAGTGTACTCTGGAAATTTTGTTGAGGTGAGATCAGAGCCCTACTATTGTGTCTTTATTAGAACTGGACGAGAACAATAATCTACAGGCAGTTGCACAGGTACACAGGGCTGGGCACTTATGTGCAAGACACGATAATAAATATCTATCCATCAAATCAAAATCAGATACCAGTACGGTGGAATTCTTGTGTGTCTCAGGTCTCAAGAACTAAAGAAAGACTTAAAGAAAACTAGTGTTTACAGTATATAATAATAGCTACAGACATAAGGACGTTTTAAGGATACAACAAATGTTAAGAACATGAACCATTCATCTAATCTCTTTTGTAGGTCATACGCAACAAACCAATAGCCAAAGAAGCCCCTGGCAAAAGAAAGTGTAACTGCAGACAGGAGATGAGAACGACACAGCTGGGACCAGGCCGTTTCCAAATGACACAGGAGATGGTCTGTGACGAGTGTCCCAATGTCAAGTAAGTAATTCAGTGGCTGTTTGTTTAGTAAACTGGTGGTATAATGAGTCTTTATCGCCTTTTACTGCCTGTACTGTTAGCTCACACTGTTTCTGTGTCATTTGCCTGAACTTCCTAGATTGGTGAATGAAGAGCGCACTTTAGAGGTTGAGATTGAACAAGGGGTGAGGGATGAGATGGAATACCCATTCATTGGAGAAGGTTTGTTTCAAAGCCTTTTCATCCCGGTTAAATCTAATCTATAACACGGTAATACATTTTGTTTAATTTAGGTGAACCTCACATTGATGGAGAACCTGGAGATCTGCGTTTCCGTATTAAAGTTCTAAAGTAAGTGTCGTCACTGGGATGTCGATGAGGCATGATGGAATTTTCTTAAATCCTTGGCCACTGTTTTGATTTTATCACTATTGATGTACAATCATGTAGCTTCATATCCTGCCAGGTCAAAAAGAAAGTCACCACCTGGAGTTGAAAAAATGTCTCCATTCAATGTATAGGCCACAAACAAGTTCCTTCCATCTCTCTCTTCCCTTACCTGGATTAACTGTTAAGATCTGGGGTTGCTGAAGTTGGTTAGGTCTAGGTTCAGCAACACTATGTGCCCAAAGAATGAGATCAGCTGAACACCCTGAATGACCAGGTTATTCCATCAGTGGATTTCTTCTTCCTTGATTCCACAGGCATATTTCAATATGACAATGCCAGAATTTATTGGGCTCACTTTGTTAAAGAATGGTTCAGGAGCATGAGACATAATTTTCATGCTTGGACACCGGATCTTAACCCCATTGATAATCTTTGTGATTCACTGGAGAAGGCTTTGTGCAGTGGTCACTCTCTCACATCATTAATAATTGATCATCTGCATACAACATTTGATCTTTTGACATTGCAGAAGCTTATTGAAACTTTTCCACAGCGAATGCTCAAAGCTAAAGGCGGTCCAACAAATTATCAGAGCCTGTGCACTTTATTTTTTGGTCAGGTTGTATATTTTGTATAAGAGGCTTCTAATGCCTTCTAAAATCCGGCGTTTAGAAGCATGAGTCCCTTGTGTGTTGATTAACATCCACTGTCCCAAACAAACGAATAAATAAATAAAAAAATTAACAGAATAATAAGTCCCACTGCTTAAGCATAATTTATTTCTGATACGAGTCCATAAACAACCAGTAACAACCTTTTGTTATCTGCTTTAGACATCCAGTGTTTGAACGCCGAGGTGATGACCTATACACAAACGTCACAATCTCACTGGTGGAGGCACTGGTCGGCTTTGAGATGGCCATTGTTCATTTGGATGGACACAAGGTCTTTTAACTTCTGCACAATTAAGCAGTTAAAATACCGTATGTGTAAAAATATTCAACTATAAACATGATTATTGTTTATAGGTGCACATTGTAAGGGACAAAATCACTAAGCCTGGTGCTCGGATGTGGAAGAAAGGAGAGGGGCTACCAAACTTTGACAACATCAATATTCGTGGCTCCCTCATTATTACATTTGATGTCGAGTTTCCTCAGACACAGCTGGATGACACACAGAAAGGAGGTGAGCTATTTGACCTGGTCATATACGTAGTCCAAGGCTATATTCAACCTAAAAACATTTATATAAATATTAATCTCATCTGTTGCAGGAATCCGTAGTATTTTGAAGCAGGGCTCTGTACAAAAGGTTTACAATGGACTACAAGGATATTAACACCAACACAAACTGTACTGAGTACCTGCCGTCCACAGACCCGCGTTGAACTGGAGCGAGTCTGGGATTCTGGCCAGAGTCTATTTATTATTTTCATATTGTTCTCAGGATGGCGCCGATCCCATTTGTTGTATATTTTGCCTGAAGTAGCACATTCTTTGGTTTTATTTGAAGTGCTACAATCGATAGGATGGATTTTGTACCATCTATGATATGGCATTATACTGTATGTCAGTTGTGAGACATGTGACAAACAATCATCCTTTTGCCCCAAATACAGATTCAGACGTCACAAATTTACGTTTTTGTTTAGTTTTTTTGTTGGTATCAAGTGGAAAGCACTCTTTGTTGTTCCAAGCAGCCCCTGGACCAGACATTTGGTTCTTTTAAAAATGGTTTTATGAATGTAAAACAGAACTTGGCCTCTTGTGTTGTAAAATATGTTTCCTCTGGTCAAATTCCTATTCAATAGTACTTTGTAAAAAGATGCAAAACCATTTGTTTTCCAAATAAAACACTGCCGCAAGAGCTGAGCTCTTAACAGTGGTGTCTTAAGATGCGGGCCTTTCTTCCAGTGCCACGGCAATAGATTAGTGTCAGGTATTTGACACCTCCTACTGATCAAGTTTGACATAGTTTTGTTGCCTCTCATCAAACTGCTACATTCTGCCTCTTTGTTTCAGACTCTTTAAATGTGAATTATTTGGGCCTTTTTACAGAGTGTTTTGAGGACTTGGTTATTTGACAGACAAATAAATATTTGTACAATTTATGTTTTGTATATTTTGTGCATGCTGCTACATGTTCTGTACAGTCCACCTGCATCTGGTGCCAGATATTTGACCTTTATTGAACCAGGAAAGTCCTAATTAAATTCAGAATCTTTTTCAGGTACCCTGTAGGGAACCCTACTGTACATGTTTTTGTGGTAGGGGAAACCAGAATACGGGCAGGAATCCAAGGCATACAGGGGCTAATTCCACACAGAAAGGCGAGTCCCGAGATTGAAACCTGGGACTCTCTTGCTGTGCATTACTTCAAATTTTAAGTTGAACTGTTTTTTTAAAAGGGCCGACATAGTGGAAGCCCAAAACTTTCTAAGCCGGCCTGGGAACCCCTGCGGATTTCCCCAAAAAGCTGGAGAAAGTGCGCGTGGATGGGAAAGTTTGGGTGTCTCTGATCAGACCTGCATCCAAGACCCGGCCCGGATGAAGTGGAAGAAAATGGATGGATGGAAGACCACAGAGTGCAGGGATGGAGTCATAAGATTAGTTTGTATGACTAAGATTATTAATAATAATTTGGGCTGTCATATGCATTAACTCATGATTAAGCAAAATATAATTAACTTATTATTAATGGATTAATCGCAGACTCATCACATCCAATGTTTTGACCCAATACACTCCTGTATCAAAAAGTCAGAGTTTCATGAAATAGTTTGTTAATAAAATTCGCAAATGCTTTAAATTCAAGGGTTTATTGTTGGCTTAGTATACTGTACTTAATGAATAAGGATTAATGACATAAATGTATAATAAATACATAAAATATAATTACATAAATACATTACTAAACATAAATCATGATTAATCAAATCTCAAAAGTGTGATTAATCTGATTTAAAAAGAAAAATGGGTTAAAACTAATTTATTGTGAACAAAGAGGGCACTTCATGGGCCTCCAGGCAGTAAAAAATGACGGTAGAATAGGTGCTCTTTGGTGAAGGGATTGTCAATGTATACCGATGCATGAAGAACCAAGGCACTCTCAAAAATTAATGAAAATGCCATTATTAATTACGGCCAGTGGTGGAAGAGGTACTCAATATTCTCACTTAAGTAAAAGTGCAGATACAGGACTTAAGTTAAATGTACTTAAGTAAAAGTATCTGATAAATACGTATTATTATATTCCCCATAACATGATTTTTGCAGATCACGGCCTTTCTACCAATAATGATTTAGGCCTTCTCCTATGGGCTCCTTTACACATCTAGGCTCAGGAGCTTTGGACATTAAACAATTATAATGTATAACTTTTTTTCAAGCATATATTGTATGTATGTATTGCATATTGTATTTTCAGCCCTTTGAGCATAACACCGGAAAAGGTGGCATCCCCTCTTCAGGTCCGTGGGGAGTCCTTACCTCAAGTGGAGGAGTTCAAGTATCTCGGGGTCATGTTCACGAGTGAGGGATGGATGGAGCATGAGATTGATAGACGGATCGGTGCGGCGTCTGTAACGCCCTCTATTGTTCAAATCACCAGGGTCCAAGGAGACCAGGACAACGGGAGGGCTTTAAGTTAGTTTATTTGGTATAAAACTTTAAAAGGGTTAAAAATCTATTGGGGAGGAGTGGGCAAGTCCAATGGAGTCCAGTGGGTTTGGGGGTCCAGGCTCTTGGTCGGCAAGGGAAAGATCTGCAGTCAACGGCTGGCACGACTGGTCCGGTATTAGATCCCCAGTGTGCCCCAATCTTTCTGCAGCCGACTTGTTTTCCACCAGCCTGGACCTGAACACCAAGGCAAACAGAGCGTGAGAGAGCGTTAAAGTTTATCAATCCCGTTTGAATGTGAATGAGTGCGGCTATGAGAGACTGACCTGAACACCAAGGCAAACAGAGCGTGAGAGAGAGGGAACAGAAGGTGCACAGGTGTTTTATAATGGAAGCCCCGCCCCCAATACTTGCCACTTAAGTACAGACATGGCCATTGGCCCACTACAAAGAAACGCCTACTACAAAGAAACGCCCACAAAGAAAAACACACCCAACTTAAAGTGACAGTATGGTACGATACAGCATGACCTGTTACAGCGTCAGCAGTGATGCGGTCGCTGTATTGGACTGTTGTCGTGAAGAGGGTCGTGGGGCAAAGCTCTCGATTTACCGATCGATCTACGTTCCTCCCCTCTATGGTCATGAGATCTGGGTAATGACCGTAAGGACGAGATCATGGATACAAGCGGCTGAAATGAGTTTCCTTCGCAGGGTGGCTGGGCGCACCGTCCGAGATCGGGTGAGGAGCTCAGTTACCCGGGAGGAGCTCGGAATAGAGTCGCTGCTCCTTCACGTCGAAAGGAGCCAGCTGAGGTGGCTAGGGCATCTGTTTCGGATGCCTCCTGGTCGCCTCCCTCGGGAGGTGCTCCAGGCATGTTCTATTGGGAGGAGGCCTCGTGGAAGGCCCAGGACACGCTGGTGGCACTATGTCTCTGAGCTGGACTGGTATCGCCTCGGGGTCCCCCCAGAACAGCTGGAGGAGGTGTGCGTGGATCAGGAAGTCTGGGCATCTCTGCTGAGACTGCTGCCTCCACGATCCGGCCATGGATAAAGCGGAAGAAAATAGTTGGATGGATGAGCATGACCCCATGAACCCACTTCTCCTGGATCACTGCATCTGTTGACAGAGTTGTCAGCCTGGGTGTAGCAGGGGACAGCCACAGTCATCAAGGTTAGTTTATAGTGCGGTGGGTGGTGCACATCTGCCCAGCGGTAATCAGGATTCTCTGTTATAATACATAGTCTAAGCCTACTGTTTACTGTGCACTGAGGGTTTGCTTGTGGGGCCAATGTGTATAATGAACTCCCACAGTGAGAGAGACCAATTGGAGGCTGTGGTGAAGGGAGTTTCCTGCTTGGCCTACCACATCACCATGCTTTGTCAAGAAAATAAAAAAAAGTCTGATTTATTATTATTACTTCTGTTTTGTCTATATGTGTAGATTTAATGATGGAGAGAGCACTCATATTTATTTATTTGCTTGATTATTGAATTATTATTTCTTTTTTTTTTTCATTCAGGCATAGCAGTTAAGTAGCCTGACGTTTTCCATCATCCTTATCTCTTCAGCCCACCACAAGAGGGCAGCATTGCTTCATCCACTATACCTTCCAAATCCTAACATTACTGTCCCATCACCAGCGCGTCTCGGCCATTGACAGTATATTACTGTCAATGGTCTCGGCTTAAATGCCCTTTATTTTGAAAATTGTGTAAGCGCCTGCAGCGGCACTTGGCTCTCGGTTGTTGATGCAGATAAGTGCTGGGATCACACTTGACCCTGAGAGTAATGACCTGTAAGTGTAGCTGCCGGTTCAGAGAGGCACGGGTGGGGGGCTAAAGCATAGGCCTAATTGAGCAATCTGTGTGTGGGTCTGCGTGCAGCCGGTGGCGCCATTGGATGTTATGATCTGCACTGGTTCGACTGTGTGCTCTGTTAATGGTGCCTGACCTGGACAAGCAGCGTGGCCCCTCACAAACCTCATCATTTATTACCTTTTTCCAGGGATTTCATATTTTGGCCAGTGTTGGATGGATTAATTAACATCAAGTGAAATATCAAAGACACTTTATTCAAGAACGCTAACAGCACAATGTTATAAAAAAAAGACTATTTATTTATTTCCAGTTTTAAGGAAAATGAAAAAAATATGTATAGACCAACACTTTTTAATGTGTTTCTGTTGAATTCTTGCATACTTCTGTTTTCGGGGGATTGCACCTATTCATCATTTAGAGTGACTAAATGTACACTTCATAAAACTGACATTATCCCATCAAACTAAAACATTAAAATGTGTGAAAAACCTGGATAGTGTGGGGTGAAGGTTGCCTGTTACATAACTCTTTCCTATACAGTAGAAAGCAGCAAACCATCATGGATAACTTTTTTTTTTTTTTGTATGTTATTAATGCCATGAAGTGCCAACACACGCCAGGGCCAGAGAGGACATAGAGAGAGAGAGACGAAGAGGGGAAAAATGGCAGAAAACAGTGTCTGAAATAAGAAATGTTGATAGACAAAGCCTTCAATTTGTGGGATCTGAGCATAAAGCAAACAAAGACGAGCTTTTGTAGGGAATAATGCATGTCAGCCGTATCCATAGCCCCGCCGCAGCTTTGAACACTGCTGGGGACGACCATTGCTCCACTGTGACTGTCGTGTTGCTATATTAAAGCCATTCTACCAGCCTCAACTATTCAACAATCGCCTGGCGGGGCTTTCATTATGGCCAGTGTGGGCAGGAAAAAGTGGCTTTGGGGCTTTTTAGATGCAGAAACTGTAAGCCCTCCTGTTAGCGAGGACGAGCTGCTGTTTATGCCAGGGCCTTTCTGGGACTAAACATAGTCAACTGTCATTACAGATCGCACTCTCTCACCCCCATTCGCTCCCACTCACTTGCATGCATATAGGACTGGCTCTGAGCATTAGTGAGGTCTTTAGGAATTCAGAATAAAACAGGTGTATCAGTCAAAAATACATAGAACACCTTTCCATTCTTTCCAACAGCATGTAGTGGCCGTACCCAGAATGTTTTAGGGATTGCTGTGTGTAATTGAGATGATAGTAAAGATAAGCCATAACCAAAATAAATTCATGTTTCGGTACAAGGGTTAATTGCTGCACAAAACAACTGTCTCAAACATTCTTTTTGGAGTTTCAGAGTGAATGTCAATGAGGAAAAGGACTCATATCTCTAAAAGTAACTGTATTTCTCATTCTTAAATTGTCCTAATATGCCATATCTTATGTAGTTATTTGAAAAACGCTGATGCCCCTTTTGCAGTCGCCCACATCCTGGAATAGAAGAAGAGTGTAGTGGAGTCAGGAGAGGCCAAGTGCAGGACAAACAGGCCACAGACCACCTATCTGGATGAAAGCCACAAGGTTCGGACAGCATTCCTCACATAAGCAGCTAAAGCCTAGAGACTTTACATTGCTGGGTTGTGTGTTACAGCAGCCGTATGTAAACTTACACACAACCGTAATTTAGGACCTGAGCCAGTGAGCTTAACTCTTGCACCGTCAGATTTTGAACAAAATCCCCATAAAACCTAGTGACAAATTAATGAAAACGTAAGTGATTTTTTTTTTTTTTTTTATCAGATCATCTCCAGAATATATTTATATTATTTGTTTGTTTTTATATTGAGTATTGAGTTCAATATTGGGATCAGAAAAAGAAGAAAGGTATAAGATAAAGGTGCAAGAAGCATTTAGTCAAAGTATTTTAGGTTTCTGCAAAGTAATAATATGACATTGAATGCATTATAGCGAAATATGCGTTTAATTCCTGGTGAAGAATATACAATTCATTCAATATATTTACGATGTACTATATACATTATTTTCACAAGCAAGCATTTGTTAGGCCTATCTGGTAAAAGGTAAAACAAATGTAAAAGTAGGCCTATACTATAGGTGTAATTTATGAGTTGTGTAAATGTATCACATGCGTGGGGAATTTATTCAGTACAATGCTTTTTTGGCTTGATTTTAATGTCTGCTGCCCCTCAGTTTGGGCAGTTTTCACACCAAGTCCCACTTCACAACATACTTGCCCTTCCAAGTACCACACAGTATAAATCATACAGAAATACTACAATAAAGTGAAGTCTAAAGATAGCACCTAACAGTCATTCTCTTCAGATAATTAAAATGACAAAAGTACAAAAAAGCAGATGACTCTGGGTACCACCTCAAAAAGCCCAAGTACCACCAGTACACGTACCATAGGTTGAGAACCACCGATTTACGACACAGCTGTGTTTAGGCCACTGTGCACCGGACATAGCAGCCTTTTAATCAGCGTATCACTGTCAGCGTCTGGCAGCGCCGGTTTCCAGCCGTTTAACATAAATAGGTTTCAGGTATTAGAAAAGCACGGCGTGTTTATGAATATGCATTAGTCTGTGGCAGGGGGTCAGGGGTGTAAGAGTGGATAGTGAAAGCGGCCTTTGTGTACGGTGCAGAGCCCCCTGTTGGAGCCTCTCCTCAGTGCAGGTTGCCCCGTCCTGTGGCGGAGGATCACAGTTAATAACAGTGTGGAGCGCTGTCAGAGGCACTTAAACTGATGCTGGGCAGAGCGAGCCTGACTGCGCCACATACCCAGCCTCCTGTCTCTGAGAGTGGACCACAGCAGTCAGACAGTCAGGGAGAGGGGATGGAGACATGGATGAAGTTATCTGATAAAAATATTTGTGACATCTTTGGACAATAAAAAAGATGCCAGTAATATTTCCAGGAGCAATGCCATGATTTACTTGCAGATTTGTGTTAATCCGAAAGGAAACGGGAGTTAAAGATCAAACGTTTAAGGCTTATTTTACTTTTCTATGCCTGTCAGACAACACTCGTGCTCCTGTGCACCGATACACTTTGTGGCTGGAATAATTATTGGCCCTGTCTATACCAGACCATGGCTTCATGCACTCCTTGTGTCATTCACACTGACAGAATCAGGTTGAGAACTGACACAAGGTCACTACTTTTTCTTTGAGGATGTTCTTCTTTACTCGTTGACTTTACACTTGAATGTGGAGCATTCCAGGTTATATGTGCCCTTATCTTATGAGCATCTAAACTGTTGCAAACTCTAAGCATAAAAAAAATATCAATATCAATATGACAGTATGATCAAATAAACCATTTGGCTACTTTTTCAGAAGGATGTTACAAGTCAGGTCTGAGAAGCCTACTTACTTTAAAGACGCATATTTTTGATGTATTTTTCACAAATACCGGTAATGAAATTAGTTATTGTATTGTTATTCGGTTTATTGTATGATTTGTAAGTAAATAGTAAGTAATCACTTTTTGTGTCAGTTCAAAGCTTGGTAAGAGGGACTGAATGTACAACAAAGCACACCATGTTTGTCGTCTCACATAAATGTTCAGTTTGAGTTCTTTCTTGTTGACGTGACTCATGTTTAAACCGTATAATCTTTTTAATAACAAGCAGAAAGTATCTTCCATTTCCGATGCTAAGGAGAGCCACTACGCTGTTCCCAATCATGACCATCAGATGTTATCTAACTCTAAACAATGTAGGGCCTTATCTGATCTCTGCTCGTAAACCTCTGCATTAGGACCATCCCAGGAACTGACCAATCACAGCACCCCCCCATCCTCAGCGCCATTTTATTTCTGCGCCAAACAATGAGTGGTTGGACAAACTCCGCAGCTCCGTCTGTCTTTCTGTCTGCCATCTCAAAGTCCATCTCTTCCCTGTTGACAAGATTAGATAACCCGGTTTTAAAGGCAGGAACAGTGTTTGTCCAGTGCCTCCTCTCTGGCCTAATAGAGTCTGATCTAATGGCTGATAGCAGAACGATTGTTGACAGTGCTGATCCGCACAGTGTCATGGCAATGGCCAAACAATATAGCAACACAAAGCTGTAATTACAGGATAAATATCAGTGCCTTTGCTTTAAAGTGGCTGCAATAAATATTGCACTTGGCTTAAATTACAACCATTATCGCATGTGTTGCTTAAGATCAGATGAGTTAATGGGCCCAAATGGGTGGAGATGATTCCGCCACGTTATCTCGGTCATTAATATGGAAACAGCTATCTCTTAGCTGATAAACGTTTATTTACAAACACTATGGATATACCCAATGAATTCAATAGTAGAAAAGAAAGAAAGAAAGAACTATAGGGAATCCAGATCACCACCAAGGCAGTCTAAATATTTGCCCTTGATTAATCATAAAAACGGACTCTCCGAGCACCAATAACCTTTCACTCACTCACACACACACCATTCATCCAAGCTACTATATAGGGGGGGAAAGTTGGCCTAAACTTGCAATCACAGCTATATGAATAAAGAAAGGTGTATGTGTATATGATATTCATACAGTAATCAGACAATATGTGTAGCCTGGGACCTTGTTGTACTGATAGGAGTGAGTGACAACCAGGCAGAACACATGGTCCCTCCATAATGCAAACAAACATGCAGCATGTATACACAAGTAAAGATTAATAAGAAAAGAACACAAAGCTTTGAGAAGCAGCATAATAATAATGATTATGATAATTAAACCCAAATTAAAATTATACTGAGGATGGTAATGACAACTGGGAAGTATCAAGATCTCGGAGTATAATATCTATTCATGTACCTTTATAACATAAAAGTAACTCTCGGTTAGCAAGGGTAAAAATCTGAAAGAAATATATTAAGGATCACATTTTTGACTTGCTTTGTACTAGACATCGTACATGAAACAAGATTGTTGTTGTGCGTTGCTCCAATTAATTATTTAATTATATAAACAGTTCATATATATATATATTTTTTTGTAAGTTTGTAAGTTGGTCTGTACGAATGTAGCTGCTTGAAATGTTTTGAAATGTTCTTTTTTTATTTATTGCACTTGGGGGTGGGGGCTCATAAGCTTTTTGCTTCAGCCCACTCCTTTTGAGCACAAAGTGTATTGCTCAAATAAACAAATAAACTAAACTAAACTAAACATGTATCTGCTGAATCAACTGAGACACAAAGCGCTCATCAGACATGAGATAAGTTATAACGTCCGCTCTGAACGATACTGGGGTATTTGAGAGGAAACGTCTTCTGCATTTGAGCGACATAAATGACTGCGTTAAAATCATTCAAATGGACAGAGGAAATCATTTTCTGAGGAAGGTTCTAGATTTAGTTTTTTAATGTAGTGTGGACATAGGAATTCGGCTTGGAAACATTCTGTTGGGATATTGTAGTTTTGTAGGAGGGCGCAGATGTAGAGCCGATCGTGTCATAATTGGAAGGTCTGGGGTTCAAATTCCACCTCCTGCAGGTGCACACTGTTGTTGTGTCCTTGGGCAAGACACTTCACCCACCTTGGCTAATGCGTTATATGATGCAATAAAATCCAGGTAATACCAATTGAAGCAGAAGAAATAACCAAGTTGTACAGGATTACATTATTATTACTCATTGCTCAGGCGGCACGGTAGCACAACGGTTAGTGCTCGTGCTTCACGCCTCAAAGGTCCCGGGTTCAATTCCCACCTGGACGGGGCCTTTCTGTGTGGAGTTTGCATATTCTCCCTGTGTCTGCGTAGGTTTCCCCACCACTAAAAACATGTACAATAGGCCAGGATGAATGTTTGAGAAATTAATGGAAATTAGCCCAAGGCTACAATCCGGAGTGGCTTGTTTACATGCATGAGACCCATGTATGTTCATTAACATGCACTGTCCTGACCAAATAAACCAATAAAACTGCATTAATAAAGTGAAGTTATATGTAATATAAAACAAATACAAGTAGGTTTTGGGCAGATAATAATGGATAACACATGTCTTCTTTAGCTTACCAGAATGGAGATGAATGAATAATGTAATGTAAAGCATCTTTGAGTGTCCAGAAAAGCACTATATAAAACCGATGCATTATTATTATTATTATTATTATTATTATTATTATTATTATTATTATTATTATTATTATAAAATACTGCAGTAAATTTTAATAACAGAGAGTGAATTAACAACATCCCTTCCATGGTTTTTAATCATTTTTAACATAGCGCAGTCCTGCAAAACCTTATTTTGTCTAACAGCCAACAATGTTCTGCAGTAAATATACAGCATGGGTTTTAATGAAATAAATGTTGATTTTTGAGGTTACTGGAAATCTCTGCCGGCTAATGTACATTATCAGCCGGGGTTATTTTAATTGACTTTGACTTGGTGAATGTGGGACTTAATTTAAAGCGTACTTGTTTTTTTCCCAGCGTCAGGGAGGGCGCATTTCTGTGGCGCTCTGTTTAAACATCACTTCCTGTTCTCAATCCCCACGTCTGCTGATCCATCAGGTCATAAGCACGCATTTGTATGTGTGTGGGTGCTGCTGGAGTCTAGTTGCACCTACGCCAGTCTCCCGTGGGTGGTGGTGGCGGCACACGGACCCTCTCACCTCAAATTATAGCCTAATCAGTTAGCCCATGGCCTATGCAGGAGAAGCCCTTTAGCAGACAGACAGAGAAGCCCCCTCCCTTTTGAGTCCAACCTGACCTTGTCCCGGCTGAGACCTGAGTCTGAGATAAAACAGGTTCAGCTTTGGTTAAAGAAAAGTGTCCCCCACTTATCCACTCCTCCTGTCCCGTCCGCATGGCCTCTCACACCGTCACACTCAACTAGTAAAAGGTCACACTACTCTTAATCTGACAAAAGGACAATCTCATTATTACTAAGGCTGCTCAAAGTGGGTTGGTTTTCTCAAGCGTTCATAACTGGTTGTTTTTATTGGGCAAATAAGTTTTACCACACAGCACTTGAGTGAGATCATTTTGGAGTAATTATACTTTTACTTGAGTAAAACATTGTATTACTTGTTCCACGGTAAGTGAGAAAAGCTTAATGTTGACGAATAAAAGTGTGCGTCATATTTTGAAATCCATATTTTGAAAAATGGGCTACTGGAACAAGGCAGCTCCAGCTCCCAGGCCGGATCCGGGCTTGGAGGAAAAAGGAGACCGCCTGGATGGTGAGGAAGAGTACTTACTTCTTTTTTTTTCACTTTTACTGCTACTTTTACTTAAGTAACACTAATCTTACTTGAGTAAATATTTTGACTACCCACCAAAACACAAAGCCCCATAGGACTAATATGGTCCAGCATTTGTTGCTGTCCCGTAGTAACTTTTGGAGAGTTAATCTGTTCACAAACCGAACCAAAAGTGGTTTGGGCCAAAGACAGGAGGTGCTGCTACATATGTATAAACACACATACAATATTAACTAAATATATAAGCACATGTTATTGGCACTAATAATAATCTGGCTCTTGACAGGTTAAGTAACTTTGACTTTTCTATAACTTTTTCTATCAATTCCAGATTTTTATTTCTCTATGGCTCACTTAATGTCATAATATAAAAATCATATGACAGTGATAGTTTCACAAATGCTCCTCCGTGTGACTTTTGTAAGCCTTTTGGCAGCTAAACCTCCCGACTCTAGGTTAATCAAATGCACATGTGTTTCTGGCACTGTCTGCTCTGACTCACTCCATCCTGAAGCTTTCGTCATCTGCCATTGTTCAATTAATTAGGGAAATCATGACTAAAACTGCTCTTTTGCACATTTTCAGTCCACATGCGTTTTTGTTTTGGATTGTGTTGGCAAAAAATGTGTCCATCTCAGGCAGATGGAAGACCTTAATGATTATGTGATATATATATTGTGTCTTCTTTCGATATTTTGCGCCACCTAACACTAGTTCGATATTTTGAGCAGCCCAAACAATAACATCAATAGATAACTGTGACAATGGGTACACTAATACATCACCATAACAACAACGGAAATGTCCAGAAATGATCAAGTTGACCTTTTTATGACTAAAACGGTGACTGAAATGATTTCAATATGTTTTGTTTGAAGGATATAAATGTGCGATGAAGCATCAATCAGACCACTTCATAGGCCTGTGACACACTTTCACACAGGGTTACCTCCTTCGCCTCCACAACACAAATGTATTGCATTTTCTTTTAAAGACTGCTGCATTGAGTTAGACTTGTTTTTAATTATATTTACCACAAAAGTATCTGTTGGTTTTTTAACCTGCCTCAGAGCTGATCACATCCGATGAGATCATTTCTTGGGTGTTGTGAGAACTTCAACTGATTTTTGCTGGGAATTATTCACTGAGTGCATGAATCATAAGGTGAGTAGCAGTGAGACGCTCTTTTTTAATACATAGATTCCTGTAGATGATTTCTTTCTTTTGTTTTTGTCCTTCGACCAGTATATAGTCAAAAGTGACATTTGTAATAAAACAATCTCTGTGTGTTGTGCGTCTAATTGTAATCTGTGACAATATTACACGCTGAAAGTTGTGGAAATGTGCTTAAAACGCTGAAACTGAGGTAAAATATGGCTGACGCATTGATCTATGTTATACAGCTGCTATCATTTCATTGCATCATCAAAGCAACCTTGGTGAACCCCCTGCCTCTTGTACGTCAGAACATAAAAAGAACAACAACATTTGATTGTAATTTTGTCTTATATTTCTGTTTGTAAATTCGTTTATTGAGTTTGAGGAATAATAGTGCCCTTTTGAGCCATGAAATACTGCACAGTATTTAAGTCAATTTGCTATGGACACTACATGTTGGCAGAAAGAAAGGTAACTGAAGCACGGTTTAGACAGAAATCCAACCAATGAGTGTCCCAAAGTCAAACTTTACATTTGAATCTCTGAGCATGATGAACGCTATGTGCAGACAGGAGTGCTAGGGCTCCTTTCCTCCCTCAAGTGGGATATAACATTTCAACAGCTTAGATTAGTCCAGTCACTGCCCTAAGTTCATGTGGAAGTGACCCTGAGGAACCCCCCCCCAGCCCCCCCCCCCCCCCCCCCTCCATTAACACCGTCCCGCTGCCGGTCTGAACCCTGTGGAAGGGGAAGTGCACGGGCCAGCTGATGCCGTGTGTGCTATGTTAACCCACACAAGGGCAACATAGCAATAACAAACAGGAGATCAGAGCTGCGCTGTGACCCCTGACCCCTGCGGCTGCCTGATCAGTATCGAAGTGACTCGGAGTGATGGGCGACATGGGTGTCCCTGTGTTTTTAATCATTCACTCCTTAAAGGCAAATCAAAGCGAGAGACAAGTTTCCTCTTCGTTATGGGACAGTAAATGATTGACAGTCATTTGAGTCCCCAAGTCCCGCCCCCAGGATGAGAGGGATAACTAGGTCACATCCGCTTTTCTCGTTTCGTGGCTATTGTGTCGTCTGGGAAAAACCTCTTATTTCCAGGTACAGAGCTGCGTACCAACCAAGTGGTAAGTCAAAAGATATTTTTCACAAACTTGAGCTTCACATTTTTCTTTACGACCTGTCTGTAAAATTACTGGTTCATCGATGCCGCTCGGAACTACAGGGGGATCCGAGAGTCAGGTGACGTGAAAAGTGAAAAGTCATCACATATGAATACGAAATGACGACGTGTGCAGAAAAAACTCTACAATGAATTTGTTTGAAATATATATTGGACACTATGTTTATGTTTTAATGCATTTTAGGGTCTTTAGTTGTGGGACTGGGGGGCCCGGCCCATTTCCAGCCCGAACAGTGGGGTGGGCAAACAGGGAAAAGAGTTTGGGATCCACTGATGCTCATGTTTTTGATTTTCAATAAAGTGTTTTTAAATGTAGACTTTTTTAGTTAACACTTGTTTTCTAAATTGTACTTGAAGAGGTCTATTGCAAAAACTGATCATTTGCATTTGGCCACATCTATTTTCGTGCAAAAAGAATCATTTGGTCACCTCTTGATCAAATCGGCTTAAAACTGTTTTTGAATTGGATAAAACTGCTTTTGCAAAAACGTTCATCTCATATTCTAATTGTATTTTTTATTTTATTTTTTTGCAGCTAAATAAAACAATTATGTAAATAGTATTAAAGCTTTCCGAGAAAAAAAAAAAAGAGTACGACTTTACACCCAATATGCTCTGATATTCCATTTCAAATATACAGACCATTCACATTTGGATGTACTTCTTAGCTTCCTACTCTGGAGTCCTCCGCCACTTCACACACC
This sequence comes from Proterorhinus semilunaris, assembly GCA_021464625.1. Classification (NCBI taxonomy): domain Eukaryota; kingdom Metazoa; phylum Chordata; class Actinopteri; order Gobiiformes; family Gobiidae; genus Proterorhinus; species Proterorhinus semilunaris. The sequence goes on along the minus strand of CM038353.1, from coordinate 17,539,059 downwards.
TCTGCAGACCATGAATAACACACCGTATCAGTTTCCATTACCTCCTCACATTAGGGGACTTTTCCTCAAGGTTTTTTCGATTACAGTTTATTAATGCCGACAGGTTGACACAGACGGGGCACTCGCTGAAGTAATAGTGCCCATTTGAACTGACTTTATGGGCTGTGACCTCAGCCCGCTGCCACCGCCTCTCAAGACGGCTGTTTGATAATTCAATCTTATCATAGAAATATTTTTTTTCATATTTTGTTTTTGTGCATCAGTCACACTATTTGTCTAGAAATGAAACAATGAAACGCATTAGGATAAGGTTGGCTTGGTTGAGCAACTCATGGCATTGTGTTCATTGGAAGTGAATCCCTTTGGCAGGTCACGCACTTTCCAAACCTCATTACACAGACTTGTGCTGTTTTGTTGCTTGTGGGCCCCATTCGAATCCCTCCCCTCCCTCTATATTATTTTCAAATGGGAATTAAATTTCATTTCTTTCCCTCCCCTGACGTGTTTATGTTATCATTTGTAAATCTTACTTGAAGTGGAGCAAGAGGCACAAGAGGGCTCACTCATACACAGTCTTAACGAAGTATTTACAGATAATTCTAACTGTCAAATACTTGTGCCCGATGACATAGTGCAGAGAGCAGCCCTCCCTGGTGCGTTTGGGCCGTGGGGTTTGATTTCAGGTAAGGACTTATTGAGAGTGAGAAAGGGAGAGAGGAGGGGGTCGGCGAGAGGCTGCCCCTGGTGCCAGTGTGTGAGGGCCAATCAAAAGAATGAAGTGCAAATGATACCATTTATATCACATCCACCAGAGCAAGGCTTCACAAGCTGTAGTGCAGGTCCCACTGATGGTGTCGGGGTAAATGCAGTATTGTGTTTTTCAACTTATCGATCAAGATCCGAAAGTGGCTGCGGGACTTTTCCTTTACCTAAAATCGCTGTCAATATATTGCTGTTGGTTTGCTTCAAAATTGAGGAAAATAAAGCATGTTGATTGAAATAGTGAACGGCAAAAATTCTCTTATCATAAATTGAAATTAATATAATTTATTTGGGTCATGGCAGTCGCGATCCACAGTGGTTCTCAGCTAAGGCAACAGGACTCAGTATGACATCCTGAATGTTTAATAATAATAATAATAATAATAATAATAATATAGAAGAAGAAGAAGAAGTTGCATTTTGAATGTGTTGAGGTGTCATTTTACAGAATGCTCTGACAAATCGTTTGTTTGTCTGGATAGGTAGAACATATATGTTTGCATTAATTTAACTGGGATGCATTCATCGTTGAATAGGCCAATAAATATGCTATTTCAAATAATTTGGTCACAAAAACAGTGGTGGTTCCAAAAATGGGTTAATAGCTCATTTAATTGTGTAGCTTCTTGGTGCCAGTAGACCTGTGCTTTCATGCTTTCTGTTGTTGCTGTTTGGGAACCCAACGATCCAATTATTGATTTATATGTCATATAATAACTTAAGTTCCATTAAAACAATCAGCAGTGACTGAATAGATTCACCTTAAAGTGAACACTGAGAATGATTCGCGATCGTATGGTCTCCATGTGAAAGAGACCCGGAGAAAAATGGTGTGAAGCAGCAATAATGGACACGGGAGTCTTGACCTGCGCATGGAAGCAATTTGGAGAAATGCGTTTGAGAGTGCGTTAAAAAGACAAATTAATCCTGAACGGAAACGAGATACATCCTTTAAAAACAAGCCATTTACGCACTTAAGTCGCTGCGCTGAGCCACAGAGGAGCATTAGCGGCACAAAGGTATTTCTAAAAAATAAAAATAAAAAACTGTGAGAGGATGAACGAACAGGGCGCTCGCTACACGTGGGTCCAATGCCCAATCAGGGAAACCACAAACAAAGACCGGCACAAGGTGATCTGTATTTATATGAGGCGAGTTTGTTTAATAGACTGTTTTAGTCTCTGCGGCTGTTGTTCGTTAGGCATTTGTTACTTTCACTTTTAATTAACGTGATTTTACGCATGAGACCCCGAACCCTAAAAAACCCGTGAAACTCTCACAACCCCCCGTAATTCACTAGCAGGCAGTGAGCGTAATGTGTTAATTCGTATTATTATTATTATTGTTATTATTGTTATTATAGATAAAAATAATAATAATTAAAAATAAATAAATACATAATAATAATAATATTAATAATAATCATAAGAAGAAGAAGAATTATTAAAAGGAGAAGAAGTAGAAGAAGAAGAAGAAGAAGAAGAAGAAGAAGAAGAAGAAGAAGAAGAAGAAGAAGAAGACTGCACTAAATAAGATCAGTCACATTAATATGCAAAATACAGCCTGCTTTTACGCATTGGACGTATCAGCAATTTTAACTTTTTTTTCCCTTCCTTCTTTTTAGGTCACTGGGTTTGCTGATAAAGAAATACCTAACATTTGTTTTTATTTTGTTCTTTTTTTTTGTAAAAAGCAAAACAATAATAATCGGAGCAATGACAGTAACACTTTTTATCTTATGGAATTAACGATGTAGCTTAACCTTCTGCGTTGCAAAATCTTTCAGCAGCCAATGTTGTTGATGCATTAATGCAAAGTAGACATGGCTATAGCCTACAGTCTGTTACAATAAAAAAGACAAATAATCACAAATGCAAGTCTTCCTCCTATCGCCATTTTATTTTACGCAGTGCTTCAAACGTTGTTTCCTTGGCCTTTAGCTGCAGCGTGTCTCGTCTTCACCACAAAGCCGCGCTGTTTGCACAAACCATGTCTTTGCTTCACTGCCTGCCGGCAGATGACACCAGATTCAGCATTCAAGTCTGCAACATCACAACTAGACACCTGCGTGCATATCAAGGAACACGAGGATTTGTTTTCTTACGTCTTTTATTTTTTTGTAAAATAGCTTTTGTAACATAGGTTAGAATATATATGTGGCCATACAGAAAACTTCGAAGGCTATATAATTGTCTGAAATCAATTTTATTTATTAATGTTTGGATTGTGATCCAAGCCAGATGCATTCTTGTCTAAATGGCTGTGCTGACTTCTTGCATTTGAAATGAGTTTTGTGCCGGAGGTCTGCTCTGTTTAAACTCATGGGATCGCTGTATAAATTGGTCTGCTCCCGGAATGTGATATGAATAAAAGCATGTTATTCTTTTGATAGTTGGGGGAGCTGTCACGTGGGTAAACAAGGGGCGTTTGAGGCAGGCGTAAAGCTGACTTCCACAAGTTACCTGTAGCCTATAAGATTAACCCCTATTTTGACTGCACTCATTTCGGTCGGTATTCTGTCCCCGCTCGTTTCACGTTGATTCTCACTCGGACCCAGATTCGCTCGTCCCTAGAAAAAGAAAAGCAGGTCGAGAGTAACAGAAGGAGGGCCCGTCAATTATTTAGGCAACATCACCTTGCGCTTTCCTCCTAATACGTAATGAGGTGAAATTCACACAATATCGTAAGAATAAATATAATTTAAACAAACGTATTGTGTTAAATTTTAACAATAGCTATTTAGAAATATTTCGGAAACTTCTTATGCAACAGGTCTGCAATTATTAAGATGGGCACATAAAATTAGCCTGCAGAATTCCTCACAAAATCCTCACGACCAATACTTTTAGAAATCTTATGAAGAAATTACATTGTGCAGGCGTGTCTTTGCTTATAATAACATATTTAATTTGATTGTTTTAAACGATTTTGTTGTTGTCCTTAATGGACGCGCATTTGTCGATACGTAAAAGTGTTACCCCGCTCTTATAAAGTGGTGAACTTTCAGAAGAGCACAAACACCATTTTGCAGGTTTACTTAAAATTCAATAAATGTTTCCTGATGATTTGTACGGCTTCGTTTTGATCGGCTTCAAAGATCCAGATTACCTGCTTTGGAGAATAGGAACAGGCCTGTTTCCAGCTGAAGTTAGAGCTAAAAGCACAGCTGGCCTCTGTCCATGAGCGCAGCGCTGCATCCACTGAAAAATAGCCTTCCCTTCAGGATGTGATGCCTCGTGGGGCTGTGGTCTATCCATGCAGTCTGATGCCGCGTCTGTCGTATAGCAGCTCTCCATAGCGAGGCCAAACTCCGCGCGCTCGGGTACACTCCGCGCGCAGTGAGTCGGAGTTGCAGTCAAACTGTTGCATTATGGTGATGTCGAAACCTGTGGCTTCATATGTTACTCAATTATCAAACGCATGCACTGTCAGTGTCATGGAAATGGTGTTATAAGCAAAAGAGTCTAAACCTTTTCTTACACACTTGACATGAAAACCTCCACTAATACGGATAATAGCCATGCCAGGTCATGCAATTTTCAATCAATAGTTCACCACTGTCAACATTAATGGTAAATCATTTAACTTTTGCACACCATCAGCAACAACAACAAAATAAGAAGTCGCAAAAAAATCCACACCAATATTCCAGAAATGGAAACGTTGCACATGGAGCCTCGTTTGTCTACAGCTCAGTGGCATCTGTCTATCAAACTCCCGGTTAATGATTACATTAAATCGTCGCTGCTGCCGCGCGCTGGACATCCTCACACTGCACTTAATATTAGGCTATTCATTAACGCGCATCAGGACATGGACTTCAGCTCAGGGTATTTTATCTATGGGATGATACTGATACATGTGGAACTATTAGCAGGAGATAATGGCGCGATAAGTGCTGCGCCAGCGACAAAGTGTCTAATGGCCAGAAAGTAGCAAGACAGTGAATGCGTTATGTGTCAAGGTCACGGCGATACAGCACAGGGTGGCATTCACGTCTTTTGGCAACGTGGGACAAAAGGAACTCGATAAAGGTGTCAAGACAAAAGTGAGAAGACCCGGGAGCCATCGATGAACACATAAGAATGTTGCACGAGCTGCTCTGTGCGCGTATTAGTCCTGCCCACTGAATGTGTCGTATAGTTTCCCAACGCCCCCTTCCTCCCTCCGTGGCTTCCTTCCTCCAGCCTTTGTCTCTCCTCCCTCTATCAGCCAGCCAGTGCGCCCGTTGGCACAGGCAAGATTGAAAGTGACGCGCTCTGATTACAGCCCAGCAATTTAGCACCGGCAGAACATTCTTCACCGGTACAACTCCGCGCGCGCTTCGCAGTCTCGGTTCGTTTTTTTTTCACCTATTCACCTTTGTTGGCATTAGTTTTGCGCTTCATTTTCGCGCCTTGGTTTCCACTGCTGACCGGAGACCACGCGCCTTAGTAGAGGAAGATTCAATAAGAGGAGGAATTTGCGCGTAGAGTTACTCTTTTCCACCGGTCAGACATCACTCGGGACACTCGCTTTCCCCCCACCCCCACCCCCATCACGGCGCATCCCACGTTCAGCTGTCACCCTGTGTTGCGCGCGGTAGACGCTTGTAGAGCAACAGGGGTCCCGGAGCGTCCCGAGTGAGTTTTGTCTGAGCGTCCGGGACATCCAAAGCCCCGAAGAAGCGTCCAGCCCTGGATTCATTACTGTTGATCAATGGACAGAGCTTTCTCAGCGGTCAGCTTCGACACACTCACGCCGTAAACAGTGAGTAGCCCACACGGACACACTCTTTCTCTCTCTCACACACACACACTCTCTTGACACGCGCACACACACACGGCCGGAGCTGCACGTGAAACTAAAAGCGAAAACAGTCAAAATAGCGTAGCCTACAACAAACCTTTATCTTTGCTTTATTTTCCTTTCTCTGGCTTCACTTGGGCTGAAACGAGTGGGCCTAGGTTAACTATTTAAACTGTATTATTATTATTATTATTATTATTATTATTATTATTATTATTATTATTATTATTATTATTATTATTATTATTATGAATCTATTATTATATGGTGGATGTTTGATTTAATTCATCGAGGTCCTGGTTTGAGACATGAATATCCTAATTGTTTAATCTGTATGACGTTGTAATAAATACACTGTTCGGGCACTACATTACTAAAGGTACTTTTTGTGTTAATTCAAGACGTTTTAAAACTTGACAATAAACCTAAATCCTTAAACGATCAAATGCACATCGCAGTTGTTAATTAGGCCTACGCCGGTGTGATCTTTGGAGATACGAGTCGGGCCTCTTCCTTTCCTACACATCATTATGGCATTTCGACGTTTGTTATAATGACATCAGTGAAGGAAATGTGACGGTGCTTTCATTAAAAAAATAAAATAAAATAGTCTTACAATGATAAATAAACCCATGATTTTTCAGATGTAGCCTAATGAGCGGATTCTCTGCCCGGCGCGCGCGCAAAGACGCGGGGGCAGTTGACAAACAGGCTACTTGGAGACGGTGCTCATGAAAACTGGCGAAGGCCGGAGAAGCGAGAGAAACGAACCGAATTAAACACAAGGTCGTGATCCGGGACCCTGCACACTGAAAAAAACAACAACAGCAACAACAAGACTCGGAAACAAATGTGTGAGTAAAGTTGATCATCATGAATAGACTTCACGGCCAAGGGACGTGTACAAGCCGTTCTTCCTGACCTTTAAAACAGCGACAAAGTGGCTCCGTTGTGTATCGCCAGACCTCCGCGCACTCGTCTTTGCAGCTCCGCGTATGAAGAAATAAATAAATACAATAAAAATCGAGATTATGGGCTTCCTCTCACAAACAGAAAATTACGTCAACATCTTATGTCAACCTGCTGATGGACGCCACTTCAAATAATGAGGAGGAGAAGAAGAAGAAGAAGAAGAAGAAGAAGAAGAAGAAGAAGAAGAAGAAGAAGAAGAAGAAGAAGAAGAAGAAAGGAAATGTAAAACCATGGAATAAAATTATGATGCGTCAATGAGTTTGACGCCGAAATATAACGTCAAGCACGGTCACGCGTTTCCCTTCCCCTCTGGGCCCGAATTGAAAACTTTTCAGTGGTCCACACCGTGGGGAAAATTGGCTAAATTCATCTCAGTAAGATTGTGCGCGTTTACCCGCAGCTCTCAGCGCGCCTTTTAAATGTTAGCACAGGTTTGTTTTTTGATTTGTTTTACAGTATGCAGTTTCATACACAGTTGTGTCGTCACGTGGCTTTAGTCGCGCTCCATGGTCAGACGTAGGAACGTATGACTTTATATTTTGCTCTCCTCTTTTTGCCTTTAATACATAATAGCAAGGCAACATTCTTCCAAATTCGTGTGGCTTGACTGTACAAATGTGGGCAATCTTTGATGTCTAAAATAATAAAACTCCTCCCTGAGTCTGTATTGATAGACGTCCAGTCCTGTCCTTGAAGCCCATGCCTATATGTGAATGTCATTGTCAGGTGATAAAGGTGTGTCCCGAACATAACTGAAGATGCTTCCTCTGCTCTGTCCACGGCTGCAGCTGATGACATTACAAAACTCCCGAGACGCGCAGAGCGTCCAGACCTGTCCTCAGTGTTATTGCAGCTTGTCCCTGTTTTCCCACAGTTATGCTCATTCTGGTGAGGCTGGTGTGAGCTGCGGTGCACAGGGTTTGGCCACGCAACGTATGTGGAAGTGTGCAGTTAGTCATACTTACTTTACATAAATGACGAGGCAGTGGGAATGGCGTTAAACATGGCAAAAGCTAAGATTAGAAAATGGCCTCAGTTCCAATATCATATATTTCTCTGTATTTGAATAAGCAAATTAGGTTTTGGCTCTTGCTCCGCCCTTCAGCTTTCTTTGTTATACAGTATCTAAACATGGAATGTGTAAAAACTAAATCTATACGTGTCCATGCTTTTTGATCCAAAAAAGCATCACAGGTTTTTAGTTTTGCCAAATCATACATATGTGTGTGGCGTTTTATCGAGTTGTGTCCCTGTTGATCGTTGATTCTTGCATTTGAACTCACTGAAACCTATAAGCTAAATTAGTTTTAATGCAAAAATATTCCTATTTGTATTATTTGCACACTACCCTTATATGCATCAAACTCTGAACACCTTTATTGCCTGTCTGCAGTTGTCATTGTCAAACAGATACATTAAATAAGATGATTTAGGGAAAGGGAACTTTAGTAAGCAAAGAGAGGAAACATCCTCAGCCCAATCGTCAACTTGACTGAAAGAAAACATTAAAAAACAGAAGAAGGTGAGTGCATCTGCAGGTCCAAAGGTGTGGCGCGGGTGCTCTTCGAAGATCAGGTATAAGACTATATAAAACTGAAGAGCAAAAAAGGGGATCTGAGGCACTCCGACTGCAATATAAAAGTCCTTTATTTAAATGGACATGCCAACGCGTTTCGACCTGACAATGGTCTTCTTCAGGGCATATCAAATGTGCCCTGAAGAAGACCATTGTCAGGTCGAAACGCGTTGGCATGTCCATTTAAATAAAGGACTTTTATATTGCAGTCGGAGTGCCTCAGATCCCCTTTTTTGCTCTTCTGAAAGAAAACATTGTTTTAGTAAGGCTCAAATGAACCATCGGTAGACTCAGTGACAAACTAGTGTAATATAAGAAATACTTACAACTGTGCCATCCCCTATCTGTAACGCGTTGGTGTATGTAGCTGCTAATGTGGTTAGCGTGGCAAAAGTGTCCGTCTGTAAGTTCATAGACTCTTTAACTGGAAGGGCGAGGCCATATAGCTGCTGGTTTCATCCTGTAATATCCAATCAGATGTTTTCGGACGAAGCCTTAAAGGTTTGCCTGCAGAGAAGCCTCGTCTATTAGCCATCATCTGCCACAAGTGCATGAGTGTTAAGCGCGAGCCCTCTTGCACACGCGGACTGGATATTTTTTTCACTTAAGTTTGAGCGTTAAAGTTAGGAGGGAAAAAAGAAGAAGGTTTCCTCGCACCCGCTCTGCCCACATCACAACAGTAACACATCTGATGGCCATAAACGGAAGATTCCACAATAATGCGACCTTCCCTATAACTGCAATCATTTCTCATAAACAGCCACATAAAAAAGAGTGCTCAGACTCAGAGGACGAATGCGGCATCCATTGTTTCACAGCCAATGTCTGTTTCCTCAATCCACAGCATGTCCAACGTCTGGCTCCGGGGCCGACAGAAGGGTCCGGATTGGCGCTGGGGGGACGCGCGCGAGCCGGAATCGCCAACGTTCCCCGCGCGCCTTCCTCTATCTGTGCGCTTCAGAGCCAAGTATTAACCAATGGCCTGATAACAAGACCATAAAAGTATGGGGAAGCGCAGGGCATTTTCCTATAGGTGAGGCCTCTCGCACCAGCCCCCGCTATCAGTGCTAATAATGCCCTCAGAGGTCACGCTCACTGTCTGCCGCGCTCAAGGCACGCACTTTATTACTGGCAGGGAGATAGGAGGGTATCTACTTTTCTTCTCCTCTGCCCTCTAACAAGTCGATATAGATTTCATTGGTTTTATTCAACCACTTCTTGGTTCTTTTGTCAAAAAATGTAGTGGGTATTATGTGACTAACAAAACGGCCACGGCCTAAACGCGCTTTCAAACATCAGCATTGGTAAAAGCAGAGGTATGGATGAATCTATATCAGGAAGCATGTCATTAGCATATGTATCCGCGAGCAACAATCATGTCATCGTTTAGACTGGCTCTTAATTACATGTTTGTGTCAATGTCTTTGGAGTTGGACCTATTGTTTATAGGTGCATTTGCTTATCCCGATCCCGCTCTTTTATTTGGCAGGGTGTGTCCGCATTTTTCGCTCGCTGCAATCTGGTCTCTGGCGATGTATTTGTTATGTCTACAACATGTAATAATGTGGAATTTGATAGTGGCTTTATCGTCCAAACAACCAAAAAAAGGGGGGTAAATGTTTTCAACTCTGCAGTATGTCACACACGGCTCATTTTGATTAATTTACTCGTACCTTATTAAAATCCTAATAACATTTTCGAATTCTCAGATTTTTTTTTTTTTTTTTGAGATCCTGGAAAATTATAGAAATAATACTTAGTCTGTTATAATGCCAGTGTAAGAATTACTTTTACACGGGTGACGTGTACATATTATGGAGAAAAGTATAACAAAGTTGTATGTTTATGTTCTAATTAAAACATTAGTATCGTAAAAAGAGGCACAGTCACATATTCCATGGATAGAACTGGCATTCCCTTCTTTCCCATTGGTACAGTATGGTTGCAATGCCAACGGATATGACAATATAGCCCTTCATAATTCACATCATATCTAATAACTATATGCTATGCTAAAATACAGTTGTTTAGTGAGAATCTGTATATGCACTTTAACGACTGAGGTGTTCTGTTTATAAAGGATGGCGTGATCACTGCAAACATGAATCTCCCCAATAACGTCTTATACCTGTGCAGCTGCAGAGGAGCTATAAACCGAGTAACCTTTCCTTATCATGGGCTTTACATGGCGTTTAGTGTCTCCATAACAAGCCGGCTACTTCTTCACGTGTCCTTTATTAGCTGCGTAGGTCATGGCAGTGCTTATCAAACAGCAAAGGTGCTTAAGATCCACAGGATAAAGACGATAACCATCTCAATGTCATTACTGTGCGGTCACCAATGCTTATGTCAGATAAAGTTATCAATGGGATTCCAAACAGATAACATAATGAACAAAGGATTTCTTCATCTATATTGTAATATTACATTATCAGCAGATGTAATAGCGTGATGTCCACAAACACACCCAGTTCATTACCGTTCATGGGACTCACTAAGACGTTTATAGTATGTGTAAATACATGAATGTATTTAAGACAGAAAATAATGTGCAAGGCAGAAGTTTCATTCTAATAAGCAGCAAAAAAAAAAATAGACAGCTGCATGCAGTCTGCATCTTATCTATTAAATAGAAAATGTGGTTTTGGTGAACTTGTGGCTGTTAACGTGACAGTGAACTGCACTTTGCTGGTTAAAAGTTGAAAAACATGCACATAAATTCCCGCATGGATGCGCACGTTTTGTTGTAAACTTCCACTGCTGTTTGAGAGAAATCAGGTACAGCATCTTTAAGATGTGTCAAGTCTTTTGGGAAACTGACTGTGAGAGATTTCATTAAACTTGTTATTATTTTATTTATTGTTTATTTGGTCGGGAGAGTGCACGTTAATGTGCATGTTTTTAATGAATATGCAACATGAACGTGCACAGGCTCTGACCGCTGCGCTGCCGTGCCGCAACTTTGATGAGAATAGGTCGGACACTCTGAGAGGTGTGCAGCCTTTGGAATAATAAGTTCTTTGATTAAGAGTGAATCTGTCATCCACCATTGTATCTAGAAACCTTGAAACTAGCTGACTTGTCCAATCCATTCTCCATTTCAGGTCCATGGTTGCTAATTCAGACCCATAATGGAGTTTGGAAATTAGAAGCAGTTTTGGTTCTGTAATAGTGCACTGGTTGCACTGGTTAGTAATAGCAGTTGTCATTCAGTCACAAAGGGGATTCCTGATTAATAACACATGCATGTCAGTGGGGGTATGCTGCAGTACCAGCACTGAACCCAGAGTACCAAAACAACGGAGAGCTGACCTCTGTGGGGGTTAGTCACTGCTACGATGTCTAACATCGGCCAGAATCTCAGAACTGAACAGTACAATGATATACATTAGTAAGGATTTTGGAAATACATTCTGGGCTCCTATTTCTATTTATTTACTGTAGCTATTTCAAATTTTGTAACTGGAAAATTCATTAAAGTTCAGCTGTACTTTCTCATCATACAAAAGTCTATAGACTCACACTGTAGCTTTTTGCAGGACACACTTTGCCATTTGAGTGTCGAAATGATACAAATCCAGTGAGATCTGAACACAGATTAGCATCACCTCATGACATCAGCAGGTCAAATGTTTTGGAGGTTATCGTGCATCAGTGAAACAAATCACAACGTTTGTCCTTTGATACATTTTGTCGAACAGTTATGGTACTGTCATTTTGATGTTTTAAAGAGAAATGCATCGAAATACGTGCGGGACATTATGCTGGCAGGAGGAGGAGAGGTGGGTGACCTGGGTGAGGTGATGGTGAGATGTCGGAACACAGGTCCTGATAGGGATCGTCTGCAGGGCGCAGTGCCACGGCAGGTCACAGCGCGTCTGAGATCCCGATTCCTTCTAGGATTATTTGAAATATGTCACAACAGAAAGACCAGGGCCACACTTGTCATGACACTGCACCACTGTAGTCAAGAGTGCGCTCACTGTCGACAACTGCTGCCATTGAAGTCCTTTTTATGTCACTTTGAATCCAGCCGTTCTTTACTATAGCTATAACATTGTTAGCGGTTACATTTATTTGCTAAGCCTCCCTCTTTTCTCAGCCAGATGCACATTGTGAATTATAGCTACCAGTGTTGTGCCTTTGAAGCTGTTTTCTTTTTTAAAGCCGCTTTTAATAAACTTCGCCACTTGCATTTTTGATTCTTCGCCTCCCACATTTTTAACCGCGCCAAATGCTAATGTTTTTAATTTATTATATGTTTTGAAATTCTGCCCGGGCTCCTAATGCTTTTCAGATTGGCTGTTTTGTTTTTGAGCCACTTGTGGTGGATGGTGGATTTCAGCTGTGCAATTGTGTAAGAATTGAAATAGAAGCATATGAGAGAATTATAATTACCAGACAGCAGGTTCACCAGCGCGACGGAGATGAATGGATTTCTAAAAGTTGAAATATCTACTATTGCCGTACTATGTACCTATCCTTTTATTGACAACGTAACAAAACGATGCATGCCACGTGTTACACATCAATTGAAAGGTGAAAATGAACTAACATTTTTTATTTTTATTTTTTTTTTCAAGATTTGTTGGTGTTTTATTGTCTCTGATTTGTCTCGTTGTAAGCTTAGACCACTTCTTCACTTTAATAATGAAGCTTGCAGAACCACATTGAAAAAAAAAAAGCATCAAAATCAGGCCATTTTGGGAGTGCATTTTCGTACATAAAAGTTTGGCTTCCGTATAGTTTTCATTTACAGACAATAGATTCACTGACAATAACCCCTTCATTTGTTCAGGTGGATTTCTGGCCAATGTCACTCAGCTTTGAGACCTTCTGTGTTGTTCCACTCATAAATCTTGATTTCCATACTCTAATAGAAAGAGCTCTTCCCCTCTACAATCATTTCACACAGGCTGGCGGGCAGTGTCCGGGGGCTCGTATGTAAATAAAAGAGCTCCATTTGGCTGTGCGCGCGGCTCTGTGATGTTTTGGCGTTGTTCCACCTCGGTCTCTGGCGCTGGGTCGGATGGCATTAGATGATATTAGACTTTTGGCCTGAGCTTGGCGTCAGGGGACAGTAACCCATGAAGCACATGGTCTCAGAGGCTGTTGTGGAAAAAAAAATCGAAATATTGCCCCTCATGTTACATCTACCATGTCAAGTTCATAGTCATGCCATTTTCCTATAACCTATAAGTTCTCAGAAACGAGGAAGGATTTACAACACAAACGAGGAGTCTCATTGTGGAGATATGGCACTCAACTTCACACAAATGTAGTAATGATCTGTGCTAAACCATCTCATAATAGAAATCATTCATTGCTCATTCAGCCACAGCATCACAAGTTGGTCCAAAACATGGATGTAACGAATGGGTTGCTTAAGGAAGAGCATCAACTTATTATGCAAATACGTGCACACTGAGAGGTCAAGCTGTTGTAGTGACCTCGGAAGCAAAGCTGAAAAAGAATGTGTACAATTTTCCACAGGTTACACATTTGAATAGTCTCTTCAGTCTGAACCAAAATTCAGTAAACAAGGCAAAGGATATAGCTATTTTAGTCTGAGAGCATCTAGTCTATGAAAGTGACAGTGAATTATCTCTATTGGGGGCGTGTAAGTCTTATGAAAGTGCAGTGCAACAGTGTGGTTTTCTTTATGTGTTTTTAATATTTCACGGACCACATGGAGGTCTGTGGCACAGTCATAGATCACTTGTTGGGCTGAGCTGAAGGGCCGAGTGATTCCATGGGATTTGTAATCAATGACAATCGTGTCATCTGTGTGAACTAACCCTCTTGTCTGATATATTATACCCAGCGATGATAACTTGTTTTGCTTCAGGCTCGTTCTCGCTGGCTGGGGCTCCACTGGAGCTGTGGAGGAGCATGGAGCAGGGAGGGGAGAGTCCCGTGGCCCAGGACAGTCCCGAGCGCAGGGGCAGCAGTCCGGACCTCAGCGACCTGCCTCCTCCGGGGAAGAAGGGCCGACTGGAGCTGAACGGCAGTCCCACTGGGCACAGGATCATAAGGCACAATGGAGGTCCTTATAGACCACTGGGAGGTAAGACACTGCACACTGAACTTTAGAAGTCAAAGCAAATAGTGACACTATGAGAAAGTTATGCGTAAAAAAAAAAAAAAAGACATTGTTTATCAATATGAACTCAATTTCTGGGTGTATCCCGGAAACAAACAAACAAAAACTTAGAGATGTTGGGGACGCAATTAATCTATAAGTCTGAGGGGATCTGTATAATACAGGCGGCTTATCAAATAAAGCAGATTGCACCATATAAACATGGTTTATATGCGTAGCTCTGTGGATCGATCCTGCTGTTTAAAAGTTGTGACTTGTTTCTGTGGGTAGGATGGAAGGTGGGTAATATTTAAATAGCAGCTCTCCATTGTTGCTGTCATAATTAAAACAGGATAAAGAACTTGAAATTACTATCTGAAAGGTACAACAAAATGTTTTTGCACATCTTTTGAGCAGAAGGGTTTCTGTCCCATAAAATAACATTAACATTCAAAATTAAGTTCTCCTTCTCAGATCATTTGCCTTGATCTGATTCTTGTATTACGTTCATTATGTCTTCTTGTTTACAAAATAGTTATTTTTGGTTCTTTTAGAAAGACACTAGGTATGACAAAAACTTGTTCCTTGATCTAAGCTCGGGACAAGCAGGACTACAGTGGTTTAGGTCACAAATCTGTGCCAGATCCAGGGAGATGACTTGGTAAAGAGACCACTCACAGGGAATAGTGCAGGGGAAAAATACTCCAAAAAAGCGGGAAGGTCTAAAACAGAAATGTCTGCAATACTTCAGTCACAATACACCGGATATGTTAAAATAAAGAAATTTCAGATCAGCTCATGTATGACCTACTTTCCACAGCTAGGTCAAACTATTTACCTACAGTAGCGTAAAGACAGAAAGAACTGTCATCACAGCATCTTATCTAGAGTCAAATGCAAACACCATGCCCTGTGCCATATGTCTGCCCGGGGGTCAACAGTCTAACAAGTGAACACAGACGCTGAAGAGGAGAGTGCTCGTCTGAGGAGCTGACAGTTATATTTCCCTGTTGGGAGAAACTCACTTACTTGAATTGGCGCGGCGCTGCAGTGTGTAATTCACTCCATGAGAGCGGGAGGCCTGGGAACACAGTGATTAATGAGAGGAAATAGAAATATAGGAATTGACTGATTAAAACAACAGGCGGCTGCGGGGTCTGGGGCTGGACCTCCATATTGTGTATGAGACAACATATGTGTGTGTGAATGCCTGTTATTATTATTAGAGCTGGGACACTGCCCAATGCCTCCAGTCCATCATCGGGTCTAAAAGGTTGGATTAATTGGCAGATGACAGGTGGCACAGGACCAAAAGCATGTCACGTGAAAGAGAAAGATGAGGGGACTGCTAATCTACTGGCAAGATTTGATATTATTTCAAACAGTGGTGGAAGAAGTACTCAATATTCTTATTTAAGTAAAAGTGCAGATACAGCAACAAAATGTACTTAAGTAAAAGTAAAAGTATCAGTTGCAGGTCTCTCCTTTCTGAGGTTAATGTTTATTGTACACTGTCCCTGTTCAAATAAATAAATAAATAAAATAAAATACATACAAATAAAATGTTAACTTAAGTAAAAGTATGAAAGTGTGCATTGTAAAATGTACTTTATAAGTACAAAGTAAAAGTATTTAAGAGTTTAATGTGCGGGATTTTTTTTTTATCTGTATAGTCCCTTTAAGTAAAGTAAAAGTACGCATAATTTGTACTTTTTACTTTCTCACCAAAAGAGTCGCAGTAATACTGGACAAGCAATTGAGATCCTTGAGTTATTTCTAATATAGGTGCCTGGACTTCACTTTTCTCCCAATGTCATCACAGAAATTTCACTGCTACACAAACTCAACATGAGACTTCCCTCAAACTGTGGTACATCGGTGGAAGTCCGGCTCTTCTGCACTTCAAATGTTATTCATGTTTTTGTTTGTGCTTGTTTAAATCTACTAAAGTCATTGTTTAGTCCAGTGGTTCTCGACTGACATTCTCAACTGAATGCATTTGTCTTATAAAATGCAAAATGTTGTATTTTCCCCACAAAGTATAGTTGAATAACAATTAGATAAGCCTGAAAAGCTAAACATTGATTTTGATCAAAAAGAAAATAAAGCCTCAGAGCTGCAGCAACAAAAGTTTAGAAAGCTACACCTTATTGTTATTGTTAGTTTATAGTTTTCACTGTTGTGTCTATATACAAATAGGTAATTGAATGACTACTGATGACCTCTTTGTCCTGTGCAGGTTTAATGATCCCAGTGTTCTGCGTGGTGGAGCAGTGCGATGGCGGGATGCACACAGACGGCGGTGAGAGCAGAGAGGAGCATGCAGAGTTTGTGCTGGTCAGAAAAGACATCCTGTTCTCTCAGCTGGTGGAGACAGCGCTTCTGGCCTTGGGCTACTCCCACGGCTCTGCAGCACAGGCTCACGGTCAGTCTCACGGCAGAGGTGTATGCACCATGTACCTGCTGTGCACCTGTTCTTTAGACCAGTGGTTTAGGACAATATATTTGCTCTTAGGAGGACAATGTCTTGTTAATCTAAATATTTATCGATAGTAGGAGAGATTACTCGGTTACTATGTTGTGCTTTTAATGTGTTATTATTATTTAATTAACCCAATCAAATTCTGTACATTTTATCATTGCAAACTGTTACTTCAAGGGGAACGCAAATGGAGGATGTGTCGATATAAATTCTTGCTAGAACATCTGCAAGCAACACTGCACTAATGGACGCTGTGTGTGAAGGGACTGTCCCACTAATAACTGGTTCTAGCCCAAATGCATGTGAGGTTGTCTATTTAGAGCAGCCACTGTACTGACACAGGGGTAATAAGCACAGGAATGTTTCAAAAACACAACTAAGACACAGACAGCGCCTGTAAAAATCATTAAAGACACAACAAAGAGTGGCACAGGAATGTCTCCACAGACCAAAATACATTGTGCATTCAGTGTGTTTATGAAGTGGAGAAATACTCTGTCATTTATAGTCGCACACATGTTTGTGATCTGCAGGACAGTGTTGTGTGTTCAGTCTTAACTCGGGTTTGTAGAAAATCCCACAGGGACAGAGGTGCACGTCGATAAAATGGTAACAGTTACAGTGAACAGAAATGCCATTGTAGGAGATCCCATCTGCTTGGGATCTCACTCGTCATGTGCAGCATGTCTGACGTCAGCCCTGTGCTACTATGTAGAAACATTTGAATGCAATTTGCCCTGTTTTATTGTAGCATCTTTACCATTCGTGACTAACAGTCTCTTATAAGATATGTATCAAATAGTCTTTTTCTATAATGCAAAGTATTGTGTTCAGTACAGGTTGAGTCTATAACAAAAAACGTTGCCTTAAACAAATTTGCAAAGCTACAAAGTCGCAAAATGTGATGAATCCGCATCAGCTGAATGATGATACTCACAAGGTCACGGGTTCAATTTCCAGCCAATGTGGAGCCTTTCTGTGTGGACTTTTGCATGTTGTCCCTGTGTCCGGGCGGGTTTCCTCCAGGTGTTAAGATCCTGGCTGAATATCTGGTGACGGGTGACTGCAGGGACCCAGGTGCATTGGGACCCGGGTCAAATGCAGAGGACATTTCCCTACAAGAACAATAAAATCTATACATACAAAATACAAAACATCTAGAAACCGTTCTGTATTTGACCCAGGTACCTTTAGTGCCTACTCTAACCAGATACTGTGTATGTCGAGGGTTGTAGTCAAGACAGTTTGAGCACCTAAATGATCCGTATGAGTCCAGTGAAGCTGTGCGGACTAACACAGAGGAGCACCCCAGCATGACATCAGGTGGGGGTCAAGCATGTAAGCTCTCGATTTGGAGATCGACTGAAGCATTGCTCAAACAGGATGAAACAGGACAAACAACTGGCATGTTTAGCAAAGGAGAACTACATTATAAGTTAAGACTAGGTCAGTATAGCAAACAGTGAAAGGGCCTGTGACGTACAAAACATGATTCTTTCCATAATTATCACCATAAACCCAATGTGATACTGCACCAATGTCCCAGTTCTATCAAATGAATATGGAGCTCTCCCTCTGTCTGCGTCACAAATATTTTCAAACAAAAGAATCGCTCCTTTTTAATTCACTGTTCCTCATACAATTTCCATTTCACTGGTGTGTTATACTTACCAGAGGCATTATCCCATCAAGCGCAATTATTTGAAACCCTAACCTGGTTGCTGATACGGTAAAAACTCAAACGCATGTCAAGCATTCATGAGAATTCCCAAACTGAGGGGCATCGACAGCTCGTTTAACTTTGGTTTTGGATGTATGTGGAAAACAGCCAGCCACATGTGTCATCTGTCCACATCAATGCATTTCTCTGCGCAAACACCACACGAGGGGCTTCAAACAAAGGCTGGACTTAACGGGGACATCACAGTCAACACAAACAATACTCACAGAGAAGAAAAAAAAAACACTTCAGATTCCCAAGCCCAGCAGTGTGGAGATGACCAAAATACAATAGCAAAGTTCGTATCCACGCTACGACAGCACAAGCCATGCATTATCATAGACCAAACACACACCTCCCTCCTGCCTTCCTCAAATGAATACTTTTTGTTTTTAGCGTTTATGTTAAATGAATAATTTCTGGCTTAAATTATACATTTTTTCCCCCTGTGGTCCACGACCAAAATTACACAGAGTCTTGGCTATTTTCTGCCTGTTTGAATTGTGTCCTGCATTCTTGTGTCCCAGCGGTGTATTTAAAGAACCGCGGCCTTTCTGTAATTAGCTCGGGGCAGTAATTAAATCGAAGATATTGTTTATTTCAATTATAAGGGTCGGAAGCTTTTATAGAAGAGATGGGAGAAGACCTGTACTTTGGGGCTTTCGACGCCGAACCGTTAACAGTCAGTCATTGTTATTGTGCCACGTCTAAAAAACAGGCCACAAAGGGTCAGTGCTGTGGACATCAGAGTTTGGACGCGTTGTAAATTGTAGCCTTCACAGCAGAGAATGGTTGTTTTGCAATAGAGCATGCAAAGTGTATGAGTCTATACAGCGTGCCTCAATAAAACTATAAAAGATACAGAGATGAACAACATTAAACGCGGGCTGTGAATGGAATTGGAAACACTATACATTCAGTATATTGCGGACCATAAAAAGATTTTCCAAACTGCTGTGTTTACCTGGGATCAGTTCTGTAAATGTCAGGCTACATTGTGTTTACTTTGCAAACAGGAGAATCTGATTCTGAGTGTGAAAAAAAAAAAGAGAAAAGATTATTAATGTTGGAAGCTTAATTACATAACAAGGACAGAAGGCAAGACTAAATTACGATATTTTAGTCAGGCCGTTTTTGTCAACAATGTCAAAACAAATAACAATGTAGGATCGCCACTCGTTTGGCTTCTGTTGTCAGGCTGTTGCTATGCAGTGGCATCACCTGCATACCCCGAGCAGTAAACATTTTGATCACAGAATCTTTAGTGGGAGAAAGAAGCTTGATTGATTTAGAAACACATGGAACCACTTTTATTTTGCTGACATAATACAGCATTCCGATAATATCTGGTTCAGTTTCACAATATAGAAAGACAATTAGCTGAGATGAAATGAAAATGTAAAATTATTCCATGGCTAATTATTGGCATTTTCTGAAATGTACAGTAATTTTTGAGTTATCTGGCCAACAAACAAAACCATGGACATTTGAAACAAAAGACACAATGGAGTTATTGGTTGGTGTATTTGGTCGGGACAGTGCATGTTAATGAACATACATGGGTCACATGCATGTAAACAAGCCACACCAGATCCGTCATTCCCCATGCGCACTCTCAAACACACTCCCATTCATCTTGGCCTATTGTACATGTTTTTAGTTTTAAAATACCAAGATTACAAAAATGTCCTCAACTCAAACAACCCCGTCCAGTTGACGACTTTGAAAACCTGGGTAACTATAATGTAAAATTCCTGGCGATTGAGAGCTCAGGAGAACACAGTAGATTCAAAGATACCAAATGTGATGAAAAACTTAAACGCTCATGGAGGTTAAAAATGGAGGTTAAAAAAGGGTCAAAGCACAGCACGGCCAGAATCTAGAATAAAACAAATTATGTGATACAAGCTAGAAAACTGACGTATCAAATATTTATTCATGGTCAATAAGGCGTAAAAAGGTGTTTAAATAAATATGAGAGAGGCTCAACTTTGTGCAAATTATTTAAGAGACATGCTTTGGATACTCGCTCTTTCTAGCAGTGATATTTTTTATTCTGTCATTGGATCATGTTGAGTTGGAGGCTTGCGGTTGAATACTGGGGGGCTGTGGGGGGCCGCGGGGTTTCCCTCGCTGTCTCCAACCTGGAACTGGTTTGGAAGACGCCCCAGACTGCTGTGACCATTAGGACTTATCCCGGCATGGGACAATAGTATTACAGTGCAGTGTGTATAGGAGAAGCGTGTGTCTAAAAGTCTTTTGTGTGGATGGGCAAACTCAGACATGAGCCAAGCCACCAGCCGGCCACATCAAGGCATGTCTCTGGGAGGTGGAATTTTAATGTGGAAATGGGAACAATGATTTGGACTTTAAACTGTGGACACGAAGCAGAGCCAGTGAGGAGCGCACCAAAAATGATGGATCAATTATTAATGCATTTGCCATCGTACTGAGAGCATGCGAGCCGCCACACGAACACGTCCACTGTCGGCCGTCCGCCGCTGTGTACTGTCATGGCGGGGCGTGTGTGGCTTGTTTGTCTGCTTATTCACGCGTTCATTTCCACCCAACGGGCCATTACAGGAGTTGTTGTTGGCTTGTTTTCCGATGCATGCAGGCTTCACACTGATAGCCACTGGAGAGGATTCTGGTCTTTGTCTGTGTATGGAGAGAGACGTCGAATGAGAAGCAGACAAAGCCAAAAGATGTGGTGGAGGAAGGCTCTTTTTTCCATCATAAAAGAAACTGAGTATTTTATACTGAGTCTTTAAGTTCTTTTATGACAGCTATCATTCATATAATGGACAAAGCACTTTGACAGTATGGATTTTGCACATGTCCATTCACTGATGTCATACTAACTTCACTTAAAACAGCTCAAATTATTACACAATTCAATATGTTAAATATAGGCTACAGTGTTGACCAGCAAATTACATATTCTTCAATAACCTCAATGTAGGGTCTGGGGCCTC
This sequence comes from Proterorhinus semilunaris, assembly GCA_021464625.1. NCBI lineage: Eukaryota > Metazoa > Chordata > Actinopteri > Gobiiformes > Gobiidae > Proterorhinus > Proterorhinus semilunaris. The sequence goes on along the minus strand of CM038353.1, from coordinate 17,517,702 downwards.
AGAGGCATTGCATGGGGCCCCCAAAGGCTGTCTACATATTAAGCAAAAAAGAAGAAATAGACTTTTACTTTGTGTATTTTATTGAATGTGTTACTTTCAGTCATTGTTTAGCAAATACGTAAATCAACGTGTACTTTTCTAAATATCTAAATTCATGAGTCAAAACATGATGTAATTGTTTGAATGGGGTCAATTCTTAATGTTGGACAAACCCGCATACATTTGTGCTTTTCATCTTTTTATTTCACCACCCTGGCCTGAAACCACCTTCATGTGGGCTACCTAACATAGAAAATGGAGTAGTAAATGTGTTAACTAATACTGGTGACTTTCTTTCACGTGCAAAGATAGTGGCACTAACTCATTTCATTAGTTTTGTGTAGCGCGCTTATCTGTGTGCAAATTTGGAGCACTAAATCACGCTGTAAAAGGTGCAGCGGCTTAAGGACGTCCCATCTCCGCCTCAGTGCGCTTAATGGTGATCTCTTTGTCTGAGCAGATAATGAGGAACACAGTCTGGTCCGTCTGAATCCGAGATATAGCTGTCCCATTAACCCACTGGAGGAATGGCAAAAAAGACTTAAGCGCTGCAGAGGGAAATCATGGGAGGAGTGAAACAGGGGGACAAAAAAGACAGTTGAGGAAGGCTCCGGGACGCGTCTGGATCTCGTTTGGAGGATAGTAATGCGATTAGCTTTGTTTAGTTTTCACAGTTCCCGCCAGCCCCCAAGAAAACCTGTACGGATGTGTGTTCTGATGCCCTTGTTGGGGTTTTTATTCTTAGACGGGGCAGCGGGGAAAACATGCTAAATCCGTTGTAGCAGTGTGTTTCTAGTTCAAGTTTGGTCTAACAAATATTTTGGCTCACTTTGTTCTCTTATGCAGGTATCATCAAAGTTGGAAGGTGGAACCCTCTGCCCATCCACTTCCTGACGGACGCCCCAGAGGCAACCGTGGCGGATATGTTGATGGAGGTTTACCACATGGTGACACTGCGCATTCAGCTGCAGAGGTCAGAAATGTTTTTACATCATTTTCAACACTTGATATCAAAAGAGCCGTATGACGGTGATGGCGGTTTTCTTGTGCCTCTGGGTCTATGTCGTGCCAATAGCCTACAAATTTTGCAAATCACACCCATTTAGAAATACTTACATCGAAGCAGGGGTTTGTCTATTATCTGTCGGGGGCGGCCTTGTGTGCCAAAAGGTCTCAGTCCCAAGCTATGACTGAAGCCAGTTGATGGGCAGATAAAAACTGATAAACTCCAGATGAGAGCATTGCTGTGGTTATTGTGTTGGAAAATACCATCAGGTTTGTGTACATGTGTGGGCATGTTTGCAAAGCAGCAGTGGACTTATGCCAGTTCCAAAAATGTTTATATGAAGATGAAATAGAAGTTTATGACAAATGGTCAAGAACAATGGGTAGTATTCATTTTTAACAATTGTACTCCTATCTACTCCTTTTCCAATTAAAATGTGAATGTTGTCAGTTTGATTGCAGTATATGTTAGGTATGTAAATATGTGTATGTGATCAAATTATTCAAAACAAAGACTTCAATCAATCAGTGTTAGACAAGGGGAGTTTCAGAAGAAGATTTGAAGGCACATTTTATATGAAGCACAATTAACTGTTGTTTTCATTTTCTATGATGCAGTTTTGCAAAGCTGGAGGACCTGCCATGTGAGCAGTGGAACCATGCGACCGTCAGGAACGCCCTGAAAGAGCTTCTGAAGGAAATGAACCAAAGCAGTTTGGCCAAAGCCTGTCCTCTGTCACAGGTACCAGCCGTGTCCTCCTTTAACATTTACGTTTAAGTCGAGCTTGTCCCATAATCTACATAGCATCTACGCATCAGTGCTAAATGTATCTTATCGATAAGTCAAACTATCCAGCTAAGTGGGGAACTTGTGTATTCCAGATGCGTGTTAAGCCACATCCTGGTCCCATAACAACTTGTATGTGAGATTTATGCCTGTGTTTAAATGGAGCACTAGTGGGGTGTTGATCGCAGAATCAATTGCTAGCATATGCGCGTGTGGCTGGAGATTCCCTCTCTGCAGCTTGCCATGGGTGGCTTCCAGTCATGATTAATGTTTGTCTATCGCTATTGAGAGTGTGTGTGGCCGTCTATTTATTGCGCTATATGGACGCAAATGTATTTACATAATAACATGCCCCTTAGGAACCAAAAGCAGCTCTCTATCACCAAAATTAGTACATCTGAGGCAAAACCGTTGAAATTTAGAAGGTTTGTGGTCAATCGATATATATGTACGTATGCCTTATTTATGTTTTGTTCTCTTCTTTCATCAGAGTATGATTTCCTCCATAGTCAACAGTTCCTACTACGCCAATGTCTCTATTGCCAAGTGTCAAGAGTTTGGTCGTTGGTACAAGAAGTATAAAAAAATTAAAGGTAAGCTTTCTAACATAGTATATACGTGACTAAACAGGAAAGTTACAGCAAACATAGTTTACAAAGACAAACTCCATTTTGTCCATCTATAAAGAAAACAGTTATGTATTTTTGTTTTGAGCACTGGATTATTCTTGTTTTTGTTTTAAGCAGTGGATTATCTGGAGAAAATGTGGTCTGGACGTGAGCCTACTGAAATCAAAAGTGAGTAAATTGTTGATTAAAGTACTCTTTGTGAGGCCCTTGTCTGACTGTCCTTTATCTCCTCTGCAGTTGAAAGAGACAGTGTAGCAGACTTCTGTGTTATGGGACAGCGCCCTCCTCCACACTTGACAGGCCTGGCTCAGCTGGGACACCTGGGAGCAGGAAGTCCTCTGCTCAAAGGTGGATCAGAGGTGCAGAGCCCCACTCATTCTCAGCCTCCTGCTCCTCCTCCACAGCAGCCTTCACCCCACGGGCCTCTGCACCACAGTGGGCCTCTGCGCTCGGGACAGGTTCCTCCGCCCCCACATCCACCTGGAGCCCTGCAGCCTCTGCTGAGTCCAGGTGGGCTCCTGTCCCCCCAACTCTCCCCTCAGCTGGTCCGGCAGCAGCTCGCCATGGCACATCTAATCAACCAGCAGCTGGCCGTGAGCCGACTGCTCGCCCATCAGCACCCACAAACCATCAACCAACAGTTCCTCAACCACCCACCCATTCCTCGAGGCTCCTCCAAAACAGCAGGTGACCACTTAGGGAGCAACCCCTCCGCCTCAGAGGTGTCCTCCGATATCTATCAGCACGTCCGGGACGAGCTGAAGAGGGCCAGTGTGTCCCAGGCTGTGTTCGCACGAGTGGCTTTCAACCGGACACAGGTATAAATCACTATTTCACTACAATAAAAGTGTAATTCAGATCATATTTGCAATTCAAGACAAGTAATGATCACCATCTTCCAACTGTACTGTCCAGTTGTCATGTTCATTTCCAACGTACTCCCCAGGCAATGTTTACAATGCAAAATAATGTGAGCTTATTCAAGAGTTTAGGTAATAAATGATTGCGCTCCATTTTATCACAATAGATTATTACCTACAATTGTGTAATAACAATCAATAATAATCATGAAGACCTATATTTTTTATTTACAAAAACCTCAAGGTTGTCGAACACTAAAAATCACAGTTGTGAATGCTGTTTGATGAGTGGATGAACTATTACATCATGCTAATTGCTAATTGGACACAGACCTCCTTGTGAGATGAGTGGAAGCGTAGCAGGACACTGAGTTGGATCATTTAGTCTTGTTTCCCGCCCTCACAGCAGCACAAACACCTGATGTACTCACGCTGTGATAAAGTGGTTACTTCATGCCCTATTAGACCAATGTAATGATAGGAGGCTGATAACCTACAGGTGCTGCTGGTGCGTCACTGTATAAGTGTCTAATTCAGCACCTGTATATTAGTGAACCCTGGTTCATATTAGTGCATCAGTACATGTGATCCTGTGGTGTGTGCTGTCCAGGGCCTGTTATCAGAAATCCTCAGAAAAGAAGAGGACCCTCGCACAGCCTCACAGTCTCTGCTGGTCAATCTCAAAGCCATGCAGAATTTCCTGAACCTGCCTGAGGGCGAGCGAGACCGCATCTACCAGGAGGAGAGAGAGAGGACAATGAATCCCTCAGTGGGACTGCCTGCCTCCAATTCTAACTCAGCTGGACCAAGAATATCTCAGGTAGCGCCTACAAAACAATACTGCACAATGTATCTGACAACTCCAAAGTGGATACTTTAGACTTAAGTCACATTATACCCAAATAGAATAATATTTTTCAGCCTAGTTGTGTTTTTACTTTGAGTTATGATTGCAAATATTTAACAAAGCTCCCTATGGTTGTGGTGTGCATAGAAAGTCTGGGAGAGGAGCTTGGATGAGCAGATAAACCCGGATACCTGGGCCTCCATTTGGAAGAACAAGACTAAGATATCCAACTCGGTTCGTAATCTTCCATCTGTAACTCGCCATCAGTCAGACCACAGCATGCCATCTTAAACAAATTCCATTTCTAATGGAAGAACAACTTGAAAGTTATCAGAGTGATATTGTAAACACTAAGACATTATGGAGTATTTGGGAGCTCTTATGTACACATAACAATTTAGCATTGTCAGTGATAAGCCGTGCTCTGTGTTGTCAGGGCAATGCCCATTCAAGGCCAGAGCTGCAATTGTGAGCTATTCTTATTATGTCTATGAAAAATTATCTCAGCATCGTTTACTGAGGGAATGTAAGCTCGCTGGCCTGTACATGTCTTGTGGACAACATCAAACATTATGTATACAAGCATTCAGAAGGCCAATGCATGTTCATTCAAACAGAAACAACAAAGAAGACAAAGGAAAAGGACCTAATGACTTTGATATAAACTAAACTGTTGTGGAGACGTGCGGTGCAGATGTAGACACTCATGCGAGGAACATTCAGGTCTGTTTGGTCTGATTATGAACAGATAAGATCACCTCATGTATGTAAACACAAGATGCACTTCTGATGAGGAAACTCTGTAAAATATACTACATCCTTCAAGGATCACTTTGCTGAAGTACTGAGCTCCCTTCTCCTTTGGTTGCACCTTATCTCATGTACGCATCTAAAAAATGTAACATCTGTAACATTTTTAGTTTGATGCTCTGTTTTCTGCAGCCAAAGCAGTCTGGTCCCGGCGCAGACCTCCCCATAAAACTGGAGTCCTTGGTCAACATTACGTCAGGCATCTATGACGAGATTCAGCAGGAGATGAAGAGGGCCAAAGTGTCACAAGCTCTGTTCGCAAAAGTGGCAGCCAACAAGAGTCAGGTATGAAATATCATTAAAGGGATTGTAACATGCACTCTTGCTGGTTAAAAAAAAACCCGCTACAATCACAACTCAATCTTTACCTGTACTGAATCTCAGTACACTGTGTATGCAATACCTCACTTAAAAGCTCAGAACCTCATGAAGGCCTGCACTTACAGTACAGTGGACTTGATTTGATTTACAGTTGTCATTAGAAATATTAAATATTTTATTGTAACATTTTACTTCACGTAGGGGGACACAGATATGGCACACACAATGTTTCAGAAATATCTTTTGGACATTTCTACATACTACCTAACTCAGTCTGGAGATAATACACATTCAAAGATGTGTTAAAACTCAGGCACTTTCAGTTGTGAGTTGGATTCCTTGCCATTACAACACAGAGATGGGGATTTACACCTGGAAGGGCAAAAGGTTTGAAACATCACATTTTAACATATAGAATGGCTGGGATACAGTATGTTAGACTTGTAGCCCAAGGAATTGTTTCTTGAGAAGAGAAACAAGTCCTTAAAATACTATACTGATCCAAATAAGATGTACACCAGGTTTGCAACATACAATGGATGATAAAATATCTTAATAGCGGTGTGCTGTGGCTTAAACTCTTTGGAAACTTTCTGTGTATATCAAGATGTGAACATGAAGAACTTTCTCAAGCACATGCCAGTCACACCCTTCACTAAACCTTTCCATCAATCTCCGTGCATCTGTCAGAGCACATTGTAAAACTGGAAACACATTGTCAAATGAGTCCAGCTGCTGATGAGGAGTAAATGAGACACAGGGCCTGTGCATGTGGAGGTGCACCGAGGCTGCAATTTCAGATTTGTAAAAGTACTTTAGTAATTACAAAGTTTAGTTACCATCAAAGTGGCAGGCAGGTGGCACATGTATACATAAATCAGTTTTGTTTAGCTTTTGTTTGTTTGCGTTTTCCTTTTGCTATTGAATTCAACCTTTTTTTTGTTTATTGCTTTTTTTTAAATTACACACTACATTACACACACAGTTCAGTCAATAACATATAACATCTTCACAACAGTGAAATGTTCCTGGGCGACTGGGAGCCTCTTCACAAACATAATGCATACTAAAAAGTTTCATTCATTTTGGTGGTTTATTTTAAAAGATTTGTACCTAACTAAATGTCTACCTGGATTTAGCCTTGACCTCTGCATCTTTGTCCAATATTCATAAATCTAAATCCTTCTCTTGGTCTCCTGTTTGGGGACCTTCTTATTTACAATATCTCCGTTGAATATGCCCATACCATTGATGTTCTGCAAATCCATAAAAATCAAGAACAGATGGGTATTAAGAGAATATTTGTTAGTGTCCAACATGTTACGTTATTCTTCTCCCACATCGCATGTAGCACGGGCACATTAGCGGCTCAAAGCGTGACAAAGGGTTTCTATACATGCTTGTGGGTGCGCGGTTAGCACTGTCCCTTAGGTTTTGGTGGGTCTGGGGTCACGGCTCAGTGCACCCATCTGCTGCAGCTGGCCACAAAGACAGAGAGAGAGAGAGAGAGAGAGAAAAGAGGGAGAGATGATCAGGCTATTAGCAGTGCACGCTGCCCGAGGTGGCTGGGTGAACACAACAGCTGGTGTCACAAACCAGCCAGTCTAGCAGATATAATTCAATCTTCTCAAGCGCCTGTCCTCGCCCCTCCGTCATCCCAGCACATTTGAAATATTTCCGACTTTCAAACTACATGCATTTTATCAACTAATACCCGCATCATATGAAAAGCAGATTGCCATAATGTAAAGTGAATTTAATTTTCTTCAAATTAAGTTTTTTCTTAATTATTTGATCAAACACACTATTACGTCAGTAGAGCTCGTAACAAATAGGACAACATATCATCGGCCTCCACTATGAAGAATTATTCTCAGTATTTCCTTTCCTGTAAATTTGAAACGACTCCTCTGTGGTGCAGGGCTGGCTGTGTGAGCTGCTGAGGTGGAAGGAGAACCCCAGCCCCGAGAACAGGACCCTGTGGGAGAACCTGTGCACCATTCGCAGGTTCCTGACTCTGCCCCAGCCCGACCGGGACATGGCCTACGAGGAGGAGTCCCGACACCAGCACTCCGAGAGGCTGCACACGGTACTGCACCTGCCCCAAGACCCACAGGTGAGATCGATTACCTCCATGCCACCTCACAGTCTGCTTTGTGAGAACCACTGTTTGATATGACTCCCTCCCCCCCCCTCCGCGAAAGAATGTGAAAGTGAATGATTGTCTTTTCTCTGGGTCAGCCCACTATCCAAAGTTCACCGCATTTAAAACCCATAGCTGTTGGACCTGTCCCAGCAATGAGAAAGGTTGAGGACAAAACAAAAATCAAGTCCCGAACAACTATAAACAGTATCAGCCTAAAACCAGGGCTCTGCTAACTTTGTACAATTACAGTTGGAGAATGATAGCCAGTCCACCACCGCACAAACCACACCTGTAAATATTAATTTCTCATAGCATTTCTCCTCTTCATGAGTTGTGTTTGATCTCAGTGTGTGTGCCCGAGTGTTTGTGTGTCTGTGCGTGCCCCGGTGGAGCGCAGAGTAAACACTGCAGCTGGGTGGTGTGGCACTGGAGGAAATGCCCCATTAGTTTTTGAGGAGGATTTGAAGCAGAGATGGGGGCTCTGAGGCACTTCTCCCGGGGCAGGAACAAACCTCTGATGGACACTTTCTTTTCAGTTGTACTGAACTTGGATAAGGGTCAATCTATCTGTATTAATCAATCCGTCAGACACAAGTGAGGGGGGAAAAAAGGTTGTCATGTCTCAGTACAGTCATCATATCAGACCTGCATTGGATCAAAAGACAGGGTAATCATAATCAATTTAAAAGTCTGATTTATGATCATAGCATTGATGTAATGTGATAGACAAAACATGATGTAAAAAAGGTTATTCAAGTGCATGTACTTGGGGGGGAAATAACCCAGTACTACCACTTCTTCAATAACAACATATACTAAAGTTGGAAAGGCTACTTCTTTTTAGTCGCCTCAGTCTAAGCGCTGACATTAAGAGATTTAATATCCTCACCACAAACAGTCATAGTATACTGCGAAAACATTGGTTAGGTTTTTTTTTTAAAGAAGCTTTTCAGAAGTACAATCATAACCACTGTTGTAAAAATACAACTGTTTTCATTGGTCACGGATGAGGAAGAAAGTCTGTTTTTATTAGTGCAGAAAGAAGAAACAAAGACAGTAGCAAAAGGGAGGTCAAACCACGCAATGAATCCTTACACAGTGATTTCAGTCCCAGGTCGCTCGATGGAGGCCTTCCCAGCAGCCCACCCTGGTCCTATTATATCCCACATACAGAACATACCACAAACTATAAATCAAAACCAGCCAGCAACTTCCCGTTAAGCATCTCTGAACTTGTTTTTTCACTGGCTCCGCCCACTCTCTGCCTCCTCTCTTGTATTAAAAGGCAGTGATGGGAAGTCGCAGAGGAAGCTGTGGTGGCACCGTTAACACATTCCTGCTCTCACACTCCTTGACAAAACGACTAAAAATAAAATTATCTTTTGTGGCAGCCATCTTGGATCCAACCCATACTCGGAGACGAACTGCAGCAGTGACTTATTAATAGGGAAATGAGGTGTGCGTACAAGTATATAAACATAATGTGCCGTTTGAGACGCCCCATCCCACGGTCCAACCTCAGGCTCCAGCCGTCCTGCCACCATAGACCACACATGTATCCCATCTGCCATACACGCATTTACATTCACCCAATCTAGCACTGATAGCTGGTAACATGAGCACTTTGTTGTTTATACTGTATATGGGCTACGGGAGAGTCATCCACAAGAAGCCAACAAAGGAATGCCTATAGAGAAAAACACGACATATACAGAATCACAGCTTTTAACACGGTCATATTGCAAAACAGACAGACAGGTACGTACTTGGAAACAAATTGTTTAGTTTCATATCAAATCACGTCTTTTAATTATACCAAAAATGTATCTAAACTAAATTATTATAGTTTCTAATAAAAACATTTAAGGCACTCCTCCCACATCATAATTCTCTATTAAAAACATATTGCTGGTTGTCTCTTCTAGACAAAGGCTTGTTAGAGCCGATACGCGTAGAGGAAACCAGCAATGTTTTAAAATATTTTATTTATCAGCCCAGCACAATAAAGGCTTTTTAGAAAATGTAAATAGAGAATTATAATGTGGGAGGAGCGCCTTGTTTTGTTTTTTGGGAGAACATGTAAACTCTACACAGAAAGAACCGACTCTGGGACCCTCTAGCTGTGAGGCACGAGCTGCACCACCTTGCCGCCACTGGGGCAGTAGACTTATACCTAATTTATGTTGCATGTCAGTAACCTCCGTAGCTTTGCTTTTCTTTCAAGCTGATCGTGTCCCGTGCTTCACTGTATCTGGCTTAAATGCAAGTTGCTGTAGCAGTTACAAGACTGATTTGGCAAAGTCTGTGTTTATGAATAATTTCTTTATCATTTTTATTTTAATCTCACGGTTTGTTATGCGTAAACGTGTCAATGTTAAACTATAAAGATGCCCCCAAGAGGACAATGACCAGATCTAGAACTCTTGTAGATGGAGCAGCATGTTAGCTTATACGTTTGTATAACTTTAAAATGTATTGAATTGTTGTAAATGAATGCCACAAATAGATGTTTATTGAATTTCAAAGCAATACATTTGATGATTGCACAAAGTTTAATTCATGGTCACTCATTATTGTGTGGTGAAGTAACAGATTACCCGGACAAAGGAGTAATGCCTAGAATGACATCCATCTGCCCAAAACTCATCGATCCTCATCATTTGCAGCCAACGTAATCAGCCATCTCCAAAATCGCCCATTAGCAAGCTATTATGTGCTTACCAATAAGGCCCCATAAAGTATTTTGGCACGCTGTGGACTGTGATTTTGACCACAGATTAATAAATCTGTGTGAAACTATTCTCTCAGGCCTGGCTGTGCTGTGACTCTCTCTGTGTGCGTCCTGGTGGCCTGTTTTATCGTCACTGGGTGGAGTGTGGGCTCTCTGGAAAACCACAATTAACTTAATTGTTTAATTGCAGATAAATGGACCGAATACCACACACAGTTTGGATGAAAAAGAGCACAGAGACACGAGCAGATGTCAATACACACTTATGAGCACAGGCAGTCAGGGGGCTGACCTCAATAATGTGCTGCACAAAATCTCATCTCCAAGATAGTTTTTAAGATGTATTATATTATGTATATTGTCAATGGCTTCAAAACTCTTGGTGGAAAGCAAAGAGGAAACGGGGGGGAAAAAAAGCTGTCTGAACATTGAAAACGTAGAGAAGTGTCACTGATGACATCACCAGGTGCAAGCAAACATTCTGCACTCTTTAGAAGGTGACAGGCTGAAATATTCTATGTACAACACAACACTGTGTATGTTTTTGATGAGGACATAACATTAAAGCATAGCTACATGCTCAAGAAAGTAAGTTTGGCATACTATAAGTCCTTTAACTAAATGTACCCAGTAACATCACTTGTAATTAAGCACAGACTACTTATTCCACCGCCGCAGCAGCGCATATATAATACAAACAAGCACACTCAAATGAACAGAAAAGGTGAAGTCATGCACAAAACTGAGAAGTGATTTTCTGACTTCATTACATATTTATCTGTGTGTTAATGGCGTCCCCAGTGGTCACAGCCTCGATGCTCCAGCCTCCGACAAAAACACACTGAACTGAGTTATTACGGCCCGAGAGGATCACAGCTCATTAAGGAGGAGATGAATACTTTATGATGTATAATTCTTTCATAATTCTGTGGCGTAATTTGCCTTGATTTGAGAGAAAAATCGTTCTTTATCTGGGATGTAATGAGAAGTAGAAATACCAGAAATGAGTAGTTGAACAAACTGTACAATGACATTTTACTGTGGAGGCTGATCACTTATAATCTGCTTTGACTCCATTTTATTATATCCAAAATAGTTTGTCATGTTTCATTTCTTTCAGAGAAAACACACACATTTATTGAGAAAGTGTTTGGAATAATTCACAAAACAGTCATTCTTTGGCTGTGATTCAGTCGGAATCACTGTTTGTTTTTATTAAATAAGATGGTAACTAGGATTGCAACACGATTATTTTAGTAGTTGACTAAACAATGATTACTTTTTCATTGAGTCAACTATAAGGTTAAACAATAATTGTTTTAATTGCTATTTTTATTCCGATTCCAGTGTTGGGATTTGAGTCCAGACTCTGACAGTTTGCTGGATGTCACTCTCCTCAGCCCCTTTCACTCTGAACTGTCTCGTGCAATAAAGGCAAATGGCTGAAAGCCTTTTAAAAAGAAAGAAAATTATAACATTAATGTATATATATAATAGGTTGTCTCAGGACATCTTCACAGAGAATATTGTAAATCGTGATATAATCTGTGTTGGGGTCTGTCTGTAGAACAGATAATGATTATTGACTACTATATTAGTTGTAAAATATTTTCAGCTCTCAATTACTTATTTTTGCAATATTGGTAATATTTAGCACCAATGGAGAAAGAAGTTGGACAAATTAATCGGATAATTTTTTTTCACAATATCAATCGCTGATCATTTACATTACCCAAATGTTAATACCTACATGCATATTTTGAGTAAATTCCTCCCCCACACAAGTGTGCAGTTTAGGGAGTATGTAAAAATAGAAGAGTGTATGTCTAGCAGAGGAAGAGTAAAGTATGCTGAGAAGGGGATTGTGGGTGGTGGAGGTGGAGGGTTGAATCCTGGCATTCAGTGGTTTAGGGCTGATTTGGACGTGGTGGAGTCATGTTGACTTGGCAGAGGCCCACTTCATTAGTGTCCTGATGCATTAGACCTGAGTGAAGGAGGGAGGGCAAGGAAAGAAAGATGGCGGATAGAGCGAAGAAAACAAGAAGAAGAAAAAGAAAAAATTATATTTAGAAAAAAAGTCGTTCTCTGACATCATCATTAGGCCATGACACAGAGCAGGCCAGTGCATGTTGCTGTGTGCCAATTGATCCAAGAGTCCTTCCCGTCAGCCCGAATCAGTCCAGAAATGACGGGGGCCTGTGAGTGAGCGATCCAAGTTTCACAACCCGTTCCTATTTACCACCAATTTAGCTATTAAGTGCCTGGCTGTACGTTTGTGTGGGGATGCTTGTGGCTGTGTGGTCCTCATTAGCTCGGGGACAGATTAGGGATTTGCAAAAGTGTTTGCTTGTGGATTACTGGGTTTCTTGGTATTGCCCCATAATATTCATAACTATCATTTGCATAAATGACAAGATGATGGAAAAGCTAAAAACACACTGGATTCCTGTAAATTGTCCGTCCCCCAGTAAAACATAAAGCCCTCGTGAATAAAATTGGAACAATTTCATGGTCTGGCTTGCCCTCAATATTATTTAAGTAATACCCTGTTATTATTGAATTGAGGGGGAGAAAAACGAATGACTATTATCTTTATGTGGGACCTTTAATTTTAATGCACCACAGATTTATAGCTGGGCATTCCAGTGGGGGGCCCCTCCCTGCTGTTAAAGCGGAGGGCGGGACACAACCACAGCGCTCTCACAACAGCCACGAGACCTCCCGACAAACAAGCCCCATGTTCTCCTCCAACACCAGCCCGAATCATGTATTGTCACATATTAAGCAACACACATTTCATATGCTCCAGTGCTCCCTGTGCTTTCTGCACAGCAATGTTCAATGAATACTCATACATACATGATGTTTAGTTGAAAGTGCTACACAATTTAAATTTAAGTGTAAGATGCGATTTGATAAAAGTCGCAATGTGCACATTTTTGTAGTTGTCACCACCGCACAATACACATGTCATTTTGAGGAAGATGTGTCTTAATCAAAATAAAACATGCAGAATACTATTTAAATGTGATTAAATACTAATACTCTTATACTAATAATAATACATTCACTGTCTATGCTGAATTCTCAAATTAATCTTCTATAACCATTTCAGAAAACTATATTTATCAATTGACAAAAAGGATATTGCCATGTGTTATGATTTAAGGCTATTACTCTCCCATTAACACTATGTTATTATAGCACCTCCACTTATACGTTATATGACGAGGATGCACTGGTGCTGGTGCAACAAAAAAAATAATGTCCAATAAATTAAGCCCAATAAATGTTGTGGTTGTTCCCACATTTTGTCTCATTCTGGAGCTCTGACTCATCAAAGTGACGAGTCAGTTAAAATTGTGATATACCATAGCTACTTCAATAATTGATGTGCCGATGTCAATAGAAAAGTGTATCGTTTAACTAATCTAGCAAAAAAGCATAAACCGGACAATCTCTGAAACAATCTTCAGTTTAACTGGCAATAAATTCCTGTGTCCTCCGTCTCCCTCTACACTTGGACCTATTAGTGTTGCATAGGTTAAACAGTAATGGGGTGTCAAAGGCCCGTAAATGAGACACTTCTGCGCAGACCGGTGGTTGGCGTTTTACTAGAGCTAATCTTATACACATTAGGTCAAAGGTAGACAGAACATAGCAACCTTGGATCTGCTTAATAGGCTGTGACGGTCTGTGTGCTGGGACCAGTGTTCATCCTGTCGCCCACATGTGTGGCTACTGTGTGACCAAGTTCATCAGGGGTGTGAAGAGTTGAATCACCCAGCGTTTGTGAATGGCGCCTGAATGTTGTTATTTTGATCAGGGGTCACTGTGCCCCATTAAATCAGCTCTTTCACCTGTCCCCTCAGGTGCTCCACCGGCCGCCACCCGTCCCGCTGAAGGAGCATTGTCTGTCCCCAATGCGAGAGGAGCCACTGTCTGCTCCAGTCAGTGAAGAAGGGACACAGACAGTAACAGCACCATCGTCTAATGCAGGGGCGAATGCAGGAAGCAACAAGAAGCCCAGGTCACGGACTAAGGTACACAAATATAATATATATACAAAATATATATTATCAGACCAACCAAAATGTGCATGTCAGCTGCTGTTGACGTTAGGTTACTTACTATATCAGTTTGAATGCCCCACTTATGGTTATACCACAAGTGCTTCATCCTCTTCCCTGCTATGTCAATATTCCTAACAAATGAGTGACAGCAGTGTCATATTCATTGAGTCTATTTCTAATTAACTCTACAGTCAAACATACACACAGGTGATGGTTGTCAATATCTGCAGCCACAGCTGCCATGGGACAAACTGAAAGGATTTCTAAAGGCCCCTCCCCCTTCACTGAAAACAGCTTCATATTCCAGACTTTGGTTAGTTATGTATTGACTTGGTCACAACACAACTTGACCCTTGTGTCCTGAATTCCCAACAACACTAAAGGATGGGTCAAATACTGAGGACAAATTATCCCAAAGAGAGAAATAAAGTTTATCTCAACCTGAACCTGACAGAGTTCAGCTGCAATCGTTTACTAGGATGACCTATAATCCAGTTCTACAACCTAACTGCACTGAATTTACACTGATATTTTATATTTTCATTCATTTCCATTTAGATTTCTCTAGAGGCCTTGGGAATCCTGCAGAGCTTCATCCAGGACGTGGGCTTGTACCCGGACCAGGAGGCCATCCACACCTTGTCGGCTCAACTGGATCTCCCCAAGCACACCATCATCAAGTTCTTCCAAAACCAGCGCTACCATGTCAAGCACCATGGCCGTCTCAAAGACCTGGGCGAGGGGACCGCCAGCGGGGGAGTGGATGTGAGTGAGTACCGGGAGGAGGAGCTGCTCTCCGGGTCAGAGGATCCAGAGTCCAGTGAAGATGGGGCAGAGGAGCTCTATCAATCCAATGATGGGAGTGGTGCTAACGCAGGGGGACCGCCAGTATCTGCAAGCTCCAACTCAAGCCAATCATCCTTATCAGGTGGAGCTCAAGAGGAGGGCAAGGACAATAGGCGACCAGGAGCACCTATGGGTCCAAACAGCTCCTCTTCTAGTCCTAGAGAGCAGGGTGGTGCAGAGTCCCCAAACGTTTTACAAAACCGGCCTCATCCACAAGTGCAGGAAGCAAATCGTTATCCTCAGTTATCGCCATGTCAAATCAGGACCCGCTCTGATCCTTTAGTATAGGGCCTCATTCATTTCATGGACAGAGCTTTAGATGTTGCTTAGAACTGTCTTAAGACAGAAATCATGACTGTCTGTCTGTTGTGGTAAACGTCAAGTGCTGTATGGATCCCAAAATTAAACCAAGCACATTGCACAACCATTTCAACACCAAAGCCTAAGAGTGTTGCCGAGTCTTTTGTATTTCTATTACAAGCAAACGGATAGTCTTTGTTTGGGGAGGACAGTGACGTGGAGTTTAATCACATTAATTCAAGTCTACATTAGTGTAGCGATTGAAAAAAAATATTATAGAAAATACCTTCTTGTTTCCTTTTGAAACCAAATCAACAAGCTCAGATTTGGTTTCTGAGCTTGTTGAAACCAAATCTGGTTTCAAACAAGATTTGGTTTTTTTGTTGCAAATCACTGTTTGCCTCATGGAATCATTGCATAAGGTTTTTGGGAAAATGAAAAAACATGGAAAAAACATTTCCAAACCCTCATGAAGATGTTTCTTTTGCTGTAATATTATTAGCTGAGAAAATGTCCAATGATGCAGAGTACAATTACACAAAAATCAGTAACGCTTCATAATAAGCGTACATGGATTCATGCATAATTCATGATAAATTTGTGCATGAATTAATTCATAATGAATTAATGTGAGGTCATGATGCTTCATGATGAAATACTCATGAATTAACACGGTTAATTCAGGCAATGCACTCATTAATGATAAGGATTAATTAATCATGATCATGATTCATTCTTGTGCGGAAGAAACAAAGACGATACTTTGTATAAACTTACAAATAAATATGATCTCAGGATTAGTTCATCATGAATTCATTATGAATGTGCCTCTTAAACTCAAGCGTTGCAGCTTTGATAACTTGTATAAACATGCTAGCAAATATAAACTCATCCTTAATTTGTCAGTAGTTCATTATAAATGTGCCCCTTAAACTAAAGCTTCAACACTTAAACCGGGGGTATGATCTCAAACACCCTTAAAAATAGAGTAAATATGCATGCATATTTTGAACCTGATGAGTTTATATTTGCTAGAATATTTATACACATTATCAAAGCTGCAACGCTTCAGTTTAAGGGGCACATTCATAATGAAGTCATGATGAACGAACCATGAGATAATTTTTAGTTGTAAGTTTATACAAAGCTTGGTCCTTGGCGTGGGTGGTTTCTTAACGACAAAGAATTCATCATGATCATGATTAATTAATCATTATCATTAATGAGTTCATTGATTATTGAATTAATGATGTGAATCCATGTATTGTATGTATTTCATTATGAAGCATCATGACCGCACATGATTTTATAATGAATTAATTTTGAACCTTTATCATAAAGTGTTACCCAAAAATCTCATGTTGGGAAAAATGTCTGAAGCTGAGGTTTGGCACAATACATTGGCTTTTATCCAATTCATCTGGGTTGATCAGAAAAGGTCTTACATTAAGGTAAATTATTAATACGTGGTGTATGGACTAAAATAACAAAGAAACTGCCAGATGGACATCTGTGAAAAAATATAATTGAATTGTGGAGTTGTCGAATACCTCAGAAAAGAACAGCAGGTTTGGAAGAAATAACTGTGAAAGTTTAGACAATTGCTGCTCAAAAACTGATAGTGACAACACTCCTGTACTGCCATAACGTGACACTCCAATGTTGGCGAGGTTTGGCCGATCATCTCAAGTCAGAGCACCTTCACATTGGACATTTTTGTTCAAGGTTTAACTGGATTTGGGGTACTTTTCAAACCTTCTCCACATCCTCAGGAGAAGTGGAGAATGAATGCTCAAGAAAACACTACACCAAAATTCAAACAATCTCTCTTTTTCATGCCTCCAAAATCATTTCCCAATCTATCAAGCACTTCAGGAGACCCTCCTCACTATAATGACTTTAAGAGGTCAGAAATTATGACGGATCTTGCCAGTTTTGCAAATGTGGTATAATATGTTTTCATCGATAATGCAACAAGACGGGGGACGGTGGAAGGAGAAACTAATATGGGCGAAGCAGAGCAACAAGAAGACAATCAAGTCACTTTATGTGCTAAACCTCTCACTCTCCTTGTCACTAAATGTTGTCCAGTCTTGTGTCTCACCTACACCCTTCACTTATTTATTGCTATCCATAAATATTATGATTGTTATATAGTTGTTTGTATGGTTATAATTGATGTCATTGTGTGTTATTTTTACTTTTTATTTCTATGATCGGCGATGTACAGCCGATGAGAGTTAAATGAACTGAAGCAGTTACTGACCTGTTATATTACTGCGTTTATATAGTTTTGTTTTTCTTTTAAACTGAGCATCTGATGCCGACAATGACAATCTTCTCTTGAGCCATCCATGAAATGTGGCAGGTTGGACTTCTTATGAAAATATATGTAAATAAATATCCATAATGGGATTTATTGTGATACATTTTATTTTGCTCCGTGATGTGTTTGAGCCAGTGAGAGTGCTGTTGATTTTGTTTCTATTTTGGACAGCTCAGTGGAAGATGTGGCATACCAAATCTAATCACGAGTGTTTAAAAAGTACAAACTGCATACATTCTGTGTGTATACATCTATGTATAAAACAATATTTGACATCTTGTTGCGCGATCATGATCAGCCTCTGCAGAGGAAAAACCTGAACGATTCAGCCGGGTCATGCCACGTGATGTTTTCATGTCCAAGACAGGAATCAGGGTCAAATGCAATTCCAATGAAATCAAGATTCATTCAGTGTTAAAGTGAATAAAAGTTGTGAGTTTAAATCTTTGTCTGTTTTCTTCTTGTTTTTCAATATTGATAGCAGTTAAACACCATCATAGTTGGGATAGCTAAAATCATTTGAACTGTGAACTCTGAATTCTGAAATATACGTACAAATTCTGCCCTTATCGGTATCGGTAGAATCGGGAAATTGTGGAAGTAAAGAATATAAATAACGTAATAAATAAAAAAAGACATTGTAATAGTCCAATTCAACTCAAAGTTTGTGCTCGTTTTTGTAGTGCTACAGGTCCAGTAGAAGTAAATGTAACAAGTAGCTGTACTGTATATCATCTTGATATAACATTTGGAGCATTTGTAGAACTTTGCCCATCTTTAACAGATCCTAAAAATATACCAGCCTTCATTGCACAACTGGCTATCGGTGTGCTTGCATACAACGACTGTGACACACATGCTTTCCCTTTGAACCTTTCTCCTATAAAGTCAAATAGGCTTTGTCACAAAGAAAGATGTGGCCACATGAACCAAATATTGCTCCATTCGCTCATGTGCACAATCAAACACAACCCAGAATGGAAAAACACCTCCCAAACAGTTTGTTTTGGGAAGAATTTACTGGAAGTCACTGGTGACAATGTATCTTTGTTTGTACAAGCAATGTGCTCTAAAAGTAATAGCGAGGTGCAGTCTGTCGGGATTTGAACTTTGCCTGTGAATAGGTTTTGATTGGTTTCAACGTAAATCAAGTTTAGGAGGCTATTATGCAAAGTGAAACTAATAAGTGGCCAACAACACAATCTGAATTTCAATCTTTGTCTCACCTGCCAGAAACTCCACTGGAAATTGGATTGCTATGAAGGCCTGAAGAGTGAATTAAAGAATAAACTTCATCAAACCGTGGCTTGGCTTCTTCAAAGTTGATAAACACCCTGAAATGCATCCTTGGTTTAATGGTCAAAACTCATCAACCTAAAAGCAATCAACAGTACTGTGTAAACCAAGGTTTTTAATATAACAATCTGTATGAAAATGCTTTGCTTTGCTGCATAATCTCAAGTTGACAATAGATCACAGAGGTATTTCAGCTGTTATGACAGTTCCAGTAATAGAATTCGCAGTCCCTGCCTGTTTCCTCCAAACTTCTTCCCATTATGCTAAATAAAATACATATTAAATCCATAAATATGAAAGCATTACGGGAATAATGCGGGAGTGTTTCATGCCATTGCCGTCTTAATCTCCAACACACTGCCTCTGTCGCTCAGTTTTGTGGCAAAGCTCAAAGCTCTGGTTTTCATTGCGTACCAGCCGCTCTCTCGCGCCTTTACCTCATCCTTAAATCTCCTAATTCAACTCATTATTCGCTCAATTGGTGCACACTTAGCCCTCCCGCCTCAGGCCCAAAGAACTGGTAGTCATTAGCAAAGCCCTAACACAGTGTGACACAGGCACACTGTAAGACAATGTGGTCAGGAGCCGGTGGGGTGTCACTAAATGGTGTAACTCTATTATATCATAGACATAAAGTTAAACAGGGAAATTATTCCTTGGGCATAAGCAAATGTACATGTAGGTAAGTTCAATTGGATAAACAAAATAATATGTATATTTTGAACCAATATTAGATTAATTTATGCCCAAATCTACAGATGGATTTCAGTGACATTACTTTTTTCAATTAAATTCACAAAATGTGTCACTAAAAAGGAGGTCTCAAAAACAATGCCTTTTACTGTAATTAATATCAACATAACGCCTGGTTTTGAATTGGCTGCATTGTTACTTAAGCTCAGCATACAAGTACAATTCAATATTTCCCACAAGGATAAATGCAATAACATAAATTAGTTGTTGCAGTAGTGCCACTCCTCCCCGCTGTGCAGTTAGCTCGCAGTGCTATACGTCACATGTGGAAAGGGGCCGGTTGGGACAGACATGCAGACAGACAGACAGTAATGTGCGGCGGGACCACCCACAGACCTGCGGTACAGAGGCAGCGCACTGGGGCTCAGCCTGGAAGAGATACTGCAACACACGGAGGGATTGATAGGAACTCTCTCGGGATTCTTGACCTAGTGATATGACTTAAATTGAGACATACATTTTGTACATTTATTTTTGTACTATTCTATAAATTTCAGCACACTGGAAAAAATTGCCCAAAATGACCACATTTGATATTTTAAGATATCCTGGACATTATGCATAATTGCGACTTAGAGTTTTTGGGCGCCTCCATAATGTTTGAAATATCATTGCAGACATATAATTTAAATGATGTCTAATAATGTGTGTGTAAAAAAAAAAGTTTGCTCTCTTAACATCTCCTAAGTTGCTTAGAGCGCCCTCCGCTTGGAGCAGGGGGAATTAAACATAGACAAAACAAAACAGGAGCCTTTATTTCTAGCTAACGGCACATCAAAGAAGACACTTCCAGGTTCTACGGATGACAGAACTAAATGCAGGGAAGACAGATTGGAGCGCTTCAGCAGTAGAAGAAGAAATTACTCAAACCTTTTTTGTCTTCTTTAAAGGTGCACTATGTAACCTTTTATGTGGGGGAAAAAAAGTTAACAGTTGTGTGTATTTGACCTTGCAGTGACCCAGCGGTTGTGTGAGTGGTCAGACTGGTGCCTTTTCTTCACGTCACAGTGGTCTCTATAACGCTCCAGGATCAATTGTTTGGAAGGTTTTCACTGCTGACTCTTACTAGAAAACCCACAGAACAATTGATCCTGGAGCGTTGTAGAGACCACTGTGATGGAAAGTAGAGGCGCCATGCTGACAACTCATACAGCCACTGGGTCACTACAAGGGTAAATACACGAAATGTCAACCTTTTTTAAGTATACATAGTTGCATAATGCACCTTTAAGTATTAATAAATGCATCAATATATAATGCAAACATTATGAAGAAATTACAGAGGCCTTTGGTGTAGACTAAATGTATTCCAAAAACTGATTCCTGTAACATAGCTGCGTGCCCGAACAGCAGAGTGACAGCCTGTTCCTCTAAATATCTATTTGAAACCTAAGAAATAAAATATACAATTGTGGTATTTCAAAGATGGGATTTTGTGCGCCACTACAGAGCAGTTCCCACAAACTTCAGCATGTTTTTGTCACAAGCTTCTTTGAGATGGAGAACTTTGTCCAGTCCTCAGATTAAATGCCTGAATTACATCAGTGTTTTTCTCTAACAAGTAAACAATGAAGACAAACAAAGGGATAATATAAATAGGAGCAAAGACAATATAAAAGTCTCAATCATGAGAACTGAACCCTGTGGAGAGCCCAGACCTCCATCAAGTCACTGATCCTATAACTCCCGTGAAAAAGATGTTCTTATTCATTTATTTTGAATTATCCCGGTTTATAAACTTCTCTTTTTGGATTTGATTTTAATCAATTTAATATAAAATACAATATTAAAAACAAAACAAAAGTAGCTGAAACAAAAACAAATTGCTCTGTATACTAGCATTGATTTTTATTTAAAGGTACAGCAGTTGGTGAAAAAACCTTTGGTTCATTTATTGTTATTATTTTTTGTTACTTAGTTTAATTTGATCCTAAACCTATTAATTTGTGGAGAAGTAGAGACTAAATTTACTGACTGAAAGTTGGGGGATGCCCAATCCAACTCACAGTGAATTTTGGAGCTTAAAAAAGTTGATTCTAGAGATACAAAACTGATTTCCTTTGGGTGAATGATTGATTGTCACCAACAAAAGCGATCTTTAATTTACTTTAGTCATGGCTTCTCCGCTCTGTTTGTGAATTCATAGATTGCAACACACAGACCATGAATGAGTTTAGGATTTTGGGCCGATGCCCTTGTTTGTGTGCACCCTGTCCTGGTGCGAGAGGGGGAGAGATTGACAGGTGTGCAGAGCCCCGAGCCCCTCAGCCAGCTGTGAGGGCACCACTGCAGGGTATTAGGCCTGATAGAGCCGTGATTAGAGAACATTAGAGGTGAAGAGGGGGGAGACGGGCCACAGCTGTTGCCGCTAACTATTATTACCCACAATGCATCTCTGAGGGGAGCCTCTCGCTGCACTGCACTCACACCTGTGGCCTCCTGCTGTGGTCAGGGACATGATACGCCACCTCTGAGACGCATGTGTCACAAGTATACAATATAGGTATTTATAATAGTTATTCATATACGCAATAATGCATGTTACTTTTACTCTTAAATGTGCAAGATAATAAGAAATTAAAACTCAACCAAACCTTTTTTTAAATAAATTGCTTATTTATAGTACTGGTATTGTAATGTTTACATACAGTATAATCCATCCGCTTTATCCGGGGCAGAAGCAGTCTAAGCAGAGATGTCCAGACTTCCCGATCCACACACACCTCCTCCAGCTGTTCTGAGGCGACATCAGGCCACAGAGACATGGTCCCTTCAGTGTGTCCTGGGTCTTCCCGGGTCTGTTACGCGGATGACACACAGCTGTACTTATCAATGAAACCAGGTCAGACAGATAAATTAGATGCGCTTAGTTCCTGCGTAAAAGCAATTAAGACCTGGATGACTGTAAATTACCTCCTCCTTAACCCTGATAAAACCGAGGTTATTATATTAGGTCCTCAAAAACTGAGAGAGTCTTTATCTCAGCAGATCATCTCCCTGGATAATGTTAGCGTATCGACGAGCTCTACAGTAAAAAACCTTGGAGTTCTGTTTGACCAAGACCTCTCTTTTAACACGCATAAACCAGGCTTGTACAATTGCGTTCTTTCACCTGCGCAACATTGCTAAAATACGAAACATCCTACCTAAGAGTGATGCAGAAAAACGTATTCATACATTTGTTTCATCAAGGCTGGACTACTGTAACTGCCTGCTAGCTGCGTGTCCTAAAAGTTCCCTAAAACTTTTTCAATTAGTTCAAAATGCAGCTGCAAGATTGTTAACACGTACAAAGAGAAGAGAACACATGACACCTGTGCTAAAGTCTCTCCATTGGCTTCCTGTTGAGTTTAGAATCAAATTTAAAATCCTGCTCCTCACATTTAAAGCCATAAAGGGTTTGGCTCCGCTCTATCTCCAAGACGTTATCGTTCCATATCGGCCAACCAGAGCACTCCGCTCTCAAAACTCAGGGCTATGATTCCTCAGGTCTCCAAAATCACTGTAGGCGGAAGAGCCTTTAGCTACCAAGCTCCGGGTTTATGGAATAAACTCCCAGCTCACGTTAAAGAAGCAGAAACAGTCCTTACATTTAAGACTAGGCTCAAAACGTACCTCTTCAAATTAGCTTATGATCAGGTCAGTTCGGTAAAGCTCTAACCCATAGCCTGAAGGAAAGCTGCCTTAGAAGAAACAATGCTGTGGGAAGTACGGTACACTGAGCGCTATCCTCTTCTTCTTCTTACTGCAAACTTTATCTTATTATGATACAATATTTATTTTATCTGTAGTGTAGTCTGTCCATTACTATTCACATGGTGTCTCCTGTCCCACTTCCCCTCGGGAGTGCCTGTCTAGATCGAATGGAGGTACCCGGCTGAACGGAGAAACCCTGCCTACTGACAACAAGGACAGGACGGTCTGTGATCTTGGCCCGTCTGCTAAAGGGACTCCATCGGCCCTGGGTCTCTATAGCCTGTCCGTCCATGGGAGTAGATCTCTCCTTCTGTGGTTCTCCCCAAGGTTTCTCGTTTCTCCCACCGGGTTTTTGAGTTTTTCCTTGCCGTCCTGGAGAGTCTAAGGACAGGGGACACCCGCGCCGCTCGTCGCCACCCACTGCTGACGCTTATTTGGACATTATGTTTGCCTGGATACTTGATTCGCCTGAACTTTACATTGTCTTATTTACTGCTCTGTTTTATTGCCTTAATGTTCGGTGCAGCCCTATGAGGCAACTCCTGTTGTGATATTGGGCTATACAAAACCATTGATTGATTGATTGATTGATAACGCCGTCTGTGCTGTGTACGTTACGGAAGGCACACGTGGAGACCAGACAGGTACAAATGAACTCGTCAAAGCTAAGGTAAGAACATATCTCAGTAGTCAATTTCCTTTTGCTTCATTTAATTTAACTTGAGTGTTTTTTTTTTCTGGTTAAGACACGGTTAAGACATAATATAGTCTAATTTAAATTTGTTTTAGACCGTTTTCTGACCTAGATTTTTCCTGATGTGATTCTTTGATCTAGGCCTGGTGGTACTTGGAACATCAAATACTTGATACTTGGGGTGAAAAGTTTCAAGTTTAGGATAAGGTGACCAGATTTTCCAACTAAATAACTGGGACAATATTCGGGAATAGGCCGCTGGGGTTCTGAATCTAAACAGTCTTTACCCACGATGAATGGTAAAACTGTCAAAGACTTATGACATGCACCAATCCGCATCCTGAATTGAGATTTTGAATTGGTTTACACTTGGTAATTGATACTCCCATGGGCCAAAGACATTAATTTTCAAGTGAAGTATGCCATTTCAGGGACTACATTGGACAAAACCGGGACAACTGGGACAGATTACTAGTAAAACTGGGACAAATCAATGGTTTTGGAGAAATCTATTGGACTAAGGACTAAAAACTGGGACTGTCCCGGGTAAACTGGGACATCTGGTCACCCTAGTTTAGGACCATTGACAGAGCACAAATCCATGAAGTCTGATCCAGGTTCTGCATCCACTATGTGTGGCACCTCTACCCCTTCCAATAAAGTAAAAACGTATACTGTCAACCACAAAACCAAGTATTACTAAGACAACAATACGAACTCTGTGGAGCAGTTTAGTGGCGCGGGCAGCTGTTGAACTCGGGGCAGCGTGGTACATTCGGCGCTAATGTATCAGAGAAACGCGCGGCCGCAGCGGTGGCAGTCACTCGAGGGGCGACATGGAAACAAACAGTAAACAACAGCAGACATTCAATTAGCCAAATGTTATGGTGAGATTAACAACTGCGTGTCAGGACCGGGCCTTTCATCAAAGCCTCCAAGAATATGGCTCTTGACGTCGCGAGTTGTTCGAGAACACTTTCAGATGTTGTTTCGGGAACGAGGAGACGCAGCGCGGGGCTGGGAATCGCCATCGCGCTTGTTTCATTGGATTAAATTAGTATGAAGCAAACATCAAATCAAGGCGGATTCTCCGGTAAAATGTTGGAAAATGCGTGAATAAAAAATGGCACGGGTTGCGCAGGGTCGGTCACGTCTCCTCCGATCTGGGTCTTTGTCAGGCGAGATCGGCGGGGATGAGAAGGCAAACAGCTGCTGGGTGATTAAAAATAAATCGCACTCAGCATTTCTCTAAACCCTGGAATAACTAATCCGGACTGCGCCATGAAAGATACATGAGGGTAAATGTAATGATTTCATCCATCAAAGAGGTTACTAACACTTTAAACCACAACCTCAGTCACATAGCAAGAGAGAAAGCGAGAGAGAGGGAGGTACAACGCAGCTGCCGCCAAATAATTACGGACATTAATATTAGGTCAAGCAGCCACAAGGGGATAGAGCTATTACTGACGGGAATTAGAACGGCGGAGGGGAGCAGTTATTGGCTAGAAGAGTGACAGTATCATAGATTGAGCAATTAGGATTTCAAAAGCGTGTTTGGCAATGCTGTGTGTTGGCAAGAATCCGGTTTGGAATTCGCTGGTATTCATTTTTGACATTTCTAGATGTTTTACAGATTTCCAAGCAGATGTAGATGTTGATAACATTTCTGCATGTTTTGCATATGTCTCGATCCGTCCCGGGTCCAACTTTGACTAAAGGACAGCTTCATCCACCAGTCAGAACGCTGAACTCTCCCCTAAATTCCTCTCCTGCCCCAATTGTGTACATATATATATATTTATTTGAAACAATTGTTGAACTGAAAATGTATTACTTTTGCCGTTCTTCCCGTCCCAAGAAAGAATGAATAGAAGGGTTTGGGTTGAGAAAGTCAAAAAGTTGTGGCTTAAAAGGTGAGGAGACCAAAGATTGTTCTAAAACAATATGCAAATAAAACTCAAGTGACCTCCAGATCAGGCTTTTGGTTCTGTTACCTTCTGCTCCACATAGACCTGCCTTGTCCCTTGAGGCCAGTCCAATGAGATGACTGAAGAGCGGAAGAGACAGGTGTGTGTGTAGGACAGCGCTGCCTCGGGCCATCCCATGCCAGGAGCCTCCTTGTTCCCCTACTCTGATGTGTCCTGACGCACTCAATGGCCGGGACAACCACCGGGGCGAGCACTGCACACCTGAGATGACGGCGATGAACTGAGTTTAGTAAGAATATATACACGTTATCAGACTTTCATTGTAATTGCAATTAGCTTCGTGGTTCATTTCAAAAACCTCCAGGAGCATTTACATTTCAACCGGAGGTCCAGAGGTCCATAGAGGGAGTGTGTTCTTCTGAAACAATTAGTACTGTCAAACAACATAGATTAGATAAGAGAGGTCAGACCGTCCCATCAAAGAACTCTAATCCATATCCCTTGCAAAAAGATTCCATCCACTCAAAAAATCTCAAACATGCTGTACTCAATGTCAGATCATTAAAAAACAAGTCCTTTTATTTCCTCTTATAATCTAGATTTTATGTTTTTAACTGAAACATGGCATGACATAAACACTGGAAACACAGTTTTGATTGAGTGTAGTCCATTAAATTTCAATTTTGTGTCTGAAACACGCCAAAACCAAAGGGGCGGAGGTGTCTGTGCCATATTCAGGGACAATATAGTCATCCACAAATTGTCATTTGTGGTTTTTCAATAATTTGAGTATGTGTCTTTCAAAATGGAGATAAAACAATCTTCCATACTTTATATGACTATTTACAAACCACCACAGAATTGTTTTATCGAAGATTTTATTGAATTACGTTCATTTATATTGACTGATTTTGATTGTTTAGTTATTTCAGGTGATTTTAATGTGCATGTGGATGTGACCAATGACAGGCATGCAAGAGAATTTAGAGATGTTCTTGAAATGTTTGGTTTAACTCAGCACGTGAGTGAGGCGACTCACAACAAAGGCCACACTCTAGATCTAGTTATTACAAAAGGTGTTAATATATCAAATGTGAATGTTGTTGATGTTGCTTTGTCTGATCATTTTTGTGTCTTCTTTGACCTGTCTGTTACACCCAAACCAGAGGCTGGGCCTGGAGTTATTCAAAGAAGACACATAAATGATACAACAAGGACACAGTTTATGGAAATGATCAGATTTGAAAATCCCCCATGTTCTAATGTTGATAATCCGTTGGACTCTTACACATCAAGCGTCTTAAATGTTTTCGATACTATTGCTCCTGTCAAGGTTAAAATGGTTAACAATAGACAAAAGGCACCTTGGAGAAGTGAAGATTCGGTCAGGGCACAGAAAAGGGAGTGCCGAAAAGCCGAACGGAAATGGCGCAAGTCAAAGCTCCAGGTTCATTTTCAGATATACAAAGAAATGCTTTGTGAGTTCAACCAGATTTTGTGTGGAGAAAGGGAGAAGTACTTCTCTAAAATCATCGCAAACTGCAGAAACAATTCTCGTGTTCTGTTTTCCACAGTGAACAGATTAACTAACCCTCCAGTTTCACTGCCCTTAGAACTAATCTCTACATCTAAGTGCAATGAGTTTGCAATATTGTTTTATGACAAAGTCCATGTTAGGGTTTGTTTTGTTCCCCTCCTCTTTGTGTTTTTCTCTGTGCAGAGCTGGTGGTTGACGGGGGCGTGGCTGGCACCAGCAGCAATTAGGCACACCTGGACTTGACGAGGAGCCAGCCTATAAAGCCTCTGCTCAGTCTGCGCCACACTGTCAGACAATTCCGTCTCATCCAGTAGACATCAGACCTGTGCTTTGTTCCCGCATCGTGTGAGAGTTACTAAACTTTTTCTCCTCCAAGGTTGCCACTGCTGCTCTCTGGAATCTTCCTGCGCCGCCCAGCTGCCAGCCTGCCCTCATCACCTCAGCCACTTGAGTTTGTTCACGAAATAAACTGTTAAACCTTATCTGCTTCTGTCTCCGCTTTGGGGTCTTACTCTGCAAATCCCAACAGTCCAAGGCATTAAAAATGCCATAATTTCAACAACACAAATACCAACCCTGCCACCAGATAAACACCTTGAGCTGACACATTTCAAAACAATGGAAGAGGTTATCTCCGGTCTGAGTTCATGCACATGCTGCCTTGATGAATTGCCCACTAGATTTCTGAAGTCTGTGCTGACCAGCTTGTTACCACAACTTGTTCAGTTAGTCAACATCTCATTTGAGACTGGAGCATTTCCAAAGGCTTTGAAAACCGCAGTCATTAAGCCTCTTCTAAAGAAGAGCAGCCTTGATCCCAAGATACTGAACAACTACCGGCCCATATCAAACCTACCATTCTTAGGAAAAGTCCGGGAGAAAGTAATATATCAACAGCTCACTTACTTTCTCATATCTAACAATGTGTTTGATACTTTCCAGTCAGGATTTAGGCCCCGCCACAGCACCGAGACAGCTCTGATCAAGGTGACAAATGAATATCCGTATGAACACTAACGCAGGTAAGGTCTCAGTTTTAGTTCTGCTGGACCTGAGCGCTGCCCTTGACACAGTGGACCACTCACTTCACAGGTTAGAAAACTGGGTGGGACTCTCTGGTACTGCGCTAAACTGGTTCAAGTCCTATCTGGAGGATAGGACGTACTTTGTCGAAATTGACAACTGTGTCTCAGACAATTTCCATGACCTGTGGAGTCCCCCAGGGGTCAATCTTGGGACCCCTCTTATTCAACTTGTACATGCTTCCATTGGGTCAGCTAATCAACAGCAACAATGTGTCGTACCACAACTAAGCAGATGACACTCAGATCTATGTGTGACTGATGGCAGGTGAACATGGGCCTGTAGATACTCTCTGTCACTGCATCGAACAGATCAGTTTGTGGATGCAAAACAACTTTCTCCAACTAAACTCAGACAAAACTGAGATCATTGTTTTTGGCCCACAGACACAAAGACAAAGTGTTATCAGTCACCTTGAGTCTCTCTCTCTAAAACCAAAAAATCAGGTTAGAAATCTAGGAGTAATCATGGACTCAGACCTGAACTTAAACAGCCACATCAAAGCAATAACATCATCAGCTTTTTACCATCTGAAAAACATGGCTAAGATCAGAGGAATAGTTTCAAAACCAGACTTAGAAAGACTCATCCATGCATTTGTCTCCAGCAGGTTAGACTACTGTAACGGCTGCTCACTGGCCTTTCTAAACGAGCTGTTAGAGCTGCAGTACATCCAGAACGCTGCTGCTCGAGTCCTGACAAGAACCAGGAAATACGACCATATTAGTCCAGTGCTCTGGTCTCTGCACTGGCTTCCTGTCACTCAGAGAATAGAATTTAAAACAGCTCTGCTTGTGTACAAGTCGTTTCATGGTTTAGCACCAAAGTACATCTCTGACATGTTAGAGCCGTATGAACCATCTCGGGCCCTGAGAACCTCAGGGAGGGGTCTCCTGGTGGTTCCCAGAGTCAGGACTAAACACGGTCAAGCTGCGTTTCAGTTTCATGCAGCTAAAATCTGGAACAGTCTTCATGAGGATGTGACACAGGCCTCAACTCTGACAATGTTCCAATCTAGGCTGAAAACAGCTCTTTCTACCCGAGCATATGAAAACTGAAAGTATTTTATCTGCACTCTTGCCTTTTACTGTAATTGATACATGTTTATGTTGATGTTTTAATGATTGATTTGATCTGTTTTCTTGTAAGTTTATGCAACTGTGAAAGCACTTTGAATTGCCTTGTGTACGAATTGTGCTCTACAAATAAACTTGCCTTGCCTTGCCTACATTTCACACTGAAATGGGAACTTTTGATGAATCTTTTATCTACAAATCTGTTGATAAGACGCATGACTGGTTTGGTTGACTGGTTAATTGACTGATCTTACAGAAATAAGGGAGAACCTTGGATTATCCACTTTTGTTTGATTAAGGAAGTACATGTATGAAGTTCACATA